>JBBGZY010002361.1:0-633182 GCA_037952925.1 Lithobates clamitans | reverse complement strand
TTATGGGAGTGGGGTCCTATAGCATTGGAGAGGAGGTGGGGTTAACCCACACGTAGGCTGCCATGGAGTCCATCAGGAAAGGAAAATTACGGTAAGTATTTGATAATAAATTTTCATGTTTTTCTAGTTTTGTATGGGTTTGGGAAGAATAAATACACCCTTCAAGTTTTTTTATTGCTGTCTTTAGACCTTCTAAAAAAACCCTCTTGCGTGTCTCACTAATCTGGGACTAGCATGTTGATCCACATAAAAATCTCGTGTATACTTGTTTCAGGTCAGCAGGGTTGATGTACTAAGGGCAAATAGACTCTGAGGGAAGTTGCACGTTTCAAGAGAGTTTCCCCAGAGTTTAGTGACTGAAAGAAGTACAGTCAAAGCTCGTTTAGCTGTACTTCTGTGGTTCACAGGAGTGCGGTTAATTCTGTACTCCTGTGATCTGTTTTCAGCCAACAGTGGGTTGAAGCCTGCTGATGTCACAGAGCTAGTCCAGTCTGGGGAAAGATTGTGACTATATGGTCGGATTGGATATGGATTGTGACTGAGAGCCTGAGCCAGCCGCTCCCATCCCCTCCACAGCCCAGCGCTCCTGTGAGCATGGGGGGGCAGAGCAGAGAGATGGAGACTGACAGTCCTAGATCTCTGCTCAAGGAGCACTGAGAACCTAGTAAATAGCCGTCGATCGCTCGGTTCTCAGTCGACAGGGGACAGATGCAGCATCAGACCAATGCTGCATTCATCTAGGTTAGTATCTTTAAAAAAAATAAAAATAAATTCCAAAAACTTCTCTTTGAAGTGAAGTTTTGCTGACTTCTATCATCCAATCATGTGCAAGCAAAAATGCCATTTTTTTTTATTGCGCCGGGTTGTGTGATTGGGTATTCTTCACAAAGTGAAATGTCATCACATTCACTAAGTTCTGGGGAAAATTCTCTTGCAAAGCGAATAGCCTATTTAAATGTAAATCAACCCCAGTGGCTCAGAAGGGAATACTGACTCAGCATAATAGACAGAAACATGTTCAGAAGGAGATATCAGCACTGGGTTCCTAACTGCAGATTCCTTAAAGTGGTTGTAAACCCTTACACACAACTTTTACCTAAGGTAAGCCTATAATAAGGCTTACCTGTAGGTACCGTGAATATCTCTTAAACTTGCACCATTTAGGTGATATTCACTGTATCAGCATGTGCCGACATCATCGGCACATGCACACTGAAGAAGCGGCCTGTTTGTGCAGTTCCTTTAGATGCTGTGCCATTACCGGCTCCCACGTGCATGTGCTGTAGTGACTTAATCGCGGCTCTGGCCAATCACAGCGTCAGAGCCTGCGAACCCGGAAATTATTTCCGGGAGACATTTTGCCGGTCACAGCGGTGTGCCGGGACCACTGCGGGGGCTTCGATCTAAGGTAAGTATTTCATAATGGATGCATACTAGCTCATTATGCTTTTGTCTTGCAGGTTTTTTTTTACCTTGGGTTTACAACCACTTTAAAAGGCCAACAGCAGCCCAATTGTTTTTATTATAGTTTTCAGTAGCTTTGAGAAGTGTAAATACTTCTGCTAAGATTTTAACTGTTGTGGAAAATCATCAGTTTTGGCTCTTTTATTAAACTGTGTCCTGCAGAAAACTGCATAGTATAGAGAAGTATACTGTATACATATATACTGCTCTGTCCTTGGATATGGAAAACTGTTGAATGTCCTAACTTTTTTTTACTTTTAAGAGTTTCCCTTTAATTATTTCAAAAGAAAGAACTTCATTTTTTATTGTTTTCTATATTTTTATGTTTATTATAATTCACATATTTGAAGGTTTGAAAAAGACAGTATTGTATATATATATATATATATATATATATATATATATATATATATATTTTTTTTTTTTTTTTTTTTTTTTTTTGCTGCCTACTGAGTAATTCTATAATTGCATGACTAAGTTGCTACAAATAGAAGATATTCCTATAATTGTAACAATTAATTTGATATTATCTGCAAGGAATTGAAAGATCACAAAAATGAAACATCTATGCAGAATGTTTTATTGTTGCATATTGTGAAGTGTGAAAGTGTGCTCCTAGAGTGCATTAGTACTTATTCTCAGGCTTAAGGCGTCATTAACACTCGCCTGTTTGTCACCAGTATGGAGTGCTAGCAAGAACAGATTAAGCTGTGCTATTTACATTAACACCTAGAGGATTGGTCCTGACCTGCATTCCCATTTTATTATTTGCTTAGAGATCTGCATAGAGTGTGAATGTTTACCAAATCTGGCCAAAGCACTCTAATATACTTAATTTTTTTCATTGTGACTCTCAGCACTTTTCACACTATTATGTGACAAGTAGCAAAGTGTAAGCACAGAGACAGCAAATGCAACACTTGCAAAATGGTTTCCCATGAAAACTGACAGTTAGAAAGATGAGCAATTCACATGGCATGGTAGGACCAGTGGGAAAAATATGTACTTGGAATTAACTGAGGTTGTGAACCCATACTGACCTTATATGAATGTAAGTTCAGTTATAAGTACCATAAGATTCAAAGGCAAACATTTAACGAAAGTATAGATAACATTGGTTAAGGTTTAATATTTGATATATTGCAAATGACACACAGCCAATTTTATCAGGAGCCTACAAATTTAAAATGCATAGACATTGCATCCCAATTGGCACAGCCAAGGTTTATCTATTACTAACACTAGTGTTGATTTTCAGTTCCTGTACTGTAAAATCAGCACAATGATAGAATTAGAATTATAGTCATATATTAAATGGTACCCTCCCTATTGGTAGCAATTCCAGTCCTTTACTGAATCCCTACTACACCCAGGGAAGCCGGGCTGGTGCAAGGATTTTTGACACCCTAGGCAAAACCTAATTTTGCCGCGGCTCCACCCTGGCTCCACCCCCTTTGCCATGCCCATGTATTCCCACCTTTTTAATGAAGCGCCCATCAATGCAGCCCAATAGTGCCCATCAATGCAGCCTCACCAGCACCCCTCAAATGCAGCCTCACCAGCACCCCTCAAATGCAGCCTCATCAGCACCCCTCAAATGCAGCCTCACTAGGGCCCATCACTGCAGCCTACCAGCACCCGTCAATGCAACCTACCAGCGCCCATCAGTGAATGTTTGCTTGCTTCCATTCATTCGGGAATCGGGACACAGACACAGTTCTCCGCCGCTGCTGTGCCTCTGACACTATGTGCGAATGGAGCAGCGGCTGCCTGCTGATGCTGAGACTTAGTTGCTTGCTGCAGAGAGAAGAGAGTAGAAACACCAGTGGCCAGGCGCCCTAGGCAGCAGTGCGCCCTAGGCGGCTGCCTAGTTTGCCTAGTGGTAGCACCGAAGCAACACATGTGCAGTACTTTTGACAGAGTAGCACCAGCCTTTAACCTTGTCTGTACTTGGTGCTTTTTAAACAGCATACAGAAAGGAAGATAACCTCTTTGATTCGTGAATGCATTTTGCTTACCTGGGTGGTTTTATAGCATTATGAGCATCAGTATGTTGTCTCTATAGTGCCTCAAACATAGTATAAGATAGATTCACTTGAGCACTAAGGCCTGTACACTATGAATTGGCTATTTTTTTATGCGGTTGGAATTGCCCAGTACCCCTCATACAAATCAAAGGAGACCTATTAGATGTATGAACTCAGCCACGTGTCCTAATGTGACAGGTTTGCGGCTGAGCCAATTCACAATGTATGAGCCTCAGTACCCTTGTGTATGAGATCCTAAAGTGGAACTAACTTTGGAAAAATAATCATTGCAAACAGGCAGACTCTTTATTGCAGAAGAAGTGTGCAATGTATTGTCTGCAATATAATACACTTGCCTGCCTGTTCACAATACCCTGTAGACTGAACACTGAGCTGTGCATGTGCAAAAGTTGAACAGGAAGACCTAGAGTTTACTAATAATTTCTTAGATCAATGCTCCATTTCCTCAGAAGTCAATGTATAGAATAGAATTATGTAGATTATTAATTATTGTTATATTTCTATAGTGCTTCATGTGGGCTCGCTTTTATCTGCTTACTGTTGGGACAGATGGTGAGGCAGCCATCTTGGGCATGCTCCATAGAATATTACATTAGGACCAATTTTAGACAGGAACCAATCAACCTATATGTCTTTGGAGTGCAGAAGGAAAACCCATGGAAGCACAGGAAGAACATACAAACTCAATGGAGATAGTTTCCTGAACAGGACTTGAACTGAGGACCCCAATGCCGCAAGGCAGAAGTGCTAATCACTAAAGCCATCCACAGACAGGTCGAATCTCGGCCAGTTCGGCAGGGACCGGCTGAGATTCGAACCATGTATGTGCAGGCTGAATGATCAATTTGGGTACAACCAGCCTGTCAGATTTTATATATAATTTTTGCTAGCAGCTATTATAGCCAATAGCAGTAATCACTGTGTTCTCCTGGCAGGGATGGCTCCCCACCCCTCACTCCGCGGGAGGGAATCCCCCCATCAACACGCATGGTTGCAGGAAAGAAAATTGCTCCATCTATGACAGGCTTTAATCACTGTGCTCAAATTTTGTAGATAAAATGTGTGTCAGTATTCACATGTGTGTTCTCCTTGTGTACGGATAAGGTAGCTGCCACCCCTTTCCAGCCATGCCTGTCCTTTACATGTAAGATTTAATGTGAGGGCCAGCTGTCAGTTGGATGGGTTGGTAGCTTTAGTATCTGTACACAACAGCAATACAACTTTATTTGGACCAATATGGGATGTGCTCCACTGCTTTCTTGTAGATACTTTAGCACTTTAGCATTGGAGGCATATTTATCCATCCATATTTGCTGCATTTGGGTGTAATGAACTGCAGTTTGCCATTCAAGCAAACCAATAAAAAATGCAAACTATAGCAAACTTGTCAACTCACCACATATTTGTGTGTTATGGTGGAAGCAAGCCCCTCCAATGATTAAATGGTTCTAGTAGCTTTCAGGACCATATAGCTTAAAACTGTTCAACTAAAATCTAAAAATATGAATACTTTATTTAAATGTATCTACCACTTTTATTATCATTTTTCATTAATCAGTGGCCCTACTCTGAGAAATCTAGCCTGTCTGCATAAGAAATCTCTGAATCTGTCTTATGTGTTGGAATCCTTAAAACACAGTCACAGTCACATAGTTTTACTGAATCAACTGCAGGATGTTTTAAAGGGACATACCATCAGAAAAGTATTTCAAATACATTATCCCAGATGTTTTCTTGGTGTGGTCAATATCAAATAATTCTTTGCAGTGTTCAAGCACAAAGCCCTGTTTGAATCCATGATGCTTATATGCAGCGGATGGTTTGCTTTTTGAGGATTTAAATAAAGGCCATGAAACAGATAACTTTTCATTGCTGGTCACTCAGCATTGGCAGCATCTAAAAATGACATCATTTCTTCTGTGTTTCAGCAACCTTACAATTTTACCTTATAGCTTCACTTTAAGTTGAAATCTCTGACATAAAAGTCTTCCACAGTGACCTCAAGGGGGTTTTCAGGTTTTGGTAGATCTGTGAAGTACTTTGCCGGCAATGTCAAGTTTGAGGAATCCTCAAAGAAGTGTTAATTACAGCAGCATCACTATATGAAGAGTCATTTACTGGCCCATCAAAGTGTCCCTTCAAAGGGTTTTTCATAGCAAGGTTGCATTACTTAAGTCCTTTTTAGTAATTTGATACCAAGATTGACCCCCATCCTGCAGACTGTCTGCCCATTTAACATCACAGGGAATGCCAATAAGACAGTTATAAGACGCCACAGTAGTAGCATCTTATGCCAGACATATGTGCTAGAGTCACAGCCAGTTTACATTCAGATGCCTTTATACAAGCTGAAATTTCTGTCTGGAGAAAATACATATGATAATCACTAAATAAAATGTATCTAATGTAAAACATATTTTTCTCTAGTTCTGTACATAATACAAACAAGTTATCATTATCAGTATACAGGATTTACAACAGCCTGCACAACACTTTACAATATGAAGGGAGATAATACAGTTAACCACTTCAGCCCCAGAAGGTTTTACCCCCTTCCTGACCAGAGCACTTTTTACAATTTGGCACTGCACTGATTTAACTGGTAATTACGCGGTCATGCACTGATATACCCAAACAAAATTTGCTCCCTTTTTTTCCCACAGATAGAGCTTACTTTTGTTGCTATTTGATCACCTCTGCGGTTTTTATTTTTTGCGATATAAACAAAAAGAGACTGAAAATTTTGAAAAAAAATATATATTTTCTACTTTTTGTTGTAAAAAAAAATACAATTAACTGAATTTTACTCATGCATTTAGGCTAAAATGTATTCAGCCACATGTCTCAGGTAAAAAAAAAAAATCAATAAGCGTATATTTATTGGTTTGCGCAAAAGTTATAGCGTCTACAAACTAGGGTACATTTTCTGGAGTTTACATAACTTTTAGTTTATGACTGCCTATCTCGTTTCTTGAGGTGCTAATTGGCAGGGCAGTACAACCCCCCCCCCCAAATGACCCCATTTTAGAAAGTAGACACCCCAAGGAAATTGCTGAGAGGCATGTTGAGCCCATTGAATATTTTATTTTTTTGTCATAAGTGATTGAAAAATGACAAAAAAAAAAAATGTACACAAAGTTGTCACTAAATGATATATTGCTCAAACATGCCATGGGCATATGTGAAATTACACTGCAAAATACATTTAGCTGCTTCTCCTGAATACGGGGATACCTCATGTGTGAGACTTTCTGGCAGTCTAGCCACGTACGGGACCCCGAAAACCAAGCACCGCCTTCAGGCTTTCTAAGGGCGTAAATTCTTGATTTCACTCCTCACTGCCTATCACAGTTTTTTCATGAAATGCCCAGACAGCACAAAAACCCCCAAATGACCCATTTTGGAAAGTAGACACCCCAAGCTATTTGGTGAGAGGCATGTTGAGTATTTTGCAGAACTTGCTTTTTGTCACAAAGTTTTGAAAATGGAAAAAAGAAAAAAAAATACATTTTCCTTTTCTTTCTTCATTTTCAAAAACAAATGAGAGCTTAAAAATACTCACCATGCCTCTCAGCAAATACCTTGAGGTGTCTACTTTCCAAAATGGGGTTATTTGGGGGGGGTTTGTGCTATCTGGACATTTCAGGGCCTCCGTAACTGTGATAGGTAATGAGAAGTGAAATCACCATTTTACACCCTAATGCCCCGTACACACAGTCGGATTTTCCGATGGAAAATGTCCGATCGGAGCGTGTTGTTGGAAATTCCGACCGTGTGTGGGCTCCATCGGACATTTTCCATCAGATTTTCCGACACACAAAGTTGGAGAGCAGGAGATAAAATTTTCCGACAACAAAATCCGTTGTCGGAAATTCCGATCGTGTGTACACAAATCCGACGGACAAAGTGCCATGCATGCTCAGAATAAATAAAGGGATGAAAGCTATTGGCCACTGCCCCGTTTATAGTCCCGACGTACGTGTTTAACGTCACCGCGTTCAGAACGATCGGATTGTCCGACAACTTTGTGTGACCGTATGTATGCAAGACAAGTTCGAGCCAACATCCGTCGGAAAAAATCCTAGGATTTTGTTGTCGGAATGTCCGAACAAAGTCCGACCGTGTGTACGCCCTATTATGCCGCGTATACACGGTTGGACTTTTCGTCTACAAAAGTCCGACGGACGCCGACGGACAAAAACTGGCTGACAATCCGATCGTGTGTGGGCTTCCCCGGACTTTCAGCGGACTTTTTCAGCCGCAAATCTGACGGACTTTAGATTTGAAATATGCTTCAAATCTTTACGTCGTAACTACGCCGGACCCAGAGATCCGCTCGTCTGTATGCTAGTCCGACGGACAAAAACCCACGCTAGGGCAGCTATTGGCTACTGGCTATCAACTTCCTTATTTTAGTCTGGTGTACGTCATCACGTACGAATCCGTCAGACTTTTGTGTGATCGTATGTAGGCAAGTCCGTTCGTTAGAAAGTCTGCCGCAAGTCCGCCAAAAGTCTGTCGAGAGTCTGTCGGACGGGCTGTCGGACTTTTGTAGCCAAAAAGTCAGACCGTGTGTACGTGGCATTAGAAAGCCTGAAGGCGGTGATTGGTTTTCGGGGCCCCGTATGCGGCTAGGCTCCCAAAAAGTCCCACACATGTGGTATCCTCGTACTCAGTTGGAGCAGCAGAATGTATTTTGAGATGTCATTTAACATAGGCCCATGGCATGTTTGAGCAATATATAATTTAGTGACAACTTTGTGAAAAAAAAAACAAAAAAAAAAACGTATTGTCATTTTCTCAAAACTCGTGGCAAAGTATAAAATAATCTATGGACTCAACATGCCTCTCAGCAAATAGCTTGGGGTGTCTACTTTCCAAAATCAGGATCAGGCCTGACTCTGTGAACACTGCAGTTATGTGTTTAGTGTTTTGTAAGTGACAGTAATCGATTGATACTGCACTAGGGTGGGCTGGGCCGGGCCGGGAGGAGGGTCTAGACACAGGTGCTAGCAGGTATCTGGGCTGATCCCGCTACCACTGCATATTTGGGAACCCTAAACTACTGGGAATGCTAGTATAGATCTGATCAGATCAGATATTGATCCGTTCAGACACTATACTACTAAGGGAGGTGTACGGTGCATGCATGGGTGTTAGCGCTACTGGCACTAATCTGATGCTGCCTGGGGCGACGCAGACCCTGACTGACGCTAAAACCTAACTGATATCACCCGCTGGGTGATCAGGGGGTTTTACCTTTATTTAGGCAATATACGGCGGGTACCTTGACGCTATAAAAAAATAACTAACTAACCAGCGTCACCGGTAACACTAATACGGTGATCAATAAAATGTAAATTAAAAAAAAAAGCTATGGATGTTTGAGTCTGAGGCTTATACTTATATTCTACTAATTTATAGTGAGGACAAGGAGGTGCAAGGTTGTGTACTTTTTCTCTGCTACTACATGTCCTCTTTAAAAAGGGGATTTTAACGTTTTACATGATAACTTATTCCTGAAGGTACAAGAACATAGATATCCCTAATTCCATTCACAGATCAAGTGCTTTATACAAATACTGTCTGGTCCACACATGGTCCCATACTGTATTTCAGTAGCCAGTAGCCATAGATTGCATGGCCTAAGCTTTATCTTTCATCTTTCTCTTAAGCCGGCCACAGATGGTTTTAAATCTCGGCCAGTTCAGCAGGGACCAGCCAAGATTCAATACAACTATGGGCAGGCTGATTGTACCCAAGTCAATCCATCGATCACCTTGGGTACAACCATCATGCCGGAATTCTAGCATGTGATTATTGTGTTTATTGTGTTCTCCCGGCAGGGACGGCTCCTTGCACCCCCCCACCTGGAGAACACAAAGGCTTCACAGGAGGGATTCCTCCATCAACACTGACTGTGTTGATGGGGGAATCAAGCAATTTTCTTCCCTGGCAGGCATATTCTATGGCCTGTCTAACCAGTAGACTATTCGACATTGAGCCATGCTATGCTGCGAAAAATAGATTGGAGAATACAAGGTCATACCCTTTCCACAAGAGCACTACAGTATACCACACCATTTTGCCTATTTTCGAAGAATACATTAACAAAGCACATTCTAAAAGTAATTTCTAATAATAAATAAAATGTAGATGCAAATTTTTAGCAAACAGTGTTACTATTATAAAGTAAGTATATGTGTAATAATTAGAAAATAAATGGCACTTTTTCATTTCGTGTTGAGGGTTTGTCTAAAAATTATCTAAAAAATGTTTGTATACCTTTTGAATATTTTGACTCATTTAATTTACCCTAGTCAAAATTTGTGCTCACAAAGAGAAGGAATGCGATGAAGGGAAAATCTGAAGATCCTGTCTCCATATTCCTATGTATCTTTTTGCCCTTATGCCACTTGTCACTTTTCTGTCCCCTCTCCATTTATACAACAAAGCAATACATAAGTAAGCACTGAAACCACATAGGTCAATACGTTGATGGTATTTTGATATTATGGGATTAACCTAAGACATTTTTCATAAATTTGTGGGTTTGTTGAACAATGATTCAATTGGAAAATGACCCTGCCTTTAAATATTTGGAGAGCTTTAATATATATATATATATATATATATATATATATATATATATATATATATATATATATATATATATATATATATATATATATATATATATATATATATATATATACACACTATATTACAAAAAGTATTAGGACTCCCCCCCCTTTACACGCACATGACCTTTAATGGCATCCCAGTCTTAGTCCGTAGGGTTCAATATTGAGTTGGCCCACCCTTTGTAGTTATAACAGCTTCAATTCTTCTGAGAAGGCTGTCCACAATGTTTAGGAGTGTGTCTATGGGAGTGTTTGACCATTCTTCCAGAAGCGCATTTGTGAGGTCAGGCACTGATGTGAACGATAAGGGCTTGCAGTCTCCACTCTAATTCATCCCAAAGGTGTTCTATTGGGTTGAAGTCAGGACTCTGTGAAGGCCAGTCAAGTTCCTCCACCCCAAAATCGCTCATCCATGTCTTTATGGATCTTGCTTTGTACACTGGTCCAAATCATTTGGTGAAGGGGGGATTATGGTGTAAGGTTGTTTTTCAGGGGTTGGGCTTGGCTCCTTAGTTCCAGTGAAGGGAACACTTAAAGTGTCAGCATACCAAGACATTTTGGACAATTTCATGCTCTCAGCTCTGTGGGAACAGTTTGGGGATTGCTCCTTCCTGTTTCAATGTGACTGCACACCAGTACAAAAACAAGGTCCATAAAGACATGGATGAGCGAGTTTGGAGTTTAGAGCGGAGACTGTGAGCCAGACCTTCTCATCCAACATCAGTGCCTGACCTCACAAATGCACTTCTGGAAGGATGGTCAAATATTCCCATAGACACACTCCTAAACCTTGTGGACAGCCTACCCAGAAGAGTTGAAGCTGTTATAGCTGCAAAGAATGGGCCAACTCCATATTGAACCCTACGGACTAAGACTGGGATGCCATTAAAGTTCATGTGTACAGTATGTAAAGGCAGGTGTCCCAATACTTTTGGTAAAATAGTGTATATTATAAATCTACCGCTACATAACATTATGACAGTCATCACCCAGATTCTCTTTGAATAGTATCTGAATTGGACAATTTATTAGGGGAAGACACAGCTACTCCAGAATGGAAGATTTTGAGAAAAACTATCCAATGAATACATTGAAAGTGGCTTATAATCAGGAAAAATCCTCTAAAAGGGAGTTGTTGCTAAGCCATACCCCAGGCATGGAAGTAGATAAAAATAAGAGGTTGATGATTAGAACCTTTTACACTCATCTACTGTGATCTATACCTATCTTTTGAAAATACTTGCTAATCTCAAGTCAGGACCTTTAACTAAATTAGGTACTTTCTGAACAGCCAAACCTAACAAAAAAATGAACACATAATTTGGAATAACCAAAGAAAACCTTACAAATGTGGTTACCATCCACTGTATACAGAGATTACATAATTACAGACAGTGCAAGGCATGCCATGGTTACAAGGGGTTGCGCTAATACTGGTAGTGCATAATATAAAATCTACAGTGAAAGAAGATTTATACAGTGATCATACATGAAAAATAAATAAAATATGAAAATAAAACCAATGTGCAAAACATATGGTGATAGTGAAAAAAACAGTCCCATCCAATGAGGCGTCAGTTAAATGTCATAGTGAGTCTAGATCACCAAAAATAGACAACAAAGGTCCAAGTGACAATGGGTGTAATTCTGTAATAGCGAAGAAGGGTCCACCACCAGAGAATAGAAGGGGTTGCTTCTTACCAGATGGCCATGACCCCCCACCACAGAGGGTCACAGCAAGCAGAAAACTTTAAAAGCCAAAGGATGGGAACTCCCAGCGGTGTCCACCAGAGGTCATCTCAACATCAGCCACACCAACGAACAAACGTAATTGGTAAAACAGCCTTAAGTCCGGCTCTGTGGCCACCGGAGCTCGGACAAACCCGTCCTGCTGGAATACAACTCGCTCGGGGGTGACGTCAGCGCGTCGTCTGGCTCCGCCCTACGCATTTCGTGACATCATCACGTCTTCCAGGGGCACTGGAAGACGTGATGATGTCACGAAACGCGTAGGGCGGAGCCAGACGACGCGCTGACGTCACCCCCGAGCGAGTTGTATTCCAGCAGGACGGGTTTGTCCGAGCTCCGGTGGCCACAGAGCCGGACTTAAGGCTGTTTTACCAATTACGTTTGTTCGTTGGTGTGGCTGATGTTGAGATGACCTCTGGTGGACACCGCTGGGAGTTCCCATCCTTTGGCTTTTAAAGTTTTCTGCTTGCTGTGACCCTCTGTGGTGGGGGGTCATGGCCATCTGGTAAGAAGCAACCCCTTCTATTCTCTGGTGGTGGACCCTTCTTCGCTATTACAGAATTACACCCATTGTCACTTGGACCTTTGTTGTCTATTTTTGGTGATCTAGACTCACTATGACATTTAACTGACGCCTCATTGGATGGGACTGTTTTTTTCACTATCACCATATGTTTTGCACATTGGTTTTATTTTCATATTTTATTTATTTTTCATGTATGATCACTGTATAAATCTTCTTTCACTGTAGATTTTATATTATGCACTACCAGTATTAGCGCAACCCCTTGTTTTTCTCATGCTTATTTACAATTGATGTTTTTTGTGGGGATTGCTGCTTTACATATACTCTTTTGGTTTACAGCGCAGTTTTTTTCTATTTTCTATATGCCATGGTTACAGCAAAGAGATTCATCAAAGCACAATAATCCAGTACCGATAAATAAAAACCTTTAAATAAGCGTTTCAATATCTGTTGAGAATCACTAATCTCCTCTGGCTGGTCCTGAAAGTACATGGGCCGGTCACAAAACCCTGGCACTTACATTCTCTTACCCTATGGGACCACATTAAACAGCACGCAGGCCTTCTCTCACCTCACTGCCCTATCTTATCTTTTGTGCGAAATCCACTATTCTACACCGGCTTATACCTCTCCAACCTCTTTCTGTAACTGGATCAGTCTAGATGGCATCACTTAGCAGGCCCTAACTGGATCCTCCCTTTTTTCACTCCTATGTCAGCGTTCTCAACTACCATCATCAGAATTTTTTTTTTTTACTTTCAAATTCAGCACTTATTTCTCTACAACCCCCCCGCCCCCATCCCACTCATCTACAGTATGGGCGAGCTTACCACATTTGAATATCTCTGCAAAAAAGACCCACGTGCTACTAAACAGATTTCCACTCTGTATCTCATGATGCTTTCTAAGCTCTTCCCAAGATCCCCAACCAATGTTCGTAAATGGGAGTCTGACCTCAGTATCACCATTGAACCAGAAGATTGGACTGATATATGGCAGGCTACCAAATACTGCTCAATGTCTCTGTGCAGGAAACCTCATTCAAGGTTCTCTCCTGCTGGTACCTGGTGGACATGCTCCATAGTTCGCAGGTTTTGGACTGAGGTTTTTGCTCTACTCTGCTGGAAAAAAACTATTGCTCCAGATCCCAGTATCCCTATATTGAATTTACATCCCCCAGATGTAATCACTGCCCAATTCAAGCTTCTCCTGCAAATTATTACAGCAGCTAAACAGGCAGCGGTGGCTACCTGGAAAACCCTAACCCTTAGCTTGATGGAAGTTAAAAATGAGTTACACTTGCCATGAATAATGGTAAGATTGATGCCACAGTACATGAACGTGTCCACAAATTTGCAAAAGTTTGGCAACTGTGGATAGACAAGTTTCTTCTTGTTAATTTTGATTGCACATTGCTCAAGCCTTAATGTCCTGCTACTATTGGTTGGTGCCACTAATGCCATTCTCTCTTTGAGACAGGCCCCCCATGAACCCCCCTAGATCCATAGTCCTTGGCCTTGTGATTACAGTCAATTCCTTCAAATGTGAGTCTCTTTTTTCCTGTTTGTTGTATGTAAACCTTGAAAACATTTGAACAGTAAAACATATATGTGGCGAATTGTGTGTGTGCTATCCAATGTATGTAAACATAATGACCTGCTAATTATGCAGAAGAGTATTGGAACATGCATGACATAATAACTAAAAAAGACCTATTTACAGACATGGAAACATTATGAGAACCCCAAAGTAATGAGATTTTGGGTCATTCAACAATTTGTCATTGAAACCCAGAAAAGGGGACCCAAAAGAACATTTTCTGAAGGAAGAAGTGAAAGAAGTTCTTTCCATAAGAACAATAAACCCAAGAGGCTTACATGAAGGTTTTACATTTCCCATTTTATAGAGAACGTATTGCAATATAAAATCTGCTAACTGGTTATATAATTTCCTTGCTGTAAAAAATCGCTTTAATAATACCTTATATAGGGCTCAAAGCTCACCTAAATGAACCTTTTACCTTAAAAGGGTTGTAAACCTCGCTTGGTCATTTTTACCTACAGGTAAGCCTATAATAAGTTTAGGAGATGTTCATCCTAAATGCAGCCAGTTATGTCACCGACGCATGCGCTCTGAAGGTCCAGCATACCTTGCCGGAACTTCAGAGCTTTGTGCTGGAACCGAGGGTTCCCGTGCATGGGAGTGACATCATCGTGGCTCCGGCCAATCACACAGCCGGAGCGCACAAATCCAGAAGATAGACCGGGGGGAAGATGTCAGCCCTCTCAGTGATTACAACGCGCCATTGGAGGGCTTTGTTCTAAGGTAAGTATTCCATAATGTGCCAGTATGTGATGCATACTAGCACATTATACAATTGCCTTACAGGTGTTTTTTTTGTTTTTTTGAGAATCCTCATCCAATTCGCACTAGTGTGATTCCAGCCTGAAGATTGAGTGTGCGAAGGATGGCAGAAGGATTGGACATGAATGGGGAAACAATGTACAAGATTTGGGAATCACAAAAATTTACGCAAAGATGGTGCCTCCAATCTTAAATCTGGGTTCACACTATTACGAATTGGATGTCAGGAGATTGTGACCGGCTCTCAATGGAGCCGGTGAACACATCTCCGGGGAGGCTCCGGTGTGAATTGCACAGGGGTCCTATGTGTCTTCTGGTCCGTTTCAGGTCCAAATTCATCCAAAAATGCGGACTGAATTCGGACCTGAAACAGTGAACATGGATGCACCGGACCCCTGCTGTGAGCTGCTGCATGCAGCAGTGTGAACCCAGCCTTACAGAAGATCAGTAAAATGTTGTCTTCAAATTTCATCCGATCATTTGAAAAAGGGAGAGGTGTTTATTTACTTTTTTTTAAACAGTCCATTCCGGGAATTAAATTGTCACACTATATAAACTATATATATATATATATATATATATATATATATATATATATATATATATATATATATATATATATACACACACAGTATCTCACAAAAGTGAGTACACCTCTCACATTTTTGTAAACATTTTATTCTATCTTTTCATGTGACAACACTGAAGAAATGACACTTTGCTACAATGTAAAGTAGTGAGTGTACAGCTTGTATAACAGTGTAAATTTGCTGTCCCCTCAAAGTAACTCAACACACAGCCATTAATGTCTAAACCGCTGGTAACAAAAGTGAGTACACCCCTAAGTGAAAATGTCTAAATTGGTCCTAAAGTGTCAATATTTTGTGTGGCCACCATTATTTTCCAGCACTGCCTTAACCCTCTTGGGCATGGAGTTCACCAGAGCTTCACAGGTTGCCACTGGAGTCCTCTTCCACTCCTCCATGACAACATCACTGAGCTGGTGAATGTTTCCGTTCCGGTATCCTTCCGTTTGAGGATACCCCACAGATGCTCAATAGGGTTTAGGTCTGGAGACATGCTTGGCCCCCAGTCAGTCCATCAACTTTATCCTCAGCTTCTTTAGCAAGGCAGTGGTCATCTTAGAGGTGTGTTTGGGGTCGTTATGTTGGAATACTGCCCTGCGGCCCAGTCTCTGAAGGGGGGGGGGATCATGCTCTGTTTCAGTATGTCACAGTACAGTGACACAGTACATGTTGGCATTCATGGTTTCCTCAATGAACTGTAGCTCCCCAGTGCCAGAAGCACTCATGCGTGTTTGACTGTAGGTAAGACACACTTGTCCTTGTACTCCTCACCTGGTTGCCGCCACATACGCTTGACACCATCTGAACCAAATAAGTTTATCTTGGTCTCATCAGACCACAGGACATGGTTCCAGTAATCCATGTCCTTGGTCTGCTTGTCTTCAACAAACTGTTTGCGGGATTTCTTGTGCATCATCTTTAGAAGAGGCTTCCTTCTGGGATGACAGCCATGCAAACCAATTTGATGCAGTGTGCAGCATATGGTCTGAGCACTGACAGGCTGACCCCCCACCCCTTCAATCTCTGCAGCAATGCTGGCAGCACTCATATGTCTATTTCCCAAAGACAACCTCTGGATATGATGCTGAGCACGTGCACTCAACTTCTTTGGTCAACCATGGCGAGGCCTGTTGTGAGTGGAACCTGTCCTGCTAAACCGCTGTATGGTCTTGGCCACCGTGCTTCAGTTTTAGGGTCTTGGTAATCTTCTTATAGCCTACGCCATATTTATGTAGAGCAAAAATTCTTTTTTCAGATCATTTTCACTTAGGGGTGTACTCACTTTTGTTGCCAGCAGTTTAGACATTAATGGCTGTGTGTTGAGTTATTTTGAGGGGACAGCAAATTTACACTGTTATACAAGCTGTACACTCACTACTTTACATTGTAGCAAAGTGTCATTTCTTCAGTGTTGTCACATGAAAAGGTATAATAAAACATTTACAAAAAATGTGAGGGGTGTACTCACTTTTGTGAGATACTGTATATATTAGACATGTGTGATTAGTTTCGTACGAATCCGAAATGTGAATTTTTATGCATACAAATTCTGTACGAAATACGAAATTTCGTATACGAACTTCGGATCCAAATTCCGTTCCAACAGAATCAGACAGAATGTTCGTTAACTACGAATATTTGTTATGATGAAGTTAAAAACCCCAGGAAGTCAGCACAGCACCGGGATGGTGGGAGCCCCTCATAATGATAAATTCATCATAACGAACATTCGTAATTGTTACGAAAAGTTTACGAATCTAATGAAAATTCGTATTTCGTACGAATCCGAATTATTATTATTATTAAACAGGATTTATATAGTGCCAACAGTTTGCGCAGCGCTTTACAACATGAGGGCAGACAGTACACTTACAATACAAATCAATATAGGAGGGGATCAGAGGGCCCTGCTCGTCAGAGCTTACAATCTAGAGGAATTGAATTTCGGACATCAATTACGGAATACGAACTAATTTTAATACGGAACGGAAAGAAACTAAACAAATTTATTGACGGCGCCTGGTATATATACAGTTTATATAGTGTGACAATTTTATATATATATATATATATATATATATATTTATACGACACTCACACATATCCTGAATAACAATAATAAACATAAGCACAATACTCAAATATAATATAATAAGAGTTTGAACTGCAGGGAAATAAAGTATGTAGACATAATATACAATTTCGATCCAATGTAGAAGAGATGCAATGAATTGAGATAGCAGAGAGTGCTGTAATAGTGATGTGATGAGTGTCAGGTCTAGTGGAGGAGGAGGAGGAGGAGGGGGCCAGCTCTCTCCCAGCCATCTGCCCCAGCACGTGTCCTGATCCCCCTGTGTGTACATTGACACCTGGCCATGTGTACTCTCTGGCTGCACTGACACCTCGGTGTCTCCCCCTGCTGTAGGGGGCGTGGCCTCTTAGGGAGGATAAAATGACAGGAGCTAGGACACTATACAGACACAGCATTGGAGGAGAAGGAATAGACAGGATCACAATGCAATCTCATCAGACAGGAGAGCAGAGGAGAGCCCAGCACACTTCTGATGCTGCCAGGTCTGTCATACATCCTATTGGTTTACTATAATGACTGCTGCCACTAATATTACTGCAATGCCAGAACAGTTCAGCTACTTTGACTATTATTGTGTATAGAGCCATCAGTGTGATGTGCATGTATTTGTATGTGATGATGTTGTGTAGCCCATAACACCAATAGTTAGCATTCAGCTGTACTTAGATGTCATGGCACAATTAGCAAAAAATCAAACAAAAATTGCATTATTTAAAATAGCTTCAGTTTGTTTTTGTAAAATTATATTAAAAATCACAGGTAAATACGGTATGTACAATAGCTGTATTCTGTGTTCCCTTGTTAGAGTCACCATACACATTACAATCTGATTGTGTAATCTCAGATCTACCAACAGCTATGTAGTGCAAGGGTCTGCCTGATCATATATAAATAGACAAGATATTTTATGTGGCTCTTGTTACATTTTAGTTTTAGTAGATGTAAGGCCCCTTTTACACGGGGCAGATCGGTGGAACTAACTCCGCTAGCTCAGTAGGAGATCGCTCCGTTGTTCCCCGCTGATCAGACGGATGACAGGTTTGTCTCCAATCACTGTGCAGGGACGGACCTGTCAGAGCCCCGCTGTTCTCTATGGGGAGATCGGATGAAAATGGACAGGCTGTCTTTTTTCATCCGATCTCCCCATAGAGAACAGCGGGGCTCCAAACCGCTGGACGGATGGCGAACGTATCGCCATATTTCTTTGAGCAGATCTTGTAGGATCGGATGGCAGGCGGGTGTCAGTGGACACATCCGCACGGATCCGCCTGAAAAATGGACAGGCAGATTCTAGCGGGCCGATCGTGTGAAAGGGGCCTAAAGCTAATTGTAAATGATTGTACCGTCAAATTGTAACATTTGTAAACGTTACAATATGAGTATACAGTCTTTGTACAATCAGATTTACTACACATATGTATTTTGAGGGGTTGCCTAATCTATCCGATCAATTTGTATCCAATCAGGCAGGGCCTTGTACTACACAGTTGTTGGTGGATCTAAAGGAGATTGCATAACCAGATTGTAGTGTGTGTGGCGAGCTTTATGTCTATGAGCTGTTATAGGAAATCAAATGTGTGGTTAATAAAGGAGCTGCCCTTTCTAATCCCCTTTTGAAAATGTATGTTGCCTGGCTGTTTCTGGCCTCAGTACTTTCAGACCTGAACAAAGTAAGGGTACCTATTCAGCATACTTGTTCTGAATTAGTGACTTGGAAAATACTGAAACATTTGGATCTACACCAAAGCCAGGGAAGTAGTATGTTCAGAAGGGAAGATCAGCTATGGCAACCTTTGTATTTCCCCTTAAAGCTGAATTTTACCCAAAACAACTTGATAAAAAAAGAATGTTCTTTAGGAAGGAACATACATGCCTCCAGCACTATAAACTGTCTCCAGCACTATTCCTGTTTCTTCTTGCTGGATGCTGCCATTTTGCTGAAGCCCAGTGCCCCTGTAGCACCACATATGGCGACCCATCACATTTGGCTACCCACTGGAGTGTGCATGCACGACGCCGCCATATGCGTACCAACACTTTTACGAAAAAACAGCATACTAAAAGTGGCTCCACCCCTAAGTCCAGGTTCAAGCCACTTTGCAACAGGGCCCCTCGTGGGCATGTTTCGCTTGCCACACTTCGGGCGCGGCCTCGCTCCGCTCGGCATAATTATATTCTGACTCTATGTCCACTTGGATGGGGGATGTTTGAACGTGGACTTAGGGGTGGAGCCACATAATAACTGCGCAAGCGCAGTTCAACATCAGTTCTGTCACATTATCTGACAGTTTTAGTGTGTTGTAAAAGTGTTGGAACGCATATGGCGGCGTCGCGCATGCGCACTCCAGTGGGTAGCCAAATGTGATGGGTCGCCATATGTGACGCTACACCCCTGAACAGCAGTAAATCATAAAGCAGAACTAAACCCATTGATTTATTTGTTAACATTTGCTTGTGTCCTCAACCAAACTGTCACACTATCAAATGACTGGAGTTATACCTGATCACATGTGCAGCACCATGGAAGTTGCAGATCAAACAGAAGCAGCTTCCTTGGTTGTAAAGGATAGGATGGTTTAATTCTGAGTTAAGGCTGTCAGCAGATCGGCCTCTACAAACTGGGCAGTGCATAAAAATACCTAAAAATGGGGAGCAACTGAGCATGTGCAGATCAGGGTGAGACAGGTATTAAACAGTATAATATAAAGAAAATAAAGAAATTGATTTTAACTTGTAAACAACATTTTTGAAAAATAGGCCCGGTCCTTAAGTGGGTAAGGAGTACTTAATCTGGGGTAAGTGCTTGTTGTGTTCTGTATGTGGTCACACTGAGTGCCCTTTGTGTATTTTCCAGGTGTGTGAGGATGTGGAGACCCTGGTATGAAACTCCAGTGACATCAATACCCGCACAGCAAACCTCTAACAATATACTGCAGGTAACTACCCAAACAAATGTGGTGAACATGGTGCTCCTATGTATTATTGTATTAAAAAAGAGGTTTGTAATGGCAAAATCTCTGAGGCCTCTATACAGACCATATCATTATCAGTGCTATTATCCTTTGTTTTCGTTTTTAAAATAGCTTTTTTTTTGCTTCCAACACAGTTATACAGTCTTAAAGCGGAACTAGCTTCAGTGGCGTCACTAGGGTGGGTGTCACCTGGTGCGGTAAAACAGGGTGTCACACACATTCGCTCCCTCCCCCCAGCAGACTCTCTTCTGTGTAGCCTGCCATAGTGCCCTGCCAGGGAAGCTAGTTTTGGGCCGATCTGTACGCTGTCACGGATGGGGATGACACCAATGTGCTCGGATATTACTTGCTATTTAATGGTGTCACCCCTCTGCCAGGTGTCACCCGGGTGCGGTCCGCACCCTCCATAGCAACACCACTGACTAAACTTACCTTTGCTTCAATGGTCCCATCCCTCGCTGGCCCTGGCATCCTCTGCTGTGCGCCAGTCTTCGATCATCTTTATTGGCTGGTGCAGGGTGATGCCACTCACACACAGAGACTGGGCCAGTGGTGTAAATTAAGCTGCACATGCACAGATCAGTTTAAATCCTGGAGAAGACAACAAGCAGGCAGGTAGGTGCATCTTATTGCAGAAGAGCCATTGCATGTCTCTTCTGCAATAGAGAGTGTGCCTGCTTTCTGTTTGTGACAGCAGATCTTTAGTTCCACTTTAAGCTGGCCATACACTGTGCACATTTTAGCATGTTCTTGATAAAGCGGTTAAAATTAGCTGTGCAGGTGCCTGTGTTAGCCCCCTCCCTGACAAAGTAACAATTTTCCATTGAAGTATGAAAAAGTGAAATTGGCAGCAAAAGCATGAAAGAGGAACTGCAGTCTGCTCATATACTTTTTAATAAAAACATCTTTGCCATTCTGAAGCTTCCTTTCAACCACTTTGCATATTATTTTATATATACTGCAGTGGCGGCTGGTGCTCAAAATTTTTGGGGGGTGCAAACAAACTGAAAAATTCTAAAAAAAACCTCCATCAAACGCAGCCACTGTGCCCATCAAACGCAGCCACTGTTCCCATCAATCGCCACCACTGTACCATCAAACACAGCCACTGTGCCCATAAATTGCCGCCACTGTGTCATCAAACGCAGCCACTGTGCCCATCTAATGCAGCCTCACTGTGCCCGATCTAATGCAGCCTCACTGTGCCTTAACTAATGCTGCCTCATACGCAACTATATGTGCACAGGCATGTTTTTTCAAAATGTAAAATTTTATATGTTAAAAAAAGAAAAAAAGAAATAAAAATAATACACATGCACAAGTTAACTCATACAGCGAAGCAACCCTTTCTGCTCATATTTAGCACTGCCTGTGTGTGACAGTCACTGTGTATAAAAATCTCCTTGATTACTGCTGTTTGCCCTTAAACCAAACATGGAACAAAACTAGTACAATGTGTGTAGCCAGTTTGAGCTATAATCAATCCCTTTCTCCAGAGCTCTTTATTTACATTGGTTTCTCCCTGCTCTATCCTTCAACCACACAATCCCTTTTTATATACAGGAAACAGTGAAGCTGATCGGTCTCTGGTCCTACCTGCACACACTGTCCTCTGTATGATGTGTCAGACCGCTCCTCACTGTCCATCACACTTCAATAGGCGGCTTCTCTATCCCCCGACTAGGAGCTGTACACTCACTCTGCTACCTGGTCTGAGTCACGTGGTGTGCACAACCTCAATCCCAGCATGATTTGCTCCTCTCCTCTCCTGCCTCATCCTCGCTTAAACAAAGCAGCTCCTGCCTGTAGTATACTACAGGTGAAAGCTGATCAGTGCCTTGGATTGCGCCGCAAGGCGGGTTAATAGCCCGCAAATGAAGCGCCACATCTGCAATCTTGTGATTGCATTGACGTGGTGCTTCCCATAGTGCACTGTGTCCAGTGCCCAAACACAGTGCACTTAAAGAACACTTTTTTCTTTTTTTTTAAGGAGACTTTTAACCGCTTGATATCCGCGCTATAGCCGAATGATGGCTACAGCGCGGACCTTAATTCCCAGGAGGACGTCATATGACGGCCTCCCCTGTGCACGCGCCCTGCACGCCCCCTGCAGGGCGCGTACCGAGCGCGATGTGGTCACCGAGTCACTGAGACTCGGCTGATCACCGATCCAAGTAAGGGGCCGATCCCGGCCCCTTACCATGTGATCAGCTGTCAGCCAATGAAAAACAAAAGCCCTGTGATCGTTTTTTTTTCTCCTCGCGCTGACAGTCCGAGGAGAAAAAAAAGCCGATCACCGGCTCATTAGCAAGGTACATCGGTCCCGAAGAGGAGGAGGCAATAATGCCTCAATTGTGCCACCAGTACCCCCTGCCAGTGCCACCTGACAGTGCCCACCAGTGCCACGTATCCATGCCCATGAGTGCCAACTATCAATGCCTACAAGTGCCACCTATCAATGCCCACAAGTGTCACCTATCAATGCCCACCAGTGGTGCCAATCAGTGCCACCTAGCAGTGTTGCCTATCAATGTACCAGATCAGTGCCCATCACTGCCACCCATCAGTGCCCATCACTGCCACCCATCAGTGCCCATCACTGCCATCTATCAGTGCCCACCAGTGCCGTCTCATCAGCGTACATCAATGAAGGAGATAAATTACCCTTTTTAAAATTTTATAACAAAATATAAAAAAAAAAATATTTTTTTTTTTTAAAATTCGGTCTTTTTACATTTTTTTTTTTAACAAAAAATAAAAACCGCAGAGGTGATCAAATACCACCAAAAGAAAGCTCTATTTGTGGGGAAAAAGTTATAAAAATTTCATTTGAGTACAGTGTTGTATGGCCGCGCAATTGTCATTCAAAATGCGTCAGCACTGAAAGCTAAAAATTGGTCTGGATAGGAGGGGGTTTAAGTGCCCTGTAAGCAAGTGGTTAAAAAAAAAATATTATTATTTTTTTTTTTTTGTCACTGTTGAGTGGGGGGGTGGCACCCGTGCACCCCCTATGGACGAGCCGCCACTGATATACTGTGATTCTGTACTTGCCAAATAAGCTTCAGAAATCTCCCTCCACTGAGTCTGGCTGCAACCATTTTAATTGTGGGCGGCTGGAGCTGCTGCCTGTTCACTTCATGGATTTACACAGAGGCACAGAGGCACACCTCCAGCTCTGCAGCTCTCATTGGCCTTCTTATGACGCATCCCCCCCCCCCTCCCTTCCTGGGGAACTCTCATGAGAGAGAGCTGTGCATGATGTCATAAGCCTAGGCTAACGACCAGACAAGAAACAGGAAGTGGGCTGTATAAGGTATTTACTAGAAAAAAAAATGTTTTGCTATCCAAAGTTAAAACAACAAGGGCAGAAGATTTATTAGGCAGAAATATGAAAAAATGACTGAAGTTCCTCTTTAAGAACTGTCCTTGCTCCAGACATTTTCATCATCTCAGTACAACGCAATGCAACAAGGGATCCAAACTTCTTACATTACATCTCCCTTACTATGTGCAGATTTATCATTCTCACTTTTCATTGTAAGCAGTTAGCATTGTTTTTGTAATGAATAATATTACATTTCCTATGTAATGGGTAACACCTTTTATTTCCTTGTGATCTAAGAATTGTTATCTTATATTTTAGTCGCACAGTTCAAATCAGGGAGCCATTACAGAAAAAGCGAAACTGCCAGCTTTTCAGCACCCTGTTAAGTAAGTACAAGTATTTACTAGTGATAGTTGGTTCATCAAATTGGGACAACCTTATAACTGCTTTAGATGATAACACCAATACGTAACATATAAAGTATGGTCAGCTTTAAAGTGTTACTAAAGGCAAAACTATTTTTTTTTTCATTTTGGATAGAGTAAGGGAAAATTATAACCCTGTCAGTTTTTTTTTTCGTTTATTTTTTACCATCTGTGTCCCATCTGGGAGATTTCCTTTCACATCCTGTACTACAGACAACACTGAAAGTGAGAGGAAATCCCTCCAAAGTGAGGGTATCCCTGTGTGTCACCAGGGTTGCCAGAACTCCCCATGGAAGATTTTCCCCTCTGTAAGACCCCTTTCACACTGGGACGGTTTGCAGGTGATATTGCGCTAAAAATAGCGCCTGCAAACCGACCTGAAACAGCCGCTGCTGTGTCTCCAGTCTGAAAGCCCCGAGGGCTTGCAGACTGGAGCAGTGCGCTAGCATGACGGGAAAAAAAGTCCTGCTAGCAGCATCTTTGGAGCGGAGAAGGAGCGGTGTGTATACCGCTCCTTCGCCGCTCCTGCCCATTGAAATCAATGGGGCAGCGCGGCTATACTGTCGGCAAAGCGCCTCTGCAGAATACCGCAGCTAAAACGACAGAAAAGCGCCGCTAATAATAGCAGCACTTTACCGCCAACGCACCTCCCGCCCTAGTGTGAAAAGGGGCCTTAGTGTTTGATGTCAACCCGAAATTTGGGATTTTCTTTTACTTTCACGTTTGATTATAATAGTAAACAAGACAAGTAGGGTGAATTACAGACAGCAGTAAAAAACCTAATCTGTGTTGTAATCCCTCTCCACTCCATCCACAACTAAAAAAAAAAGTGTTTGCCTTTAGTTACACTTTAAATAATATTTAGTACTTCCTGGTAAGTGGTATGGCTAAGCACACAACTCTTTTTCCTAGCGCAGTGCAACACTTGTTGCCTGGTGGAACATTTTTAGAATCAAGCTTCATGAACTTTAATGGCATCCCAGTCTTGGTCTGTAGGGTTCAATATTGAGTTGGCCCACCCTTTGCAGCTATAACAGATTTAACCCTTCTAGGAAGGCTGTCCACAAGGTTTAGGAGTGTGTCTGTGGGAATGTTTGACCATTCTTCCATAAAGACATGGATGAGCAAGTTTGGGGTGAAGGAACTTGACTGGCCTGCACTGAGTCCTGACCTCAACCCGATAGAACACCTTTGGGATGAATTAGAGCTGAGACTGCGAGCCAGGCCTTCTCATCCACATCAGGGCCAAACATTCCCATAGACACACTTCTAAACCTTGTGGACAGCTTTCCCAGAAGAGTTGAAGCTGTTATAGGTGCAAAGGGTGGGCCAACTCAATATTGAACCCTACAGACTAAGACTGTGATGCCATTAAAGTTCATGTGCGTGTAAAGGCAGGCGTCCCAATACTTTTGACAATTGAGTGTATATGCAGATGTGGAGAGAGAGATGCATTTGTACTATTAGGAGGAGGTTTGTTTTTTGATTAGGTCTTGGAGCTGCATAGTGGAAAAAGCAGTGTGATAATATATCTGCAATCTGTTTGTTGTTGTAGTGGAGAGAGGGAGGGTGCTGCAATCATGAGATAAACTTCCTATGATAAGTAAAGACACTTCAGAGACTAGATTGGATTGTGAAGAGCTTTATTGAACTGTTACCACTCTGGCAGTTTGGGAAATGCTGGCTTTTCTTTTTTTTTTTTTTGAGAGAGAAACAGATTTTGTAACACAGTATCATCATTTTGTTTCCCAACAATTGTTTAAAGCTGACCTCCAGGCACAAAAACATTCATTTCAATATGTTTCTCAATAGCCACAAAGCATATATCCACATGTGTGCATCAAACGCTTTTGCAAATCCAGATACTATCTTGTAAACGTAGCAGTGACATCATCACTGTGCTGTACACCAGTGGTTCTCAACCCTGTCCTCAAGTACCCCCAACAGGTCATGTTTGCAGGTTTTCCTTTATCTTGCACATGTGCTTTAAATGAGAGTCAATGGCTTGGTATTTTGGACACCTGTTTTATCTAAGAGAAATTCCCAAAACATGACCTGTTGGGGGTACTTGAGGACTGAGGTCGAGAACCATTGCTGTACATGTTCGGAGAGGAGAGCTGTGGAAAAGACCCAGCAGGCTCTTCCCACTACAGGTTACCTGCAAAAAAACTACAGAGGGGGTGTAAAGACATATTCGGCGACCCATCGCAGTTTGCTACGGAGGTGACGTTCCATCGCCGCCATCTTGCTACACCCCACACTCGTCCACAGTAAGGATACACTAGGAAGGGGAAAGCGGACATGTTGTTACACCCACCGGAGATTTGCATTTTATACATATTTATAACAGTAAAGTCAGTTTCTATAGTGAAATACAGTGCTTACAACTCCGTCTGACTACTTAGATGTTGACTTTTAAAAGCAGCGAATTTCTGTCAGATTAGCAAACCTGTGAAAAGAGCAGGGTTGCCGCTGTTTTTAAAATTCAACATCTAAGTAGTCAGACGGAGTTGTAAGCACTGAATTTCACTATATAAACTGACTTTTCTGTTATAAATACGTCTAAAATGCAAAACTCCGGTGGGTGTAACAACATGTCCGCTTTCCCCCTTCTTAGTGTATCCTTAGGCCCCTTTCACACTGGGGCGGTTTGCAGGCGTTATTGTGCTAATAATAGCGCCTGCAAACCGCCCCTAAACAGCCTCCGCTGTTTGTTCAGTGTGAAAGCCCGAGGGCTTTCACACTGAAGCGGTGCGCTGGCAGGAGAAGAAAAAATCTCCTGCAAGCCGCATCTTTGGGCGGTGAAGGAGCGGTGAAATCAATGGGACAGCGCGGCTATACCACGGTAATACCGCGGCTATAGCCACGCTATACGAGGGGTTTTAACCCTTTTTCCGCCGCCAGCGGGGGTTAAAACCGCACCACTAGCGGCCGAATACCGCGGTAAAACAGCGCTAAAAATAGCGCTGTTTTACCGCCGACGCCCCCTACCGCCCCAGTGTGAAAGGGGCCTTACTGTGGACGAGTGTGGGGTGTAGCAAGATGGCGGCGATGGAACGCCACTTTCGTAGCAAACTGCGATGGGTCGCCGAATATGTCGTTACAGGGGCAAAGACAAGACCGGTCACCCTGCACAAGGAGAGAGCGCAGCTCTGACTGGTCTTTATTACAGGAAGCTCCTGTACAGAGATTTACATTTGATTACTACATAGATCTGGAAGAAGTACACAAAGTACAGCAAGATTCAAATAGGAATACCCACCACAAATGTATTTAGACATTATTTGCTTATTCTGAAGTTAGCTTTAGGCCTCATTCACAGGGTGAAAATGTTTCAGTTGCTGTCCAAATGGAGAGGGTGAACAGGTACAAAGCAGTGACAGTATACAGCTGTCCACTGATGTTTGGATGCAGGCACACAGCCAACGATACCCTTCGGGTTAGGGACAGATGATTGTCTCTGCGCAATTTATTTACGTTCAGGGACAAACATCTGTCGCTAACCGCAGGTAATTGGTGGCTGTGTAATTATGTTAGATGGCATTTTCATTATTTTGAACATGATGCCTACTAAAAGCTTATCTCTGATTGCATGCTCTAGGATAGTGATGGCGAACCTTGGCACCCCAGAACTACATTTCCCATGATGCTCATGCACTCTGCAGTGTAGTTGAGCATCATGGGAAAAGTAGTTCCAAAACATCTGGAGTGCCAAGGTTCGCCATCACTGCCCTAGGATAAGGCACATCACTTTGCATGGGATAGCACAAAGGAGCCATTAAACAATCTTAATAATACTAAGGCAAAAAAAAACAACACACAATAATAATACAAATGGTTAAATCTTTAGTGGAATATTTTATTGGCCATAGTGTCTTTTAAGGGGTAACCTTAAATAAATAAAATATTCAATGCTAAATATAGCCATCCTGGCTAAAACAAAAATATCAACCAGAAAATACAGTCACGTTGTCCATCCAGATATTATGGATGACTAAACCTCTACTCTACTACAAACACTATGACAAGAGTTTCTAATGCCGTGTACACACAACCAGACTTTTTGTCCGACTGAACTCTGAAGGACTTTTCGACGGAGTTCCGACAGAGTTCCAACGAAACTGACTTGTCTACACACGATCACACCAAAGTCCGATCGTTTCGAACGTGATGACGTACGAAGCGACTAGAATAAGGAAGTTCATAGCCAGTAGCCAATAGCTGCCCATGCGTCCTTTTTTTTTCCGTCGGAGAAGCATACAGACAAACGGATTTTACGATCAGACTCGAGTCCGTCGGAAGATTTGAAACATGTTCTATTTCTAAAGTCTGACAGATTTTTCGACAGAAAAGGTTAGATGAAGCCCACACATGATCGAATTGTCCGATGGATTCGTTCTGTCGGACCTGGTCCAGTCGTGTGTATACGGCATAAAGCATTATCCTATCCTATGCATTAAGGTAAAGAAAACCTTCTGTGCTGCAATATCCCCCTTGTAATTACCCAAGCCCGATCCTGATCCAGCAATGTGTATTAGAGCAGCTAGTCTCTCTGCTGTCTCCCTCCTCATTGGGCAGATGGTAGCAGCGGGAGCCATGTCATTCAGTGTCATTCAAATGCTGTGACAAGGGAGCAGTGCCGAGCCACTCGATCTGTGTCAGTAGACACATACAGGGTGGCTCAGGAGCAAGCATGCATGAGTGCCCCCATAGCAAGTGGCTTGTTATGGGGGCACGCATCAAAGAGGAGCCAAGAAGGGGAGGGGGACCCCAAAGGAGAAGGATCGGGGCTACTCTGTGCAAAACCATGATCGGGTCCACAGGACATAGTGGGAGGCAGCAGATTTTTATAGGCGTTGAAAGTGTGAACTAAGAGCACCCTCCAAAATAAACCAATGGCAGCCTTTTGCTATGGGATGAATCCTGCTGCAATCACCAATGGCAACCTGCAGAGCAAAGAAAGAGGGAGGAAAGTATACCCCTTAGTGCTATCCCATGGAGTCCTGATGAGTGCTAAGGACCCTTGCAATCTGTTGTAAGCCATGTCTCAAGGCAAACAGCAACATGCAGCATACAGTAACCCATACAAACCAGCAAGGACCCAAATTTCAACCAGGCTTTGTTAAAATCTGGTTGTTATGGATTACTGCACTTTGCACTAATTTGTTAATAAATGTGTTACAATATATATTTAATTGTGATGCCAGTTCCATAATGTTCTTTCCCTTTTTCACCTATAGGCTATATAACATTGTTCTGTTTGTCTTACCTTTCAGGTTGTTCTGGCCTAAGTCAAAGTGTTACGATTTTCTGTACCAGGAGGCAGAGGAACTGCTGAGGAACTTCCCAGTTCAAGCTACTATCTCCTTGTATCAAGAATCAGACAGCAGCAGCGAGGATGAAGAATTAGTTGAGAATTAAACGTTTTCAATGTATAATGTTGTAAGCTACAGTATATTGTAATCAGGGATGCAGTTCTGGTCCTTGCAGGCCATTATATTTCAAGTCTCAGGGCAGATGTATGTCTATGCAATGTGGCGCTTTACAACAGTGCACATTACATGTGTCAACACTTTGTGTTGCCCGTCATTTATGCCAAAGCACTAATGCAACACGTGGCAAAACACCATGGTGCATTATGGCAAAAATGTTGTGACCTGTTCGATAACTGGGATGTTTTGTGTGTCAGAAGCGCATTGATTTCAATGGACTGCCATAATGCTACACATAAGGAACGTTAACACACGTGCATTAACACACTCCACACGTGTTAATGGGCCCATAATGAAGCCAGTACCTGAGTACAATGTAAATCGTTTTGGGAGCGTATTAAAACCAAGATGATGCAGCATGTGTACAGATGATGGTGGACGTTGATTTAAAGGAGAACTCCAAGCATCAACTATAATTGAGCAGTGAACCACTATCCATAAACACTTGTAGTAGTGCTAAATCAGAAAGTCCACTCATTTTTCCCTGAATGCAAAATGTCAGGACAGAAATATGGCCAATGCCATTATGGACTTACTTTGAAAGGTGCACACTTCAGGGTTGACATATCTATCTTTACTTCATTGTCATGTGAATCACTGACCTAGAAAAGCATGTGAAAATGTTACGACACCTGATGTGTGTATTCTTCCTCCGGGTCAGTGATGACTTGAGTAGTGAAGGAAGAATGAGCCCTTACTCTTAGTATTATAAAATGCACCACATCTACAGTAGATTCCATGAAGTAACCATATCCACCTCTGCATGGGTTTGTATTATACAGTTGCACGATCTGTGCTATGCATTTTCCTTCCTATCTCTCTCTCTCTCTCTCTCTCTTTGTGAGAGATATCGAGGGTGATTGGGAATACCAAAATCCACAAATCTGAGCAACTGGGATTCCCAGATCTGCGGATTACTGGCACCAAAGGGATTTAAATTAGTGGGATGGTCTGTTATGTAACCGTTAGACCAACAAGAGAGACAGACGCCTGGGGCATGTAAACTCTGTTGCCTATTTCCTTTTCAAGGCCTAATTATCACTTTTGACAGTGTATGTTTTAAGCAGAGCTTGACAGCTAATGTCCTGAGGGCTATAGCATATGCATACTTTTATTTCTATTTTCAAGATACTCACTGATAGATGAATCTATAAAACAAATACTCTGACAGTTGCCATAATGCCTGGCCAAGGCCATCATTATTTGACTGCAACACTGCCCAAAAGCTGTCTCATTTTTGCATTGTTTTACTTTCCACTCATTAATTCAAGAGATTACTACTATAAAAGAAATCTGATTAAATACCTTGCCATAAAATGCTTTGTAATATACCAAGACTCTTTGCTGTTCTTTACTGAAATAATAGCCTCCTATTTATTCTGTGTTATTGCAAAAATGATGGATGTTTATTTTAGTAAAAACCCTGAAAATGAGAAATATCTGATCTATGAATGTCACAAATGCTGTCATCCTGTATTATGATGGATCCATGTGTGCCAGCTATGCCACCTAAGCACATATGCCTGAATTATAGACCTCCACTAATGTCTTAAAACAGACAGTGGTGGAAAAACAAACATACATTGATTGTGTTATAATGTTCTATATGGTGTTGGTATAGTTCTTCTTCCACTGCAGGAACATAGTCATTCCACCCTAGAACTATGCAGTCACGTGTAGATGCCAACACAATATATGCAGCTGATCCACAGCAAGCACTTTCTGCCTTGAATGTAAATGTATATACTTATTTATTTCATTTGTACTTTTTCTATGTTGTAAGATATTATTTATAATAAAATATTATATGGTTAAGTCTACTTGTTATCTTTAAGAAAAGTATAATAACCTAGGTGGTAAAAGAAGAGAGACAATGAAACTTGGAGAAAACCAGCTTTACACTTTCTTTATTTAATAATGTTCATCAAATATTATATTGATGACACACTCATCACTAACACTTCAAGAATATACTTTGATTGATTGCCATTCAATATTAGCATTGTGTGTGTGTGTCAGTATGATTAGTGTAAGGATATAACACTGATTTCTAATAAAAATACAATTGCTTACATTGCATAGGCAGGTGCCTCTTGATGCCTGCAACCCAGTTCAATTTTCCTGTAGAACAGTGGTCTCCAAACTGCGGCTTGGGGGTGAAAATGTGGCCTTTTTGCCTGCCTATCTATGGCACTTGGCACTATTACTCCCAGTGACACTAACAAGGGGGCACTATTCTTTCTGCTGGCACCAACAATGGGGCACAATTCCTCCCACTGCTACCAACGTTGGGGCACTATTTCTCCCACTGATACCATGATGGGGCATGATTCCTCCCACTGCTACCAACGATGGGGCACTATTCCTCCCACTAATACCAATGATGGGTTATTGTTTACTATTAGGGTTACACCGATACTAGTATCGGTATCGGTGCCAGTACCAAGCATTTGCACGAGTCCCTCCAGTCCCCCTCCGTGTTCCCCTGGGCCCCCTGTCCCAGATCTGTCAGGATGGAGAGCTGATGAAGGAGCCGGTAAATATGTCATTTACTGGCTCCTTCGTTTTACAAATGAACAGAATCGGTGATCACTGCCTCTGTCCATTCGTAACTGTCACTGAGCATCGTAAACTGTGTTTACGATGTCTCAATTTATGAATGGAGAGGAGCTGCTGTCTCCTCTCCATTCATCCTCAGTGGAGCTGAGTCTGCAGAGAAAGGTACTGGGGAATCGTGTCCTAAGTTTCTTTCCCTGTCTCAAAGGGGAGATGTCAGGGGCCTGTTTAGACCCCTGATAGCTCACCAAAGCGCCCCCCCCCCCCCAACAGGGCTGATAAAAACAAAAAAGAAAGAATTGTTATAAATATTTAAAAATTAAAACTGTAAAACAAATAAATAAAAAAAATACTGACACGGTCCCCCCACCCCCCCCCCCTCCAAAAAAAGGAAAGCATTGTAATAAAAATAATACAAATATATAAATTGTAAAAAAATAATAAAAAAATTGAATGATATAAAAAATAAAAAACTACTGACACAGTCCATGCATCATCAGTGGCCATCAGTGCTGCATATTAGTGCCACATGACATAAAAAAAGTATCGGTAATAGGTATCGGCGAGTACTTGAAAAAAAGTATCTGTCTTAAAAAAGTGGTACCGGTGCACCCCTATTTACTATCACTGAGAATTGTTATTCAAATATCAACCAGTAGTGTGGCCATTGGCTTTGGCTTGTCTTTTTTCAAATCCTACAGACATCTATTCAATAATTAGGTTGTCCCTTACATTGATGAGCCAACAATGAGGTGCAGGGTGCACTACAAGTAAGAAGAACCCAATTGTGGGTACCTGGAAGTTCCAGCTACTCAGCTTAGCAGGCAGATTCATTATATTTTATATATATACATATATATATATATATATATATATATATATATATATATATATATATATATATATATATATATTTATTTATTTATTTATATGTATACATATTTTTTTTTATTGAAAACTATCTAATTTAATTTATGGGCCCCTAAATTAGAAAGAAATAGCTTAATCTGAGCAAAATAGTGCAGTATCATGCAGCTGTACAAGGCTAAAATGGGCTATTCTAGACTCCAGTTGAATTCTCCAAAGTCACATTTTTTGGTGCTCTTATTCTATATTACAATAGGAAATAGTTCTAGATAACTCTTGCAGTAATTCAATATTAAGGCATTTAGTACTAAAGGTCTGTAAACTATTTTACATATATTGTTATCATGGCTAATATAAAAGTGGTGCACATAAGTGCAGGACATGTGTAAGGCTAAAAAAAAATGCATGCTATGGACTTATTGGGAAACATTTATCAATAAAGAATTGCGATAGACACATTATTTTAAACAAATAGGGAAATGTATCAACATCATTTAGTTTGATTTGTAATTGGTAAATACAGCTATGTTAAATAAAGTATAATTCCCACCCTCCTCCTCCCAAAATGGTAATGTTCCTGTATTATCACAAAAGTAATATATGATATCATCAATTGATAGTGGATCAGGCAGAGGATGGGTGTTTAATACATTTTAAACATAGTATTATTGGCTTTAAACATATTCATACAAGTGAGAAATGATTTATCAATATATGTTTAATGAATATAATTACATTTATACATAACACGGGTACTAGGTAAATGCATTGCAGCACTTCCTGGACATGGACAAACACTGGCCAAATTCTAATGCACAGTTGTGAAAAGATATAACATGAAGGGCAATGGGACAAATAACAATGAAACCTTTTTGGGAGAAATCTTCCAAAATGGGAGACCGGCAGTAATAAGAGGTTAACAGAGGATATACTTCTTTCCACTCAATAGAAAAAAACTATTCTGTGAATCACACAGAATCCACACTGTGCAGAATTAGGATTATGGAGGGCAATGTTATAGCATAATCTTCAAATAAAGGGAAGGGATTCTTCAGGCAGAGGCAATTGTTCATAGCATTAGCTAAAGTAGTGCAAATGGCTTGATTAACCTGCCCTTTTTTCTTCTTAAATGTATTATTTATATTCCGACATACCATTGATTTCAGCCTATATAATTCTGTATAAAAATGACATTTTACTACTATAATATGATTATGTTTTCTAAGTATAAACTAAAATGTAAATGAATATACATTATCTAATAAAGTTATCTGCACTATACCTCATCCTAATTGTACATGGTTTAGGAAAGCTCCTCCATAACTTGGTAGGCATCTCTGGCACGACAGAAGTCTGAGTGGGCCTGGAGACTGAAAATTGAATTAATGGTTTACATTTTATGAAATATGGGCCAATCTAAAATTGATTTTTTTCTTTATTTATGTGAAATGGGTATCAAGAAACTGACCTTAAAAAAAACAAACATGTAACTGTATATTTTCATGGTTTAAACTCCTGTTGCACAACCTGTTGGGCAAGGCCCCAAATGGAGTTGCACAAGCACTGCTTTAGGACCATGCCATGACACCAGGGGAGGACTGGGCTGGGAGAAGGCAGGCTGGCATAGCCCCCCCCCCCCCCAGGCCAGTACTAATAAGATGCTAGATGTTGAATTGGTGGCTCTGTGTGCAGAAGACATTGATCTGAGTGGTTTCCATATTTATTTGTATTTCTGCGCACCAGAGGACTCCAGCTGCCACTTCAACTGTATTAGGCTTTTGGTTTTTCCTTGCACCTGTAAAGTAACATTAAAATGTTTCTAAAGCTTTTTTGGGGGGGATTAAAATAACAAATACATCTATACTTACCTGCTCCGTGCAATGCTTTTGTACAGAGCAGCCCCGATCCTCCTCTTCTGGGGTCCCTCTATGACTCTCCAAGCCCCTCCTCTTCTCCAGGTGCCCCCACGGAAAGCCGCTTTCCATGGGGGGCACTCATGCAAGTTAGCTCCCGAGCCACGCTGCTACGTCTATTGACACAGACAGCGGAACTCAGCCCTGCTCTCCGTTCCTGTGTCACAGGATTTCATTGACAGCAGTGGGAGCCACCTGCTGCTATTAATCTGTCCAATGAGGAGAGAGACAGCAGCTGGAGCCGCTGCGCTTGTGCACATCTTTGGATCGGACCGGGCTCAGGTAAAAAAATAGGAGGGGTCTGTGGGAGCTGCAGAGAGAAGGTTTTTCACCTTAATGCAGAGAATGGTGCAATAGTGGAAAAATGGTCAAACATACCGTTATGCAGCGTACACATGAGCGGACTTTTCGACCGGACTGGTCCGGACAATCTGACCGTGTGGGTTTCATCGGACCTTCAGCGGACTTTTCCAGTCGAAAATCTGACGGACTGTATATTTGAAACATGCTTCAAATCTTTCCGACGGACTCGAGTCCGGTCGAAAAATCCGCTCGTCTGTATGCTAGTACGACGGATGAAAACCCACGCTAGGGCAGCTATTGGCTACTGGCGATCAACTTCCTTATTTTAGTCTGGTCGTACGTCATCACGTACGAATCTGTCGGACTTTGGTGTGATCGTGTGTAGGCAAGTCCGTTCGTCCAAAAGTCCGTCGGAAGTCCGTCAAAGTCAGACGAAATCCGCCGGAATGGCCGTCGGACTTTTGTTGCCGAAAAGTCCGCTCGTGGGTACGCGGCCTTAAACACATTCCTGAACCTTGTGGACAGCCTTCCCAGAAGAGTTGAAGCTGTTATAGCTGCAAAGGGTGGGCCAACTCAATATTGAACCGTACGGACTAATGCCCTGTACACACAATCAGACATTCCGACAACAAAATCCATTGGGTTTTTTCCGACGGATGTTGGCTCAAACTTGTCTTGCATACACACGGTCACACAAAGTTGGTTGGAAATTCCGAAGGTCAAGAACGCGGTGATGTACAACACGTACGACGAGCCGAGAAAAATGAAGTTCAGTAGCCAGTGCTGCTCTTCTGCTTGATTCTGAGCATGAGTGGCACTTTTTGTGTCGGAATTGTGTACACACGATCGGAATTAACGCGAACGGATTTTGTTGTTGGAAAATTTTAGAGCCAGCTCTCAAACTTTGTGTGTCAGAAATTCCGATGGAAAAAGTCTGATGGAGCCTACATACAGTCGGAATTTCTGACAACAAGCTCCGATCGCACATTTTCCCGTCGGAAAGTCTGATCGCGTGTACAGGGCATAAGGCTGTTAAGGTAAAGGCAGGTGTCCCAATACTTTTGGTAATATAGTGTATGATGGTGGACATTATATAGCTACCTGCTCTTCTTTTAATCCTCTTAGTCACAGCACCTTACAGAGGTAAGTATTTCAGCACCAAGGTCTTTTGAAACTCTGAGATGACATGTTACCAAATGCAGCTCACAGAAACCTGTCCCTACCAGGGAAGGACCGCTTGGTTGCATTGGTCTTTGAGGCTTCTCAGACCTAACCAGCAACAGGATCTCTAAAGAAAGTACTTTCTGTAGTCATTGCTCTCTCTCTGACCAAATATAGCAGAATCTAACTCCTGAAAGAAGGCTGAGCTACACTACAGAGTGAGACCTTGGTTTACCCAGTGATGGAGCAAAACCCTAGGAAAAGGTGAATGTTCTCTCTGCTCAAAAATGTAGCAGAAATGCACTTGGCCTAAATTTATAAAGAAAGATTATTTATTTGCAAAATGTTATAACAGAAACTCGGACTAAAATTCATTTTTTTCCCCCAAATTTTTTGGCATTTTTCTGTTTATATATAAGAAAATAACAAACCCAGTGTTGATTAAAAAAAGAAAGCTCATTTTTTAAAAAAAAAGAGGTAAAAAATTTATTCGGGTATACTGATGCATGACAGCACAATTGTTATTCAAGGCGTGACTGAATGAAAGTGTTTAGTATTGAAGTGCTTAAAGGCGCAGGGACACATTGTATGTCCAGCCAAAGCACATGGCCTATGCCTTGGTGTGCGCAGCCTATTACATTAGGGTGCGCACCCCAGAGTACAAACATACATGTGTGTATATCAGCAGATCTGTGCATGGTGTCAGTAGAGCAGAGACTGGTGTCAGTAGGGCAGTGGGAAGTGTCAGTAGTTTTTATTTTTATTATTTTTTATTATTTCTTTTACTATTTTTTTTAGGAGCCCCGTTGGTGGGCTTAGGTGAAATATCAACGGTCTAAACAGAGAGAAAGGGACTGAGGACAGAGCTTCCCCAGAGTTTTTCTCTGCAGCCTCAGCTGTACTGGACAGTGGACAAATGGAAAGTGCCCCTTGCTGAGTGGCTTTCTATTAATTCACAAACATTCAGTTAACCTCCCTGGCGGTATGATTATTTCTGATTTTAGGTGCTGAAAGCGGTACAATTAGTTTGCACAGAAATTTGGTGTTTTATATTGTAGGCCTGTAATTCTTAGGAATAGTTCACTTAAATCTGTCCAAACAAGAGTCTAGTAGACATCCCGGGTATGATAAAGTTTGAAAAACGAAATAAAAAATTATAATATAATAAATAACTATAAATAATTATAACAAATAATAATATAATAATAATAAAAATTATATAATAATGTAATCAAATCAAAAACACTGAAATTTGCTCAGTTGCAGAATTGTCGCTTTTGTTACTTTTAGTGTTTGGTGACGGATTTCCCCACAAATCACTATCGATCAATTCTGCGAGTGATTCTAATTTATTATCGCTTTTTTCTAGCTGGTCTAAAAGCACTTTTGATGTAAAGAGACAGTTTTGGTTGCTATGGACAATCTCCAGTTTCCTGGCAGAAAGAACAGTTATATATATATAAAACTGCATGCAGGACACTGGGCAGACCACTAGGGACCAAGGGGGATGTGTAGTTATTTGATACAGTACTGTAATCTGTAAGATTACAGTATGCTGTATCTATACTGTGTGTTTCACTTTTGAATTTACCGCCGAACTCCGTCCCCGTGCGTCGCAACGCTCGCAGGGAACGGAGCTCGGCACTGTGAATCGAGCGAGACACAGCGGCTCGCCGATCACAGCGGGGAGACATCGCAGGATCCAGGGGACAAGGTAAGTATGCTCTTCCTGGATCCTGCGATGCAAGCCCGAGTCTGGCTCGGGGTTACCGCTTTTGGTATGGAAAAATCCAACCCGAGCCAGACTCGGGAATACCGCCAGGGAGGTTAAGAATGAACACAGGAGCAATTGGTACAGATCACTCACTGTGTTCATTCATTCATACATCCTGAAATATCCCCTGCAGCAGCCAGCGGAAGAGGAAAGACAGGGGACACTAGGAAGCAGGGGGAATCCGCACCGCACAGGGTGATTAGGGTGTGCGCAGGAACACCCAGCACACCCTGTGTGCACGCCTATGGGCAGATGAAAGCATCCAATGTGTCCCTATGCACAATACAGCCGATAAGCTATTCAGATGAAGGCAACTACCCCAATCTATAACTAGCCTTTACAGTAAGGTGCACAGGTCAAATACAGAGGGTTTAGGTTCATGTACTTGTTGAAAAAGCAACTTGCCCCCCCCCCCCCCCACTCCAAAATAAAAAATAATCCAAATATGTAAAGGGGTGATGGGAGGGCTAGGATTATGTAATGTGTAATAGGAGAGTGAAGGTTTGCTTTAATGTATAATGTTAAGCATAACTGAAAAGTTGGCTACTAATTCATTTAGCCCCTAAGGAATGTCTACATCCTCTAAGTTAAAGCAGTTGTAAACCGTGGCTGTTTAAAAAAATAAGTAAAAAAAACACCTGTAAGGCAATTGCATATTGTGCTAGTATACATTGCATACTAGCACATTATGAAATACTTACCTTGGAACAAAGCCCTCCAGCACTGGGCTGTCATCGCTGAGCAGTGGTGTCTCCAGCTTTCATATTTAGGGGGGGCACATGGGGGGACAGGGACAAAAGTAGGGGGGCAACTATAAAATGCAAATATATATCTATCTATCTATCCTAAGGCCCTTTACTACAATCCCACAACGGCCCTTTCACATGTTCTGCAGTGAGCTCCCTTATTACTGTATTGAGGCCCCCCCAGGGTGGCAGAAAACAAGAGATATTTGTCACCAGCATACCTAGAAAATATAGGGTCCAAAGCAGAACTATCAGGGTTGCAAAGGTTGTCTTGCCACCGGGCCCTGGTGTTCTGCCACTGTGGGGTTCCCCAGCCTCCTCTTGCTGTCCTGCCCCTGCTATTGACAGCACTGGTCTGGCATCTCTTCGAATTTACAGGCTGGTTCTCCTGTCCTAATGACAGGAGAAATCAGTCTGTTTTTTCAGTAACTGAGAGTCCTGGTGGAGTCCTTCCTGCAACTCGCTCTTCTCCCTGCCAATGTGGATGCAGGGGAAGGAGCAGATCGGGTGGCCGTGGTTGTGTGAGCGCTCGCATCATGCAGTGTCAGCGAGCAGAGGGAGGAGGGAGGAATCGCCTGCAGGAGCTGACTGGGGACGCTTTCCCTCTTAGACATTGCCTTTTTGTAAAAAAAAATAATATTTTTTTTAAGTGGGGGGGGCACATGGTGGGGCATAGCATAATGTTGGGGGGGTCAGGGCCCCCTCTGCCCCCCCTAGGGACGCCATTGTGGCTGAGAGGGCTGAAATGTTCCCCTGGTCTTCCTGGTTTGCACGCTCCGGCTATGAGATTGGCTGAAGCCGCGATGATGTCACTCCTGCCCATGCGCGCGGGACCCCTCGGTTCCGGCAGGAAGCTCTGAAGGTCGTGCAAGGTATGCCTGACCTTCAGAGGGCATATGCCGGTGACGTAACTGGCTGCATCCAGGGTGAATATCTCCTAAACGGTGCACGTCTCGGGGATATTATTTTACCTACAGGTAAGTCTTTTTATAGGCTTACCTGTAGGTAAAAATCACTAAGTGGGCTTTACTACCGCTTTAATTTCTACAGTCATAAATTATCCTGCCAGTTCTCTCAGGAAACAGTTCGTTCCTGTTTGTAACTGACCATGCTAAGCAAGTTGGCCCTATCATGGTCAGTTTTCATTTCTTCTTCTGATATAGGAGATACAGGACACTGTGCTTACACATCATGTGCCTGTAGTCCTGTAGTCTGAATACAACTGCCATGCCCCTGTCCAGTCCTCCACAGTGTGAGTACAGCGACTTCTGGCAGGGTTTGATAAGGGATATCAGTCATCCTTGTATACCCTATAGATTTATCCCAGTAGTTTTACTTTTGACTTGTCATTAAATGGTTTACCAATACTGCACGTAGAGGTGCTGTGCTTCTTTTCCTTTGATCCTTGTATACCCACTTACAGCCCAAGTAGGTTTTCTTTGAAAATAGAGGTCTTCTCTTGTATATGTGTTATTGCATTCTCCACCCCCAGCGAACAAATCTGCAGAAAGGGGGGGGGGGGGCTGTGGAATTAAATAGTTAAAAAAGACAAATGAATTGCTAAATATTTTTTTTCCTAAACAATAGATTTTATTGAAATGAAGTCATTACAATAAATAAATATCAAAGATTAAACTACAAAGGACAAAAATGTCCAACCTTTACAACATATATATAGGCTGATACAACCACAACATTAATAGTACCTTTGTCACCCCAAATAGGATGAGACTGTAAACTGGTCTAATTAATTAGAAAACCCAAATAAGAAAATGCAGTCAATTATAAATGTTTAATGAAGATTAATTGTTTATTTTTTTATTTTTATATTTTTTAAGGAATATAGTTAGAGTTTCAGATCATATACTTCAATAGGATCTGTTCTTTTCATTTACTACCTTCACATATAGTTTATTTTATCTGATCAAAAAGAAGAAAAACTTGGAAAGAGAGATCAGGTATGATTTGGTTCAAAACACACAATCGTACAGATCCATGGCTGGTATGATGTCTGTCTGTATCCAGTGTCATACAGCATGACCTTAGGCTGACAAAAAATCCAATTGTGGCATGTTGCAGCAAAAGGAACAAAAGGGGCAGATGAAGGCTGGAGCCCCCAGCACGTGTCTGACATTGGAGGTGTGCAGACTGACAGCCAGCCATGTGTACACTCAGCACACCACTGACAGTTCTGTCACCTCTGCATGTGTCACCTACTTGTGGATTCTACTGACATTTACAATGATCTATGCCAGGACTGATCTATGCCAGGACTGATCTATGCCAGGATTAATCTATGCCAGGACTGATCTATGCCAGGACTAGGGATGAGCCGAACACCCCCCGGTTCGGTTCGCACCAGAACCCGCGAACGGACCGCAAGTTCGCACGAACGTTAGAACCCCATTGACGTCTATGGGACTCGAACGTTCGAAATCAAAAGTGCTCATTTTAAAGGCTAATTTGCATGGTATTGTCCTAAAAAGGGTTTGGGGACCCGGGTCCTACCCCAGGGGACATGTATCAATGCAAAAAAAACTTTTAAAAACGGCCGTTTTTTCGGGAGCAGTGATTTTAATGATGCTTAAAGTAAAAAAAAAAAAGTGAAATATTCCTTTAAATATCGTACCTGGGGGGTGTCTATAGTATGCCTGTAAAGTGACGCGTGTTTCCCATGTTTAGAACAGTCCCTGCACCAAATGTCATTTTTAAAGGAAAAAATCTCATTTAAAACTGCTTGCGGGTTTAATGTCATGTCGGGTCATGGCAATATGGATGAAAATCAGTGAGACAAACGGCATGGGTACCCCCCAGTCCATTACCAGGCCCTTTGGGTCTTGTATGGATATTAAGGGGAACCCCGCACCCAAATTAAAATAAGGAAAGGTCCCTATATACTCTGAACAGCAGTATACAGGCGGTGCAAACAAGACAGGGACTGTAGGTTTGTTGTTAAGTAGAATCTGTTTGTAATTTTGAACATTTTTAATGTGTTTAGCTCCAGCCAAAAAATCTTTTCTAAGCTTTTTGGAAAACATAGGGAAGGGTTATCACCCCTGTGACATTTGTTTTGCGTCTTTCCTCCTCTTCAGAAGATTTCACCTCACTTTTTTGTCCCAATGAAAAATGTTTTTGGAAAATTTGGGTTTTTTTGTGGAACAAGGATTGGAAAGCATCAGTGGAAAGGAGAAATTGTTTTCCCATATTAACTCTTACAGGAGAGAATTTCCCTTCCTTAGGGGTAGATTTCATCTCACTTCCTGTTGTCTCCTTCCGTTTGCAAGTAGGAGTCGTTTGTAAGTTAGATGTTTGAAAGTAGGGTCCTGCCCTATATACTCAGCAGAAATTTGGGCCTTAGGTGTTGCTGTGGCCAAAACACTGTAAGCCCTCACAGGGCCCTGCTGTGAAATATTAGATCAAGAATTGTAATTACATGCCCCTGTTGAACAGGAGCTGAAAAATTAGGCCTTAGGCACTGGTGCTGGTGCCACAACACTGCAACCCCTCACAGACACTCTAGTTGAAACGCAGGAACAAGCCCTGCTGCAAAGTATTGCATCAAAAATTGTAATTACACGCCCCTGTTAGACAGGGGCTGAAAAATTGGGTCTTAGGCACTGGTGCTGGTGCCACAACACTGCAACCCCTCACAGACACTCTAGTTGAAACGCAGGAACAAGCCCTGCTGCAAAGTATTGCATCAAAAATTGTAATTACACGCCCCTGTTAGACAGGGGCAGAAAAATTGGGTCTTAGGCACTGGTGCTGGTGCCACAACACTGCAACCCCTCACAGACACTCTAGTTGGAATGCAGGAACAAGCCCTGCTGCAAAGTATTGCATCAAAAATTGTAATTACACGCCCCTGTTAGACAGGGGCAGAAAAATTGGGTCTTAGGCACTGGTGCTGGTGCCACAACACTGCAACCCCTCACAGACACTCTAGTTGGAATGCAGGAACGAGCCCTGCTGCAAAGTATTACATCAAAAATTGTAATTACACGCCCCTGTTAAACAGGGGCTGAAAAATTGTGCCTTAGGCACTGGTGGTGGCGCCCAGAACCAAAAATGTTCTTACAAGCTATCAGCGTGATGATTGAGGAGGAAGAGGATAATTACTCAGGGATAGTCACTCAGCATCAGCATAGGCAGTCTTTGAAGGGATCTGAGATTTCAAAAAAAATTATTCGGTTACATCTGCATCAGGTGCTTGGTAGCTGGTGGTGATCCAAGACTGATTCATTTTTATGAAGGTCAGCCGATCGACCGAGTCGGTGGACAGACGCACCCTGTGATCGGTTACCACGCCTCCAGCAGCACTGAATGTGCGTTCCGAAAGAACGCTGGATGCAGGACAGGCCAGTAGCTCAATTGCATACTGTGCAAGCTCTGGCCAGTGATCCATCCTCAAGACCCAGTAACCCAGAGGATTTTCGGTGGGAAAGGTGTCCAAGTCTGATCTTGCCCCTAGGTATTCCTGCACCATGTAAAACAGACGCTGGCGATGGTTGCTGGAACCGATCATACCTTGGGGCTGCGGACCAAAAAATTGTCTGAACGCATCGGTCAGACGGCCACCTTCTCCACCGCTCCTTCTTTGACTGACCGAAGCCTCAGCAACACGTTGTCCAGAAACAGGAGTTTGTAACCTCCCAGTCTCTGGGAACGCGTTGCACAGACCTTTCTGCAAGGCCTCCCGAAGATGTTTCATCCTCTGCTCCCTCTGCGATGGCAAGATAAGGTCCGCAACCTTACCCTTGTAACGTGGATCAAGGAGGGTTGCCAGCCAGTATTGGTCCTTCTCCTTGATACCACGAATACGAGGATCCTTACGCAGGCTTTGCAGGATCAGGGAGGCCATGCAGCGTAGGTTTGCTGAGGCATTCGGTCCGGAGTCCTCTGGGTCACTAAGGACAACAACGTCCGCAGCCACCTCCTCCCAGCCACGTACAAGTCCATGTGTTCCTTGGGACTGATCCCTTAAAGACTGCTGATGCTGAGTGCCAGGCTCCACCTCCATACTGACACAATCTTCCTCCTCCTCCTCCTCCTCCTCCTCGTCCTCTTCCTGTGTGATCGGCGGGCACGCAGGAACACTGTCTGGATAAAGGGGGCCTTGAGAGCTAAGGAAGTCCTCCTCTTCCTGCCTCTGTTCTGCCTCAAGTGCCCTGTCCATTATCCCACGCAGCGTGTGCTCCAACAGGTGGACAAGGGGGACAGTGTCACTGATGCATGCACTGTCAGTGCTCACCATCCTCGTGGCCTCCTCGAATGGTGACAGGACAGTGCATGCATCCCTGATCATGGCCCACTGGCGTGGGGAAAAAAAACCAAGGTCCCCTGACCCTGTCCTGGTGCCATAGTCGCACAGGTACTCATTGATGGCCCTCTGCTGCGTGTGCAGCCGCTGCAGCATGGCCAACGTCGAGTTCCACCTGGTGGGCATGTCACAGATTAGGCGGTTCTTGGGCAGGTTAAACTCCTTTTGGAGGTCCGTCAGCCGAGCACTGGCATTATATGACCGGCGGAAATGCACACAGACTTTCCTGGCCTGCCTCAGGACATCCTGTAAGCCCGGGTACCTGCCCAAGAACCGCTGCACCACCAAGTTAAGGACGTGAGCCAAACAGGGCACATGGGTCAGTTGTCCCTGTCGGAGGGCAGAGAGGAGGTTGGTGCCATTGTCGCAAACCACCATTCCTGCCTTAAGTTGGCGTGGCGTCAACCACCTCTGAACCTGCCCCTGCAGAGCTGACAGAACCTCTGCCCCAGTGTGGCTCCTGTCCCCCAAGCACACCAGCTCAAGCACCGCATGGCATCTTTTGGCCTGCGTACTTGCGTAGCCCCTTGAACGCCTACGGAGCACCGCTGGTTCCGAGGAAGAGGCCATGGAGGAAGAAGAAGAGGAGGGGGTGGAGGAGAGAGGTGTGTCACAATCAGCATTTTGGAGGCGTGGTGGCGGAACAACCTCCAACACTACTGCACCTTGTCCTGCATCCTTCCCAGCTGCCAGCAGAGTCACCCAATGCGCCGTGAAACTTAAGTAACGTCCCTGTCCATGCCTGCTGGACCATGAGTCAGCGGTAATATGCACCTTACCGCTGACCGCCCTGTCCAGCGAGGCATGGACATTGCCTTCCACATGCCGGTAGAGAGCCGGAATCGCCTTCCGTGAGAAAAAGTGGCGTTTGGGTACCTGCCACTGAGGAACCGCACATTCCACAAACTCACGGAAGGGGGCAGAGTCTACCAACTGAAAAGGCAGCAGTTGAAGTGCTAGCAATTTTGCCAAGCTAGCATTCAACCGCTGGGCATGTGGATGGCTGGGAGCAAACTTCTTTCGGCGGTGCAGCAGCTGGGGCAGGGAAATTTGCCTGGTACAATCTGACGTCGGTGTACCAAAAGCAGATTGCCCATAAGTACTTGGCTGTGACACACCTAATTCTACACCTTCATTCCTCTCACTGCAGGTCGCAGAGAGGACTGAAGGTCTAGTGGGGTTGGAAATCTCAGCTGATGAGGAGCAAGGAGAGATCGTCTTTGTTCTTTGGTGTGGGTCTTTTAGATACGCTTGCCAACGAACTGCATGGCAGGTCAACATATGTCTGGTCAAGCATGTGGTACCCAAGCGGGAGATGTTTTGGCCACGCGAGATACGCTTGAGACATATATTGCAAATAGCAGCGGTGCGATCTGATGCACTCGTCTCAAAAAAGGCCCACACCAAAGAACTTTTTGAATAACGCGCAGAGACTGCAGCGCCCTGCACATGTGGAGCTTTGGGGTGTGATGCAGTCAATGTGCTGCCCTTAGGCTGGCCCCTGGAGGGCATCCTGCCTAGTTGGTGATGTGCCACCTCCTCCTCCTCCTCCTCCTCCTCCTCCTCCTCTCTCCTATCAGGCACCCACGTTGAGTCAGTGACCTCATCATCCCCTCCCTCCTCATCACTGGAGCAAACCTGGCAGTATGCTGCAGCAGGGGGAGCATGACTGCCAGATTGCTGTCCTTCTTGGGCACCCCCTCTGTCCGTGCTCATGTTACTGCCTTCATTGAGCTCAGTATCATCATCAGAGCCTTCCAAACGCTGGGCATCCTCCTGGAGCATGTACCCAACACTGTGGTCAAACAGTTCGAGGGAATCCTCAGGAGGACATGGTGGGGCTAGGGAAGGAGTCACTGATGACATTGAGCTGAGGGAAGAGGCCGCTGCTTTGCCAGACAAAGCACCCTGGGCATGGGTGAGAGAGGATGAGGAGGATGAGGACGGCTTGGTCATCCACTCGACCAAGTCTTCCGCATGTTGCGGCTCAACACGGCCAGCTGCCGAAAAAAAGGCCAAGCGTGTCCCATGGCCACGTGCTGATGAGGATGCACCGTCTCCACGACCAGCACTAGACACAGAGCCTGCTTGCCCTCTCTTATTGGCTTGTGACTGTCTGCCTCTCCTTCTTGGCCTTCCAGACATACTAATGGCCTGTAGCTGCACTAAGCTGGGATAGAACACCTGTAATTTTCTTCAGGTAGCTTTATATACTGTAACCAGACAAGCCTGCCTGTCAGTAGGAAGATAACAGGAACGGATCTAGCTGAACACTGTGAGCAGGACGTACTGCACTAAATGTATATAGCAGGAACGGATCTAGCTGAACACTGTGAGCAGCACGCACTGCACTGAATGTAAATAGCAGGAACGGATCTAGCTGAACACTGTGAGCAGGACGCACTGTACTGAATGTAAATAGCAGGAACGGATCTAGCTGAACACTGTGAGCAGGACACACTGCACTGAATGTAAATAACAGGAACGGATCTAGCTGAACACTGTGAGCAGGACACACTGTACTAAATGTAAATAGTCTAGCTGCCTGACCGTGGTACTAATAGGATCAAAAAGAACACCTGTAATTTTCTTTAGGTAGCTTTATATACTGTAACCAGACAAGCCTGCCTGTCAGTAGAAAGATAACAGGAACGGATCTAGCTGAACACTGTGAGCAGGACGCACTGCACTGAATGTAAATAGCAGGAACGGATCTAGCTGAACACTGTGAGCAGCACGCACTGCACTGAATGTAAATAGCAGGAACGGATCTAGCTGAACACTGTGAGCAGGACGCACTGCACTGAATGTAAATAGCAGGAACGGATCTAGCTGAACACTGTGAGCAGGACGCACTGCACTGAATGTAAATAACAGGAACGGATCTAGCTGAACACTGTGAGCAGGACACACTGTACTAAATGTAAATAGTCTAGCTGCCTGACCGTGGTACTAATAGGATCAAAAAGAACACCTGTAATTTTCTTCAGGTAGCTTTATATACTGTAACCAGACAAGCCTGCCTGTCAGTAGGAAGATAACAGGAACGGATCTAGCTGAACACTGTGAGCAGGACGCACTGCACTGAATGTAAATAGCAGGAACGGATCTAGCTGAACACTGTGAGCAGCACGCACTGCACTGAATGTAAATAGCAGGAACGGATCTAGCTGAACACTGTGAGCAGGACGCACTGCACTGAATGTAAATAGCAGGAACGGATCTAGCTGAACACTGTGAGCAGGACGCACTGCACTGAATGTAAATAACAGGAACGGATCTAGCTGAACACTGTGAGCAGGACACACTGTACTAAATGTAAATAGTCTAGCTGCCTGACCGTGGTACTAATAGGATCAAAAAGAACACCTGTAATTTTCTTCAGGTAGCTTTATATACTGTAACCAGACAAGCCTGCCTGTCAGTAGGAAGATAACAGGAACGGATCTAGCTGAACACTGTGAGCAGGACGTACTGCACTAAATGTATATAGCAGGAACGGATCTAGCTGAACACTGTGAGCAGCACGCACTGTACTGAATGTAAATAGCAGGAACGGATCTAGCTGAACACTGTGAGCAGGACACACTGCACTGAATGTAAATAACAGGAACGGATCTAGCTGAACACTGTGAGCAGGACACACTGTACTAAATGTAAATAGTCTAGCTGCCTGACCGTGGTACTAATAGGATCAAAAAGAACACCTGTAATTTTCTTCAGGTAGCTTTATATACTGTAACCAGACAAGCCTGCCTGTCAGTAGGAAGATAACAGGAACGGATCTAGCTGAACACTGTGAGCAGGACGCACTGCACTGAATGTAAATAGCAGGAACGGATCTAGCTGAACACTGTGAGCAGCACGCACTGCACTGAATGTAAATAGCAGGAACGGATCTAGCTGAACACTGTGAGCAGGACGCACTGCACTGAATGTAAATAGCAGGAACGGATCTAGCTGAACACTGTGAGCAGGACGCACTGCACTGAATGTAAATAGCAGGAACGGATCTAGCTGAACACTGTGAGCAGCACGCACTGCACTGAATGTAAATAGCAGGAACGGATCTAGCTGAACACTGTGAGCAGCACGCACTGCACTGAATGTAAATAGCAGGAACGGATCTAGCTGAACACTGTGAGCAGGAAGCACTGTACTGAATGTAAATAGCAGGAACGGATCTAGCTGAACACTGTGAGCAGGACACACTGCACTGAATGTAAATAGTCTAGATAGAAGATAACAGGAACGGATCTAGCTAAACTGAATACAGTGTATATATATATATGCAACACCTGGGATGCATATATATACACAATACACTGTAAGTGCAGCTAACTGACTGACTGTTCTGCCTAATCTATCTAACTCAAATCAAACACTGTCTCTCTGTCTATCTCTTTCAACGCCGGAACACACACTACACAGGGCCGCCGTGCAGGCGGCCTTATATAGTGTGGGGCGTGTACTAAATCCCCTGAGCCATAATTGGCCAAAGCCTCCTTGGCTTTGGCCAATTACGGCTCTCTGTTCAGGCGGCGCTGTGATTGGCCAAGCATGCGGGTCATAGTGCATGCTTGGCCAATCATCAGCCAGCAATGCACTGCGATGCCGCAGTGAATTATGGGCCGTGACGCGCCACACGAATTTGGCGCGAACGGCCCATATCGTTCGCAATTCGACGGACGGTCGAACAGCCGATGTTCGAGTCGAACATGGGTTCGACTCGAACACGAAGCTCATCCCTAGCCAGGACTGATCTATGCCAGGACTGCCAGGATTAATCTATGCCAGGACTGGTCTATGCCAGGACTGGTCTATACCAGGACTGATCTATGCCAGGGCTGATCTATGCCAGGACTGATCTATGCCAGGATTAATCTATGCCAGGACTGATCTATGCCAGGACTGATCTATGCCAGGACTGCCAGGATTAATCTATGCCAGGACTGGTCTATGCCAGGACTGGTCTATACCAGGACTGATCTATGCCAGGGCTGATCTATGCCGGACTGATCTATGCCAGGATTAATCTATGCCAGGACTGATCTATGCCAGGACTGATCTATGCCAGGACTGCCAGGATTAATCTATGCCAGGACTGGTCTATGCCAGGACTGGTCTATACCAGGACTAGTCTATGCCAGGACTGATCTATGCCAGGACTGATCTATGCCAGGATTAATCTATGCCAGGACTGATCTATGCCAGGACTGATCTATGCCAGGACTGCCAGGATTAATCTATGCCAGGACTGGTCTATGCCAGGACTGGTCTATACCAGGACTAGTCTATGCCAGGACTGATCTATGCCAGGACTGTTCCCACCATTGGGTAACAAGGATCAGACCGATTTATAAATGCCCTATTTCATAATCTTCACATACTGCTCTGCTATCAGATATCTAAATGAAATTTAAAAAAAATGTGATATACTTGTTGTAAACAATTTATTACTAAATGCTAAAACATCTACTAGGTCCAGAACAACTTTAGCTTCTCAAAGTTTTACAGTTGTACTTTACGATTTCCCCCCAGAACCCTTCTTATTTATTCTGATCAGCACTGCCTTTTAAATGTCATAAAGAAGATTTATGATCAGTGATATACCATTAGATGTGGCTGCGTGCCCTCTTCTGGTCAAATGTGGGTATAGCAGCCTCTGAAATTATTCCCACAGTGGGGAATTTACTATGCCTGGAGCAGACAGAATCTGGAGCAGCAGGACACAGTAACCAATCAGTTACTAGCTTCAGCTTGTTCAGTTAAAGTGGAACTTATCCACAATCTAAATATACTAATTTGCAAGCTTTTTTTTTTTTTTAATGCAGACCAGGGGCGACCCAACCCGTTCATTAAGGGCGCACAGGCACCACACCACCCCCTTTATGGTTAATCTGTCCACTCCACCCCTATATGGTTAATAGATAAATTCATGCGTAGCATGAACCTATCCATGGCTGCCACGGCCACCCCCTATTCATGTGCCTGACCCCTTTCAGGATGCCGGGCGCATGAATTACAGCGGCAGGGTTGTTTTTTGAAGCACCTGATTAGAGCCACAGGTTCTAATAGGCTTCAAAATAGAATGGACTCAGAGCGCAGAGCATTGTGCTCGGAGCCCACCCAGGTGTGTTAGAAAAGCAAATGAATATTCGCTTTTCCAACACTGAATCGCCTCTCTGCCAATCAGGAAGCGCGGGTCTGATACCCATTTCCTGATTGGCTGAAAGGTCAGGCGATCTTATTGGATGCCTAGGAGGAGGGGGATGCATGGCAGAAGGCGCCATGATCCACACCACAGGAGGAGGAAGAAAGCCGCCGGACATGCTGCCCGCTTCCTAGATGGGGTAAGTGTGGGGCTTTGCTCCCCCCTAAAAGAAAAAACCATCAGCCACTACTGAAGCAGACAAGACATACTGTGGAGATGAATGGATTACCAAAAAAATTGAAAAAATTGGAAACTGGTGCAGACAGAATCTGGAACAGATGTGTGTGGCAACCAATCAGTTTCTATAGTCAGCTTGTTTAGTTAAAGTGATAGTAAACTGTGGCATTAAAAAAATAATAATAATAAACTCCTCCTGTATTGAAATGTATTGTAACTGTACTGTTTGCCCTAATGATGTAAAATGCTGCGCAAATCTTGTTGTTGGCAGTGCCTCCACTCACCCTGATCAGAAAAGGCCACTGATGGCCCCACTTTCAGAGACCTCTGGCTTTCCCTCATCCTTCTCCAGAACGTGCTCACAAACACCACCCCTCCCTCCACCTCTCTAGGCTTCTAGCCATTGTACAGTGCAGCATGAACGACCTACAAGAATGACCTTGCATGCATATGTAGCACTAACTCACGGTGGAGCTGCTGGTTTAGGCGGGTCTGTTACCTTCACCTTGCTTCCCTTGGTTTTACCGGCACCGGGTCTAGGGGTTCCGTTGAGTTTACTTCTGGACGACAACACTGGAGTATGTTTTCAATGCTTTATTGAACAAACAAACTTTAGGAAGTAGCAGGAAAGAGGCGGAAAAGGAAACTTTCAGGAGAAACTCAAATATCTTCTTATAGAATCTTAGTAACTAATGTCCCGGTAGAATTTAGATAATTAGGTGGAATGCGCTCCCCTTGTGGGACACACTCCTTGCTCGTCTGGATAGGCCTCTCTCACCGGTCTAGCAACAAGAACGCAGCACGAATCAAAGTCTCTGCCACAGACCTGTTTGGGGGGTAAATCTGTACGATCCTCTGCCACAGGATGTATCAGATTTTCTCTGCAGTGAAAGCCAGTCACAGTGCTTGAACCTTTAAGCCGAACCGGCAACACTATACTGTATGATTACTTCTATAGGCCCCTCTATAGACCAGCCCGCTGCGTGATCCCTCCAAGACGGGTCCTCCCCTGGGCTCTCCCCGGTCGTCCAGCTTCGTCACACAGGACCGACAGCTCAGGACCATTCCTCGGCTGCGGTGGTAGGCCCCAGACAAGCCTCTGGGCCCACCCCTGCGCCGCAGCATCGTGGGCCTCCCGATCGGAGGACCACGAGGTAGCTCCTTAACCATACCTCCCAACTTTTGAACTTCAGAATGAGGGACACTTGAGGAAGGAAGTAACCTTGCATAGCGCGCTGCGGCAAATGTGGGCGTGGTCAAACGTTTGACAGTGGGAGGAGCTTAATGGGCATCATTAAACAAAACTTGGGCTTCCCTGTATCTATAAAATATGCTTTTATTATTGTTCCACAAGCAAGAGTCTCATGGATACATACATACCCCAGCACATTCATTTAAAAAAAAGGATAAAAGAATGCAGTGTTTGGAGTGCATTACGTACAAAGTGCAGGGTTGTAGGATGAGCTATATACAGAGTGCAGGGTTCTGGCATGAGCTATATACAGAGTGCAGGGTTGTAGGATGAGCTATGTACAGAGTGCAGGGTTGTAGGATGAGCTATGTACAGAGTGCAGGGTTCTGGCATGAGCTGTGTACAGAGTGCAGGGTTCTGGCATGAGCTGTGTACAGAGTGCAGGGTTCTTGCATGAGCTGTGTACAGAGTGCAGGGTTCTAGCATGAGCTGTGTGTGTACAGAGTGCAGGGTTCTGGCATGAGCTGTGTACAGAGTGCAGGGTTCTGGCATGAGCTGTGTACAGAGTGCAGGGTTCTGGGGTGAGCTGCATTCAGAGTGCAGGGTTCTGGAGTGAGCTGCATGCAGAGTGCAGGGTTCTGGGTTGAGCTATGTACAGAGTGCAGGGTTCTGGGTTGAGCTATGTACAGAGAGCAGGGTTCTGGGGTGAGCTATGTACAGAGTGCAGGGTTCTGAGATGAGCTATGTATAGAGTGCAGGGTTCTGAGATTAGCTATGCACAGAGTGCAGGGTTCTGGGATGAGCTATGTACAGAGTGCAGGGTTCTGGGATGAGCTATGTAAAGAGTGCAGGGTTCTGGAATGAGCTATGTAAACAGTGCAGGGTTCTGGAATGAGCTATGTGCAGGGTGCAGGGTTCTGGGATGCGCTATGTGCAGAGTGCAGGGTTCTGGAATGAGCAATGTGCAGAGTGCAGGGTTCTGGAATGAGCTATGTGCAGAGTGCAGGGTTCTGGGATGAGCTAAATACAGGGTGCAGGGTTCTGGGATGAGCTATATACAGGGTACGGGGTTCTGAGACGAGCTATATACAGGGCACAAGGTACTGGATGAGCTATATACAGGGTGCAGCAGAGGCATAATTAGAACCTTCAGGGGCCCTGGTGCAAGAAACCATGAAGGGCCCCCCGACCTCCAGCCTAGGCCATTCCCTTCGAGCCCAGAGCCCTTCCCACTGATCCCATCACCCTTCATGGTCCCACAGCAGATTGAGCAGAGTGAGCTGCATGCAGAGTGCAGGGTTCTGGGTTGAGCTATGTACAGAGTGCAGGGTTCTGGGATGAGCTATGTACAGAGAGCAGGGTTCTGGGGTGAGCTATGTACAGAGTGCAGGGTTTTGAGATGAGCTATGTACAGAGTGCAGGGTTCTGAGATGAGCTATGCACAGAGTGCAGGGTTGTGGGATGAGCTATGTACAGAGTGCAGGGTTCTGGGATGAGCTATGTAAAGAGTGCAGGGTTCTGGGATGAGCTATGTAAAGAGTGCAGGGTTCTGGAATGAGCTATGTGCAGAGTGCAGGGTTCTGGGATGCGCTATGTGCAGAGTGCAGGGTTCTGGGATGAGCTATGTGCAGAGTGCAGGGTTCTGGAATGAGCAATGTGCAGAGTGCAGGGTTCTGGAATGAGCTATGTGCAGAGTGCAGGGTTCTGGGATGAGCTATATACAGGGTGCAGGGTTCTGGGATGAGCTATATACAGGGTACGGGGTTCTGAGACGAGCTATATACAGGGCACAGGGTACTGGATGAGCTATATACAGGGTGCAGCAGAGGCATAATTAGAACCTTCAGGGGCCCTGGTGCAAGAAACCATGAAGGGCCCCCCGACCTCCAGCCTAGGCCATTCCCTTCGAGCCCAGAGCCATTCCCACTGATCCCATCACCCTTCATGGTCCCACAGCAGATTGGGCCCGGCCATGGTGGCAGAAGGCCAGGGCCTAGTTGCAAGTGCAACCTTTGCTGGTAGTTCCACCAGTGGTGTCAGTGTGGACTGTGAATGGTGTCAGTCAGTAGGGCAGTGGACATGGTCAGTAGAGCAGTGGAAGTGGTCAGTATGGCAGAGAAAGTGGTCAGTATGGCAGAGAAAGTGGTCAGTAGGGCAGTGGACATGGTCAGTAGGGCAGTGGACATGGTCAGTAGGGCAGTGGACATGGTCAGTAGAGCAGTGGACGTGGTCAGTAGACATAATTAGTAGGGCAGTGGACAGGATCACTAGTTTTTTTTTTTTTTATTGTTATTTTATTTTTGTTATTATTTTTTACCATTATATTTTATCCATTTTATTTTCTAGAGTTTTTTTTACAGTTTTTGATGGAAGTTGGTGGCAGTGGAGGGCAGTATGATGGGGTGGAGGGCAGTATGATGGGAGGGGGTGTCAGTGGAGGGCAGTATGATGGGAGGGGTGGCAGTGGAAGGCAGTATGTTGGGGGCGGAGGCAGTGGAAGGCATTATGATGGGAGGGGAGGCAGCGGAGGGCAGTATGATGGGGTGGAGGGCAGTATGATAGGAGAGGAGGTAGTGGAGGGCAGTTTGATGGGAGGAGGCAGTAGTGGAGGGCAGTATCATGGGAGGGGGGGTTAGTGCAGGGCAGTATGATGGGAGGGATGGTAGTGGAGGGCAATATAATGGGAGGGGGTTTAGTGGAGGGCAGTATTATGGGAGGGAGAGCAGTATGATGGGAAGGGTGGTAGTGGAGGGCAGTATAATGGGAGGGGTGGTAGTGGAGGGCAATATAATGGGAGGGGGTTTAGTGGAGGGCAGTATTATGGGAGGGGTGGTAGTGGAGGGCAGTATGATGGGAGGGAGAGCAGTATGATGGGAAGGGTGGTAGTGGAGGGCAGTATGATGGGAGGGGTGGTAGTGGAGGGCAATATAATGGGAGGGAGGTTAGTGGAGGGCAGTATAATAGGAGCGGTGGCAGTGGAGGGCAGTATAATTGGAGGGGGGCAGTATGATGGGAGGGAGAGCAGTATGATGGGAAGGGTGGTAGTGGAGGGCAGTATGATGGGAGGGGGGTTAGTGGAGGGCAGTATAATAGGAGCGGTTGCAGTGGAGGGCAGTATAATTGGAGGGGGGCAGTATGATGGGAGGGAGAGCAGTATGATGGGAAGGGTGGTAGTGAAGGGCAGTATGATGGGAGGGGGGTTAGTGGAGGGCAGTATAATAGGAGCGGTGGCAGTGGAGGGCAGTATAATTGGAGGGGGGCAGTATGATGGGTGGGGGTGGCAGTGAAAGGCAGTATAATGGGGGGGTTAGTGGAGGGCAGTATAATAGGAGGGGTGGCAGTGGAGGGCAGTATAATAGGAGGGGGGGCAGTATGATGGGATTGGGGCAGTATGATAGGAGGGGTGGTAGTAGAGGGCAGTATATTGGGGGGGTAGTCACGTGGAGGGCAGTAAAATGGGAGGGGGGCAGTATAATGGGGGGGTAGTGGAGGGCAGTATGGGGGGACTGTACAGCATGACTGGAGAGGGGCAGTGTATGGGAGGGAGCAGAGTGACCATGAGTGTACTCAGAGTCAGGGCAGTGCAGGGAGCATTTCTCCTACCTTTATTCCAGCGCAGGAACAGCCTTCGGGGAAGACCCGGAGTCGTGGGCGGAGTCAGGGGCGGAGCTTAGGCACGAAGAGGAATCCTCCTTTGGCTAAATTCTGGGGCTCCACTCAGGGAGGACCCGGGGTTTGGGGCGGAGTCAGGGGCGGATCCGGGGGCGGAGCTTAGGCGCAAAGAGGACTCCTCCTTTGGCTAAATGCTGGGGCTCCACTGTCCTCCTTGTCGTGACGTCACTGGTTTATAGACGCCAGGCGGGCCATGCCTAGCAACCAGTTGTTTTGGCAGTGAGCCAGGCAGCGCCTGGGGGTGAAATGAAGCAGTCTCGGCCAAAACTAGTACAGCAGGCAGTGAGGGACAGCGGCAATGCGGCGGCAATTTTTAGGGGGGCATCAGATCGGCCAGTGGGGCAATTCCGGGACATTGTATTGTCCCGGAATGAAGGTGCCCGGGACGCGGGACAGACCTCCCACAGCGGGACTTTCACGGCCAATCCGGGACGGTTGGGGGGTATGCCTTAACGCATACCTGTCGGCCAGGAGGGCCAGCAAGTGGCTGTAAAAAGAACCCTAGAACATGGCGTCTGTCCCATAAATACCCTCTTCCCAGAATGCAACTCGGAGGACCACCTCCACCGAGCTTGTCTCCGAGACAGAGGAGCATCTATACACTTCAACACGTTGCCTTTCCAACACCAACCAGTGGTAACAGCGACACCCACCGGTCAGCACGGAAGCACACACAACATCAGCCAAGCTGGAACAGAGGCGATCTCTTAACCTTCCTATCACACAATTTACTAAATTTACCTAACCTGCGGTAGACTGTAAATCTACCAGTGCTACATACTCCCCCCACTATAATAGACGTTGTCCCCAACGTCTGTCTCAACACAGTAACAGTAACTCTCAAGCCTGAGAGTAGCATTTGAGTTTCTCATAACTTTAGAGAGAGAAAAAGGACAGTTTAAAGACATTATGAGACTTATACCTTATAAAACATTATGTTCACAGCCGCGAACAAAACCACAATATAATTTTACACATCCTCACTAACTAACTAGCTGAAAAGCCTCCTAGCTATACATATGATCCCATGATCCCTGAAAAGAAAACATTTAAACACACATACATACATCCAGCGCAACACTAGGAGCAAAGCCTCATTTCGAATGAGACTCTCTTCCTATTATTCATATCAGAAAAAAATATATACTTTTGAAGTCCATCCCTGCATAAGAACCTCTCTTTTTTTTAAAAAAAGAAATCCGGCTAGCAAACAGAAGTCCTTGGATTTAAACACAGAAAAGGATCTGTAAATCTTGACCACGCAGATCTCTTTACCCTGTCGCTATCTAACTAGGTAACTTCAAAGTGATAGTGTCCATAATTACCAGTAAAACCGAGGATCTGGCAAAGTCACATATTTTCCTTCTTTATCCACAGTGGTAATAAAATACACAGCATTGTCCTTTCCCGGTCTGCAGATTATCACTTTATCAGCATAGACATGCCGACCATAGTTCCAATGTACAAAGCATCCGCTGAAACGTTCATCCATCCGGACAGAACATCCAGTCTTTCTAAAGGGCTTAGGCACAGACAAGTAGTCCCAAATAGCGTCACTATACCAAAGTTCCCGATGAGCTTCGATCTCCCGCATTACATCCTGGGGCACATAGGGGAACTCCAGTCCATACTCTGCAGCCACACGCTTGTTTAACATCCTTTGCAAGCGAGCAAGTTTTGGCAAAGGTCTGTCTCTCCCCATACCAGGCGGTACACAGGAATCCAATGACTTTTTCACCATAGACCCAGCCGGTGTCTGTAGCGAATCAATAACTTTTGACAAAGTCCCAGCAACGGTACTGTGCGTCTCCACACAGGGTGACGTCTTCCCAGAACCCATGGCAGTCCATTCAGGAAGGGTCATTGTGGAGGCAACATCCTCTCCTTGTGACCACAATAGCTCTTGCGACATAGTTTCAAACAAGTCATCATCCCCGGAAAGATCCAACATGGATTCTATTTCCGAGTCCCTTAATTCTTCCGCTGGCAAATATTTATTTACAGTCCCCAACAGTGGCTTACCCGTTCCAGGCGTAGACTTTGGTAGCTCCGGCTCAGGTAACCTCTGGGGTAGGCCTCGACCACGGCCACAGGAAGCCTTCACATAGCCCACCTTCTTCTGAGTAGGTACTACAGGAACAGGCGTAGTGGACTCAGAAATCAAAGTAATGTCTCCTGATGAGACGGCAGCAGCAATGTCTCTCTCTGAAACATTTTCGGTAGCAACAGGCAAAGTAGCGGCTTGTCGCTCTCTCTGCAACGGTAGCAGCTTCTACTGTAGCGATACCTGTCACCCAATCCATCCGATAGGCACGGGGCAGCATAGTAGATGGCTCCACCACAAATAAGTACTCTCCACACTGCGGACATCGGCCGAATGGACGAAGATACACGGCCAATCCTCCACATCGATGGCAGGTCATGCCCAGTCCCTCAACATCTCCCGAGGTATACAGGACAAACTTCCCCTGTGAGCAGAGTTCCAGATTGCACAGTATTCATCACGGTGCTTGCAGGGAACACTCTGGGTCCCACAACCGATTGCAACGCCAGAAAAGACATGGCCACACTCTGATCCTTCAGCACGATCACGAGGCTTCTCTTCTGGCGCCAAGCACACTACACGCGTCCCACGCGGTAGCAAGTAGAATAACTCCTCCCACTTGTTCTTTCAGTCACGTAGCTCCTAGGCCTCTTCTGGCGCCCAGCGTCTACGCACTTAAAAGCAAAGTCCCGCAGTTTAACCTTTCCTCTTCCTAAAAATTTTTTTTCTTCAAAGTCTAGCTCTCTCTGTAAACTCCCGGTAAAACACTCCACTGGGTTGCAACAACTGTCGGTCAACAATAGGGGACGACGCCCCCACATATAGCACTAACTCATGGTGGAGCTGCTGGTTTAGGCGGGTCTGTTACCTTCACCTTGCTTCCCTTGGTTTTACCAGCACCGGGTCTAGGGGTTCCGTTGAGTTTACTTCTGGACGACACACGCACCAACACTGGAGTACGTTTTCAATGCTTTATTGAACAAACAAACTTTAGGAAGTAGCAGGAAAGAGGCAGAAAAGGAAACTTTCAGGAGAAACTGAAATATCTTCTTATAGAATCTTAGTAACTAATGTCCCGGTAGAATTTAGATAATTAGGTGGAATGCGCTCCCCTTGTGGGACACACTCCTTGCTCGTCTGGACAGGCCTCTCTCACCGGTCTAGCAGCCAGTACGCAGCACGAATCAAAAGTCTCTGCCACAGACCTGTTTGGGGGGTAAATCCGTACGATCCTCTGCCACAGGATGTATCAGATTTTCTCTGCAGTGAAAGTCAGTCACAGTGCTTGAACCTTTAAGCCGAACCAGCAACACTATGCTGTATGATTACTTCTTTTGGATACGTCCTTCGACCGAGTCACCAGGCCCCTCTATAGACCAGCACGCTGCGTGATCCCTCCAAGACGGGTCCTCCCCTGGGCTCTCCCCGGTCGTCCAGCTTCGTCACACAGGACCGACAGCTCAGGACCATTCCTCGGCCGCGGTGGTAGGCCCCAGACAAGCCTCTGGGCCCACTCCTGCGCCGCAGCATCATGGGCTTCCCGATCGGAGGACCACGAGGTAGCTCCTTAACGCATATCTGTCGGCCAGGAGGGCCAGCAGGTGGCTGTAAAAAGAACCCTAGAACATGGCTCTGTCCCATAAATACCCTCTTCCCAGAATGCAACTCGGAGGACCACCTCCACCGAGCTTGTCTCCGAGACAGAGGAGCATCTATACACTTCGACACGTTGCCTTTCCAACACCAACCAGTGGTAACAGCGACACCCACCGGTCAGCACGGAAGCACACACAACGTCAGCCAAGCTGGAACAGAGGCGAACTCTTAACCTTCCTATCACACAGTTTACTAAATTTACCTAACCTGTGGTAGATTGTAAATCTACCAGCGCTACACATACATTGCAGGTGTGGCACATGCAGTGGTGCCAGCTCATGGCACAATGTTCATGACATCATGCAGGTTGCCCTTTGTTTACATTTTACGTCTCTGGAATAGGAATTCAAGAGATTTAATGATTCTGGTAATGATGTGGCAACCGGATTACTGTCCTGGTATTGTTGGGTCAGTTTGAGAAAGTTTCCTGGTATAATCATTGTATTAACGCTAATTATTGTTGCCATGCATCCTCTTATACCATCAATTGTTTGCACATTTGGTTGTTCATTTATCAAAGATTAGCCAAGTGAATGTTCACTCAGAACGATTGAAAGGAGGCTTGTGATTGGCTGTGTGTTGGCGCCAAACCATGTAAATTACTGCCCCGCTACTTTTCGGATAAGAAATCAACCAACCTTCTGGTAGATGAAACTCTTATGCCGCATACACATGAGCGGACTTTTCGTCCAGACTGGTCCGACGGTCTATCCGACGGACTTTCAGCAGATTTCCGACGGACTTTCCGAACAAACGGACTTACCTACACACGATCACACCAAAGTCCGACGGATTTGTACGTGATGATGTACGACCGGACTAAAATAAGGAAGTTGATAGCCAGTAGCCAATAGCTGCCCTAGCGTCGGTTTTCATCCGTCAGACTAGCATACAGACGAGCGGACTTTTCGATAGGAACTGGGTCCGGCGGAGTTCTGACGTAAAGATTTGAAACATGTTCCAAATCTAAAGTCCGTCAGATTTTTGAGCGAAAAAGTCCGCTGCAGGTCCGATGAAGCCCACACATGGTCGAAAAGTCCGCTCAAGTGTATGTGGCATTAGCAGTATTGTGTCAAACTCCTGGCTGTATGCCCACTCATCACATCCCAGCACTAGGTCTTAATATTTAAAAATAAAGGAATGTCCACACATGAAACCGAATTTCAGCACTTTACTGTAACTTCTCAAAGATGCCTATGACATCTGACATCACATCAGTGGCGGCCTGTCCATTAAGGGTGCACGGGCGCCGCCCCCCCATCCATGTGTCCGCCCCCCTGATCTACATACAGGGCGCCGGACTATGGATTACAATGGGGGGTGGTTTCTTTTTTAGGCATGTGATTAGAGCCAGAGGCTCTAATTAGCTTAAAAAAGGGTGGGCTCGAGGAGCAGAGCACTGCGCTCCGAGCTTACCCAGTTGTGTGAGAATAGCGAATGACCGGTAACGACCAGTCAGCAATCCTGAATAACCCTGTATGACTTACAGGGTTATTCAGGATTGCTGACCGGTCGTTACTTTGCTGAGCTCCCATTCAGGTGTGGATCTTTATTCAGCTTTCTGTATTTAATATCCGGCCTATCCATCATGTAACATACCAGTGATCTTTTTCTGACATTGCGACTTGGTGGACATATTGACCTTGTATATTTAGCAGCTGGTTATCTGATCCATTACGTCTACACTGCCCCACTATCTAGTTTCTTTAACCCTCTGGTCTTTGGCTGCATCTGGGGTAACCCTTGCAGGATCTGTTCGAGTTGGCCTCTCTGGCTACACTGGGTGTGGTGTCAGAGTATACTGGACCCTGCCCCATGTGATGTTCTGTATGTTTTTAGTCTTTGCGACATGCACCTGTGATCTCCAATTTGGAAGATTACTAATATTGTTAAATCAGGACACCTCTGAAGAAGGAATCCCGAAATGCGTTAAATGCCTGTACTTTGTTCTTTTACTACTCCTTGTTATGGCATGTCTGTATCCATCTAATTTTAATCATGGTCTGTGATATATGTTTTTCTACATTCATGTGTTAATAAAAAATTATATTTTTACTATCCCTTTTGGTTCTCCACATCAGTGTCGTTATAGACGCACCCCTTGAGGGTATTTCTCTTTTACATATTTTACCAGGGATAATGACACCTCATCCACTATAGCCATATTCCATGTCTACTAATCATGCATGCCAGGACAGTACCGCCTATCAGTGCCAATCAGCGCTGCCTATCAGTGCCAATCATTGCTGCCTTTCAGAGCCAATAAGTGCTACTAATTAGTGCCAATCAACGCTGCCAATCAGTGCTGCCAATAAGTGCTGCCAATCAATGCAGCCTATTAGTGCCCATCAGTGCCCATTAGTGCTACCTATCAGTGCCCAACAGTGCAATACTTTTGAAAATATAATGTGTGTGTGTGTGTGTGTGTGTGTATCTATATATATCTATATATACAGGGCAGGACTTAGGGTGGTGGGGGGCCCTGGGCTTGAGTCACTTTCGGGCCCTACCTTCTATACATTACCGTATTTATCGGCGTATAACACGCACCCCAAGTTTAGGAGGGAATTTTAAGGAAGAAAACTTTTAGGAGGGAAGTTTAAGGAAAAAACTTACATTTAAATGCCCATCGATGCAGCCTTGCACAGCGTCCATCTGCACCCTTGTCAGTGTCATTGCAGCCTTGTCAGTGTAGCCTTGTCATTTGCAGCCTTGTCGTTGCAGTCTTGTCATTTGCAGCCTTGTCATTGCAGTCTTGAAGTTTAACCTCCCTGACGGTATTCCCTAGTGTGGCTCGGGGTTAAATTTCAGCACCATTAGTGGTAACTCCGGGCCACACTCGGGATTGCATTGCAGGATCCTGGTGTGGTATACTTACCTTGTCCCCAGGATCCTGCGTTGTCCCCCCCCCGCTGTGTCTGCGGGCTCTGTCCTCCTCCAAGCTTTTCTGTGCTAGGCTCCATTCCCTGCGGGCGTCGCGACGCACGGGGGCGGAACCTGGCGGCAAATTCAAAAAAGTGTAAAAATCATAACACATACAGTACTGTAATCTTACAGATTACAGTTCTGTATGAAATTATTTCACATCCCTTTTGTCCCCAGTGCTTTGTCCAATGCCCTGCATGCAGTTTTATATTATAAATACTGTTCTTTCTGCCTGGAAACTTGAGATTGTCCATAGCAACCAAAAAGTGTCCCTTTACGTCAAAAGTGGCTTTAGACCAGCTAGAAAACAGCGATAATAAATTAGAACACTTGCAGAATTGAGCGATAGTGAATCGTGGGGGAAATTTATTTTATTATTATTATATTATTATTTTTTTTAATTCTTTATATTTATTTATTAAATTATAATTTATGATATTGTGTTTTAAACATTATCATACCCGGGATATCTACTAGACTCTTGGGGGACAGATTTAAGTGTGTTATTGTTAAGAATTACAGGCCTACAATATAAAACGCCAAATTTCTATGCAAAATAATTTTACCGCTTTCAGCACCTAAAATCCGAAATAATCATACCGCCAGGGAGGTTAAAAATGGCGCAGCTGAGATACAGAGTCCTGTGTATCTCGGCGGCTCTCAGGTCCTCTTGGCGGCTCTCAGGTCCTTTCGCAGTCCTGAGCGGAACCGAGAGTAGCAAAATGTTTGGGTACAGCATCACACAACTGTGCAATTGTCAGTTAAATCGACGCAGTGCCGTATCGCAAAAAAAATGATTGAAGTGCAATATTTCTATTATTACATTGTTATATAAAATAAAATAGTTCAACACACCATAAGCAGAATCATTTGGAGCCTGAGCGTGTCACTTGCCAATGTCACCTGCCCAATAAGATGCGGATTGTCACTTGCCATGTCACTTGTCAGCGGATGCTGGGTGTCACTTGCCACGTCACTTGTTAGCGGATGCAGGGTGTCACTTGTCAGCGGATGCAGGGTGTCACTTGTCAGCAGATGCAGGGTGTCACTTGCCACGTCACTTGTCAGCGGATGCAGGGTATCATTTGCCACGTCACTTGTCAGCGGATGCAGGGTGTCACTTGTCAGCGAATGCAGGGTGTCACTTGTCAGCGGATGCAGGGTGTCACTTGCCACGTCATTTGTCAGCGGATGCAGGGTGTCACTTGCCACGTCACTTGTCAGCGGATGCAGGGGGTCACTTGCCACATCACTTGTCAGCGGATGTTATCTAGGTCCTATGGACTTTATATGCACATTTTTGTAATTTGTTGAACACGTTGAAATAAGTGTGGTGAAGTGGAAAGTGAATTGGTTTAATTGGTAACTGGAAAAAGAAATATAGGTTTGAACAATTACTGCTTGCAATTTTGAGTTTCAAGAGGATGCTACATGTGAAAGGCATAATATCAACATGCAAAATGGACTTACACTCAAGCCAGGCCTAGAAAGGCAATAACGCATCATCACCTTGGCTATAAAGAGAGAGTCTAATAAAAAAATCTTAAGTTTGAAACTGACAAGGCTGTCTCAGCCTCAGAGAAATCAGCAGCTCACATTAAGTTCAAATTGGTTGTTCGCTAATCTCTCCTGCCAAAATTAATAATGCTGGAGCTGCATTAATAGGAAGAAGATAAATGGCCATTCTCAAACAACATCCATGCAAAGTAGAGGAGGGTCACCTGACTACAGCATGTCAAATGGCCAAACACACCAGTCCACAAGCCACAAATCACATTTAAGTAAAAATTTCACCAGTCTAAACCAGGTGAATATTTAGAAATTTAGGCTGGGTGAATATCTGGCAAATTGTAATTGAATCTATATTTTCTGAGGGATAAATGGGTTAAATAGTATCATAAATTGGTTTTCCCATGAAAAACAGGCATCAAATTTTCTTGTTTAATTCTCACATTGGAGAATCTCATTTGATGCAAATTTATAACTGGTGAATCTTGTTGGAAAATAAGTGAAAATCACAGTGATACAGTGACTGTGGAAGATCCAAACTTTCTCAAAAAAATAGGTGAATATTGGGAAACACTCTAGACAAATTACTGATAAATAAGTGTTTTATAGTTTGATGTTATACTATTAAATTAACACTAAAAGGTGGTTTAAAATGTAATATATATATATATATATATATATATATATATATATATATATATATATATATATATATATATATATATATATATATATATATATATATATATACAGTGAGTTGAAAAGGTATTCATACCCCTTGAAATTTTCCAAATTTTTTCATGTTACAGCCAAAAACATAAGTGTATTTTATTGGGATTTTATGTGATAGACCAACACAAAATGGCGCATAACTGTGAAGTCGAAGGAAAGTGATAATTGGTTCTCAAAACTTTTTACAATTGAATATGTGAAAAGTGTGGTGTGCATTTATATTCAGCCCCCCCCCCCCAGGCAATACTTTGTAGAACCACATTTCGCTGCAATTACAGCTACAAGTCTTTTTGGGGATGTCTCTACCAGCTTTGCACATCTAAAGAGTGAACTTTTTTCTCATTCTCTTTTGCAAAATAGTTCAAGCTAAATAGCGGTGTACATAAAGTGACATGGTGATCCTTAAAGCGGAGATCCGGCTGTTTAAAAAAAAAAAAAAAAGGCAGCAACGACAACAAACACTGTAGCTGCTGACTTTTAATAAGGGCACTTACCTGTCCAGCGAGCCCGCGATGTCGGCCCCCCAAGGCCAGTCCGTCCATTGGATCGGGTGGCGGCGCCACCATCCTAATTAAGGGAAACAGACAGTGGAGCCTAGCAACAGGCATTTCTGGTAAGTAAAACTTTATGTGATTGTAGCCGTATTAGTGCAATTGTGACAGAGAAAATTGAGTACTGTCCGTGATACTTTTTTTAATTGCACTAACATACAATTTTTCAGGACAAGCTTTCGGGGTATGTCCCCTTCTTGAAGGTCCAAGCAGTACTGATTCACACATTTTTTAGCAGAATGTTAAAAAAAAAAAAAAAAAGAATAGAATGGAGGGGGGTGATAGTCACAGAGGCATAATGGGTAAGGAAACCAGTATCTAAATTCAGGCCATTATTTTTTGTGTCAAAAAGAGTTATCATTCTTAGTTTAAACATTTTCCTTTCCTGGATAGTTCTGAAATTCCCTTTAACAACTAAAACATTGAGGTCTTCTATAGTGTGGTCTTCTATAGTTGGCGGCATGTCACCGATTCTTATCATCCTCACCAAACCACAAATACACTGCTGAGGATGTGACACAGCTCATCGAATTCATTCTTACACAAACTACTTCACTTTCAATAATGACATCTATCTCCAGTGTATGGGTACTGCTAGGGGAAGCAAAATGGCACCCCAATATGCAAACTTATTTATGGCTGACCTGGAGGACAATTTCCTGAACAGCATACAACAAAAGCCATACAGATATTATCGCTATATTGATGATATCTTCATGATATGGACTGAAGGTGATGAAAATCTAAACCAATTCTTCTCATTGATCAACACTTTTCACACATCTATCAAACTAAAAATGGATTATTCGAACACACATGTCAACTTCCTAGACACTACAGTATACATCAGGGATGACAAGCTTCACACGTTGATATACAGAAAACCAACTGACCGATGCAGCTATCTTCGCAGTTCCAGTTTTCACCCCCAACACACTAAACGGGCCATTATACACAGCCAGGCCATCAGATACCACCGAATTTGTTCAGACCCAGAAGACAGAGATAAACATCTCAGAACACTGGCAGACTCCTTCCATAAGAAAGGTTGCACTAATACGGCTACAATCACATCAAATAAGAAAGGTTACAAAGACAAAACCATCAACAACAGCATAAACACAGCCTTGAAAACCCGAAGAAAAAATCTCCTCCAATACACAGAGAAAAAAACAAATAACCGAGTACCTCTAGTCACCACATACAACCCAGCACTTGAAGGGATCAAAAAGATAATCAAAGATTTATAACCCATTATAACAGAGGATGAAACTATGAAAGGAATATTCCAACAACCCCCATTATTGGCTTTCAGACAACCACCCAACCTCAGACACAAACTAATCAGCAGGAAACTTCACTCTGATTATGAAGTCACAAATAATGGAAGCAAACCCTGCAATAAAAAACGCTGCAAACTATGCAACCAGATCAACCTATCCAAAAGTATCACACACACAAATGGGACCTTCAATATCATGGGATCTTACAACTGTACCTCCAGTAATGTTGTGTACCTCATCCAATGCAAAACGTGCAGCAAAGGATTTTATGTTGGTGAAACAGGACAGAAGTTGCAAGCGAGGATGAATTTGCACGGACATACCATCAAGGAACACAAAGAAGACAGTTTATGCACACCTGTGGGACATCACTTCTCACAACCGGACTACACTATAGAAGACCTCAATGTTTTCGTTTCTTAAAGGGAATTTCAGAACTATCCAGGAAAGGAAAACGTTTGAACTAAGAATGATAATTCTTTTTGACACAAAAAATAATGGCCTCAATTTAGATATTGGTTTCCTTACCCATTATACTAAAGTTTTATGACCCCCTCTGTGACTATCAACCCCCCTCCATTCTATAGCTCTCCCTCTGTCTTATCTCACTAACTCTGCTGCTATCTTTATTACCATTGATTTGTATGTGTTTGGTTTTCTCTTTTTTTTCTCTCTCCTTTCCCTCAGAGATGTGTTTTTTTTTTTACATTCTGCTTAAAAATTTGTGAATCAGTACTGCTTGGACCTTGAAGAAAGGCACATACCCCGTAAGCTTGTCCTGAAAAATTGTATGTTAGTGCAAATAAAAAAAGTATTACGGACAGTAATCAATTTTCTCTGGTAAGTAACAAAACATTTTTTTTTCAAATTGTTTTTATATTTTTTTGTAGAATGTTAATGTAATTTTTAATTTTAGGGTGGACCTCTGCTTTAAAGTGGAAGTAAACTCTCTGATCTTGCCCTCTGTTTTATCTGCAACTGCCATAAAGCTGCACGTGTGATCTGTTATGACACAAGCCATTGGATGGTTTGACAGTTTGGTTGAGAGCACAAGCAAATGTGACAGCTAGCATTTCCGCCATGTCAAGAATGTTAACTGTTTTTTTAAACTATCAAATTGATGGGTTTACTTCAGTTTTAATTGGAGATAAATCTCATATGGCCCTGACATCCATCAGACTTGCCATCTGATGTTTATCAAAGGACATGCCCTCTTGTTCAGAGCAAAGTCTTGCTTTGAACAAGAGGGCCTGTCCCCTTAAATTTCTATTTATTAGCTTTGCCCTCACTAAAGATTGCCCTGGAGGTCATTCAGCACAGCAGCATCTAATCATCCCCTGATGACATCTGTGGAGGCCTCAGAGGAACAAGAGCTCCCCTTAGCCACTCTTCCCTCTGCATAATGGTTGCCGAAACAGTGCCACCTATGCGGGGAGGCCAAACTGAACCTGCCTACGCACAGGTAAAGCAGGCTTGTCATGGACTTGTATTCAGCAAGGCAGCAAACACAATTTCAATGTAGGAGGGCTTTGTACAGTTCATAGCATTAAACAAACAAATCAAATTAATTTGTTGTTTTTGTAATAATTTTTTTTCAGATTCATTACAGTTTCTTATTGTTGTGACAAATTTTGATTCTTAAAGCGGAGTTCCACCCAGAAATGGAACTTCCGCTGATCCAGTTCCTCCCCTCTGGTGTCACATTTGGCACCTTTCAGGGGGGAGGGGGAGCAGATACCTGTCTAATCCAGGTATTTGCTCCCACTTCCCACGAAAGAGCGCTGCAGAATCCATGAAGGACCCTCCTCCATCCCCCCTGCTGTCTTCTGGGAGACACACAGGTCCCAGAAGACAGCAGGGACCATTCAGAATGTGCAGCAAGACTCGTGCATGCGCAGTAGGAAACAGGCTGTGAAGCCGCAAGACTTCACTTCCTGATTTCCTTACGGAAGATGCCAGCGCCTCCACCTGGAGCTGAGGGACTGGTCGGCTTTGGGTGAGAACATCGTGGGCGCCCTGGACAGGTAAGTATCCTTATTTTAAAAGTCGGTAGCTGCAGTATTTATAGCTGCTGACTTTTATTTATTTTTTTTTTTTGCAGGCAGAACTTAGCTTTAACAAAACGAATAACACATGTCTTATCCTCATTCAGTCCTGCTGGAGAACCGAAGAAAGCTGGAGTTGGAGAAGTGTTGAAGAGGCGAGCTGTAACTAGCTAACAGCTCTGTGAGTGGACCCAGTGACCCTGAACATGTGTATCCAGTGAGCTGAAAATAGGCTAACTGCAATTAGCAGACCAAACCAAAGGAAAAAGGATAAACATTTTGTAACAAAATATTATAATGTCAAAAGAAAAGATGACAATGTAGTATATAGTGTACTAAAAATGTACAACATGGTTAAAATCTTATACTTAAACTAATAATATACAGGATTTATATATAGCAACAGTTTGCACAGCGTTTTACAAAATTAAGGGAGACAGTACAACTGTCTAACTACAGTACAATGCAAGACAAGAGGATTAGCAGCAAAGAAACCGTGCTCTTATTTTATCAATGACATATCATAAATCACCATAGTGAATAAACAAATAAATCTTCATTTGAATTATAAAAAATACATACAAATTGTGAAGTCTATGTATAGATCCTACATGTGAATAACGTCCTCAGTGAGTATAGGAAAGGTTTCTCTCCACCCGCATGCAGACACAATGCACTCACCAGACTTAATCAAACCCTATTACAGGGAGTCAAATTACTAATATGGGAAAATCCAAGATGTTGTAGATGAGGTCACAAGAATGAATCCAAACCGCTGCTGTCATCCATTCAATATTTATATAAACGAGCCTGCTTATGTGCCCCCATTGCCAGCTGCTTGCTCTGAGCACTTGGTAGCAGGGAGGGACCAAGAGCACCGGCGAGGGACCCAAGAAGGAGGAGGATCAGGGCTGCTCTGTCGAAAACCATTGCACAGAGCAGGTGATTTTAACATGTTTGCTATTTTTTTTTAAAAAAGAAGAGAGCCTTTAATATTACTTTAACTCAGAAAAGTACCTTCTTTTGCTATCAGCCTCCTCCAAATCTACAAATTCCAGTTTATTTGCTGCTGTGATCTGTCTCTCTGGTAGAAGGTGACTACATGTGTTCTTCATGGTCCTACTGTATATAGAAACATAGCCACCCTCTCTTGCTTGCTCCCGAGATCAACTGGGGATCATGGACAATGAGATTTGTTATGTGCACAGAGCAGTGCACATGAATACAGCTAAAGCCTCGTACACTCGATTGGATTTTCCGATGGGAATTGTGTGATGACAGGCTGTTAGCAGAAAATCCAACCGTTTGTACGCTCCATCGGACAATTGTTGTCGGATTTTCCGCGGACAAATGTTGGATGGCAGGCTTTAAAATTTTCTGCGGACAAATGTCTGTTGTGGGATTTTCCAAGCGTGTGTACACAAGTCCGTAGGACAAAAGTCCAAAGTACAAACACACATGCTCAGAAGCAAGAATGAGCCAGAATCGGTTGGTTTTGTAAACTAGCGTTCATAATGGAGAGTTCACATTCGTGACGCGGCAAATTATGAAGTCTCAAAATGCAGCGCACATTCTCTTCTTCTTTAATGGGATAATAATGAAGCTGCTTTGCTGGTGATACTGATGGAGTTATTGCAAATTAATTTTCAAAGGCTTTTTTTCTAGCGATATCAAGAATAATATTATAAGGCTTGTTATTTTATTTTTTGGTGCAAGTTAGTTTTTAAGATCAAAGATACAACTATGTTGGTGTCCCTTGTTAATTTTACATTGTATTTTTTAAAATGTAACTGCCTACTCCCAAACTGTCATTTGAAGTAAAACATATAGCCAAGTATTATTCTACACATTTTTTTTATTGTGCATTAAAAAAAGAAAACAAATAAAATTAGACATGCTACCTGCCAATAGAACTTGACCAAAAAGTGCATTCTATGCATCTAAAAATATAGAAAATATACCAAATAAAATCATTTAACCAAAAAATAAAAAAAAAATCCTCATGTGTCCTGCTTCTTAATATAGGGGGTCAACAATGCCAAGAGTTGGTGAAAGTAGGGGTCCGTCATCCGGAAATAGTTCCGAAAAACATCTTGATTATTCTCCTAGAGCTCCAGCAGCAAAGGCATATGACACAATTGGTCACAATTAATAAAGCAACCAATTTATGGTCCAAGAAATCCTCCTCCTCCTGTGCCTGGACTGGACTTGGGTCAAAGCAATAACTCCAAGGCCAATAATAACTAACACGTTATCTCCTCCGATTCCACAACATGGCTGGTTGACGAATGGCCGTTCAGAAACAAACTGAAAAGCGTGAAATGAAAAGAGTGAAATTAAAAGCGTGAAATGAAAAGCGCAAATTAACACTCACCAAACTTCTACTAACACAAAATTAGCAGAAGGAGCCCAAAGGGTGGCGCTAAAGGGCTGAAAAACCACATAGTACGTCACTACGTACCGTGAACCATGAATCAGACCAAGACAGAAGTAAAGTTAAATTACACTTGTTTAATAATAATAATAACAATAAGGTAAACAGAGTAAGCGTAGTCAAAACAAGCCAGAGTTCAGTAACCGGATCGGGTAGTCAGCCAAGCAAATGTCAGAGAGCCAGAGATAAACGTAGTAGTGCAGCAAGCAGGATCAGGAGCCAGAAGGAACGTCAGCTGAGAAACGGGAACGCAGGAGAAAGTCTCTGTGATGTTGACAAAGGCGAAGGCAGAGATCAAATGAGCTGGACGACTTTAAGTAGGCAGGACTGATGAGCAGAATCAACAACAGCTGGGTAACTGTGGAGAGAGATGGGAGCTGGCGATTAGCCAACAGCTGAGCGGCAAAACGTCTATGGAAATCATGGAAGAGGACAGGGGCATTTAAGTCCGAGGATGAGACCCAAGAACGTTCCTCCGGACCGTACCCCTTCCAATGCACCAGGTACTGTATGCGCCCAGGGAACCTATAGGAGTCAACAATGGATTGTACTTCATACTCCCCATGGTTCTCAACCTATATAGGGTGAGGACGTGGCACCGAGGTGGTAAAGCGATTGCAGACCAAAGGTTTCAATAAGGAGACATGAAACACATTTGAGATGAGCATACTAGGAGGAAGGTCCAAGGCGTAAGCCACTGGGTTAATCCTGCGAAGGATACAGAAAGGCCCAATAAAACGAGGTGCGAACTTCAATGAAGGAACACGAAGTCGGAGGTTACGAAACGACAGCCAGACTCTGTCCCCAACCTGGTAGGAAGGTGCAGGCAGGCGTCTGCGGGCAGCATGGAGTCTGTACCTATCGTTAGCATGTTGCAAAGCCTCCTGAACTTGTGCCCAAGTGGAACGAAGACCACGGAGATGCTCCTCTAATGCAGAAATACTCTGCGGAACAAACAAGTCAGACAACATGGAAGGTTGGAAGCCATAATTCGCCATAAACGGGTACAATCGGGAAGCAGAATTCAAGGCACTGTTGTGAGCAAACTCTGCCCACAGTAATAGGTCTGACCAGTTATGATGGTTCTGCGGCCCCATTAGACTGCGGGTGATACACAGAGGAGAAAGCAAGCTGAATTCCCAAATGTGCACAAAAGGCTCACCAGAACCGGGAGACAAACTGACTACCCCTGTCCGAGACAATCACCTTGGGTAGTCCATGTAAGCGAAAGATCTCCCGAGGAAAAATGGAAGCCAGTTCCTTAAAAGTGGGCAGCTTCTTAAGTTGAATACAATGACACATCTTTGAGAACCGGTCAACTACCATAAGGATAACAGCGTTGCCTTGGGAGTTGGGTAACTCCACAATGAAATCCATAGACAGGTGGGTCCAGGCCTCTGTCCATTGGGTATGGGTTGTAGGAGGCCCACAGAAAGGTGTCGTGGAGTCTTACTCTGAGCACACACGGAACAGGCAGCTATGAAGGCAGTTACATCAGTCCGTAGACTAGGCGACCAGAATTGTTGGGAAATGGCCCAAATGAGTTGATTCTTCCCACGGTGGCCAGCTGCCTTGGCAGAGTGGTAAATCTGGAGCACGGCAGTACGGAGACTCTCTGGGACAAAGCAGCGGTCACAAGGTTTCTCAGGAGGAGCCTGGACCTGAGTAGCAAGAATTTTGTCACCCAAAGGAGAAGTAAAACTGGTGCGAACTGTAGCCAGGATACGATCAGGAGGAATCACAAGAACCGGAACCGACTCCAACTTGGAAGTGGAAGAAAATTGTCGTGACAAGGCGTCAGCCCTTACATTCCTAGTACCGGGTAAGAATGAGACAATATAATTAAAACTCAACAAGAGCCCATCATGCTCTTCTGGGAGAGAGGCGCTTAGCCTCAAACAAGAATGTGAGACTCTTATGGTGAGTAAGAATGAAAACCGGCACAGTGGTACCTGTCTCCATTCTTTCAGGGCTAAAATTATCGCAAACAGCTTTCTGTCACCAATCTCGTAATTGCTCTCTGCTGGTGACAATTTCTTGGAAAAGTAGCCACACGGATGCATAGCGCTCTCAGAGTTAGGACGTTGAGACAGAAGGGCGCTAACTCCAGTCTTAGAAGCATCAACTTCTAGGATAAAAGGCAACGTATGATCAGCAAGTGCCAACACAGGAGCAGAAACAAAGGCAGCCTTGAGACTCTCAAAGGCCTTAATGGACTCCGGAGACCAACTCTGTGGGTTACCGTCCTTTCTAGTGATATCAGTCAGGGGCTTGACCAGAGACGAGAAGTTACGAATAAACTTCCGATAATAGTTGGCAAAGTCCAGGAAATTTCGCAGAAGACGTAAACCCATGGGTCGGGGCCACTGTAGGACTGCCGAATTTTTCTCTGGGTCCATCGAAAAACCAGCAGTGGACAGGAATTTAACCTGTTCACGATGGAACTTGCACTTCTCCAGTTTACAGTAGAGATTGTTTTCTCTTAGTTTATGAAGCACACGACAGACATCTGTGTGGTGGCTCACCAGGGACTTGGAAAATATTAGGATATCATTGAGATAAACCACCACACATAACTGCAACAAATCTCTAATAAATTCCTGGAAAACTGCCGGGGAATTACAAAGGCCAAAAGGCATTACGAGGTACTCATAATGGCCAGTTCTGGTATTAAACGCAGTTTTCCACTCATCACCCTCCTTTATCCGCACAAGATTGTATGCCCCTCTTAAATCAAGCTTTGTGAAAAACGTTGCTCCCTTGTGGCGGTCAAATAACTCTGAAATCAACGGAATTGGGTAGGCATTCTTAATGGTGAAACAATTGAGACCACTATAATCAATACAAAGTCTCAGTTCACCGCTCTTCTTTTTCACAAAGAAGAAACCAGCACCAGCAGGAGACGAGGATTTGCGGATGAAACCTCGAGAAAGTGCGTCTGCAATATACTCCTCCAGCACCGACAATGGGTAAACCTGGGCCATGAGGAGGTATGGCACCAGGTGGAAGGTCAACTGCACAATCATAAGGTGTGGAGGCAAACTACCAGCTTGACCTTTGTCAAAGACATCGCTAAAATCGCGGTACTCCTCCGCCAGAGAGGAGAGTGAAGAGGTGCACAGGACCTCGGCTACCTTCTGGAAGCATGTCTCACTGCATTGTGGTGACCAGGAGAGAACCTCAACATGGAGCCAATCAAAAGAAGGGTTGTGCCTCTGTAACCAAGGATAACCAATAACCAGCAGAAACCTAGGTGAGGAAATAACTTGGAATTGGATTATCTCATGGTGAAGAGCCCCTATGGCCATGGACAACGGAAGCCTCTCATGAGTCACATGGGCAGGCTGTAGAGGTCTCCAATCAAGAGCCTCAATGGCAAGTGGAGTGTCAGCTGCAGCGGAATCGGGTGCTGCGATACAAAGGCAGCATCAATGAACAGGCCTGCAGCCCCAGAGTCGATTAGAGCCTGTATCTCGATGGACGACTCAGCCCAAGAAAGGGTGACCGAAACCAGGGGCTTATCCTTCTGGATAACTGGGGACAAAACAATGCCACCTAAGGTCTGTCCATGACAGGACCTCAAGGTTCGGGCATTCCCTGGACGGGTAGGACAATACTTCAAAAAGTGACCTGCCTGGCCACAATAAAGGCACAATCTCTCCCTCCTCCTAAAGGCTCTCTCATCCGCAGAGAGACGCGTGAATCCCAAGTGCATGGGTTCATCTTCACTGACCGACTCAGTACCAGGAGGCATGGGAGGTGAGGGAGGCATGGGTGGGACTGCAAAGCTTGGAGGCAAACGTACAGGAGGCTTTCGCAAGCGCTCCTTAAAAGAGAGTCTTTCTCTGAGTCTGGAGTCAATGAGGATGGCAAACGTGATCAATCTCTCCAGCTGAGTGGGTATATCTCGGGCTGCTATATCATCCTTAATGGAATCCGAGTGACCATGAGAAAAAGCAGCCACGAGGGCCTCATTGTTTCAAGCAACCTCTGCTGCGAGAGTACAAAATTCAATGGTGTAGTCGACAACAGTTCTTGTACTCTGTTTGATGGACATGAGGCACTTGGCAGCAGAAGCGGAGTGTGCGGGAAAGTCAAATACCCTTTTAAAAGGAGGCCACAAAGTCAGGGTAACTCAAGACAACAGGTTTTTGCGTCTCCCATAGAGGGTTAGCCCAGGCCAAGGCTCTCTCAGAAAGCAAAGATATCACAAAACCTACTTTGCTTCTGTCCGTGGGAAACACCTGGGGCATCATCTCAAAGTAAATCTCAACCTGGTTGAGAAACCCTCTGCATTGAACTGGATCGCCCCCAAATCGCTGGGGAAGCAGAGCGGAACCAGACATACCTCTTATAGAGGTAATACTCGAGGCGGGTGCCTGCACAGAGACTGGCGCAGCAGCAGGGACGGCCTGCAACTCAGGTTGTACTGGAGCAGCCACAGTGTGAGTTTCCAGGTGAGCCGTGCGACTCAGGAGCGTTTGTAGCGCTATGGCAAACTGATCCAAGCGGTGATCTTGCTCATCCAATCTGGAAAAAATATTACCAACAAGTGTATTGACTGTATCTTCTGAATTCATGGCCTTCGCCTACTATCAGGAACCATGAATCAGACCGAGACAGAAGTATAGTTAAATCACACTTGTTTAATAATAATAATAATAATAATAATAATAATAATAAGGTAAACAGAGTAAGCGTAGTCAAAATAAGCCAGAGTTCAGTAACCGGATCGGGTAGTCAGAGAGCCAGAGATAAACGTAGTAGTACAGCAAGCATGACCAGGAGCCAGAAGGAACGTCAGCCGAGCAAGTCTTCAACAGGAACGCAGGAGAAAGTCTCTGTGATGTTGACAAAGGCGAAGGCAGAGATCAAATGAGCTGGACGTTTTTAAGTAGGCTGGACTGACGAGCAGAATCAACAATAGCTGGGTAACTGTGGAGAGAGAATGGAGCTGGCAATTAGCCGAGAGCTGAGCGGCCAGCTCAGAGAAGGAAGGGCTGAGCCCAGTCCTGACAGTTTGTTGGCTGACAATTCCTTGCTGTTTGTATGCAAGACAAGTTCCTGGCCAACGCCCTTACAGAAAATCCGATCGTGTGTATGAGGCTTAAGTGCACTGCTCATTCCAAATAAACATTCGTGAGAGGGAGAAGGAAAGGTTCAATAGCTCACTAATGATGTTACAAGGAGGCACAAAAACTAGTTTAGTTAAAATAATTTAATGAAAAATAGATTACAGGGCCCATAAGTAGATTATGTGTATGGATTAATATTGGAGAATAAGGATAAAGTTTAGTGTCAATTTTACTAATCTCCCAAATTATATTAATCACATTACATATTATTATTATTATAATACAAATATTTATTTAGTGCCAACTGTTTATGAAGTGCTTTACAAGATAAGGGTAGACAGTACAATTACAGTACATTTAATACAGAAAGAATGAGAGGGCTCTGCTCATTAAAGCTTGCAATCTAAGAGGGAGGGTAACGAGATACAAAAGGTAATTACTGTGGGTTATGAGCTGATGGAGATAATAAACGTACAGTTGCTAGGCTTCTGTGAAGAGATGGGTTTTCAGGGATCGTCTAAAAGTGGACAGAATGGGAGATAGTCAGACAGATTGATGTAGTGAGTTCCAGAGGATGGGAGAAGCTTTGGAGAAGTCCTGGAGGTGAGCATGGGAGGAGGTGCCAAGGAAGTTTAGAGAGCAGGAGGTCTTGGGAGAAACAAAGTGAGCGATCAAGTTGGTATTTTGAGACAAGGTTAGTGATGTAGCTGGGGGCAGAGTTGTGAATGGCTTTGTAAGTTGTTAGCATTTTAAATTTAGTTTGTTGAGTGAACAGAAGCCAGTGGAGGGATCAGCAGAGAGGGGTAGCAGACACTGAACAGTTGGTAAGGTAGATGAGTCTGGCAGCAGCATTCATGATGGACTGAAGGGGGGATAGCCTATGTGAAGGTAATCCCATGAGGAGAGAGCTGCAGTAGTTGAGGCGAGAGATGACCTGGAAGTGAATTAGGAGCTTTGTGGTGTCATTGGTTAGGTAGAGTCGTATTTTGGAGATGTTATCTAGGTTAAGGCGGCAAGTTTTGGACATTGATTGGAGTCCAGGATTACACCTAGAACCTTGGCATGCAGGTCAGGTTGATAGTTGAGCCTATGATTTTGACAGAGAAGCCACCCTAGATTAAAGATGAAACTATATTTAAAGGATTTCTGTGCTTCCAAAACACATTAGCTCTCTAAAAGGAAAAAAACTGGGAGCACTTACAATATTTTGTATTTACCTTAAATATATTTGTATGTAAATACTTACGGTACTCTTTTTGTAGTATATTCAAATATAGAGATTAAAAGATTAGCCACAAGAGGGAGCTGTATATTAGACTCAGACTCATTCAACTTTCATGTACCTCTTTCATAAGAGCAATACAGGACTTGGTATTGCTGATCCCCGGCTGAAAATGCTAGTTGCCTGGCTGTGCCTTCATTCAGTACTTTTGAATCACAGACACAGAATGAGTATACAGAAAATGAGTGTCAGAAAAAAGTCATAATTACATGGTTTTATCCTATATAATTTTCTCATAGAGTGTGTACAGTGTGTACATTCTTTACAGAAATACATTTGTAAGTTTTACCTATAGGTAAGCCTATAATAATAATAAGACACAGGTTGCAGGGCGAGCTATCCAGCTCTGATGATGGATGTGTCCCTTGGCCCCTACCGGCAGTGGATTCAGGATCTGCAGCTGCAGGGCCTCTCCCTGTGCAGCATGGCAGGTCCTCTGCTATTTCTAATAATGCCTTAATCTCTGTTTTGAGGGATGCTTTTACTGTGGGTTTGGGCCAGCTAGTGTGAGGGCGTCACTGGTGACATTGCATGCTGCCTCAGCCCCACAGGTAGTGGATTCGGGTCCACTGTGTCCGGTGCTGTGGTAGGCCTCCCAGAGCTAGTAGCTAGTTTGTAGGCTTTGTTACAGCTCTTGGATTCAGCCCCTGTATCAGTGGCGCCTCCGGCGACCGCAAATCCCACAATTTCGTCCGCCAGTGCCACGATGGCTTAGTGAGCAGTGGTGTCGCCCGGGGCCGCAGCGTCTACATCTACGCAAGTGGACACTGCTGCGGACCCCAAGACTGGAGGTAAGTCCGGCGATTCGGTCCACTTGGCGGATTCCGCAAAATGTGAGGTTTATGTATGAATTGAGCGCCCCTTGGGGGCATACCTCAAGCCAGAGTTGCGTGAAAAGATTTGGAAAGACAAGTACGTGGAATTATTTACATTACTCCCTCTGGAAAAGTTCAACCTGGATAGGTTAAAGCCTGAGGAGTCCAAGAAAGAGGATGAGGAGAAGCGGCGGTTTCGTTTGATTCCGCGCACCATTGGCATTTGGTTGCAGGCCTTTGCAATCCTGGCCAGTGTGATGGGGAGAAGCATCTGGAAAATTATTCGTCTCTCTTCTGCTATCTGGACTCGATCAGCGAGGCTCACCGGTTTTATGGCGGGTTGGCATGGCTTCATTATGACAAACAATTTCGCCAACGTAAGGCCATTCGGCCTTTGCTTTGCTGGGATCACAGACATAAGTTTGTGGATGCGCCTCCTGATTTTGTCGCGCGCTGGGTCCCCCTTTTTTCCGAGTGGGGCCGGAGGTCCAAGCACCCCTGGACAGATGGCCGGTAAGTGTCAGGGGTCTTGCTGGCAGTTCAATGAGGGTACGTGCTGTTTCGGTTCCGTGTGACGATACAAGCACGAGTGCTCGAGTTTTGGAGGCACACATGGCCTTTCCTGCTGCTTCAAGCAGGGCAAGAGCCGTTCCGGGGATAATTCAGGTAAGAGGGATGATGCCGGTGATGGTGGAAAGGATGCGGCCTTTCCTAGGTAGGTATCTGGATCGAGTGGCTGCTCGGTTGTTGGGGGAGGGGTTTTCGGTGGGTTTTGCTATCCCATGCTCTCTTTCCTGTATTCCTTCTATGGCTGACAATTTGCGTTCCACTAGGGCTTATCCCGAGGTGGTTTCTGATAAACTGGCCAAAGAAGTAATGTTGGGTCGCATGGCAGGGCCTTTCAGTCACCCCCTTTTACTAATTTGGTGGTTTCCCCTCTGGGTTTGGTTCCCAAGAAGGAACCTGGGAAGTTCTGTCTTATTCATCACCTGTCCTTTCCCAAAGGTGGCTCGGTCAACAATGCGATCGATCCAGAGTCATGTGTGGTGTCTTACACCTCATTCGATGCAGGAGCTCTATTGGCTAAAACGGATATTGAAGCGGCTTTCCATTTATTTCCAGTGCATCCGCTGAGTTTTCATCTTCTGGGTTGCAGGTGGTTGTATTTGTTCTACATTGACTGATGTTTACCAATGGGTTGTTCTATCTCTTGTGGGTTTTTTTTTTCAAAATGTTCAGCTCCTTTGTTGAATGGGTGGTATGGGAGGTATCAGGGTCAATTCGATCATCCATTATTTGGACAATTTTTTGTGTGTGGGCCCTTCCTCATCTAACTTAGGCGGCATTCTGCTGGCCACCATTCAGCTGAGCATTTCGGTATCCCATTGGCGACAGATAAAACCGAAGGCCCAATTTCCACGATTAGTTTCTTAGGGATTGTATTGGATTCGGTGGCTATGGAATGTCGCTTGCCCGAGGACAAACTATTAGCTTTCCAGACCAAGATTGCTTTGCTGGTGGGAAAACGGAAAGTCCAACTGCAACAGCTGCAGTCTCTCCTCAGCAAGCTCAGTTTTGCTTATTTGTATTCTGATGGGCAGGATTTTTAGTCGCCGCTTGTCAGCGGCTACAGCTGGTGTTGCTTCCCAGCGGCACCTTATTACGCTAACTGGGGAGCATAGGGAGGACTTGAAGGTGTGCCATGCCTTCCTGGATGCCTTTACTGGTCGTTCCCTTTGGCAACGTAGCTCGGTCGGTAATTATGATATGGACCTCTATACTGATGCGGTGGGCTCAGTAGGCTATTGGTGAATTCCTTGGGGGGCAGTGGAGCGCAGAGCGTTGGCCGGAGGCATGGAAGGAGGCAGGATTTTGCGGAACCTGGTCCTGTTCTTTTTCCAGTGATTGTTGCCATAGAAATTTGGGGAGATTGTTTCCAGGACATGAAAATTTGCTTGCACTACGACAATTTGGCAGTGGTACAAGTTTTGAACCGGCTGTCGGCCAATTCAATGCTGGTTGTCCGTTTATTACGGCATCTGGTGTTGCGCTGCCTACAGTTCAATGTATTTTATATGCTGTGCACCTTCCTGGAGCAATTAATAAATTGCCTGATTCTTTGTCTCGTTTACACCTGGACAGATTCCAAGAGTTGGCACAGGCTACGGAGCAACATGGAGTGCCTTGGCCGCAGGAGCTGTGGCGGGAGCCAAATTGCTAGGTAACTCCTTAAGTGCCGCTACATGGTTAGCATATTCCAAGGTATGGAGGGAATGGAAGGATCTTTTGGCTCGGGTTAGGTGTTGAGACGGTCAGTATGGAATATCCAGCTGTGGGTCTCGGGCATTAACCGTAAATTGGCGGGTTTGGCGTTCCTGTTCAAAATATGGAGTGTACAGGATTTTACAAAGAATTGACTGGTTTGGCAGGCCCTACAGGGCTATAGGAGGGGTTTCCGCAGTCGGTATGGTTGCTGTCTGGTTACTTTTCCCATGTTGCAGGATTTATGGGCTCAGGCAGGCTCTGTGTGTGTCTCTGAGTACGAATCGCTTTTATTCCGGACGACTTTCATCCTGACTTTTTTTCAGGGCTCTTCGAGATAGTGAGTTGGTCAGTCCGTCCAAAATGGCGCAAGATGAGCTGTTGGCGAATGAGGTAAGTTTTTTCTGATTCCTCCATAGCTTTATTTATTTGGCGCTCCAAGACCGACCAGTTGGGCCGAGGTTCGCACATTTGTCCAGTATCGGGTCTGAAGGCATTTGGGCGGGTCCACCTGCAGCATGAGGTCTCTTTTCTTAGGCACCTCAATGGATCGGCCCTGTCGAAATTTCAGTTTGTATCTGTATTTCGGCGTTGCCTGATAGCATTGGGTTTGGATGCTCAGAGTACTCCTCCCACTCCTTCTGCATCGGGGAGGCTACTGAAGCTGCTCGGTGGAGGGTGGATGAGTCAATTTTGAAGCGTATAGACAGATGGGAATCCGATCGCTTTAATATTTATGTGCGTCCTGACCTGGTTTAACATGTCCTGTATTTCCATGGAGGTGGTGGATTGACTTCTGCCATGTTTTCTTGTCATCTTTCTTTACAGGATCGGATACGTACCTCGTGTGGATACTGGGGCATTCTTTTGTTTATTGGGGGGGCAAAGTGGGCTGAGGTTCAACCTAATGGTCGCCAGTTGGGTTTTCCAAGGGGGGTGGCCACTGTTAGGTGGATCGGTATCCCGGGTATGTTATGGTGTAGAGTCCTTCAGAAAGTACACCATTTTGCCCGGCTGGACAAGGTTCCCGACATACTAGTGCTGCATGTAGGGGGCAACGACCTGGGCGTCCAGTCCATGCGTCACCTGGATATATAATTTGACTTCCTTAGGCTGCAAACGGCCTTCCCTAACCTGTTGGTGGTGTGGTCCAACATTATCGGCTGCTCTGCTTGTCACTTTGCCAGGTCGACAGAGAAGTTAAATATAGCTCGGATAAAAGTTAACAAGGAGGCGAGTCGTTTTATTTCACGTAATGGGGGTTTTGTGGTACGAAACTGTGAGCTGGTGGTAGATACTTGGCACTACTTGCGGAGTGACGGGGTCCACTTGAATGCCATTGGTACCGATTTGTGGTCTTTGGGCATTCAGGATGGGGTGCAGAGAGCGTTGCGTGTGTGGAGAGGCCCACAGTTGTAAGGCTTTTCTACTGTGTGTTGTGGCGGTTGGGATCTGTGGAGGCATTAACAATTTGGAGCTGTAATGTTTGTCTTCGAACCGGTGTTGCATGGCTGGGAATAGTAAAGTGAAATGGGTTTGTACCCAAGCCGGTGTTTCGCAGCTGGGAATAATTATAATGTTGATACCTAAGCTGAATGGGGTTATGGGATTCCTCCTAGGACGTACAACCTAGTTCTAGTGATACATTACGGGTACTGGTTTTTGATTGTTGATGTTAAAGAGAATTTTATATTTATTTGTTAATAAAATGGCCAAAATGGCACTTTTCTCCAGTTCAGTGTCAAGTGTCATTTGTGTATAACAAAGTTAGAGAATGTTTAGGATTGGTATGGGGAAGGTTATCTGGGGTACCCTAGCCAAGACATTTGAATAAATTCCAGGCAAATGTTACAATAATAGTTCACAAAGTCTAAACTATACGTTTGTGGTTGAACTGTATTGTATTACAGTTGAAATAATATTCTCCTTTATAGCCACTTGGAGGAGCTGTTGTACCAGGGTTTTCACAGTTTCACATTCATGTAGCTAGTAGTAAATGCTGTAAATGTTGTTTATTGCAGTCTCCTGGACAATTATGATTTAGGAATTGATTTCCAAATGCAACACAAACAAACTGTGTTGTAATAAAAATACTAGGATGCATGCCAACTCCCCCAACACACTTTTCATGCTGAGAAAAATATTTTTTTCTAGAAAGCTATATTTCCTTGTCTATTGAAAAACAACAGGTAATTTTTTATTGATCTGAATTTCTTTTGTTGAAGTTCGTGTAATATATTATTTTCTCATGTCTAACTACTAGAAAAATATTGGCAGGGAAAGATTTGTTTTATATAAAAATGTTTTGAATAAAGTGACTATTCCTGTAGCGCAAAACAAGTGGACCTTCACCCATTAAAAGAACATTTTCTCTCTTGTTTACACCCCCCCACCCCCACCCCCCTCTCTTACATAATAGAAGAATGTTTGATTATTTTCAGAAATGTTTAGTGCCTTTTTTTTTGTACTGCAATCCAAAACGTTCTGTTTTTTTGCTTAACCGCTTCCAGAACGTCCATCGCATATATACTGAGGCAGGGCGGCCAGGCTGTACGTGTTTTCATGCACAAGGTCTGGGGCGCACTTGCCGTCGGCGACCCGCTCCCACTGTGATTGGACACAGGAGAGGCAGAGCGGCGGTCTGCCTATGTAAACAAGGCAGACCGCTGTTCTGTGAGGGAGGAAAATGGAGATCTTGTGTTTCTGCTAAGCAGGAACACAGATCTCTGTTTTCCTCCAATGTCAGCATTCCCCCCACAGTTAGAAATCACCCCCTAGGGACACACTTAACCCTTTGATCTCTCCTGATGTTAACCCCTTCCCCGCCATTGTCATTAGTACAGTGACAGTGCATTTGTTTTGCCGTTGATCACTGTATTGGTGTCACTGGTTCCCAAAAAGTGTCAGTTAGGTGTCGGATTTGTCCGCCGCAATGTCGCAGTCCCGGTAAAAATCGCTGACCGCCACCATTACTAGTAAAAACAATAAAAAAATTAAAAGTCCATAAAAATATCTCATAGTTTGCAGATACTATAACTATTGCGCAAACTAATCAATATATGCTTATTGGGATTTTTTTTAACAAAAATATGTAGCAGAATACATATTTGCCTAAATTGATGACGAAATTTGATTTTTTTTACATTTTTTTGTTTTTTTATAGCAGAAAGTAAAAAATATTGTTTTTTTTTTTTTTATTTGTCGGTCTTTTCTTGTTTATAGCGCAAAACATAAAAAGGCGATCAAATACGACCAAAAGAAAGCTCTATTTGTGGACAAAAAAGGACAACAAGGACATGCGACAGCGTCGCATGACTGTGCAATTGTCAGTTAAAGCAAGGCAGTGCTGTATCGCAAAAAATGGCCTGGTCATGAAGGGGGTGCAACCTTCCAAGGCTGAAGTGGTTAAAGCAGAACTTTACCCATAACAACTTGATAAAAAATAATGTTCTGTAGGAAGGAACATACATTCAACATTAAAGTGTTTGTTAACTCGAAATTATTACTCACTCCCAGCCCCTCTATTATAGGCAGGCATACCACACTATGTAAATCTTTTATAAAGAGGAGGATAATAAATACCTAATTAGGGCGATCTTCAGGGCGGTCAAATGACTCACGGCCTTATTACAGCTCAGATACATGAATACAGGAGGAGGGGCTGAGATCTCCCTCTGACGTCAGCAGGGGAGGTCACGTGCTTAGCCTCTCTCGCAGAAGCCATGTCTCGGAGATGTAAAGTGGCCGCGAGTCACGTGACCAGTCTGAAAATAGCACTCAAAATATATTTACAATCCTCGTTTTTAGAAAAATGTACACATTGTGGTATGCCTGCCTAAAATAGAGGGATGGCAGTGACCATTGAAAGTTTTTTATTTTTAATAATAACAAGGGGGGGGCAGAGACAGAGCTGACAAGCAGGGAGGAGGGGGTGAGGGGCAGAGAGGAGAGCTGAGAGCAGGGCTGCGTATGACGAAGGGACGTACTCAGACCACGGTGGTCAGGCTCAGCAGCCCTGATTATCGTGGTCAGTACAGAGAGGGGGAAAAAGAAGAATGGCTGCACATCCAAAGGTTTCAAACAATGTGCCTTTATTAAAAATCACCAGGGTACACCAAGGACACCAGATATTTAGTCATGTAGACGCGTTTCACAAATCCAAACTGTGCTTAATGAGTGTTAAGGTTAATGTTAGTGTTAATGATTAAGCACCGATTGGATGTGTGAAACACGTCTACGTGACTAAATATCTGGTGTCCTTGGTGTACCCTGGTGATTTTTAATAAAGGCACGTTGTTTGGAACCTTCAGATGTGCAGCCATTCTTTTTTTTCCAAGTATTCCATGGAGGCAGGCTGGGGCTAGCACTCCTACTTGGTTCCTTTCAGGTCATGATACACACCTGGAGCAGCAGATTCCTTCTTCCTTAGTACAGAGAGAGGGATACAGGAAGTGGCAGGTACAGCCAGGTTTTTTTTACAGTTTAGAGGGGGTAGATTACACAGCACAAGCACTGTGCTGTTTAATCTGCTTTAAGGGACCAGGATCTGATTTTTTTTTTTGGGTTAACAAACACTATAATAATTATGCTACCCAAATTAGTGTGTGCTGTAAACTGCTTGCAGCATTGTTCCTGTTTCTTCTTGCTGGAGGCCGCCATTTTGCTGAAGCCTGGAGCCCCTGAACAGCAGTAAATCATAACGTGAAACTAAACCCATCGATTTAACAGTTTAAAAATAGTTGGATTCTTGGAATGCTGGGATTGCTAACTGTCTCATTTACTTGCTTCTTCAACCAAACTGTCAAAAAATCAAATGGCTAGTGTCATAACTGATCACATGTGCGACACCATGGCAGCTGCAGATCAAACAGAAGCACCTTCCTTGGTTGCAAAGGATAAGAGGGTTTAATTCCGATTTAAGGCTGTCAGCAGATTGGCCGCTAGAAATTCAGCAGTGCCTAAAAATGGAGAGCAACTGAGCATGGGCAGAGCAGGGTGAGACAGTGTATTACTGGGTTTTAAACAGTATAGACCAGTGTTTCTCAACCTTTTTTTAGTCAAGGCACCCTTTAACCACTTCAATACAGGCCACTTTCACCTCCTTCTATAAAAACCCCCCTCTCAAAAAAATAAATTTGAGGCCCCCTACCCCCACATATACGCACATATAAACATAAACACATGCTTTGATTGCGATACACATGTTACATATCGCTGCATACGCCAGAGTGAGAGCAATCATTGTAGCCCAGACCTCCTCTAACACTAAATTGATGACCTATAGGGGGCTTTTGAAGTGTTGCACATAGAAAATATAGGGTACTGAAGTTTGTTGCCATTTCACCGGCGCTCACAAATTTTAGGTTTGACATGTTGGGTATCTATTTACTCGATGCAACCTCATCTTTTATACTTTACCAAAAATGCGTTTGCCCTAAAAATCATTTTAGAGTGTTTTTTACAGAAATCTTGCGTTTCCTAGACCTTAGTGATAATATCGTGTGACAAAAAAATTGGAACTACCACTATTTTATTCTCTAGGGTATTTGCTTTCAGAAAATATATAATATTTGAGGGTTTTGTGTAATCTTCAGACCTAAAAAATTTTTTTAAACATGTGTGCAGAAAATGCAACAACGGCTCTGGTAGCGAAAGGTTAAAGGGGGGTAGCCTGTGTAGGGGCGAATCCTGGAAATGTTGAGGAGGTTAAGGGGGCAAGATTTAGCCAGTGATTGATTTTAGGGGCTGAAGGAGAGGTCAGAGTCTAGGATTACACCCAGCACCCTGGCATGTCTAGAGGGACCAATGGTTGTGCTGTTGATGTCTATGGTAAAGTCATGGGGTGGTAGGGGGGTATTATAAGCTCAGTTTTAAAAAAGATTGAGTTTGAGATAGTGATGAGACATCCATACTAATGTGTCGTTCAGTAAATTTGTGATACGTGAGGAGATCGAGGGTGTGAGTTGGGGAGTGAAGAGATAGATCTGGGTGTCATTGGCGAAGAGGCCGTATTGGAAGCCATGGGAGGTTATCAACTGTCCCAGGAAGGAGGTGTAGAGAGAGAATAGAAGGGGCCCAAGGACGGAGCCTTGTAGTACCCCAACAGAAAGAGCAAGAGGAGAGGAGGAGAGGGTGTTGTATGTGACACTGAAAGTGCACTGAGACAGTTAAGAGGAGAACCAGGAAAGAGTAAAGTCGCAGAGGCCAAGGGAGTCAAGTTTATTGAGGAGAAGTGGGTGGTCAACTGTGTCAAAGGCAGTGGAAAGGTCTAAGAGTATGAATATGGAGTAATGGCCATTGGTTTTAACAGTAAGTAGGTCATTAGTAAGTTTCAGTAGGGCAGTTTCAGTGGAATGTTGTGGGCGAAAGCCAGACTGTAGGAGTTTAAGAAGGTTGTTGTCAATGAAGTAGCAACTAATGCGGTTGTGGACAAGGCGTTCAAAAAGCTTGGAGGCAAACAGGAGAAGGGAGATTGGTCTTAAGTTATTCAAACAGGTGAGGTCCAGTAAGGGTTTTTTATGTATGGTGCATGTTTGAATGGGGAAGGAAAGGTGCCAGGGAAGAGGGAGAGGTTAAGGATGTGGGTTAGAGAGTTTAGGATAGAGCAGGAAGGGGGTTGTAGTAATTGTGAGGGGACAGGTGGTGAAGGGGGCCTCGGAAAAGAGTAACAGGTTTGAAGGAGATCTGAGAGTGTGGTGTTGGACCTGATGTGTTAGTTGGAGAAGAAAGCTGGATTTTGGATATCTCATCATGAATTGTGTCGATTTTGTTTTTGAAATTATTGTCAGTCTCCTGGGCAGTAAGTAAGTTGGTGGGTGAAGGCAGTTGGGGGGGGGGGCAGTGTTGGGGGGGGTGACTGTGAAGTCTTGCAGCATTGTAGTTTTATGCCACGCTCAGTCAAAAGCACGACTGCGTCTCTTGAGACTTCTGGTGTCTTCTGTTTTCCAGGGTTGTAGCAGGTGAGGTCTGGTTCTGCATGTAGAGAGAGGAGCAAGTGTGTCCAGGGAGGACGACAGTAAGTTGTTGCAGACAGTAGTTGCCAGGTCTAGGCAGGTCAGGGGAGCGATTGGGTTGAAGGGTTGAGGTCATGAAGGTTCCTAAGGGTAACTGTTTGCAGGTTGGAGGCATGGGAGGGTAGGAGACAGGGAGAACGTGAAACTGATAAGGTTGTGATCGGAGAGAGTAAAAGGAGTGTTAGAGAGGTTGCAGGGAGTGCAGAGGTGGAAGAAGTACAGAGGTCTGGAGCACAACAGTGATCATACAGATTATCAATAAAGTTGTATAAAGGTTGAAAATTGTGATATGTTGCACCTCTTTTATGAAGTTTTTATGAAGAAAAGTAGGGTCAGATCTGGATGTTGGAAATATTATTGATGTAATATATTTGTATTTTAAAAATAAACTAAAGATGCAAGAATAATTTGTGTATCTTAGTAAAGGCCTAGTTCAAAAACTGGACAGAAAACAAATGGTAGTTGTAAACAGTACATATTCAAAATCCAATTGATGTCAATGTACAATATATGTAAAAAGCTGTGTAAATTGTCAATGCCATATACTGTATATACCTGTAATAAATAAATAAATAGATAAACTGATAATATCGGTATACTGTATGCCCTCATGTGTAGGAGAATGACAATAAAGCTTGACTTGACTTGATACTGTAACAATTGTAACCTTGGGATGTATAAAAAGGATAACAACATTAGATGCAAGAATAGTCGCTTGGCAAGCATTGGTATTGTAGATTATTTTCTACCATAATGTTTTTTTATCAACAGCTTACTCATTTAGAAGGGGACAACCTAGTTCGGGGGTCAGTAAACTGTAGATCATGGACAGGTGACTGCTAGATTGTGGTCTGGGCTTCCTGTCCCGCCATTCCAGAGAATCAGAGTGCAAATCAGAGGGACTACTTGTAAAGTTGGAGCTGTAGTAGGGAGCAAGAGCCACATTAGCTGATGCCTCCTCTGTAGTGCTGGCTTCTGTCCCATGCAGAGTGATACCAACTACACTCCACCTCATATCCCAGCTGGTGGTCTCCAGAGTGGTGCCAGCAGCAGGAAAGAAGAGGTCAGTGTGAAGCAATACACTGGACATAATGTTATAGGGCTGCTTTCACACTGAACCTTGACTCAACCACAAGGTTTTACCACTCCCCAACTTTACGTGTGAATGAGCCCTAAGGGTGCCACTACCAAATGCAACTAGGAGCTCATTCACAAGCGCAGCAGGTACTACTGCTTCTCTGAAAAGTGATCCACGTGTATTTGACAGGGTGTGAGGAAGCAATGTGTTGCCTCCTCACCAACAGATTTAAACCCATGATTGCCACGCAATGCATGTGATTGCGATACGGTAGAATGGCAATTAAACTTTTAAATCAGGTGTGAGGAGGCGACACTGTGTTCGGTGATCTTTGGCTTCTCCCATGTTGTTCAGACAGATTTCCACCTCTTTAAGGTTGCCTACCCCTGCCATAGTTCAATACAGGTCATGAGCCACTCTGTTTATTTACTCTTCATAACCACTCATTGCCATCACCTGTTTATCATGACTACTGAATAACCCTATTTATATATAAATATAGCAATAAGCAATAATTATATATAAATGTGCATGCCAATCCCCTAAGAGATGCTAGCCATCGAGAGAATAAATATTACATATATCCATTTATTACAAAAAATGAATACAATCTGTTTTAATTGCATTATTATGGACTTCATTTGAAGTTACATCCAGAAAGCAGAAATCCTAAGACTGGAAGTGTGTTACTGGCTGGATCAGAAAACTAAGAAAAAATCTGAAAGAAAACGAATGCAGCCCACCACATCTAAAATTTGGTACGCTGTAAATATAAAATTTTTGCTTTTGTGTTTACTACTGCTTTAATTTTCATTGTGATGATTATGTGACATGAGCAGGGATAATAAGTACATCATCAGTCGTATTACGCTTTGAAGGCTATAACAGACCTCCTATCTGTTCAACCATAACACAGGCACAGGGTGAACATGCAAACACCAGGTAGGTAGTGCTATGGTTTTGATTTGATCTGATGTCACTAGTGCTGCCAGGTGGACGAGCTAATCACTGTAATATACAAAATCACTTGTGGGAGGGCTATGCCCCAAAAGGCATGCAAACTTTTCCAACCAGAATAATAAAGAACAGTCTGTGAAAGATAAATTCAGAAACATTTTACATTTACATCTGCACATAAAGAAATTTACAACTGGGAAAAATCACAAACTATGCAAATGGAACTGGATATTTGCATAAAACTGAACCCAGGGGCACCATTGGTGCAAATAAAGAGCACTTACCATTCTAGCACCAAGTTTGTACATTTAGAGATTTCATTGACAAACAAACCCTTTTTACATAACTTCATCTTCTACAAGTAGTATTGAAGGGAACCAGTTTAAACCAACCTGGGGGTAAAAAACATGGATTTTCCAAAGTATGTACTGCATGTTTGGGTCCAAACCTCAATGTAATAAAGGTGAATTTTAATTAATCAAAAATATACTTTATGTACTGTAATATATAGTCTAGTAATATGAATATGTAGTATACGGCAATGTGTTACCTGATGTGAGAAGTACATTAGTCCACAACAGAAAGGAATGTGGAATGCTATGCAATGGGTAAAGTGTCTAATTCTTCACCTTGGCTTGTGAGTCTCCAGTCTCTCCCCCATTTGGTGGTGACAGACAGGTCATACTGGTCACATTATCACCTAAGGTGCCAGACAAGTAAATGCTGTCACTAACATTGATATTTTGTTTTTTGTCCTACTATTTGTACGTCATAAACACTAAATAATTATGAAAAGATGTTTTTAAATACTGTAGGGAGCAATGACCTTCACGGAACAAGAACAAAGTACTGATTGAGAAACTTCTTTTTGTAAGCTACCATATATGTGTTATTTTGCTTTTTACTAGGTAGGATTATTTACTGACATTGTTTTTTTTTTTTCATTTTTAGTCTATTCACAGCAGAGCAGCCCAAATTTTTTCATTACCTGACAAAACAATCGCTAACTAAAAAAAATAATATATCACTGTCATTTAATTAAATCAGTCTCCCTTTTGTTGGCTTAGTGAAGGGAGCTGCGTGTTTTTTCTCCCCGAGACTGGTACTGGGGGAGGGGGGTTGTCAGTCCACTGGGAAGGGGGGAAACCCAAAAGCGCAGACAACAGCGCTGCCAGAGTGTTCACAGGGGAAAAAACAGCAGCAAAGTCTTCAATTCCTTGGGGGTGCGCTATGACCGGAGCGGGAGCATGCTTTGAGAAGGAGCGGTGATTCAGAGGCCTGAGGACTGCCTGGTTTGGATACACCAGAGAGCCCCCTGTGTGCTGAGGAGAGTCCAGGGAGCTGGGTTTCTACACCGGACATAGGAGCAGAGAGGGGTACCCCTGGGTACTACGCAACAGCCTCCTGTACTGCTAAACAGGCAGAGCCCGGTGTGGGGGGAAAGAAGCCTAATTTATTCAGGTTCTAGAAGAAACACACTACGCCAGTCCTGACCCCAGTGCTATCTCCAGCCTTCCATTACATTGTATGTGTATGGGCACACACTACTGACCTAGGGTCCACACACCTAGCCAGGTCACCACATCGTCCCTCGCCTTTCCACGGCCAGTCCTTTGGACAGATGCTATGTTACGATAAAGAAACTGTCCCTTAGGCTGATTAAAAGCTCCCCCTTCCAATTCCTTTTCCATGGGATACCATCCTCTATAAATGCATATAAAAAGAGTGTAATTTCCCTATTGTTGAATGCGACAAAATCCCTAATCCACAGATTTTGGAAGCAAATCACGTCTTACACTTTCTGACTGAAAAAGGGAGGTACTGTAGATGTCATAATGTTGGGTGCACAGAATGTTGGGTGCACATGGTTAGGAATCAGCAGGAGAAATTTTGAGATGTGTGGATGGGATGGTCATACTATTCTGCGGAGATACCAACGATTGAATATACCTCTCCATAATACAGAGTAACGTCCCTACCTATCTTAGACCAGCTTGGTGTTATGTTTTACCCCCACTTATTGCATCTTTTATTCCCTCTGATTTTTTTTTAGTTTGAAATGTTTCAATTTTTCACCCCCCCTTTTATTTTTTGTATTCCTCTTTCTTTGACCCCTTCTCTTTTCTCTTTTTCTCTCCCCTATCCTCTTTTTGCAGTACTTTTAAATACTTTGGGTAGTACGCTCCTCTGATGCTCCTCTGATGCTGTATAGGCCTTTTGTGCTTTTTATACTATGCTGATAATTGTTATGAAGCATGATGTAGCATTTGCTGCACATTGTTTACTCTGTTAACGTCTATGTACCACGCTGTACATTGTCTGCAAGACTGCAATTGTTTCCCTGATAATTTTCCTTTTGTTCTGTATGAAAATTCTAATAAAACTTGATTACATCTAAAAAAAAATGTCAGCTCAATTGGGTTACAATTAGGGATGAAGTTTGGTTGTACCGATAGGAATTCCGGCTTATACTGCAGGTTTGAAATTTGATGTCCTGCTGAATGTTTGTGCACAATCACCTGTGCAATTTATTAATGTGATAATATATTGCATCACCTTAGAGCAGTGGTTCTCAACTCCTGTCCTCAGCACTTACCAAAAGGCCAGGTTTGCAAGATAACTGAAATACATCACAGGTGATATCATTTGCTGCTCAGTGATTGCAGTATTCTAGTCTGTATCGCCCAAAGGTAATACTTAAAATCTGGCTTGTTAGTGGGTCCTGAGGACAGGGGTTGAGAACCACTGCCTTAGAACCATGATCATGAGCCATGACATTTTAGAAGAGCCAATAGGAAGGCTTTTGGATAAACCAACCCCCTAACTATAAAAGGGGGCTCAGGGCAGCCTTATTGTCAATAACTTTCTCCTGTAGGGAGACAATAGGGAGAGATGCTTGCCAACCTGTGTAAAATTAAGATTGCAAAAGTGCCCCACCCATGTTCACAGTTCTGCTCTCCTGTCACTAGGAAACTGTTTTTTTTTTAATATCCACTGGTACTGGTAAGCTGCAATACATTTAGGCTGACCATAGATTATGCCATTTTCTTTCCTTCAACCATGGGGTGAAGGAAATAAAATTGGTCAAAACTGGCTGTGCTGTTGGGGAAATCCCTCCCGCTGCGCTATTGTATTCTGACAGCAGCAGGTTTTCCCACTGTCAGAATACAATGATCACAGCTGGCAGCTGGAGACTGTGATCGATCGATATATCAACTTCAGTCCAACCAGCCTGCCCACAGATGGATTTCAGTTCAGCCAGTTTCTGCAGGCTTTAATTTTTGTTTTTGTTTTTAAATTCACTTAAATGTCCCAAATCAACACTGGACTTTTAAAACAAATTCATAATTGATTAATAACATAATTATATAATACAATATGCTGGGAAAAGTATATTTCGAAGACTGCTGAATACATGCCTGTTACATCATGTCATGGCTACTTTATGTCAAAAAAGAGTCAAGCTGGCTGAAGTATTTTTCATCCAGCCTGACGATGGATAAATCTCCTGCTGTGGCTATTGTGTGTATACAATGGTGTGAAAAAGTATTTCCCCCCTTTCTGATTTTTAATTTTTTTGCATATTTGACACACTTAAATGATTTTATTATTACACAAAGATAACACGAGTAAATAGAAAATGCAGTTTTTAAATGATGGTTTCATTTATTAGGGCAAAAAAAGCTGTTTAAACCTGCCTGGCTTTATGTGAAAAAAGTAATTGCCCCCTAAACCTAATAACTGGTTGTGCCACCCTTGGCAGTAACAACTACAATCAAGCGTTTGCGATAACTGACAATGAGTCTTTCACATTGCTGTGGAGCAATTTTGGCCCACTCTTCTTTGCAGAATTGTTTTAATTCAGCCACATTGGAGGGTTTTCCAGCATGAATGGCCTGTGTAAGGTCAGGATAGAGCATCTCAATTGGATTTAAGTCCAGGCTTTGACTAGACCAATCCAAAACCTAAATTTTGCTTTGTTTGAACCATTTGGAGGTGGCCTTGCTGTTGTGTTTGAGATCATTGTACTGCTGCATAACCCAAGTGCACTTGAGCTTGAGATCACAAACTGATGGCTGGATATTCTTCTTTAAGATTTTCTGGTAGAGCTCAGAATTCAAGGTTTCATCAATTATAGTAAGTCGTCCAGGTCCTGAAGCTGCAAGGCAGCCCCAGACCATCACGCTACCACCACCATGTCTGACTTTTGGTATGAAGTTCTTGTTTTGAAATATTGTATTCGTTTTATGCCAGATATAATGGGACGCACACCGTTCAAAAAGTTACATTTTTGTCTCATCAGTCCACAGAATATTTGCCTAAAAGTCTTGGGGATAATCAAGATGTTTTTTGGTAAATGTGAGATGAGCCTTTTTGTTCTTTTTGGTCAGCAGTGGCTTTGGCCTTGGAACTCTCCCATGGATGCCATTTTTGCCTCTTTCTTATTGCTGAATTATGAACACTGATCTTACCTGAGGCAAGTGAGGCCTGGAGTTCTTTAGATGTTGTTCTGGGTTCTTTAATGACCTCCTGAATGAGTAATCGTCATGCTCTTGGAGTAATTTATTGTAGGGCATTCCTGGGAAGGTTCACCACTGTTCTAAATTATCTCCATTTGTGAATAGTGGCTCTCCCCATGGTTCACTGGAGTTCAAATGCCTTAAAAATGGCTTTGAAACCTTTCCTAGACCGATACATGTTTGTTTCTAATCTGTTCTTGAATTTTTTTGGATTGTGACATGATGTGTGACTTTTTGTGATCTGTTAGCGTGCTTCACTTTGTCAGACAGTTTCTATTTATGTGATTTCTTGATTCAACAGGTCTGGCAGTAATCAGGCCAGGTGGCAAGTGAAATTTAACTCAGCTTTCCAAAAAATTGGGGTTAATCACAGTTCATTCGTGAATCAGCATGGGAGGGGGCAATTACTTTTTCACATAGGGCCAGGAAGGTTTGAACAGCTTTTTTCCCCTAATAAATGAAATAATAATTTAAAAACTACATCTTGGATTTACTCGGGTTACCTTTGTGTAATATTAAAATTTGTTTCATGATCTTAATCACTTAAGTGTGAGAAATATGCGAAAGAAAAAAGAAAAAAATCAAGAAGGGGGCAAATACTTTTTCACAGCACTGTATATATATATATATATATATATATATATATATATATATATATATATATATATATATATATATATACATACAATATCTCACAAAAGTGTGAGTACACACCTTACATTTTTGTAAATATTTTATTATATATTTTCATGTGACAACACTGGAGAAATGACACTTTTATACAATGTAAAGTAGTGAGGGTACAGCTTGTATAACAGTCTCAAAATAACTCAACACACGGCCATTAATGTCTAAATCGCTGGCAACAAAAGTGAGACTAAGTGAAAATGTCCAAATTGGGCCCAATTAGCTCTTTTCCCTCCCCGGTGTCATGTGACTCATTAGTGTTACAAGGTCTCAGGTGTGAATGGGGAGCAGGTGTGTTAAATTTGGTGTTATCGCTCTCACTCTCTCATACTGGTCACTGGAAGTTCAACATGGCATCTCATGGCAAAGAACTCTGAGGATTTGAAAAAAAGAATTGTTGATCTACAGAAAGATGACCTAGGCTATAAGAAGATTGCCAAGATCCTGAAACTGTGCATGGAGGCTGCAGCATGGTGGCCAAGACCATACAGCGGTTAAACAGGACAGGTTCCACTCAGAACAGGCCTCACCATGGTCAACCAAACAAGTTGAGTGCACGTGCTGAGCGTCATATCCAGAGGTTGTTTTTGGGAAATAGACGTATGAGTACTGCCAGCATTGCTGCAGAGAATGAAGGGGTGGGGGGTCAGCCTGTCAGTGCTCAGATCATACGTCGCACACTGCATCAAATTGGTCTGCATGGCTGTCGTCCCAGAAGGAAGCCTCTACTAAAGATGATGCACAAGAAAGCCTGCAAACAGTTTGCTGAAGACAAGCAGACTAAGGACATGAATTACTGGAACCATGTTCTGTGGTCTGATGAGACCAAGATAAACTTATTTGGTTCAGATGGTGTCAAGCGTGTGTGGCGGCAACCAAGTGAGGAGTACAAAGACAAGTGAGTGTTGCCTACAGTCAAGGTGAGGAGTACAAAGACAAGTGTGTCTTGTCTACAGTCAAGCATGGTGGTGGGAGTGTCATGGTCTGGGGCTGCATGAGTGCTGCCAGCACTGGGGAGATACAGTTCATTGAGGGAACCATGAATACCAACATGTATTGTGACTTACTGAAACAGAGCATGATCCCCTCCCTTGGGATACTGGGCCGCAGGGCAGTATTCCAACATATAAAATAGTGAACAATTCAGAGCCAAAAAGTGTTAATAAATTTGGATATATTGCAGCAGCTACACCTTAACTGGATGAAAAAATCATCAGTGCATAAGTGAAAAAAGGGGGGTTTGTGGGGAGCGCTAAATAAAAGTGAGAAATCAAATATATAAAAAATTGTTGTATATTTTAGGTATAAAAATATAAACACCCAGTGCTGACCACAAATGATAAATTCTAGTGTATAATAACCAGCCTACCTATGTGAATCAAACAAATAAAATTACTGGGACTAGAAACCAATGAAAATGATATTGTACAATGGGAAGAAAAATGTTTTTTGATATTAAGTTTTCTAATGAATTTTTCAATATGAACAAATTATCCAAACTTGTCAATATTTTTACTAGGTGCAAATTTTAACCCCTGCGACAATGCTAGTAGCTCTTCCTCTGAAAGTTCTAGTCCTGATATATTAAAGATACGTGCATTTAGTTGTCCTGTTTTCTTTTTCTTTCTCCTTCTCCCTCTACTGTTGTTTTTATTAATTTTTAAATAAACGGTGTTACACTATGTTCGGTTCCTCTCCATCTGTTTTATATCCCAAACGTGAGACCCTGTGATGTGAGGACAAGAGTCCGGTTTACCTCTCTCCATTGCAGCAAGCATTATCTTGCTAAAGCCTATTTGACCTTTTTTTCATTAAATTGGTCAACTCCATCTGGTAAGCTGACACCCGTTTCCATGAGCACATTGGTGTTTTTCAGTGATGGTGAAGGGATTCTGCTGTTCACGCTTTGATGTCATGGCTCAGACCAGGATTTCACTTCAAATATTTTTTCACCTTTGATGGACTTTTTTATTGCAAATATTTCATTATGTTTATTTGAATTCTCATTATTTATATCACTCATTTGTGTTATTGTTGTTTAACAATCACTGTACAATATCATTTTCATTGGTTTCTAGTCCCAGTAATTTTATCCGTTTGATTCACATAGGTAGGCTGGTTATTATACACTAGAATTTATCATTTGTGTGTTTACACTGGGTTTATATATTTTGATTTTTATACCTAAAATATACAACAATTTTTTATATATTTGGTTTCTCACTTTTATTAAGCGCTCCCCACATCCCCCCTTTTTTCAGTATTCCAACATGATAATGACCCCAAACACACCTCCAAGATGACCACTGCGTTGCTAAAGAAGCTGAGGGTAAAGGTGATGGACTGGTCAAACATGTCTCCAGACTTAAACCCTATTGAGCATCTGTGGGGCATCCTCAAGGTGGAGGAGCGCAAGGTCTCTAGCATCCACCAGCTCTGTGATGTCGTCATAGAGGAGTGGAAGAGGACTCCAGTGGCAACCTGTGAAGCTCTGGTGAACTCCATGCCCAAGAGGGTTAAGGCAGTGCTGGAAAACAATGGTGGCCACACAAAATATTGACACTTTGGGCCCAATTTGAACATCTTCACTTAGGGGTGTACTCACTTTTGTTGCCAGCAGCTTAGACATTAATGGCTGTGTGTTGAGTTATTTTGAGGGGGCAGCAAATTTACACTGTTATACAAGCTGTACACTCACTACTTTACATTATAGCAAAGTGTCAAGATATAATAAAATATTTACAAAAATGTGAGGGGTATACTCACTTTTGTGAGCTACTGTATATATATATATATATATATATATATATATATATATATATATATATATATATACACACACACAGTATATACTGTATATTTATACAGGTTATTTATATTTAAGATTATATTCCAGTTTCATTCCTGTTAACTGGTAGGGGATCGGTTTGCAGGAGGTTTGGCAAACTGAGCAAAAATGCACTCAAAAATCGACAAAACTGTAACATACTGTAACTCCGAACCCCACTGAAGTCTATTTCAAGATCAAACTGTAGGGATGGGAAATTTAAATAGTACAACTGTTACCTACTAATTGTGGTGTATAGTGGTGGGGCAGAGTGGTGTAGTAAATAACTAACAGTAAAAAATTGAAACAGGTAGTTATAAATTAACAGTCCCGTTCTGTTTGTTCCCTCGGAGAACATTCTCTAATTTAACGGTAAGTTCATTGAGTTATATGTATTGCATTGTATTGCATTCAACATTTTTTGTGATTTCCTCTTGCATGTTGCACTGTCTGCAGCTATGGTTTATTGATATGCAAACATTGCTTGCCTCACTATGTGTACAAAACAAACACAATAGAACTACTAATTACAAGCTGAGCCTTAATTGAACAGTGTGTACATGAGATACCAGTAAGCAATGCAGTTAGCACCTACTTGCCAATCATAAAACTAATCAGGAGCATAAATCTGGGCCTGCAACAGGAGGAGACACCCATCCTAATCAGACCTGCCCGTAATGTAAATAGCTCCAAATAATAATGTTGTAAAGGTAGGGGGCTAATGTCACTGAATAGAAAGGTAAAATGTTGCTAGGAGCAAGTGAATACAACTGAAAGAGTTTCATAGTAATCTGTCTGGCTTCACAAGGTTCAAGACTGTTCAAGACTGTTCACTGACCCAGCCTAGTTTTTACACTGGTATTGTTTTTTTTATCTATTTATCTCTCTAGAAATCAGAAAGAAAGAAAGAAAGAAAGAAAGAAAGAAAGAAAGAAAGAAAGAAAGAAAGAAAGAAAGAAAGAAAGAAAGAAAGAAAGAAAGAAAGATTGATTGATTTACCCCATCCACATATATGAGGTGGATCCTCCCCGCTATTGTATTTTGACAGCCAGGGCTTCTTCACTGTCAGACTACATTGATCAGGGCTGCAGCTGATTGGCTACCAGCAGTTTCATTTGAGAGGAGTCGATCATTAGATAAACACCCCTTGAACAGAAATGACCATAGATGGATTGAAATTCAGCCAGTCCCTGATGAACCGGACAAATTTGAATCCATCTATGGCTAGCTGGAGTGATTAGCACTTCTGCCTTGCAGCACTGGGGTCCTTGCGTAGAATCCCAATTAGGACACTACCTGCATGGAGTTTCCTCAATGTGCTCCTGCCCCCTTCCTTGCTCCAAAGATATGCGGGTAGGTTGACTGGCTCCTGCCTAAATTTTCCCTCCTATGTATACGTAAGCATGTGAGGTAGAGACTTTAGATTGTACACCTTTTGAGGATAGGGAATGATGTTACTCTACATAACATAAAGTGCTGTATAGTGCCCAAGCTATATACTGTAAATGCCTGTACTAAGTAAAGGGGGAAAAAAGCTTGGGAGCGTATCTTTACTTTGGTGGCTAATGCCCATATAACCAAACTCTTAATTATTTTTTAAGTGCAAACTATTCCTAATATGCTAGGATTTATTTTTGGAAAAACTTAATATTTATGTCGAACCAGTGTTTGTGAAAACACTTAACTAGTTCACAAGCTGATGGCTGCGGTTGCGACCCGCCGGATAAAGAGCGGGGTAAGAGCGAGGCATATCCATAAACTCAAAATAAATCACAAGCGACATTGATTTCATCACTTCTGGTTTCAGATCCTCTATTTCCTGGACAGTACTGCCAGGGGACACATCAAACTGAGCAGGTCTGTGCTCAGTTAGATGGTGTAAATGTCTTAAAAAAGAGCACCCGTCACCTGCCCAATACAATCATATGGGGGTTTATTAACCCCTTGAGATAGCAATCAAGTGAAAGTAATAAATAAATAATAAAAGAAAAACATAAAAAAAAAATATCAAAATGTATTAAAAATATTTTTTTTCAATTGTCATAACCCCTGTTGCCCTGCACACAGGCACAAACGCAAACGCAGGCCGAGGGTGTGCATGTGTGTATAAACCATGGTCGCACCACACGTGTCATGTATCAGAGTGAAATCAATAATTCTAGCACAAGAGCTCCTGGTAACTCTAAACTGATGAGCTATAAAGGCTTTTAGAGCCTCATGCACACAGGCGTTTATTTACTCTCCTAGTAGCCAGGAGCGTTTTTGCTGAAAAAATGTCTGACGCTTGTAAAAGTGTCTAAAACTTTTAAAAAATTTTAGGAGCTTTTATAGGCATCAAGCTTGTGGGTGTTAATTCATTTCATTGGCCAGAATAAATGATTTACATGTGAATGTGGTATTGTTAAATAGGAAATGTACAGTGCGAAATGTACGACATTGGGTAGTATGTGCAGGAGAGGGGTGTGGAGTGTACAGAGATGGGTAGTATGTACAGGAGAGGAGTGCGGGTGTATGGTGGTAGGTATTATGTGCAAGAGAGGAGTGTGGGGTGTGGAGGTGGGTAGTATGTGCATGAGAGGAGTGCGGAGTGTATGGCGGTGGGTAGTATGTGCAGGAGAGGGGTGCAACGTGTATGTAGGTGGGCAGTATGTACAGGAGAGGAATGTGGAGTGTATGGAAGTGGGTAGTATGTGCAGGTGAGGAGTGTGGAGTGTGGAGGTGGATAGTATGTGCCGGAGAGGAGTGTGGAGTGTATGGCGGTGGGTAGTATGTGCAGGAGAGGGGTGCAGCGTGTATGGAGGTGGGTAGTATGTGCAGGAGAGGAGTGCGGAGTGTATGGCGTGGGTAGTATGTGCAGGAGAGGGGTACAGCGTGTATGTAGGTGGGCAGTATGTACAGGAGAGGAATGTGGAGTGTATGGAAGTGGGTAGTATGTGCAGGTGAGGAGTGTGGAGTGTGGAGGTGGATAGCATGTGCCGGAGAGGAGTGTGGAGTGTATGGCGGTGGGTAGTATGTGCAGGAGAGGGGTGCAGCGTGTATGGAGGTGGGTAGTATGTGCAGGAGAGGAGTGCGGAGTGTATGGAAGTGGGTAGTATGTACAGGTGGGGAGTGTGGAGGTGGGTAGTATGCAGCAGAGGAGTGCGGAGTGTATGGCAGTGGGTAGTATGTGCAGGAGAGGGGTGCAGAGTGTATGGAGGTGGGTAGTATGTGCAGGAGAGCAGTGTGAAGTGTATGGCGGTGGGTAGTATGTGCAGGAGACGGGTGCAGCATGTATGTAGGTGGGCAGTATGTACAGGAGAGGAATGTGGAGTGTATGGAGGTGGGTAGTATGTGCAGGAGAGGAGTGCGGAGTGTATGGAAGTGGGTAGTATGTACAGGTGAGGAGTGTGGAGGTGGGTAGTATGCAGCAGAGGAGTGCGGATTGTATGACAGTGGGTAGTATGTGCAGGAGAGGGGTGCAGAGTGTATGGAGGTGGGTAGTATGTGCAGGAGAGGAGTGTGAAGTGTATGGCGGTGGGTAGTATGTGCAGGAGAGGGGTGCAGCGTGTATGTAGGTGGGCAGTATGTACAGGAGAGGAATGTGGAGTGTATGGAGGTGGGTAGTATGTGCAGGAGAGGAGTGCGGAGTGTATGGAAGTGGGTAGTATGTACAGGTGAGGAGTGTGGAGGTGGGTATTATGCAGCAGAGGCGTGCGGAGTGTATGGCAGTGGGTAGTATGTGCAGGAGAGGGGTGCAGAGTGTATGGAGGTGGGTAGTATGTGCAGGAGAGGAGTGTGAAGTGTATGACGGTGGGTAGTATGTGCAGGAGAGGGGTGCAGCGTGTATGTAGGTGGGCAGTATGTACAGGAGAGGAATGTGGAGTGTATGGAAGTGGGTAGTATGTGCAGGTGAGAAGTGCGAAGTGTGGAGGTGGTAGTATGTGCAGGAGAGGAGTGCGGAGTGTATGGCGGTGGGTAGTATGTGCAGGAGAGGGGTGTGAAGTGTATGGAAGTGAGTAGTATGTGCAGGTGAGAAGTATGGAGGTGGGTAGTATGTGCAGGAGAAGAGTGCGGAGTGTATGGCGATGGGTAGTATGTGCAGGAGAGGAGTGCAGAGTGTATGGAGGTGGTTAGAATGTGCAGGTGAGGAGTGCGGAGTGTACGGCGGTGGGTAGCATGTGCAGGATGGTGCAAGTAGGGCAGTGGATGCTGTCATTAGTTCTTTTTTTTTTTTTGCATTTTTTCAAAATGCTTTTTGGGGACTAGTGGATGGTATCCGTAGGGTAGTGGACGGTGTAAGTGGAGAAATTTAATTTTTTTAATTATTTTTTACAAATGTATTTTTGTATTATTTTTTTCACAATGATTGGGGGCGGGGGTAGTGGACAGTGTCAGTAGGGAAGTGGACGGTGTCTATTTTTAAACTTTTTTATTTTTTGTTTTGTTTTTTAATCATTTTGGAAATATATTTTTTCACAGTGCTTCTGGAGGGGGGGGGGGGGGTTAGAGGGCAGTGGACGGTGTCAGTAGGGAGGGCAGTGGATGGTGTCAGTAGTTTTTTTATTTTTATATACAGTATATATTTTTTTCCAATTTAATTTGTGTTTAATTTTTTTCACAATGCTTTTTTTTTTTGGGGGGGGGGGGGGAGGGGGTTGGGGCAGTAGACAGTGTCGGTAGGGCAGGGGGGTGGGGGGGAATGGTGTCAGTAGTTTTTTATTTTATTTTTTATCATTATTTTACAATTAAATTTTTTTATATTTGTTGAATTTTTTTATGAGCCCTGTTGGTGGGCTTTGATGAAATATCAGGGGTCTAAACAACGGCCCCCGACAACTCCCCTTTGAGACAGAGAAAGGGAATGAGGACACAGATTCCCCAGTCCCTTTCTTAGCATCCTCAGCATTGAAAATGAATGAACAGGAGACACAGGAGCGATCGGTAGTGATCGTTCACTGTGTCCAATTCAGAAAAGGAAGGAGCCACTAAATGACATATTTACTGGCCCCTTCCTCCGCTCTCCATTCTAACACATCCCCCACAGCCGGCGGGAGAGGAGAGGAGGGAAGCTGGCTGCGGGGGGGGGGACAAGGGGGGTTGGAGGAGAACATGAGTTGGAGGAGGAGGACACAGCGGCCAGAGGGAGGAGTACATGGGGGCTGGAGGAGGACACGAAGGGCTGCTGAAGGAGGAGGACACAGGGGACAGACCGGATGTTGTGTGCGGTGAAGGAAAGTTGCTAGCACAGATCTCCATGTATGACTTTTCAGCTGACAGTTGCGGGAGGGAGAGGAGGAGAAACGGCTGTCAGCTGAAAAGTCACACAGGGAGATCTGAGCTTGCAACTTTCCCCCACCACACCGATCACCTGGACTGTCAACCTGGAGATCATCCATGGGTGCAGTGTGGGTCACAGTGCCCCCCCCCTCAGGGGCCCGTGTGCAGTGAACACCCTGCAACCATGGATGATACGCCACTGGTTTAAGCATGTTTAGCAACTTCTAATAGCTTTTAGTAGTGTCAAGTGTTTTTTCTGCCCAAACTCTGCTGCTCCTGGACGCACTGGAAATGTTTTTTCTTTTCCCTGCCTCTAAAAGGTCCTGCCACTAACCACTGCTAAAAGCCTATATGTGCATGGACCCCAAGAATAACATAAAGAGACATTTTAAGCTGAAAAAAAATTCCTGACGCTGCTAAAAGCAGCAGGAAAAACACATTGTGTACATGAGGAATAAAGCATCATCTATGGAGATTTTTTGGGTACCATTGGTTTTTGTGATATCACAGGCACATGCAATTTTAGGACTTATCATGTTTGGTATCTATTTACTCAACACAACCTCATCTTTTTTATGTTACCAAAAAAAGGCTATTATATTGTGCGTATTTGCACTAAAATGTATTTTGTTATATTTTTTCCCTGAAAATTTGCACTTAATAAACAGTTGTGCAAATATCACAGACATGACATAAAAATTTGCAACTATCATCTTTTGATTCTACAGGGCCTCTGCTTTCAGAAAATATATAATGTCCTGGGGGTTTAGGGTCCATGCACTCTGGCTTAAAAATCATTGCTTCTACAGGAGTTTGGTGTTCTGCCTATAGAAGCAGCTCAATGTTATTCTATGTGTCCATGCACATTAGGACGATTAAAGGCATATTTTAACCACTTCAGCCCTGGAAGAATTTGTCCCCTTAATGACCAGGCCATTTTTTGCGATACGGCACTGCGTTGCATTTTACTGACAATTGCACGGTTGTGTGACTCTGTACCCCAATAAAATTGACGTCCTTTTTTACCCACAAATAGGGCTTTCTTTCGGTGGTATTTGATCACCTCTGTGTTCTTTTTTTTTTGCGTTATAAACAAAAAAAGACCAACGATTTAAAAATAAAAAATAAAATTTTTTTTTTTACTTTCCGCTATAATATATAGCCCAAAAAATAATTATATATATATATATATATATATATATATATATATATATATATATATATATATATATATATATATATATATATAAAACACACATTTCTTAGTTAGCAGGTCTACAAACTACGGGATAGATTTAGGTACTTTTATCTTTTTTTAATTGTTTTTACTGGTAATGGCGGTGACCTGGGCTTTTTAGCGGGACTGTGACATTGTGGCGGACAAATCTAATCCCAAATGACACTTTTTGGGATCCAATGACATTATTACATTAATCAGTGCTATAAAAATGCACTGATCAATGTATAAATGACACTGGCAGGGAAGGGGTTAACACTAGGGGCGATCAAGGTGTTAAGTGTGTTCCCTAGGTGTGTTCTAACTGTAGGGGGGTTGGGCTTACTGGAACATGACAGAGATTACTGTTCCCGACTGGGAACAGTACTACTGAGAACAGTAGATCTCTGTCATGTCATCTGGCAGAATGCAGAATCGCCTTGTTTACATAGCCAGTTCCCTGTTCTGCTTTTCCTCACCAAGATCGCGGGTCACCGGGGGACAACGAGTCCGCGGGCACGCTCCAGCTGCGCGCACGCCGGCTATCCTCCTTGCACGGACCGACGTACAGGTACGTCGGTTCGCGCAGAAGAGCTGACCTGATGCAGTATATCTGCATGAGCTGTTAGGCAAGTGGTTAAGCTCACTGTTTATACCCCTTTCAGACTGGGGCTGAGGCCACATTAGCACTAAAGCCCCACTTGTTTTAGCAGCGCTTTTCAGCCACTAGAAGAAGGAGTTAAAAGCATCCATGTTGCGGAGCTTCGGAAGCGCTCTGGAAGCGCTGCACATTCATTTCAATGGGCAGGGCGTTTTGGGAGGTCTAAAAACTGTGCTCCCAAACCGCCCCAAAGATGCTGCTTGCAGGACTTTTCCTAACGTCCCGCAAGCACGCTGCCCCAGTGTAAAAAGTCACACTGATATGAATAGGAGGCGGTTTTCAGGTGCTTTACAGAGGCTATTTCTAGCGCTAAAACACCTGAAAACTGCCTCAGTGTGAAAGGGGTCTTAAACAAAAGCCTTTTTACTTGCATTTTTGATTGGAGCTTTGGCAGAAGAAACGCTAACCACTCCCTAAGACAACTAAACATGTGTACAACAATGCTCTATATGAGTGTTTTCTTCTGCCAAGGGAACTGGCGGGGTTTTGTTTTTTTTTCGTTTTTTTAAGCCCAGTGTGTTTGGAGCCTTAAAGCATTTATTACATCAACACTTCATATTCCTGATAAGTGCCTGCTGCACCATGTACTTGTATGAGAAGGTATCCTATTCTTATTGCATTGCTTCCTTTATGTGAAATCCCTGGTGTTCCTGCCAGTCCCTCTGCTTTCTGATTAAAAACTGACCACACTAAGCAGGAGAACACAGCATGGTCAGTTTTCTAGCTATACTGGGAACTCTGTGTACTCTCCTCCAATGTTCAGACTTGCCCTGGCACACCCCCACTGCACAGCCATTCACTGGGAAGCTCAGTGTGCTGTTGCTTCTCCTTCCCCCAGCTCTTTTGCAGCTGAGAGCACAGGGAATGTGGAAAAATGTATTTAGAATTTTCTTTCATTTCTATTTTAAAGCTGTAGTAAACTGCCATGCTTTTTTTTTTAACCTGCAAGGTAAAGTTATAATGTGCTAGTATGCATCGCATACTAGCACATTATGTGAAATGTACCTTAAAACAAAGCAATGCTCTGTCACAGCTGACAGGGCTTCAATCTTTATTATTATACAGGATTTATATAGCGCCGACAGTTTACACAGCGCTTTACAACTTGGGGGTAGACAGTACAAATACACTTTAATACAGTAGGAATCAGAGGGCCCTGCTCATTAGAGCTTACACTCTAAGAGGGAGGGTCAAGAGATACAAGAGCTAATAACTGTGGGGATGAACTGATGGAGATCTCCATCTTCACCCAGTCTTCCTTCCCGATCCGCGTCCTCCGGCCGTCTAATTGGCCGCACCGCAATGATGTCACTCCCACACATCCCATTCCTTCAGAGCGCATGCCCAGTGATGTCACCAGCCCATTCACAAGTAAATATCTCCTAAATGGTGATTGTTTAGAGATGTTTTTTGTACCTATAGGTAAGTCTTATTATAGGCTTACCTAAAGGTAAATATCAACCATGGGAGTTTACTCCTACTTGAGGGCTGGTTCACACTACTGCGAATTCTATTGTGACTTTTAGCCGTTGCGATCGCTCAAATTTGCAAGTCATTTAAATAACATAGTTTTCCATTAGTGCCGTTCACATCAATGCATTGTGAATCTAGTACAAAAAGGGTCCTGTGTGAGTTTGATCCGTGTGTGATGCAAATTCAATGCAATATTTGCCATAGAATCGCAGTAGATTCAACCAGAACACATAAAGAATTCGCTGTGAAAATTCACAACGCAATTGGATCAAATTCGCGCAAAATTTGCACCGCAGCAGTGTGAACCAGCCCTTAAACTGAATGAGTTGTTTTACAAGGTGATCGTTTACAATCACTTTAAGTAATTGTATTGCCAAAAATAAAGATTTTTTTACATGTGTAAAAAATTTTTTTTAAATTTCTCCAGAGCCGAACTGGTTAATCTAGAAGAAAGGTAATACAAGGAATGTATTTATTTATTACAGTTATTTATATATAAAGCTGACAATATATGCAGCACTTTACATATATATTATATATTCACATCAAGGAGTTTACAAGCTAAGATCTCTAATTTGCATTCAATAGAATAAAATAGAAGTTTCAATTGAATATAAACACAATTGGATAACACAATACAACTTTTGTTGTTCAATTTCCTTTTTAGATTTACCTTCAACTATGTAGTGCAAGGTCCTGCCTGATTGCATACAAATTGAAAGTGTTTAGGTTTGATCTCATATTAAATGCTTTTGTTAAATCTAAAGGAAAAAAAAAAACAAAAGAAAAATTGTACAGTATGTATCCAGTATGTTTATGAAAAGCACACATTTGCTAGGCTAATTTAAAATTGACTTCATTTTTACCTCTAGTACATAAAGTACTGTTTAGTAAGTCATCCTGTATACTCTGGTGTTTACTAATCTCATAATAGAAGAAATCCATTATAGTTTATTCTTAACTTAAGCCTGGTACACACGATCAGATTGTTGGCCAACAAAGCGTCAGACTTTTGTCCGAAAGGCGTGTGCCAGGTTCTTGTCTTGCATACAAACGGTACACAATTGTCAGCCAACAAACACGAACGTAGTGACGTACTTCACGCAATTTCAGCTCTTGAGCGCCACCCTTTGGGCACCTTCTGCTAATGTCATGTTTGGTGAGCATTGATTCTGAGCATGCGTGTTTGTACTTTGGACTTTTGTGTGACAGATTTGTGTACAGACAATAGGAAAATCTGACAACAGACCGTTGTCCACCGAAAATTTACTAGCCTGCCATCCAACATTTGTTGGCGGAAAGTTGGACAACAATTGTCTGATGGAGCGTACTAACGGTTGGATTCTAGGCGAACAGTCTGTCATTACACAATTCCCTGTCGAAAATCCGATCGTGTGTAAGCGGCTTTATATTAAGATCTGAGAGTTTACACATCTTCTGATCTTGTTATGTGATCATTACTCAGAACAGATACACATTGGTAAATAAATGAAGGACGTGGTGTTATAACATGGGGAGCTGATCAAGACTTCAAAGAGCTCTTTAAGGAGTCCATTCACACCAAATCTGAATAATCAGTAGAGATATGCAAGGCACTTGGTACTAATGTGTCCATAATAAGAAAAAATAAATCGATTGGATGGGTTCTGGAGAGATTTGTTTTGGTTGTTGAATTATGATATTGGATACAGCTGACCCTAATCCTATCTCAACAACCCAGGGCTTTCCATGTGTAATATAGCAGAGTAGTAAGCTCCCTGGACTTGTCCAGACCATGGATCAAGCAGGTCTTTGATTAGTAGGCGAGCTGTCAAATCTCTCCCTAAGCCATTTGTGAGCACATTCCATCCCCCCCATCAGATAATCATCCAGGCTTTCTGCTTATCTTGTCCAAACACCAAGGGGAGGTGAGAAAAGCAGAGACACGAGCCTGGAGCACAGCCTCCACTTTAGGTTCTTCTATAAAACTTTTCTCACCCTGCCAATGGAAAACGTGCCCAGCAGAAGCAGCAGCCAAGGCAGAGCCATCTTTTGCCATATGTAGAGTCTGGCAGGAGCTCCAGTGGTGCTGTAAAACAAATAGACATCGCTTACTATCACTAAAGAGCACAAATAATCTGTGATCTGTAAAAGCCATGTCATTTATTTATTCATTGATTGATTGATTTGCTTTTTTTTTTTTTTTTGCTACCCATATATATATATATATATATATATATTTTTTTTTGCAAACACATCAATTTAGAAAAATCCTGGAGAGCAAGGTTTATCATCATGCATTAGAGCAATTCCCTTGGAAATGGTTTATCTCCTACAGTCTATTAGGTATGGTTTTGCTCTGGAAGCCCCAAAAGTGACAGCTGTAAGCCTCTTGCCATCTTGTGCAATGTTGTTTATGCTGAGATAACTCCAGGTTTACATCCAGCTATAGATTATCATAGACAGCCACATCAAAGTCGTGTAAGTGGTTGCAAATCCATTGATCACAGTCATGCTGCACTGCACACTAGAATGAAAAGTGGATACATCCACAGTGATACTTTGTATGATTGGAAACATTGTTTGGTAAATATTTAGAGAAGCTGTTTTGCTACAATATGTCATTCACATACAGTGCTAAGCTGATGAGTTCTTCTCTGTAGGATTAGGATTCAGTATATAATGATGATTGCAGTGCATGCACATCAGTGAGCTGTCAATCACCTGTCATTGATACACATGGTTTATAGAGTAAGGTCAGTGGCTGGACAGGGAGAAGTGATGGTCATGTTGTAGAGCTCTTCTGCCTGGGCTGCCCTGGGCATGGACCTGTGGAGGTGTCATTAACACATCCTTGTCATATCTCTCCCCAGACCATTTGGGAGCTTGCACGAGTCTACCTGCCAAGTGGTGATGGACAGCTCTCTTGCTCTAGGTTACCCAGGGGCACTTTATCGGTTAAGTAAACAATAGGGTGGGATAGGCCTGGTCTGGGATAGACTATAAAAAGGCTGCAGGGGACACAAAGGGCTTTGAGATGCCGAGAAACACTGTGACAGTAAACTTCAGTATGGACCAGACATTGGCTAAGGACACTAAGGACCACAGCTTGTCTTCCATTCCTCTAGACTGCTACAGCTGCAAGTGTCTTAGAAGAAGAGAGAGGACTGTTCCAATTGGATGTATCCAAGCTTCAAGAAGACTAGAGGGTAGAAGGGCACTGAGGTAGGTATTATCCATAACAATATATGATCTAGAGATTGGCATTTAGGCAGCCTGCAATACCAAGAAGTCTGTTCTAAATATTGGGAGATACAAGAAAGAGCAAAGCCAGCTAAGTGCAGAAACCCATAGAAACAATTTATGGTCATTTCCTACCCCAGTAAAGCTGGCCATACACTATATAATCTGACCATACAATAATCTTTACAGCCATGAAAAAAATGTAAAATAAGGACTAACCACAATTTATTCAATCAGGCTCCATGCATGCTAGCATTTGTTTAAGCTCCTAAAAGCTGTTATTAGCATTTTTGTTCTGCTCCTAGCTAAATAGTCTTATGCCGCGTATACACGAGCGGACTTTTCGATGGACTAGGTCCGACAGTCTTTCCGACGGACTTTGCAGCGTAGGTCCGCCGGACTTTCAAACGAATGGACTTGCCTACACACCAAAGTCCGACGGATTCGTACGTGATGACGTACGACCGGACTAAAATAAGGAAGTTGATAGCCAGTAGCCAATAACTGCCCTAGCATGGGTTTTAGTCCGTCAGACTAGCATACAGACGAGCGTATTTTTCGACCGGACTCGGGTTTGTCGGAAAGATTTGAAACATGTTTTATTTCTAGTCCGTCTGACTTTTGGGGAAAAAGAGTCTGCTGGAGCCCACACACGATCGAATTGTGCGACAGAGTCCATTCCTCCAGACCAAGTCTGCCGGAAAGTCTGCTCGTGTGTACGCGGCATAATCCTATAGGTCCATGCATACTACTTTAGGCTATTAGCGTTTTTTGAGCTTCAGCGTTTAGAAGCAGAAAAAATAAAAGTTTTTGTAGTTTCTTGAAACGTGCTTCCAGCTACTAATGGCATTTTTTTGAGCTTTTTTTTTTCCCCAGGGCTCATGCACAAAGAACGTTTTTACAGCTGTTGTTAGGGGCGTTTGACGTTCTTTTTTTAAACTGCCTATAAAAGCCCCTCCATGTTAGCCTATGTGTCCATGCACACATAAACTGTCAGAGGCGTTTGGAGACATAAACCTTTAGGGGCAGTAGAAAAAAATTACAGCCTGTGCTTCTAGGAGCATTAAAAACAAAAATCGCCAAAAAAACATGTCTAAACACGTCAAGCCGCGTTTAGCTACAGCTGAAATTTTTATACATTTTTACATTATAGGGAGTGTTTTTAATGACAAAAAGGGCAAAAACGATAACGCAGGAAACACGCAATAATGCTAATGTAAAAACGCGGCTAAACGCCTGATGTTTTTAGCACTGCTGTAGCTCTGGCATTTTTAAAAAGTCCTCTGTGCATGAGCCCTTATTGCAAACATGCTAATGCTCCTAAACACTCTTAAACACTCCTAAACTCTCCCAAAACGCTGCTTAAACGCTACCAAAAAAAAGCTATTACCAGTGTTTTTTATCTAGCGTTTTTTTTGCTTACAAAAAACACTGGAGTGCATGGAGCCTCAGTTTTAAATGAAGCAGGCTTTTCTACCACATAGATGATAGTAGATCTAAAGGAGATTGTACAAGCAGATTGTATAGTGTATAGCCAGCTTAAGGTTATTGTACATTTTACATCATTACATTTTTCACTGCTTCCTGAAGCCCACAAGGGTCTCCTTTGTGTTGTTATAAATGTACGTATTTATTTATTTCAGGTACTTATACAGCACTGTCAATTTACGCAGCGCTTCACACACAGATATATATATATATATATATATATATATATATATATATATATATATATATATATATATATATATATATATATATATATATATATATATATATATATATATCTTAGTACATTCACATCAGTTCCTGCTCTCAAGGAGCTTATTTATTTGTTACAGGTTCTTATAAAACACAGACAAGTTGTGCAGTATTTTACATATTGTAATTAATTAAGGAGCTTACAGTCTAAGCTGCCTATCTCACATTCATACACATACTAGGGCCAATTTAGACAGGAAGCAATTAATTAACAGCATGTCTTTGCAGTTTCAGTTCCTACAATAGTAATTTAAAGTCCTAGAAATCATTTTTACATTTAATGAAACATAAGAACAAGCTTTATGTTGGAAGAGCTAATAAGAGGCTGCTAGCATAATTTTCTGCTTGAATAGTTTAATTAAAGTTTATAAAACATTAGTCAGAGTAAAAGAAGATAAGAGAGAAAAAAACTATTCCACATAAGCGTTACAAAAATAATTCTATAAAAGTAAGAAATTGTGGGAGATTTCTCATTATGAGTAATGCAGATATGTTATGTAACATATAAGACATAAATGGAAGCCTAATGAGTGAATGTATTTTAGCCTTCTGGAAATCATTTAAAATAGCTGGAAAAAAAAAGAAACAAAATTAATTAATTAATGATCTGGCTATTGGAAATGTAAAATTTTGGCTGCATAATTTAGGCATACAGACAAGGAAGTGACTTATGTCTAAGAAATGGTTCAATATAAAGTATATGAGGAATATGCATGCTCCCATGAAACTACACGTCTCAGCATGCTCATTAGTCTCACAATAGCTAGAGATTTTCTGTAGTTACTAGTGGCTGTTTACCCTTTGATCAGTCTCTTGGTTAGTCTTATTGCAACATAGCTAGTCATTAACATGTGTGCTATATCAGTGGTCATCAACCCTGTCCTCAGGACCCAACAGGCCAGGTTTTATGTATTACCTTGGGGAGATGCAGACTAGAATACTGCAACCACTGAGCAGCAAATGATATTACCTGTGTGGTATTTCAGTTATCTTGCAAACCTGGCCTGTTAGTGGGTCCTGAGGACAAGGTTATATGATTTACTAGGCTTGCATTTTGATGAATTTTATTCTGTATTTACAGTACGTGCCAACTTGTTTGATAGGTGCTAACTTAAAAGAAACCTGCATGGATAGAGACAGTTAAACTGTCCTTGCAGATCTCATTCTGAGAAGATCAATTGTCTGGCTTTCCTGCTCATCCTTTGGCTTCAGTACTTGCTGACCTGGAACATGTAGGCAGGCAGATCAGAATTGCTGGTTTTACACCAACTTTCTAATAGGGATGTCAGTTCCATGTCAGTGACTTGGAAAGTACTGAAACCAGGAACAGCAAGAAATGTAGTATGTTCCAAAGACGCTCAGCAATGGCAGCCTGCATGTTTTATGCACTGCCATGTTGTTTTTTTATCCTGTGTCTACTGTAGTGCATAAAGTCACATGCAGAGGCTAGGCCAGTCATTTGCACATTCATTCCAGCGTGTCTTACAGTTTCTTTATGAAGAAAACTTCAAATGGACATTAAAGCTTATAGTTAAGTAATACATTCATGTAAGATGTATCTTTACTCATAACCACAGTAAATATAAAAATCTTTACTTTATATTTTTACAATCATTACACACTTTTTTAAAATTAAATTTGTTTCTAATTTTGGAATCATGGTGCTGTTTAGTCATATAAGTTGACATTTTACTGTTATTATTTTAATTAACATTCCACATTTCACTTAAGCTCATCATTGTACAACTTTAAATTAAAAAAAAAAGCTAAATCATTTGGAACTCCTATATAAATGATCCATATAAGCATGATGTGTTGCTTATCACCAAGGTGATTTTTTTTCTTATTTTTTTTCTGGAAAACTGGAGTCTAATTAGTTAGCATGTGTTATACAAACATGTGCTTTTCTGACACGTATGTATATGAATGACATATAAGGGTTGATTTACTAAAGACAACTCCACTTTGCACTACAAGTGCACTTGGAAGTGTAGTCACTGTAGATCTGAGGGGTAGATCTTAAATGAGGGGAAGCTCTGCTGATTTTATCATCCAATCATGTGCAACCTAAAATGCTGTTTTTTTATTTTCCTTGCATGTCCCCCTTGGATCTACAGCGACTGCAATTCCAAGTGCACTTTTAGTGCAAAGTGGATTTGCCTTTAGTAAATAACCCCCTCTGTGTAAACCTTTTGCATAATCAATTAGTTTCCTCTACGCCACCTTTAATAGCTCAGCACCAATATACCAGTTTTTTTATTTTTATTTTACTAGCAGTGACAAAAACAGGTTTATATTCATTCCCCCCCCCTTCCTCCTATATCTCCTAATTTTTAGATTCAACCCTCCCCTCCCTGAATCCCAAAATTCAACTCAACCTCTGACGTTAACCCTCAACCTCTCCCTTTAGCCTAACACAAGGTTAACCTTGTAACTTCCCTCAACAATTATACACAACACTTTTCGAAATTCATCTGTGAACAAAGGCTGACTCTATTCATCACTTTTATTTTTCAGACCACATTTGACATTCTGGAGACCTTGGATTCACAATAGCTCCAATAAGACCTTGGTAAGTTTTATCTCCTATGGTCTTTTAGATATCATATTCTACAATGTATTCTTTTTCTTATACAGATCTTCAGTTATGAAACTTTATGTAACATTTTTCTGTGTGGGCAATTTAATGTAAACAGAGAATATATGCAATGAACAACACTCATGGTCCTTCTTTCACATAATTTAAATAGGATTTCATTATTCTGTAGAGTTCACGTGCATCCTCTTTTAAAAATCTGCATGATGATTTAATAATAAAATGTCATACTCTAGTGCCAATTACAAGGATGTTTCCATCAAGCTTACTGAATTCACTTTAATTCACTGAATTGAATTTTAATTTGTTTCTTCTTCATTGCTGGTGAGAGGATGTGTTTTAAGTGACTTTTGAAACCAATCACCCTGCTTGAATGATATTGATGCATGTTGATAGCTTGCATTAAATCTTTGGGTAGCCATGTTGATAGCTTGCATTAAATCTATGCATGTTGATAGCTTGCATTAAATCTTTGGGTAGCCAATCTGCCCAGGCAAATTGAAATATGCAAAACTGCTTTGCTTGGGACTTTTAAAATGAAGATAATACAATAGGTTTAATAGTTTTTTAATTTCTCCATGGCCTAACCTTTGAGGGTCACAACAATTAGAACCTTTGTTATTTAATATCCTTTTTTAAGTATCGGTCAATGAAAATGTCAAGCCTATGCAGATAAGGGATGTGTAAAATATATATTACATATGACATCTTACAAGAGATCAGAAACCATTTCAAGGTTTAGTGCACACATGTCTTTTCATTAGATATGTTACATGGTTTGGCCTTTTTCACACAAAGCTGAGGTGTCAATGGTATAAACAGCTCTCAGGTCACTGCTCTAATGCACAAAACAGCTTGTAGAGATAACATTTTCTCCTCTGAATTCTAGCCATATGTCTCCGGCCTGTGTGAAAATCCACAATCTGGACAGAAAGCTACAGAATACAACCACCCTGTGAGGTAAGCCTTGTTCCCAGCCAACGAAGACTTTAAGCTCTTAGTCATGGAACAGATGTTGAACCTGGTGTTAGGAGAGTAGTTGCAAAAGGTGCAATTGTTTTCTTTTGTTGAGATTGTTTACAGGTAAACAATCCATGCCAATGCATAGTGCATACAGTTTCAATCATTTAGCCTGGGTTCACACTATTGCGAACACAGACAAAGCATTGCTGTACCCATCGCATGCGATGTCTGTACAATGCAAATTCAGCCATACAGTTGTATGGCTGCACTCACATTGGATTCGCATGAAAAAGAAGTAGTAACTTTTTTTTTTTTCCGCACTGGAATTGGATCACATGGGTGTTCACACCCATGAAATCTGATTCCTGTCCAAATTCACAGTTCGCACTGCGATCTACAAACCAATCTGAGGGTGTCATTAACTTTGTATTGATCTGACACCTACAGAGGTTCGCAGAGCGCAGTGTGAACTGCCTGCGAGAGAGATGCGATGCGGGAACCAGCACTGGAATCGCGCTGTGGCGTGTTCTCATTCACACAGCATACCAAAAAAAAAAAAAAAAAAAAAAATTCTTACCTTTTTAGATGTTTCTCATGAGAAGGCCTCATGGCTGACTTTATGGAACAATGTCAGAGTGAGTCTTTCCTAAGGACTGGCTGAGTCTCCTCTCATTAAAACTGTAAGAAGTCTTCTAATGGCCCGTACACACGAACATAAAATTGTACAAAAATGACGTATGATAATCTGATCTTTAATACACAGCTTTCATACAAAATTATCTGAAGGGACAAACATGAAATTTTTTCTCGTACGATACCAGACCGTACGATTTTCGTTTTTGTCTGCAAAACACAGAACAAATACAATACTACACATCACTTCCAAATTATTATTCTGTCGTACGAGAATTTCAAACTTTAGTAACCTCTTCATTTTTGATATGGCGACTAGCATGCAGAAAAAAAAACAAAAAAAAACGGAAGATCATACGTCGGATAATCTCATCGTGTGTACCAGGCTTTAGGCTTGCCATAGATTATTAGGTTTTTTTTAATTTGATAACCCAGTGGGACAAAATGTAAAAAAGATTGTTTCCCCCACCCACACAAGCGAGGTGGATAGAGGAATCCTCCCCGCCAGTGGCGGCCCATCCATTAGGGGCGCCCAGGTGCCGCCCCCTTTCTCCTCGCCATCCCTATATGCATAATGGATAGATTCATGCATAGCATGAATCTATCCATGGCCGCCGCGGCCACCCCCTATTCATGCGTCCGGCCCCTTAAATTACAGCGGCCAGGTTATTTTTTTTAAGCACCTGATTAGAGCCGGAGGCTCTAATAGGCTTCAAAATATGGTGGTCTTGGGTCACAGAGGATGTGCCCGGAGCCCACCCAGGTGTGTTACAACAGCGAATAAATATTCGCTGTTGAAACACTGATTCTCAACCTGGCCAATAAGAAGCGGGTGTGAGACCCGTTTTCCAATTGGCCGAAAAGAGAAGACTCCCAATTAGCCACCGAGGAGGGAGGAAACAGAAGCCGCCGCCCTTGCGGTGATGACCAGGAGAACAGGAGGCCACTGCCGAGCAGGGGAAGTTGCCAGTGATGGGGTGAGTGCTACCTACCGACCAACGGCCACCCACCAACATTTTTTTTCCACCGGCCACCACTGCTCCCCGCAGTACTACTCTATACTGACAGGGGGGGACTACTACACTGTCAGAATACACTGGTCAGTGTTGGAATCAATTGGCTGCAGCCTGCTGATGGAGACATTTTTTCCAACATTCCCATTCGACAGGTGTTATTCATTAGATCGACTTCCTTCAAGCGGGAATGGCCAGAGATGGATCGAAATTTGTCCAGTCCCTGCTAAACTGGTCCAAATTAAATAAATCTCCATCAATGCTTTACTGTAGCTTTGGCCCTAAAATGGACTGCGGAAAATTCAAAAATCTATGCCACTCATTTTACTAACTTTACTGACACATGTGGCAGATTCAGGTAGTTTTTAATAGCGCCACTTTGAAAAAGTGCTGCTCTTATTGCACCAAAATTAAACATAATTACCCCAGTTCGTAGATAAGGAAACTGGAGGTTATTAAGACCCTCTCTTTTGCCTCATACGCATTAGTCGTTTTTTTTTTTTTTGTTTAACCCAGCAGGGCTGAACAAAAAAAAAATGACGTTAGTACATCGATCTCCCCTACTTTTCTATTGTATTCTGACAGGGGGACGCCCCCCCCCCCCCCGCCAGCCATTGGCTGAAAGCACTGATCGGGAGCCGATCGGCAGACCTTTTTTTGGTCATGCCCCTTTGACCGAACAGCCGGTTTCTGTTGCGCTGACTCCAGTATTTACACACAGGCAGAATGTCGGCTGGTTTCTTTTAAACCAATGGATCCTGCCCGACTAGGCTTAAGTTACCGTACAGAGTCAGGTAGAGTGTCCCTGTACGCAGTGTACAAGAGCGGCATATTTGCCACTGTTACTCCCTCCCTGTCACTGGCTTTACAGCTGAAAGCCTTCTAGTAACCAGTGATTCTGCAGTGGGTGCAACCTGATAGAGAAGCTGAGAAGCTAGTTCCCCATCAGATCTGCGCTTTCCATGTAATTGACAGCAGGCAGTGGGTGGATTTTTTTTTAGCCAATAGCAGGCTGTATATTGGCTAAGGATCTGCCCACTGTCAAAAACAAGGGGAGTGGACCTGATGGGGAACTAGTGTCTGCCAATCTCCTTCAGGCTGCATCCCCCATCCCAGTTGTGTATAGACACTTCGGCCTCAGCCTCATAGTAGTAAGGAGGGGCCTCAGCCTACATGTCTCCATCAAAGTACGCCCTCACACATGTTTCCCGCTATAACTAAGCCCCGGTAAAAAATGCATAAGAGGGTTTGGCAGAGATATGTAGGCTGAGGCCTCTCCTCACTCCTTTGTTGCATGGGCTGGTTGGGAGAGCCGGGTTCCTTCTATTTATGTGTGTGCTACTTTCTGGATAAGTATATTGATACATACCCCCCCCCCCCCCCCCCCCGTTCTCTGTGGATCCAGGAATGAGATTCCTCTTTAGTTCAGAGAAGTGTTTCTCGACTCCAGCAGGTCATGTTTTCTGGCTCTCCATTATTTTGCACAGGTGATTTGATAAGTTTCACTGCCTTAGTAATTACCACAGCTGTTTCATCTGAGGGAAATCCAGAAAACATGACCTGTTGGGGCGCCTTGAGGACTGCAGTTGAGAAACGCTGGTTTATAACAGCGTTCCAAGTCTTCATCCAAGTCTTCACCCAGGTCCAAATCTAGTTTACAACTGATAATGAAGATCTACCTGTACAGTACAGACAGGGTTAATTATGTTAAACACAGCTCCCTAGACCTCTCACAAGCAGACACAAAAAAATAATCAGTTACCTATAATAAGGATATACTATAAACATGACTACATTAATAAAATACTTTTTTTTAAATGATTGTATCTACATAAATTAACTAGATATTATGTAGATAAGATCTATTATTCCCCTTTACCTGCCCTAGAGATATGTAAAATACCACTAAGAGTCAGTGCCCTGGGGGGAGACAAATCAGTCAGGGGCTTCACATTAACATGCCCCTCGTTGGTGGTGCCAGTGCTGCTCACCTTTTTACAAATAGTGCAGCAATCTTTATAGTACAAGGCTTAATGCCTATTGAAGAGTTCTCAAACCTCTGCAGAGAGACCACTGCTTCCACACAAGAACCAATGGTTCTTCTCTGAAACATGCCAACAGGATATATGATGGCTGATTTCTGAAGGAATCAAATTGTAGGACATTGAACACATTTTGTTTTGATGACCTTGAAATGTATTAGATGGTGATTTAAAAATCAGCTGGACTTAAAATTGACCTCAGTGCTATATTAAATTTAATAAGCATAGCTTTAAAAAAATATATACATTCTTTCATTTCCCATTACCAAATGCTGCTTAGATTCCTTTAAAAGATTTTCGCATGAAGTTGACAAAAGAACCAACACTGCCAGGAGTCCACCTGGGTCCCCACAGTTCTCACCGGTTTTTCCTGCTGACCTCCATTCTTTGCAGGATGCAGTAGTGATGTGGAGGTCAGTAGGAGGAACGAGTGAGCTCTGTAATTGATTTATTAAAATTGTAGCACTCAGAATCCGGTGCAGATGTGCATGGTAGCCAATCAGCCTCTAACTGCAGCTTGTTCAATTAAGCTTTGGCAATCAAACCTGGAAGCTGATTGGTTCCTATGCAGAGCTGCGCCAGCTTTTGCACTCTCTAGTTTTAGTAAATCTCTCCCAAGGGATTATTACTCCGGGAATTGTCCGTTTTTCGGCAGAATTCACAGAAAGATTTGGCAGCATAGCAGCTGAAAAGGTATGCTTTGATTTTAAAAATTTAGTAGGGTTGCTTTTGTGTACTTCCAAAAAGGACTCACAGGCAAGTATACAGCATTTGATCTTTCAAATGTAATATCAGCAATGCTTAGCTGATTTGTGCTCTTCAGCTTGAAACCTGCTGTTGGTCCAACAGTGGCCAACGTAGCCAGAGGAGGGCTTAGCCCAGAGAGGTACCAGGCCCGCTCTCTACTTTCAGTGCTGCTGAAGGAACACACATCTACAATAAATATGGGGGTTTCATCTAATATGTGTTTTTTTATTTGTACAGCTGGCTTTAATATTATTATAACTGTTTTGCAGGCTATTCTGGCCCAAGTCCAAACCACTTGACAATGTGTATTTGGAAGCTGCAGATTTATTACGAAGCTTTCCAGTCCAAGCTACCCTATCATTTTACAATGACTCGGAATCAGACACAGACAACGAGGAGAACAACAGTGAGGAAGAACATGACTCTGGATTTGAATCTGAATAACTGGATATGCCAATAGGACTTGACTACATAATACCTGTGACACTTACAAAGGGGGAGTTTTTCCCAGCTTGTACATATTTTACATTTTTAATGGCAGAAAAATAAGCATAGTCCATAGCTACACGATTGTAGCATGAGTTAACAGAACACATACCAAATACAAGCCTTTTACTTACAGGTGATACTTAATTTGCAGTCAGATATTCACAGAAAAACATCTTACACTGGCAACATAATTGAGTGTACTTAGTGCATATTAGATGGGGAATGAAAAATAAACTAAATCCTTTTATAGCTGCAGATGTTATAATGAACTGTGTACAATACTATCATACACAAGCCTGAAGCCACACAAAGCTTCATGCTGCATATGGAATAAGCTAGAAAAGCATATTCAAAGCAAAACATCCTTTCTCTTCTTTACTGATGTTCATCTTGCGGTAACCCATAACAACTAATCTGAAATATTTTTTACAGATATGGCTACAAATGACAAAATGGGATTGGTTGCTATGGGCTACCACACTTGCCACATCTACTTTATTTAATGGTGTACAGTTTATACTGTATAGTTAAATACAATATGTATTTAGGTTATTTCATACGTGCATAGTGCTCCTGTATGACCCATAGGGCTCTTGCACATGGGCGGCTGTGCCTGTGCAATGTAAACTCCAGTATACGCAGGCCCTGGGCTCAGGAAAGATGCCATCATTTATGTTGCATTGGCTCAGCCGTCCATGTGCAAAAGTCCCCTGTATGTTATAGTAAAAGGGTTGCTTTATTTATCCATTACATACTAAATCCTTAGCAGTATACTGTGTTCATTACCTGCTTTATAACTAATACTTCTATGTCTGTAAGGAAATGTCATGCTCATGCTTATAACATTTCAATATAAAAATGTTATATAATTTAACTGTTTAGTAAAAAGGATGTTATCAGTCTTTTTCAACAAGGGTAATAACAACGTGCAATTTTGTATACAAGCAATCAGAATTGGTACTGCTGTTCCCTGAGTTTTGTTATCTAAAATCTGATTGTCTGCTATGGAATGCTGCACTTCATACATTACCATTGCTCTTGACACTATTTCATAGAATAGGTCTTAAAACATGATTTCAGAGTTTATAGGTTAAATTTAGAAAAACTTTCAGCTTCATCAGTGATGATCAGTTTACTATGGTATAACTTAACCAATGACATTTTTAATATAAAATTGTATAATAGTCTACAAAGAGAAATATATTTATTTTATTACATTTTTCATGATATTTACTAATATTAAAAATAATAAAATACATTATTATTATTTTTTTAAGTGTTCTCATGGCTGTACCATTTATTATTATGGGAACGTATTTACTGTTTATGAATTTCCCTAATTATGCTCTATTTATTTTGCTGCTTAGAAATGTCAAAGGAGCATATGTATCAATAATTTACTGAATGTGCTGAATATACTGGCATTAACCTCCCTGGCGGTATGATTATTTCTGATTTTAGGTGCTGAAAGCGGTACAATTATTTTGCACAGAAATTTGGCGTTTTATATTGTAGGCCTGTAATTCTTAGGAATAATTCACTTAAATCTGTCCAAACAAGAGTCTAGTAGACATCCCGGGTATGATAAAGTTTGAAAAACGAAATAAAAAATTATAATATAATAAATAACTATAAATAATTATAACAAATAATAATATAATAATAATAAAAATTATATAATAATATAATCAAATCAAAAACACTGAAATTTGCTCAGTTGCAGAATTTTAGCTTTCGTTACTTTTAGTGTTTGATGACGGATCTCCCCACAAATCACTATCGCTCAATTCTGCGAGTGATTCTAATTTATTATCGCTTTTTTCTAGCTGCTCTAAAACCACTTTTGATGTAAAGAGACAGTTTTGGTTGCTATGGACAATCTCCAGTTTCCTGGCAGAAAGAACAGTTTTATATATATAAAACTGCATGCAGGACACTGGGCAGACCACTAGGGACAAAGGGGATGTGTAGTTATTTGATACAGTACTGTAATCTGTAAGATTACAGTATGCTGTATCTATACTGTGTGTTTCACTATTTGAATTTACCGCCGAACTCCGTCCCCGTGCGTCGCAACGCTCGCAGGGAATGGAGCTCGGCACTGTGAATCGAGCGAGACACAGCGGCTCGCCGATCACAGAGGGGAAACATCGCAGGATCCAGGGGACAAGGTAAGTATGCTCTTCCTGGATCCTGCGATGCAAGCCCGAGTCTGGCTCGGGGATACCGCTTTTGGTATGTAAAATCCAAGCCAGACTTGGGAATACCGCCAGGGGGGTTAAATAGTATACTCATTGGGGTTAATTTACCAAAGACAAATAGGCTATTCACTTTGCAAGGAAAGTTACACTATGCAAATGACTTTTTCAGGGCTTAGTGAATGTGGTGCAATTTTACTTTACAAAGAATACCCAATCATGTGAGGGGAAAAAAACACATTTATTTTTTTATTGCATAAAGGAAGTCAGCAGAGCTTAACCTCATTCACTTATGTAGCACCATCTAGTGTGCTAGAAGAATAGTACAGTTTTTTTTTTTAATAAGGTAAATTTCCAAGCTTGGGGGTGTTTTGGTGATCTGGGCTGGGACTGGCTCAGGGTAGAGCTGGGTGACTCACAGGTGGTGTCACTAGGGCCTCCCACTTCTTTCCAGAATCTGCTAGTGCTTTCGGGAAAGAGGTGGAGAGGGGAGGTGGAGCCACCTGGGGTATTCTAAGAAGCCCTGACCAATCCCAACTTGGATTGGCAGGGGGCAGGTCTCCTTAAATACCCAAGGTCACCCCAGCTGAGGAGGAATTGATCGAGTGGAAGATGGAGATGGAGTGTTAGACTATCAGGGCCTTTGAGGGAGCTCCCCAGTTTGGGAGGGCGGGTGACCTTGGGCCTGGGCTCGGGTACGGACAGGACCCTCTAACAACTCACAGAGGTGTCCTGGCCAGGAGGCACAGGAGGAGAATGAGAGGACAGTGGAGAACACTACCGGGCAAGTCTCCAGGAGTTCCACAGAGGCAGCCAAGAGGGCTGGTGAGTGTTCACACTGTTGGGAGGCCTGAGATGCAGCAGTCTGGGATGGGTGCAGAGCCAGTCTAGAGGCTGGTGGTGGCTCGGGCAGTGGAAAGGGGCAGCTGCAGCCAGGAGGGCTGGCTGTGCCTGAAGAGGTGGTACTGGGAGCAGTAGCCACAGGGATAGCTAGCACTGGGACTTTCTATTTTGCTATACCATAGGGGCTCGTGGTCTCTGCCTGTAAAGGGCATCTGCTTTAAGCCTGGCTGAGCCAGTGTCAGGCCTACAGTGCTAGCTAGTCCAGGAATTGCAGCAAGTGATGAGCTGGAGGAGTGAGGAGTGATAATCTGCAAGCAAGGAAGTGCAGGAAGAGATTGTATATACTTTGGTGTATATAGTAGTTCAAATATTGACTGTTGATCACTTGGGCATTTCATAAGTTTCTATCCAAGTTAAATTCCCCTCAATAAAACATAAAAAAAACAAGTACAAGGACTGCTTTCATGTCTCTGAACAAGTGAAGACTGTGTGCCTGGCTGAGCAGGGTGACAGATGAACCACTACATTCAGCAACTCCTATGGGGGTACTGCTACACAAAGGATTGGGGAAAGTTCCCTTGCAAAGTGCAACTTCCCTGGCAAAGCGAATAGCCTATTTACCTTTAGTAAATCAATCCATTCAATATCGATGGATGATCAATGTACAGTAGAATCTTTCTTAGCTGCATGCAAGCTTGGCAGGTGTGTTCCCAGAGTTCTCCACAGTGGTAAACCTGTGTCTGCGGGGTTGATTTACTAAAACTGGAGAGTACAAAATCTGGTGCAGCTGTGAATGTTAGCCAATCAGCTTTTACCTTTAGCTTGTTCAATAAAGCTTTGACAAAAAAAGCCTGGAAGCTGAGTGGTTTCTATGCAGAGCTGCACCAGATTTTGCACTCTCCAGTTTTAGAAAACCAACCCCTATGGGTCAACCAATATACAGTATATTATTATTATTATTATTATACAGGGTTTATATAGCACCAAGAGTTTGCGCAGTGTTTTACAACAGCACATCAACAATGCCCATGACCTTGTTGCTGCATGGGAAACAGCTCTGCATACCATGAAAGCACAAGAAATTGTAGATCTAAAACCATGCCTAGTTCCAACATGCACAAATAAAATTCGCTTAATTCTCTGCTTAACCGTAGGTTTATTGTATATGAGGTATGCATAGATAAATTGAAATCAACAGAAGAGGAACTTTAAAGGCTAATTTTACTTTTTTCCCTTCTTCTAAATTCCAGCTCCCCTATGTACCAGTATAGCATTAATGTACTTATTTTGCAAAACTAAAACCGCTTTTCATTAATTCTACAGAGGTTTACCTCACTCTCTTCAAAACACACTGCTTGATTACTTCTGCCTTACTTTCTGGTCAGACTTTAGGTCATGGAACAGGAAGGAGTTGACCAGCTGAGGGTAGATGATGCAGGGTGTGTGTGCTAATGAGATCAGCTGGTCAACTCCTTCCTGTGCCATAAATAGGGATGAGCCGAACACCCCCCGGTTCGGTTCGCACCAGAACCTGCGGACGGACCGAAAATTCGCACGAACGTTAGAACCCCATTGACGTCTATGGGACTCGAACGTTCGAAATCAAAAGTGCTCATTTTAAAGGCTAATTTGCATGGTATTGTCCTAAAAAGGGTTTGGGGACCCGGGTCCTGCCCCAGGGGACATGTATCAATGCAAAAAAAACTTTTAAAAACTGACATTTTTTCGGGAGCAGTGATTTTAATGATGCTTAAAGTAAAAAAAAATAAAGGTGAAATATTCCTTTAAATATCGTACCTGGGGCTGTCTATAGTATGCCTGTAAAGTGGCACGTGTTTCCCGTGCTTAGAACAGTCCCTGCACAAAATGAAATTTTTAAAGGGAAAAAAAGTCATTTAAAACTGCTTGCGGCTTTAATGTAATGTCGGGTCCTGGCAATATGGATGGAAATCAGTAAGACAAACGGCATGGGTACCCTCCAGTGGACTTTGGGTCCTGTATGGATATTAAGGGGAACCCCGCACCCAAATTAAAAAAAGGAAAGGCGTGGGGCCCCAAGGCCCTATATACTCTGAACAGCAGTATACAGGCGGTGCAAACAAGACAGGGACTGTAGGTTTGTTGTTAAGTACAATCTGTTTGTAATTTTGAACTGGTACATTTTTAAAGTGTAGCTCCAGCCAAAAAATCTGTTTTTAAGCTTTTTGGAAAACATAGGGAAGGGTTATCACCCGTGACATTTGTTTTGCTGTCTGTGCTCCTCTTCAGAAGATTTCACCTCACTTTTTGTCCCAATGACAAATGGTTTTTGAAAATTTGGGCTTTTTAGTGAAACAAGGATTGGTGATAAAGCATCAGTGGAAAGGAGAAATGTTTTTCCCATATTAACTCTTACAGGAGAGAATTTCCCTTCCTAGGGGTAGATTTAATCTCACTTCCTGTTGTCTCCTTCCGTTTGCAAGTAGGAGTCGTTTGTAAGTTGGATGTTTGAAAGTAGGGGCCTGCCCTATATACTCAGCAGCCTTAGGTGTTGTTGTGGCCTCAACACTGTAAGCCCTCACAGGGCCCTGCTGTGAAATATTAGATCAAGAATTGTAATTACATGCCCCTGTTGAACAGGGCCAGAAAAATTGGGCCTTTGGTGATGGTAGTGCTGGTGCCACAACACTGTAAGTCCTCACAGTTAATCTTGGTGGGTACAGAAATGGGCCCTGCTGTGAAATGTTAGATCAAGAATTGTAATTACATGCCCCTGTTGAACAGGGGCTGAAAAATTGGGCCTTAGGCACAGGTGCCACAACACTGCAACCCCTCACAGATACTCTAGTTGGAACGCAGGAACAAGCCCTGCTGCAAAGTATTGCATCAAAAATTGTAATTACATGCCCCTGTTAAACAGGGGCTGAAAAATTGGGCCTTAGGCACTGGTGGCGGGGACCAGAACCAAAAATGTTCTTACAAGCTATCAACATGATCATTGAGGAGGAAGAGGATAATTACTCAGGATAGTCACTCAGCATCAGCATAGGCAGTCTTTGAAGGGATCTGAGATTTCAAAAAAAATTATTCGGTTACATCAGCATCAGGTGCTTGGTAGCTGGTGGTGATCCAAGACTGATTCATTTTTATGAAGGTCAGTCGATCGACCGAGTCGGTGGACAGACGCACTCTGTGATCGGTTACAAAGCCTCCAGCAGCACTGAATGTGCGTTCCGAAAGAACACTGGATGCAGGACAGGCCAGTAGCTCAATTGCATACTGTGCAAGCTCTGGCCAATGATCCATCCTCAAGACCCAGTAACCCAGAGGATTTTCAGTGGGAAAGGTGTACAAGTCAGATCTTGCCCCTAGGTATTCCTGCACCATGTAAAACAGACGCTGGCGATGGTTGCTGGAACCGATCATACCTTGGGGCTGCAGGCTAAAAAATTGTCTGAACGCATCGGTCAGACGGCCACCTTCTCCACCGCTCCTTCTTTGACTGACCGAAGCCTCAGCAACACGTTGTCCAGAACCCAAAATTAGTGATAATTAATGAATGAAATAACTATTATATGTGAACCATTAATTGAAAAATAAAATGTGAAAAATAGAACATAAAACAAGTGAGTGCTTCACTGTAGGGATATGTGCGTGGTCAATACCACCATATCCACCTATTTTGATAAAGTCCAAAATATATAAAATAAATCAGATGAAGTGTCCAAAAGAAAAATTGATTTGAAGTGACTTTGTTATATGAATAAATCCGTGACTGTCACCGTGATGAGCGCCCGTCACCTGGTATAGATTAAAGGCTTACCAGACAGCCTCTGATCAGAGGCATAGTAACATCAGCTTGGGGTGTTGTCTCCACAGCGACTGGATCTTTATCTGGGATGGTAGATGTGTGTCAGCAGACGGTCACCATAAGCCTCCAGACAGCAGTCCAATCAGGAAAGATCACTCCCACCGATATAGAGGTATCCAAGAGGAAAGAAAGAAACTCCAATAGTGCAGAGCGTTTTAACTTTCCTTTATTTAAATCACGAATTTATTCATATAACAAAGTCACTTCAAATCAATTTTTCTTTTGGACACTTCATCTGATTTATTTTATATATTTTGGACTTTATCAAAATAGGTGGATATGGTGGTATTGACCACGCACATATCCCTACAGTGAAGCACTCACTTGTTTTATGTTCTATTTTTCACATTTTAATTTTCAATTTATGGTTCACATATAATAGTTATTTCATTCATTAATTATCACTAATTTTGGGTTTTGTATATATCCAGCGCTGCACTTCTTGTTATATCTATTTAGTAGTGCCCTTTATCAAAGGTTATAGTGTTCAGCTGCAGGATATTCCTTTACAGGTTGTTATTCACTTAGTAATTGTTTGCACACCTAGCGCCAATTTTCTTTTTAGAATAACGTTGTCCAGAAACAGGAGGTTGTAACCTCCCAGTCTCTGGGAACGCGTTGCACAGACCTTTCTGCAAGGCCTCCCAAAGATGTTTCATCCTCTGCTCCCTCTGCGACAGCAAGATAAGGTCCGCAACCTTACCCTTGTAACATGGATCAAGGAGGGTTGCCAGCCAGTATTGGTCCTTCTCCTTGATACCACGAATACGAGGATCCTTACGCAGGCTTTGCAGGATCAGGGAGGCCATGCAGCGTAGGTTTGCTGAGGCATTCGGTCCGGAGTCCTCTGGGTCACTAAGGACGACATGGTCCGCAGCCACCTCCTCCCAGCCACGTACAAGTCCATGTGTTTCTTGGGACTGATCCCTTAAAGACTGCTGCTGATTCTGAGTGCCAGGCTCCACCTCCATACTGACATAATCCTCCTCCTCCTCCTCCTCCTCGTCCTCTTCCTGTGTGATCGGCGGGCACGCAGGAACACTGTCTGGATAAAGGGGGCCTTGAGAGCTAAGGAAGTCCTCCTCTTCCTGCCTCTGTTCTGCCTCAAGTGCCCTGTCCATTATTCCACGCAACGTGTGCTCCAACAGGTGGACAAGGGGGACAGTGTCACTGATGCATGCACTGTCACTGCTCACCATCCTCGTGGCCTCCTCAAATGGTGACAGGACAGTGCATGCATCCCTGATCATGGCCCACTGGCGTGGGGAAAAAAAAACAAGCTCCCCTGTCCTGGTGCCAAAGTCACACAGGTACAAATTGATGGCCCTCTGCTGCATGTGCAGCCGCTGCAGCATGGCCAACGTTGAGTTCCACCTGGTGGGCATGTCACAGATTAGGCGGTTCTTGGGCAGGTTAAATTCCTTTTGGAGGTCTGCCAGCCGAGCACTGGCATTATATGACTGGCGGAAATGCACACAGACTTTCCTGGCCTGCCTCAGGACATCCTGTAAGCCCGGGTATCTGCCCAAGAACCGCTGCACCACCAAGTTAAGGATGTGAGCCAAACAGGGCACATGGGTCAGTTGTCCCTGTCGGAGGGCGAAGAGGAGGTTGATGCCATTGTCGCAAACCACCATTCCTGCCTTAAGTTGGCGTGGCGTCAACCACCTCTGAACCTACCCCTGCAGAGCTGACAGAACCTCTGCCCCAGTGTAGCTCCTGTCCCCCAAGCACACCAGTTCAAGCACCGCATGGCATCTTTTGGCCTGCTTACTTGCGTAGCCCTTTGAACGCCTACGGAGCACCGCTCTTTCCGAGGACAAAGCACAGGAGGAGAAAGAAGAGGAGGGGGTGGAGGAGAGAGGTGTGTCACAATCATTATTAGTGGCATTTTGGAGGCGTGGTGGCAAAACAACCTCCAACACTACTGCACCTTGTCCTGCATCCTTCCCAGCTTCCAGCAGAGTCACCCAATGCGTGGTGAAACTTAGGTAACGTCCCTGTCCATGCCTGCTGGACCATGAGTGAGCAGTAATATGCACCTTACCGCTGACCGCCCTGTTCAGCGAGGCATGGACATTGCCTTCCACATGCCGGTAGAGATCTGGAATCGCCTTCCGTGAGAAAAAGTGGCGTTTGGGTATCTGCCACTGAGGAACCGCACATTCCACAAACTCACGGAAGAGGGCAGAGTCTACCAACTGAAAAGGCAGCAGTTGAAGTGCTAGCAATTTTGCCAAGCTAGCATTCAACCGCTGGGCATGTGGATGGCTGGGAGCGAACTTCTTTTTTCGGCGGTGCAGCAGCTGGGGCAGGGAAACTTTCCTGGTACAATCTGAAGTTGGTGTACCAAAAGCAGATTGCCCACAAGTACTTGGCTGTGACACACCTAATTCTACACCTTCATTCCTCTCAGTGCAGGTCTCAGAGAGGACTGAAGGTATAGTGGGGTTGGAGATCTCAGCTGATGAGGAGCAAGGAGAGGTCCTCTTTGTTCTTTGGTGTGGGTCTTTTAGATACGCTTGCCAATGAACTGCATGGCAGGTCAACATATGTCTGGTCAAGCATGTGGTGCCCAAGCGGGAGATGTTTTGGCCACGCGAGATACGCTTGAGACATTTGTTGCAAATAGCAGCGGTGTGATCTGATACACTCATCTCAAAAAAGGCCCACACCAAAGAACTTTTGGAATAACGTGCAGAGACAGCAGCGCCCTGCACATGCGGAGCTTTGGGGTGTGATGCAGTCAGTGTGCTGCCCTTAGGCTGGCCCCTGGAGGGCATCCTGCCTCTTTGGTGATGTGCCTCCTCCTCCTCCTCCTCTCTCCTATCAGGCACCCACGTTGAGTCAGTGATCTCATCATCCCCTCCCTCCTCATCACTGGAGCAAACCTGGCAGTATGCTGCAGCAGGGGGAGCATGACTGCCAGATTGCTGTCCTTCTTGGGCACCCCCTCTGTCCGTGCTCACGTTACTGCCTTCATCTAGCTCAGTATCATCACCAGAGCCTTCTAAACGCTGGGCATCCTCCTGGAGCATGTACCCAACACTGTGGTCAAACAGTTCGAGGGACTCCTCAGGAGGACATTCTGGGGCTAGGAAAGGAGTCACTGATGCCATTGAGCCGAGGGAAGAGGCCGCGTTGGCAGCTGCTTTGCCAGACAAAGTACCCTGAGCATGGGTGAGAGAGGATGAGGAGGATGAGGACGGCTTGGTCATCCACTCGACCAAGTCTTCCGCATGTTGCGGCTCAACACGGCCAGCTGCCGAAAAAAAGGCCAAGCTTGTCCCACGGTGACGTGCTGATGAGGATGCACCGTCTGTTGCTTCTAGACACAGAGCCTGCTTGCCCTCTTTTATTGGCTTGTGACTGTCTGCCTCTCCTTGTTGGCCTTCCAGACATACTAATGGCCTGTAGCTGCATTAAGCTGGGATATATATATATATATATATATATCTATCTATATATATCTATATATTCTGATACTGCAGCTGGCAAAATCAACTGCCTGCCTGTAGTATGAGAACACCACCAACCTTCTACAGGTAGCTTTAGCTGAACACTGTGCAGAGCTTGCAAAAAACTAACTTGTAGCTTATTTAGCTTCCTGCGGTAGTGATAGGATCAGGAAAACACCACCAACCTTCTACAGGTAGCTTTAGGTGAACACTGTGCAGAGTTCGCACTACACTAACTTGTAGCTTATTTAGCTGCCTGCGGTAGTGATAGGATCAGGAAAACACCACCAACCTTCTACAGGTAGCTTTAGCTGAACACTGAACAGAGCTCGCAAAAAACTAACTTGTAGCTTATTTAGCTGCCTGCGGTAGTGATAGGATCAGGAAAACACCACCAACCTTCTACAGGTAGCTTTAGGTGAACACTGTGCAGAGCTCGCAAAAAACTAACTTGTAGCTTATTTAGCTGCCTGCGGTAGTGATAGGATCAGGAAAACACCACCAACCTTCTACAGGTAGGTTTAGCTGAACACTGTGCAGAGCTCGCACTACAATAACTTGTAGTTTTAGCTGAACACTGTGAGGAGGACGCACTACACTAACTTGTAGCTTATTTAGCTGCCTGCGGTAGTGATAGGATCAGAAAAACACCACCAACCTTCTACAGGTAGCTTTAGCTGAACACTGTGCAGAGCTCGCACTACACTAACTTGTAGCTTATTTAGCTGCCTGCGGTAGTGATAGGATCAGGAAAACACCACCAACCTTCTACAGGTAGCTTTAGCTGAACACTGTGCAGAGCTCGCAAAAAACTAACTTGCAGCTTATTTAGCTGCCTGCGGTAGTGATAGGATCAGGAAAACACCACCAACCTTCTACAGGTAGCTTTAGCTGAACACTGTACAGAGCTCGCACTACACTAACTTGTAGCTTATTTAGCTGCCTGCGGTAGTGATAGGATCAGGAAAACACCACCAACCTTCTACAGGTAGCTTTAGCTAAACACTGTGCAGAGCTCGCAAAAAACTAATTTGTAGCTTATTTAGCTGCCTGCGGTAGTGATAGGATCAGGAAAACACCACCAACCTTCTACAGGTAGCTTTAGGTGAACACTGTGCAGAGCTCGCAAAAAACGAACTTGTAGCTTATTTAGCTGCCTGTGGTAGTGATAGGATCAGGAAAACACCACCAACCTTCTACAGGTAGCTTTAGCTGAACACTGTGCAGAGCTCGCACTACACTAACTTGTAGCTTTAGCTGAACACTGTTCAGAGGACGCACTACACTAACTTGTAGCTTTAGCTGAACACTGTGCAGAGGTCGCACTACACTAACTTGTAGTTTTAGCTGAACACTGTGAGGAGGACGCACTACACTAACTTGTAGCTTTAGCTGAACACTGTGCAGAGGTCGCACTACACTAACTTGTAGTTTTAGCTGAACACTGTGAGGAGGACGCACTACACTAACTTGTAGCATATTTAGCTGCCTGCGGTAGTGATAGGATCAGGAAAACACCACCAACCTTCTACAGGTAGCTTTATCTGAACACTGTGCAGAGCTTGCACCACACTAACTTGTAGTTTTAGCTGAACACTGTTCAGAGGACGCACTACACTAACTTGTAGCTTTAGCTGAACACTGTTCAGAGGACGCACTACACTAACTTGTAGCTTTAGCTGAACACTGTGCAGAGGTTGCACTACACTAACTTGTAGTTTTAGCTGAACACTGTGAGGAGGACGCACTACACTAACATGTAGCTTTAGCTGAACACTGTGCAGAGGTCGCACTACACTAACTTGTAGTTTTAGCTGAACACTGTGAGGAGGACGCACTACACTAACTTGTAGCTTTATGTTCAATACGTTTTTATTTTTTTGTTAATACATTTTAAACATGAAGAAACAAAAACTGGGCCAAACACCAAACAGAAGGTGTGTTGGTTCAGTATGATTAAAGTCTGTTAACATCTATATAATGCATTCCAATACATATGTGTAAATGATTAGGAGAGGCATAGGTGATATTATGAGTTTACATCAAATGTTGACATTCGGAAAATCGTCTGCTTAATTGGTCCAGATGCCCCTTTGGGAGCCTGCTGTGCCCGGAGACCAAGGAAGCAAATGTATCTAAAGTTGCTATTTTACAATTCAGAATTCGGGTCTAGTGTGCCTATAAATGTCCTGACTATCTGTGAAAAAAAAGAGAGTCTAGAACATAAGAGGTTGTATGGAATGTCAGTCTTCAACTAAAAATATAAGAGAGAGACAGAAAGAAGTATTGGAAGAAGAGGAAAATCCGAAGGGAAAAAATAGCATTGAGGAATGAAAGAAGAGAAAAAAAAAAAGGGTGGGGCAGGAGGGGGGGGGGGGAGGTTAGACAGCGGGCCTCACCTTTTAATTGGTGAATCAGTTGTATATGCATCCATGTAAATTTGGGGAACTCTCTATAGCTCAAGGAGTATTTATTAATAAAAGTATATTCTTTAATTTGTCTGAAGTAGAGTAATGCCTCCAGATACTCCAGATGAAAGAAAACTTTGCTTCTTTTTCTATAGATTTAGCCTGCATCTCTTCCATAAGCATAATGTCGTTGATCTCTGCCACTAACTTGTAGCTTTTGCTGAACACTATGCAGAGGTCACACTACACTAACTTTTAGTTTTAGCTGAACATTGTGAGGAGGACGCACTACACTAACTTGTAGCTTTAGCTGAACACTGTGAGGAGGACGCACTACCCTAACTTGTTGCTTTAGCTGAACACTGTTTACTACACTAACTTGTAGTTTTAGCTGAACACTGTGCAGAGGTCACACTAAACTAACTTGTAGCTTTAACTGAACACTGTGAGGAGGACGCACTATACTAACTGTAAATAGTCTAGCTGCCTGACTGTGGTACTAATAGGATCAAAAGAACACCAGCAATTTTCTTCAGGTAGCTGTAAATACTGTAACAAGTCAAGCCTGCCTGTCAGTAGCAAGATAACAGGAACAGATCTAGCTAAACTGAATACAGTGTATATAAATATATATATATATACAACACCTGGGATGCATATATATACACAATACACTGTAAGTGCAGCTAACTCACTGACTGTCCTGCCTAATCTATCTAACTTAATTTGAATGACACTGTCTTTCTGTCTATCTATCTATCTCAACACCAGAACACACACTACACAGGGCCGCCGTGCAGGCGGCCTTATATAGTGTGGGGCGTGTACTAAATCCCCTGAGCCATAATTGGCCAAAGCCTCCTCAGCTTTGGCAAATTACGGCTCTCTGTTCAGACGGTGCTGTGATTGGCCAAGCATGCGGGTCATAGTGCATGCTTGGCCAATCATCAGCCAGCAATGCACTGTGATGCCGCAGTGAATCATGGGCCATGACGCGCCACACGAATTTGGCACGAACGGCCCAAATCGTTCGCAATTCGGTGAACGGGCGAACAGACGATGTTCGAATCGAACATGGGTTCAACTCAAACACGAAGCTCATCCCTAGTCATAACCTAAAGTCTGACCAGGAAGTAAGGCAGAAGTAATCAAGCAGTGTTTAAACAGCTAGGAAGAGAGTGAGGTTAGCCTCTGTGGAATGAATTGAAAGCCGTTTTATTTTTGCAAAACAAGTACAATAATGCTATATTGTTACACAGTGAAGCTGGAATTTAGAAAAAAAGGTGAACAAAGGGGAACGTAGCCTTTAATGCGTTTCTCACAAAGTGCTTATTCGTAAGGATCAGGAACCACAAGCCTATAAATAAGCTCTTTGTGTAAAATGCTTCAAGGCTCCTCTTCTATTGATGTCTGCTTATCTGTGCATACCTCATATACAATAAGCCTACACTGAAGGAGAGAACAGTGTGCATTTTTTCAAATTGGATTTTCACTGTGTTTATGGATTGCTACCTTCTTCTTGGCAAACTTGTATACATACCCCTTACCCAATTGCCGGTGAGTGCAGATATGTAAGGATTTAAATACACAAAAAACATAGTTATAAATAGTATATTACTCAAGATATACAGTAATCTACAAATATCCAGTAATTATTAGGAGGTACCATGCTCTTTTTTTTTTGTCTGTGCTAATGGCGGGGGAGGGGGCAAGCACTCCTCTTTCCACGCTTCTCAACCTTATGCCTTAGAAGTTAAAACTAGTTAAAAAAGAACCCATATGGATTTTTAGTTGCAGGTAGTCAATGAGAACAGGCAGTACTGGGCTATTGAAAAACCAACATGATCTGCAAACTCAATGTCATAAAAGCACCCTAGATCAAATGTTTATTTTAAAATAAATATGTATACAAGCAATAGAAAAAATATATTAATATTAAATATATATAAGATTAGTTAATAAACCTGTAGACATTACAAATTATCAATAAGATAAAAGCCGGCAACTCGGAGTGCTCTTGCGAAAAAAATCTTTATTGACTACAAAAAATGTCCTTATGGCGTAACTCCACTTTTGTTGAGAAAAAAACATCCCCCAGGTGATCTTTGTATATTGCAAGGATTATAACAAACTTTGTTGCATATTCCTACCTTTTGTTATTCTGAAGAAATCCATGTGTGTTTCTCTGTTCCTCTGTTCTGAGTAGGTATAATGGGAGTGGTTTCAGAATTAACTGTCAGGTGTGGAGCTCCTAGGCACTAATTAAGAAATCTGCTGGGCCTGCATCCCTTTAGACTTGTTCCTATTGAAAGTATCTCTCAAAAAATGAAATTTTTGTTGCAAGGGATGCCTGAAATCTGACTTGTATCTTAGGCAGACTTCTGGGAATTTTGGTGAGCCAATCACACAACCAGGAAATTATGTTTCTGGGGAGTGGTCAGTACACACTCTGTGTACAGAACAACTCCAGGTAGCCACATTGCAATGTATTTTTAAAAAATTACATTGGCTGCAGATTGAAAAGGAAAGGTAATTTTTAATAACATTCAATTACAAAATGATTAGTGTTGGAATCATAAGCATTATATTATTTTTTTCTTTATTTGCTATTTTTTTCCCCACGAAAGTGGAGTTACCCTTAAAACTAATATAGTTTTCTGTAAAGTTAATGCATGCCATGTCCAGGATAATACAGCACGGAAAGCAACCATTTATTGTCTGCACGGTGGTACAACTGAACCATGTTCTGGAAAATGTCACTAAACACCCTCAAGCTAATGACATTTCACTCACATTGTAAAACCTTGTTCCTTTTCCTCATAGTGTTACTCTGTCTGTAGACAGCTGTGCTACAACATACAGCACAGCACATAATTGAATAAACTGGTGTTCCTACAAAAAAAGATAGCAATGCTTGTTTAGTAATTGCACAGTGGCTTAAGGGATAGCAGGCCTTTGAGTTTGCAGCAGAAGGCTGTCATGGGTTCAACTCTGACCAGTTTATTTTGTAAGGAGATTCTACATTCCCTTTTGTCTGGGTTTAGCTTATGCCGCATACACACGGCCGGACTTCCCGACAGAAAAAGTTAGATGGGAGCTTTCGGTCGGACATTCCCCCCATCGGACTTTTTCTGTCGGCATTTCCGATGGACTCAGATATAGAACATGTTTTAAATCTTTCCGTCGGAAATGCCGACGGAGTTTAGCCCATTGGCAAGTCCGGCTGTGTGTACACGGCATAAGAGTACTCTCCTTTCCTTCTATATTCCAAGCATGCTAGTAGATTAATCATCTCCCATCCAGTAGTGACCTTGGTGTTTGGCTCTGCGGGATTGTTTCTTTGACTTAAGCTGAATACATTGCATACAAATTGAAAGTGTTTAAATTCGACTTCACATTATATGGTTTTGGTAAATCTAAAGGAAGAAAATTGTATAGTGTGTATTACACACTATACAATTTTCTTCCTTTAGATTTACCAAAACCATATAATATGAGGTCAAACCTAAACACTTTCAATTTGTATGCAGGCAATCAGGCAAGCCCTTGCACTACATAGTTGAAGGTAAATCTAAAGGAAATTAAACAACTAAAGTTGTATAGTGTGTATCCAGCTTAAGTAGATAAGTTTTCTACTATAGCAGAATAGTTCCATGTACTATGTAATTTCCTACAGGTTATGTTGGCTCTATATGAATGAATAACTAAAATAATAGAAATCACTCATTGTAAAGGTCAAAACTATTAGGCTTAAAGGGAGTCTGTCAGGAGTCAGGACCGGAATAGTGGAGATGTCGCTGATGGCTTGCATGGAAGGTGGAGATTTTTGCTGTTATCCTTGTTGTAAACCATTGATGCAAAACAAGCATGTAAATACCTACACATGCGTGCATATGCTTGTTCCAGGTCAGTGATTCTCCAAGTACTGAAGTAAAAATGATGATGACAGCCCTGGAGCATGCACCACCAAGTCATGTCAGCACTGGCAATTCCCATATATTCTGATGGGTTCTGTTAAAGTATATGACAAATTACCATTTAAAATGTAGTTTGAAAATGTAATATGGCTTCAGGAAAAACAACTTCGGATTGTTTACTGAACTGTGCTCTTTAAATTGCTTTATATTATAAGCCTGCTAACATTGTTTTAGTATACTGTAGCAGTTTTGCTTTTAAACATATAGGTAGCACAGAGTGAACCTGATTAATATATTTTTTTGTAAATTATCCTTGCCCTTTATTTTGACTTGTTTAAAGGACAACAGGGGACATCACACATCAGTCCCATGTCACAAGTCCCATAGGGAAGTAAAGAACATTAGTCTGCTGGTGTCAGGTCCATCTGTTGACATGTCAGTGCTTACATATACCTGCTAATGTCTTCAGCTTTCACTCCTGTACATGGGTCTTGTCTGCTGTTAAGTGAGCGTGCCACAGCACAGTATTCTTCAATTCACACCTACGTTAGGGGTGCCATGCAGGTCAACTACTTTAGCAGAGATTTTTTAAAGTGCTGTTTGCTTTTGAAGAAATCATTATTTTAAAGCAAGTGTAGAAGTAAAAACTACTGCCATGCTCTGTGATGTTTTACTGTCATCATGCTCAAATGGTCACTGGATGGTTTGAAAATAAGAAATATCACATGTTTTATATGACTTTGACAGTAATATCAAAGCTCATGGAGCAGAGGCACATTATAAGTAGGGATGAGCTTTCTGTTCAGGTCAAACATGAGTTTGACTCGAACATTGGCTGTTTGCCCGTTCGTCAAAAACCTAACATTATGGGCCATTTGCGCCAAAATCAAGCGGCGCGTAACGGCCCATAATGCACTGTGGGAGCGCAGTGCATTGCTGTATGATGATTGGCCAAAGCATGCACCATGACCTGCATGCTTTGGCCAATCCCAGTGCCCTCAGCTAAGAGAGCCATAATTGGCCAAAGGCAGAGTGCCTTTTGCCAATCATGGCTCAGGGGGACTAAGTCCACGCCCCACACTATATAAGGCTGCCTGCACGTCGGCCCCCTGTAGTGTGTTGTTGGCGTGGACGTAGAGAGAGAGTGTCATTTAGATTGAGCAGGCAGGCAGGTTATTCAGTTAGCTGCAGTGTATTTAATATATATATACAGACAGTCTCATATATATATATATATATATATATATATATATCCACTGCATACAGTTTAGCTATATCTGACTGCAGTCCATTTATGGTGTACTGTTTCTAATATACTTCTGGCAGGCAGGTTATTCAGTTAGCTGCAGTGTATTTAATATATATATATAAAGACAGTCTCATATATATATATATCCACTGCATACAGTTTAGCTATATCTCACTGCAGTCCTTTCCTGGTGTACTTTTTCTAATATACTTCTGGCAGGCAGGTTATTCAGTTAGCTGCAGTGTATTTAATATATATATAAAGACAGTCTTGTGTATATATATACATATATATATATTGTCAGAGAAGCAATAAGAAAAGAGCCTGCCAACATCGGAAGGTTCCTGTGCGTTTGCGCGGCGGAGCCGCGCTTCGGCGCATGTGCGTTAGCAAAATAGCGGCACACACGGGTTCACTACACGGCGTAATGGCGTACGAACGTTCGTTCGGCAGCGTTACGCCACCTTTCTGGCCTATATAAGGACTGACTTGTTCTCTGTTTAATTGCTGGTTTGTCTTTCAGCTTCCAGTGTTCCATTCCTGATTCCTGCTCCTTGTGTTTACCTGTTTTGACCCGGATTTGCCTGACCTACCTTGTCTCTCTCCAGTGTTTGACCTCGGCTTGTTTAAAGGACTTCCCCACCATCTGCTTCCAGTGTTTGACCCTCTGCCTGTCTCCGGATTCTCCTGCCTTCTCGTGTATGACCCCGGCTTGTTTAAACGGACTCCTCTGCTGACATCTCCAATACTCTACCTCTGGCTTGCCTTCAGGACTTCTCTGCATACAATCTGCTGTGTTTGACCCTCGGCCTGTTTAAAGGACTTCCTCATCTACCAGTCTCCAGTATATGTTATCGGCCTGCACCACAGACTCTCCAATTACTGGGTTCTCCGTGCCTGATCTCCTGCACCTCTCCCAGCTCCCGTTGTGTTTGCGGGTTAGAACCCCAGCCGGGTCTTCTTCTCCAGTTCCAGGGGCAGAGGCATCATTACTCTCATCTCTACGTTACAGAAGTCCTCCTCTCAAGAGCTTCCTGCCTGCTGGCGACCCGTGCCTCTCTGTGCCCTATACCCTCTGTATCATCACCAGGGGTATAGTGCGCTCAGCTGCAAGGGAAGCCACTCCCAGCATCTCGGCCTCGGTGAGTACCCGTGATAGTACAAACCAGCCAGATGTCTGAGGCCGACAGAGTGGGTTCCCCTCTCGAGGCTCTATGCCAGCAGGTAACGACCCTTACGCAAGCAGTCCAGAGGCTACAAGATGGCTATTTCCAACTGGAAGCTCATCTCCAGCACCTAATCTTATCTCCCGGGGATGCAACTTCCACATCCCCCAGTGGGGCCAGCTCTTCGCAAGATCACTCCAGCTCAGCCCCTGTGGTTGTTATGACTCTCCCAGAAGCTAGGGCGCCCACACCCGAACGATTTTCCGGGAATCGGAAGAGGTTTAGAGCATTTAAAAATGCCTGCTTGTTATACCTGGCTCTCCAACCTAAGACTTTCAGTTCTGAGACAGTAAAAGTAGGGTTCATTATGTCCTTGTTGTCCGAAGAACCCCAAGCCTGGGCTCACAACCTCCTGGAGCAGAAAAGCCCTTTGCTAAACTCTGTGGAAACCTTCTTTGAATCCATGGGAAGATTATATGATGATCCCCAACGCACAGCCACGGCCGAGTCCATCTTACATACCTTAGTCCAGGGAAAGAGACCGGTGGAGGACTATACGGTCGAATTTCGAAAATGGTCTGGGGACACTGGGTGGAACGAGGCGGCTCTCAAATACCAGTGCCGCCAGGGACTCTCAGAGACTCTCAAAGATGAATTAGCACGGGTTGATTCTCCTTCCACCCTGGAGGAGTTGATCCAGCTAGCCATAAAACTGGATAGACGTCTACGGGAACGACGTTCTGAACGTTTTCAATCTCCCCGGCCTACATGGATGCTACCCAGGGTCCCCACAGGTCATCCTCTTCCTACAGTCCCTTCTTCCTCTACCTTGGAGAGTGAGCCAATGCAACTGGGACTGATCCGGGCTCCACTTACACCTGATGAGAAATAACGCCGGCGGGAAGCCAATCTCTGCCTGTACTGTGAAGGGTCAGGCCACTTTTTGCGCAACTGTCCCATAAGACCCAGTAAGTCCCAATCACAAACAGCTATGAACTTTCAAGTCAATGGTTCAAGTTCAACTCATCTTGTCCTTCCTGTCTCCCTACAGATGGCAGGCGAGGAGATCTGGCTACCAGCCATTATTTTTTTGTTTTTTTTGCTTTTTTTTCTTTTTTTTTTCTTTTTTTTTGCCACCTCAGTGATTATAGTTGGAGACCTGATCCACTTTATCAGTGTCATCTATGTCTCTCTTTTTTTCACATCATTTGTAGCTTACTTGACAAGTGTACATATCTTATATTCAATTTAACAAATACAAAAAGAAAAGAAACCCCAACCCCTAACCCTCTCTCCTACCCCACTCCCTCCCTCCCCCCCGCACCTCTTGTGTACATTAGTTGTTATGTCTATTATTTAACCAATTCTTATTCTCAGACCTTCAGTAATACTCCATAGTTTTTTAAAGTCCTTCCAGTTTTGCCAATTGTTCCTCCCTTCTGCTGATTTCGCTTCACTTTCAGGTCCTCCTTCCTCCATATATCGAATCCCTTCTACTACATCAACCCACTCCCATATTGATGGGCCCTCTAACTTCTGCCAATTTTTCGCTATGACCTTTTTTGCCGCATTCAACAGGTGAGGTACTAAGGTGTTTTTATATATTTTTACCTCCCCTCCTATTCCGTGATGTAACACTGTCCAGGGGTCTAATTTAACTTCTATCTTAGTTATTTGCTTAATATATCCCAAGATTTTTAGCCAGTAATGTTTGATTACGGGGCAGTCCCACCATATGTGGGCCATGTTTCCTACACCTTTACACCCCCTCCAGCACTCCGATGTTTTGTCTTTTTGGTATTTACTTGCCTTATCCGGGGTAATGTACCAGCCTGTTAAAATTTTGTAGTTCATTTCGGCGACACTGATGTCAATTGACGAACTATGGGTCAGCTCCAGGGTTTTCTTTAATCTATTACTATCTAGCTGTACTCCTAATTCATTTCCCCATTTGGTAATAAATGGTGGTATCTCCCTACTACTCTTCGCCAAACCCAGTTTGTAAATTTTAGATATTATACCTTTAGTATTATTCAACATACATATCTTTTCTAACTCTGATAGCTCCTCCCCTGACCTTATTGGGTGTGGTAGGCGGCTGATAAAGTGGCTTAACTGCAGGTATCTCCAGCGATCTAACACCCAAATATTTGTTTTGTGCTTTAATTCCTGAAACGTGGCTATCTTCCCCTCTTTAATAATATCTCTCAACTGTACTGTTCCCTTTTTTATCCAACTCCCCCCAATTTCCTTTTTACCAGGTGCAAAATAATCATTCTCTGAAAGTGAAATTAAAGGAGAATTATAAGTGTTATTTACTTGTTTGTAAACTATATCCCAAACTCTAAAAACCGCTTTTGTCAGTGAGTGTGTGTTTATATCTAATACCCTATAGTGTGGAGGGTTCCAAATCAAGTGTCCTAAGTGCGCCTTACTCAAACTATTCTCTATATTCACCCATCTTTTCTGTGAGTTCTCTCTAAACCACTCTATCGCTCTTGAGACCAGTGTTGCCCTATAATAACCCTGAATATCAGGTATCGCCAAGCCTCCTTTTCTTTTTTCCTGTTTTAAGATGTCAAAAGACACTCTAGCCCTTCTGTTTTTCCAAACAGCTCTCATAATGATTGATTTCAATTTTTTAAAATAGTACTGAGGGATATTCAATGGGAGCATCTGTAGTTTATAGGTGATTTTAGGTAATAATATCATCTTTATGGCGTTAATACGTCTAACCCATGAAAGTGGTTTAGTTATTATCCTTTTACTCTCCGATTTTATTTCATCTAATAGTGGAATAAAATTTGCTTTGTAGATCTTCCCTAATGAATTAGCCAGTTTTATACCCAAGTAATTTATTTCTTTTTTCCATATAAATTTGAATTCCTTTTTCAACTTTCTTTCCTCCCTCTTTCCCAGGTTGATATTCAGGATTTCCGATTTTGCTAAGTTAATTTTGAAGTTTGATATTTCTCCATATTGCCTCATGACACCGAGGATATTTGCCATTGAAATTTTGGGGTTGGCTATGAAGAGCAGAACATCGTCTGCAAAAGCCGCGATCTTGTGCTCCTCATCTCCAACCCTTATACCCCAAATATCCGGATCCGCCCTAATCACTGACAACAGTGGCTCCAGGGAGAGGACGAAGAGCAGGGGGGACAAGGGGCACCCCTGCCTCGTTCCATTTTCCATTTCAAAAGCCTCTGAGGTGGAGCCGTTGATTTTTATCGAGGCCGTAGGGTGATTATACAGAGCGCGTATCCTATTAATCATTTTTGGACCTATGCCCATGAATTCCAGAGTTTGGAACATGAACCCCCAGTCTACTCTGTCAAACGCTTTCTCCGCGTCTATAGACAAGAGTAGACCTGGGGGTCCATTGTCCTTAATATGCTGCAGCAAGAGGAGTGCCCTCACGCCATTGTCTCGCCCCTCTCTTTTTGGGATGAACCCCACTTGGTCTGGATGTATCAGACCATTGGGGCTCTCTTTTAGCCGATTTGCTAAGACTCTGGCATATAGTTTAACATCGGTGTTAATCAGCGATATCGGCCTATAGCTAGAGCATAGTGTAGGATTTTTCCCTTCTTTTGGGATAACCGTGATCTCTGCTCTAAGAGCTTCTCTACTCAGGTCGAAATCTCTGCCCAACCCGTTCATATACTCACAGAGTCTAGGGGTCAATATTTCTTAAAATTTTTTGTAGTACCTACAGGTGAATCCATCAGGCCCCGGGCTTTTGCCTGAAGCTGATTCTGATAGTGCTCTGTTGATTTCTTCTATCGTTATGGGGTTTTCTAAGATATCTCTGTCGGTCTGATTAATCTTCGGGAGTTTGGCTTTATTCAAGAATTCTACTATTTTCCTATCCTTTGCTCCTCTTAGCCTTGTATTTTTAGCTACTGAATATAATTCACTGTAATATTCCTTAAAGGATTCCCCTATCTCTTTTGTTGTATGGAGCATTTCTCCTTTACTATTTTGGATTTTTTCAATATAGTTTCTAGTTCTTTTCTTTCTTATTATATTAGCTAGTAGTCTACTGCTCTTGTTTCGACTCTGATAGTTTTCTTTCGCCACCTTATAAAATACTTTTTTTGTTTCTAGATCTGTATAATCCTTTAGCTCCTCCCTTTTTTTCACCAATTTTTGATAGACCCTCCTCCCTTGGCCCGAGCCCTTCTTATGTTCTTGCTCCAGATCATATATTTCTTCAGTTAGTTTTTTAATTTGTTCCTTTGTTTCCCTTTTTCTCATTGCCCCTATCTTCATTATTACTCCCCTTATGTAGGCCTTGTGGGCCTCCCACAGGGATGACCCTGAGATCTCTGCTGTATCATTCGTTGAGAAATATTGTTTTAATTCCTGTTCTATTTTCTCTACATTTGATGCTTCTTGTAGAAGATCTTCGTCCAATCTCCAGGTTATTGGGGTTCTCTGATTTCCTGGGACATACAATCTCATACTAACTGGGGCATGGTCTGATATGGTAATAACTTCTATCTTAGCCTCCACGACTCTTTCCAACAATGAATGTTCCGTCAATATATAATCAATCCTAGAGTACGTCCCGTGAGCAGAGGAATAGAACGAGAAATCCTTCTTATTTGGATTCATAATCCTCCATACATCCACCAGTTGACACGAATGCAGCTTCTGTTTTAGTTTCTTCAGCTTCCCATTCATTGTCCCCTGCGCACGAGACGTACTGTCTACCTCTGGAACCATACACATATTGAAATCTCCCATCATGATCAGGCTACCTTCTTTAAACTCCATTAGTTTCCCTATTATTGTTCCAAGAAAACCACTCGGCTCTTTGTTTGGTGCGTAAATATTTGCCAGTGTAACCTTCCATCCCTCCAAGGAACCCTTCAGGAATATATATCTTCCCCCCTGGTCTATTAGCCTCTCTTCGACCTTAAAATTTATCCCTCTTGCTATCCCTATTGCCACTCCTCTCGCTCTTGATGTTATTGAGTCCCCGTAGAACCAAGTTGGGTACATATTGGACTTTATCTTACTCTTGGAATAGTATGTTAGATGGGTTTCTTGGAGGAACACCACCTCAGCCTTATATCTCTCTAATTCCCTCAAGATCTTATATCTCTTAGTGGGCTCATTAAGACCCTTTACATTATAGGTCATAAAATTTAATTTTCTCATCTCCTCACTTTTTTTTTCCTTTCCTTTTTTTTTTTTGATTTTTGTTGGATCTGTATTACTGAGCTATTCTGAGTTCTTTCTTTGTTAACTTCTATCCTTCCTTTTCCCCTCTTAGTTCCTTGTACACCGGGTTCCCCTTTCCCCTCTCCTCTCCCCAACCCCCCCTCCCTACCCCTCAGCCACCCCCTGGCTCCCCATTCGCCCAGCGCCATGGATACCATGGGGCCTAACGAATCACATGTTTGAGGTGGGAGCCCGAGAGTGCCCTTTACCCCCCCCTGCCTGGTGTTTTAAGCAGAGAGGGGCAAACCAGATATCGCAGAAACTCCTCCTCCCTCCCGCCCCCCCTCCACTTCACTACTCCACCAAACCAGCGGCCCCCAACGCCCCTCCCCCCCCACCCCCCCCCCCACACACCCCCAGTCATCCCTCTGCCCAGCCCGGCAGCTCCGGTTCTTTCATATCAAGCCTATCACAGAAGTCCTTTAAATCCTCTGGGAACCTCAATCTTGCCGATCTTCCATCTCTAAAGCCCCTCAGGCACGCCGGAAAACCCCAGCTATACTTAATGTTTAGTTCTCTCATCTGGTCTAATAGAGGCTTCAAAAGCCTTCTCCTAGCGAGGGTTTCGGGAGCGAGATCTGTATAGATTTGGATCTCTGACCCTTCAAATTTTACCGGGGGTTTACCTCTCATTTTGGATAGGATTACAGCTTTGTCTTCATAGTACCTAAAGCGGATTATTATATCTCTCGGCCTCTGGTGGTCCGAGTTGAATACTTTTCCAACTCGGTGAGTCCTTTCTATTTTAGGGAATTCCTTATCCTCCTCTCCTAACAGAGGCCCCAATATTTGGGGGATCAACCTTCTCAGATCTTCTCCTTTGTTTTCTGGGACATTACGGAGTCTAATGTTTTGTCTCCTATCTCGGTTTTCCTGATCCTCGATTTTGTATAGGATTATCTTCTGATTTTGTCTAGAAGTTTTAATTTGTTCTTTGAGGTTCATTATCCCCTTTTCCAATTCCTCCGTTTTTTTTTTCCGTTGTTTCTACCCTTTCCAATAAGCTTCCCAGGTCTGCTCTCACCAGGCCTATTTCTACTTTTATTGAGAGCTCAAGGTTTTTGAGCATGTCTCTCATTTCCTCCTTTGAAAGCATTGGGGCGCTTGTTCTTCTCTCTTCCATCCGGCTTAAATCCCCTTCACTTTCCACTATTGAATTTTCCTTTGATTGGATCGTTTTGTCCCCCGTTTTCTCTGGGGTTCCCCCTCTTCCTTTTGTCCTTGAACCTCCTTGGGCCCCTTGCTCCCCTCCTTTTGGACTCCCACCTTGGGACATAAACTGTTTTATTGAGCTTCCAGCTGTCCTATCCCTCGGCGTTTTAGGTGCCCCCCCTTTTTTTGTTGTTGCTTTATTCATTCCTCCCTTCTTCCTCTGACCCCCTGTTGGTTTCCCCAGGATTGACTGAACTTCCTCTCTCCTCTTGTAGGTATAGATCCTTCAGGGGTATCCGCCCTGATGATTATTTTCTGAGTCCTGCTCCAGACAGTATGCCGCCTTTATACTATTGAGTTGTTCAATCAAGGGGGGGGGGGGGGTAAAAGAAACACCTCTTGGGATATGACCCAGGCCCACTAGGTACCGGTACCTCAGAGATGCCTCGCTCTTATCAGCCCCCAATCTAGGATCTTCTGCCTTGGGATCCTTTTCACAGATTTAAAACTGGCTTCATTGCTCTACCAGGCTAAAATCCATCCCCAAGACCATAGTTTCAATCAATTTACTTCTGTCCCCGTTATGTCCGGCTAACTGTTTAGCAGGTTATTAGTAATGACATTAGTGATGACGCCCCAAGCTGAGGGATTCAAACCAAACAATTGCTCCAGACACCTTTCCCTTCATTAACCTCTCATACCGTTATGGCAGGCTGTGAAGAAAATTTCCTTATATGGTCATATCTGCAGATTTCCAGTACAGCAATGGCTTTAGCTACTATCCCCCTTCAAAAAACTTTTTTCATCTTCATAACGTATAGAATAATAGAGTCTTACTTATAATATCAAAGCTGAGGATTTCAAACAGGTACAGCGGCTTCAGCTGCCGTCTTTAGTCATTAGCTTCTGTCACCATTATATCAGGCAGTTATAGTAAAGTGTCCCTAATACACATAAACGGACATTTGTAAATAGAGCTGTTCCTACGTTACCACCACCGGGCTCAGCAAAAATCCAGCGGAGTCTCACGTTGTCTGATGAGTATTGTGGGACAACAGAGGGGGGGGAGCCGGGGGGGGGGGGGAGGGGGGGGACGCCGTCAGATCCTCCCTTCCTCTCCGTCTGTGCTGAAACCGCCGCCGCCTCCCATGCACCGACAGCGGCGTGTGAAGCTTCGGTATCCTTCCCCTGTTAGAATCTGGGGACCACAGCGGCAGCACTCGTAGTGGCGTTCGGGGATCTTCCTCCCCCCTTTAGCCTGCGGGCATATCCTGTGTGGCGGCTGGATGGACGTGCTCCGGGGATCCTAGGAGAATCTGCTTCTCCGTCTGACACCCTCACCTCCCTCCCTCCGTGATGCGCGCTACGTCATCACGCCCCTAGTCTGATTGTGCCCACCAGCCATTATTGATTCTGGCGCCTGCAGCTGCTTCCTGGATACATCTCTAGCCCGAAGCTTACGCATCCCTCTGCAAAATAAAAGACAAAGTCTCCAAATCCACCTGGCCGATGGATCATCCCCCTGTTCCGGGCCTGTTACCCAAGAAACTAAACCCACTCTCACCATCACGGATTCAGGACATCAAGAATTTCTGTGCTTTGACATCATCTGCTCCCCCATGTTCCCTATCATCCTGGGACTTCCATGGTTGCAAGCTCACGACCCCCATATTAATTGGAGTGAGAAGAAGATCTCCTTCTCTTCGGCTTACTGCTCCCAGCACTGCTTCACCTCCACCTGGTTCCGTCTGCACAGCTTCCTGTCTAACTATCCAGCCAGTTCCTGACCATCTTCAGCACGTCCCTGCAGCCTACCGTGAATTCATGGACATTTTTGACAAAAAGAGAGCCGACAGTTTGCCTCCTCACCGACCATATGACTGTCCCATTGATCTCTTACCTGGCGCTGAGATTCCTTTTGGTCATATATTCCCTCTATCAGAAAAGGAGTTGGAGGCTCTTCGGTCCTACATCAACGAAAACCTTGAAAAGGGATTCATTCGTCCTTCCTCCTCTCCGGCTGGAGCAGGGATTTTCTTCGTTGAAAAAAAAGATGGTACTTTAAGGCCTTGTGTGGACTACAAGGAAATCAACAAGATCACCATCAAGAACCGTTATCCGCTTCCCCTCATCCCAGAACTGTTCCAACGGTTTCGAACCGCATGAGTTTTCTCTAAACTTGACCTAAAGGGCGCCTATAACTTGGTTCGGATACGCCCAGGGGATGAGTGGAAAACGGCTTTTAGGTCTAGGTTCGGACATTTCGAATATCTAGTGATGCCATTCGGCCTGTGCAATGCCCCAGCTACATTCCAACACCTAGTGAATGATATTTTTTGTGAATACTTAGACGACTTTGTGATCGTTTACCTTGACGATATTCTGATTTTCTCTACAACCATTGAGCAGCATCAAGTCCATGTGAAAAAGGTACTCACGATCCTCAGGAAGCACGGACTTTATCTAAAGGGAGAGAAATGTGAATTTGAAAGAACAGTAGTCCAATTCCTAGGGTTCATTATCTCCACCGAAGGGGTCTCAATGGATCCTCAGAAAGTGAAGTCTATCCAAGAATGGCCAGCCCCTACAGATAAAAAGGGGTCCAACGATTTGTGGGCTTTGCCAACTTTTATCGCAGGTTTATAAAAGGATTCTCATCGATCATTTCTCCCATAACCCAATTGACTCGCCAGCAAAGCCGATTCCAGTGGTCTCCAGAAACTCAGGAAGCATTTGGTAAACTGAAGGATCTATTTACTTCTGCCCCGGTACTACTGCATCCAGACCCCGCTTTTCCTTATGTGTTGGAAGTAGACGCCTCAGAGTCAGCTTTAGGAGCAATTCTATCCCAAAGACGAGGCCAGAAGGCCCTTCTTCACCCTGTGGCATTTGCCTCCCGGAAACTGTCCCCGCCAGAAAGGAACTATGACGTGGGGGAGCGTGAACTACTGGCCATCAAATTTGCTCTTGAGGAGTGGAGATATCTTTTGGAGGGTGCTTCTCACCCCATTATGATCTTCACAGATCACAAGAACCTGGAGTACCTTAGAACAGCAAAACGCCTCAGACCTCGGCAAGCCCGCTGGGCTTGTTCTTCTCCAGGTTCAACTTTCACATTTCCTATCGGCCTGGTTCCAAGAATGGGAAAGCGGACGCCCTATCTCGGATGTTCCCAGAAACCTCTCAAACAGCAGAACCTGGTACTATTCTGTCCTCACAGAATTTTCCTTGTTCAATACAGCCAGATCTAAGAACTGCCTTTGAACAGGCCTCCAGCCAATACTTAACCCTGAAGTACCCACACTGAGGAAACAGGATGGTTTACTATGGGCCCAAAACAAAATATTTGTTCCAGCGCAAGTAAGACCCTTGGTACTAAGAACATTTCATGATAACAAGTTTGCAGGACATTTCGGGGTACAAAAGACCTCAGAACTAATACATCGTTCCTTCTGGTGGCCAGGGTGGAGTCAGGACTGTACATCCGGAGGTTGCCCTTTGGGGGGGGCACTGTCAGAGAAGCAACAAGAAAAGAGCCTGCCAACATCGGAAGGTTCCTGTGCGTTTGCGCGGCAGAGCCGCGCTTCGGCGCATGCGCGTTAGCAAAATAGCGGCACACACGGGTTCACTACACGGCGTAACGGCGTAATGGCGTACGAACGTTCGTTCGTCAGCGTTACGCTCCCTTTCTGGCCTATATAAGGACTGACTTGTTCTCTGTTTAATTGCTGGTTTGTCTTTCAGCTTCCAGTGTTCCGTTCCTGATTCCTGCTCCTTGTGTTTACCTGTTTTGACCCGGATTTGCCTGACCTACCTTGTCTCTCTCCAGTGTTTGACCTCGGCTTGTTTAAAGGACTTCCCCACCATCTGCTTCCAGTGTTTGACCCTCTGCCTGTCTCCGGATTCTCCTGCCTTCTCGTGTATGACCCCGGCTTGTTTAAACGGACTCCTCTGCTGACATCTCCAATACTCTACCTCTGGCTTGCCTTCAGGACTTCTCTGCTTACAATCTGCTGTGTTTGACCCTCGGCCTGTTTAAAGGACTTCCTCATCTACCAGTCTCCAGTATATGTTATCGGCCTGCACCACAGACTCTCCAATTACTGGGTTCTCCGTGCCTGATCTCCTGCACCTCTCCCAGCTCCCGTTGTGTTTGCGGGTTAGAACCCCAGCCGGGTCTTCTTCTCCAGTTCCAGGGGCAGAGGCATCATTACTCTCATCTCTACGTTACAGAAGTCCTCCTCTCAAGAGCTTCCTGCCTGCTGGCGACCCGTGCCTCTCTGTGCCCTATACCCTCTGTATCATCACCAGGGGTATACTGCGCTCAGCTGCAAGGGAAGCCACTCCCAGCATCTCGGCCTCGGTGAGTACCCGTGATATAAATATATATATATATATATATATATATATATATATATATATATATATATACACTGTGTCTAGTTTAGCTATATCTGACTGCAGGCCATTCCTGTGGTACTGTTTCTAATATACTTCAGGCAGGCAGGTTATTCAGTTAGCTGCAGTGTATTTAATATATACAGTATATACAGACAGCCTTGGATATATATATATGTATCCAGTTTAGCTATATCTGACTGCATATTTATCGGCGTATAACACGCGCCGGCGTATAACACGCACCCCAAGTTTAGGAGGGAATTTTATGGAAAAAAACTTTTAGGAGGGAAGTTTAAGGAAAAAAAAACTTACATTTAAATGCCCATCAATGCAGCATTATCGTGTCCATCTGCAGCCTTGCCCCAGTGTCCAGTGCAGCCTTGCCCCAGTGTCCAGTGCAGCCTTGTCAGTGCAGCTTTGCCCCAGTGCAGCCTTGTCAGTGCAGCTTTGCCCCAGTGCAGAATTGTCAGTGCAGCTTTGCCCCAGTGCAGCCTTGTCAGTGCAGCTTTGCCCCAATGCAGCCTTGCCCCAGTGCAGCCTTGCCCCAGTGCAGCTTTGCCCCAGTGCAGCCTTGCCCCAGTGGTCCGTGCAGCCTTGTCGCCGCCGACATACAAAAGTTTCGTTTGGATTTTTAAATATGGCGCCGCGGAGTTCGGAGGGACTCGGCGGCGCTCGTTCAGCTGAACGAGCGCCGCCGAGGACACAGTGACTGGGCGGAGCTGAGATACACATAGCCGAGGGTTCTCGGCTCTTCTCGACGCCGTTCACAGTCACGCCCAGTCCCCATGATGGACATAACAGAGGTCCAATGGCGGGACTGGGCGTGACTGTGAACGGCGCCGAGAACCGCCGAGAACCCTCGGCTATGTATATCTCGGCTCCGCCCAGTCACTGTGTCCTCGCTGAACGAGCGCCGCCGAGTCCCTCTGAACTCCGCGGCGCCATATTTAAAAATACACGCTATGTGAATGTCGGCGGCGATCGCTCTGACAGATCACAAAATAGCGGGGATCGGCGTATAACACGTACCCACGATTTTCCCCTTATTTTAAGGGGAAAAAAGTGCGTGTTATACGCCGATAAATACGGTACTTCAAGCGGTGTACACAGTACTGTGCACCCATAGTGAAGTTGCTACTACTTTTCTGGTGGTGTACACAATACAGTACACCCATAGTTGTTATTACACTTCTGTTGGTGCACAGTACACAGTACCATGCATAATATAGACAAAAAAGGAAGAATTACTCCTGCGCTTGTGAGGGCGTTTTTGGTATAAATTGTTAGTACTGTAGACAGTAGAAGAACTGAAAGGGATGGTGTTGCGTGTCCCACTGCCCCAACTGACCCCGGGGTGGTCAGAGGAAGACTATGTGAAGAAGGGTGGATGAAGGGCGCGTGATCAACCGCTAACATTAAAGAATGTTTAATTTATTCATGCAAATATCAATACTATGTTTCATACAAGCAGGTAACAAATTATGCAAAAAAAAAGTTAAAAATAAGTTAAAAGTAACATATGCCCACGTTAAGGCAAGTGTTTAAAATCGGCTTTTAAACACTTGCCTTAACATGGTCCCAGCCATCCACATGCTCAGCGTCTGAATGCTAGCTTGGCCAGCTGTTAGACTCTGCCCCCTTTCGTGAATTTGTGGAATGTGCGGTACCTCAGTGGCAGGTTCCCAAACGCCATTTCTTTTCACGGTAGGCCATTCCGGCTCTCTACCAGCATGTGGAAGGCAATGTCTTGGCCTCATTGGACAGGGCGGTCAGCAGTAAGGTGCATATTACTGCTGACTCATGGTCCAGCAGGCATGGACAGGGACGTTACCTTTCTTTCACGGCACACTGGGTAACTATCCTGGCAGCTGGGAAGGATGCAGGACAGGGTTCAGTATTGTTGGAGCTTGTTCCACCACCACGCCTCCAAAATGCTAGTGGTGATTCTGCCATAGCTCTCTCCTCCACCCCCTCCACTTCTTCTTCCTCTATGGCCTCTTCCTCTGCCGATTTCTCCTCTGGACCAGCAGTGCTCTGTAGGCGTTCAAGGGGCTACGCAAGCACTCAGGCAAAAAGATGCCATGCAGTGCTTAAGTTGGTCTGCTTAGGGGACAGGAGCCACACTGGGGCAGAGATTATGTAATCTCTGCAGGGACAGGCTCAGAGGTGGTTGACACCACGCCAGCTTCAGCCAGGAATGGTTGTATGCGACAATGGCACCAACCTTCTCTCCGCCCTCCAACAGGGACACTTGACCCATGTTCCCTGTTTGGCTCATGTCCTGAATTTGGTGGTGCAGCGGTTCTTGAGCAGGTACCCTGGCTTACAAGATCTCCTGAGGCAGGCCAGGAAAGTCTGTGGTCATTTCCGCTGGTCATATAATGCCGGTGCTCGACTGGCTGACATTCAAAGAGAATGCAACCTGCCCAAGAACCGCCTCATTTGTGACATGCCCACCAGGTGCAACTCAACGTTGGCAATGCTGCAGCGGCTGCACATGCAGCAGAGGGCCATCAATGAGTACCTGTGTGAGTATGGCACCAGGACAGGGTCAGGGGAGCTTGGCTTTTTTTTGCCACACCAGTGGCTACTGATCAAGGATGCATGCACTGTCCTGTCACCATTTGAGGAGACCACGAGGAGGGTGAGCAGTGACAGTGCATGCATCGGGGATACTGTCCCTCTTGTCTTCCTGTTGGAGCACAGGCTTCGTGGAATAATGGACAGGGCACTTGAGGCAGAACAGCGGGAGGAAGAGGAGGACTTACCCTACCTCTCAAGGCCCCCTTTATCCAGATACTAGTATTCCTGCAGGGCTGCCAATCACACAGAAAGAAGAAGAGGAAGAGGAGGAGGAGGATTGTGTCAGCATGGAGGTGGAGGATAACACTCAGCATCAGCAGCAGTCTTCAAGGGATCATTTGCAGTCCCCAGAAACCCATGGAGTTGTACGTAGCTGGGAGGAGGTGGTTGAGGATCATGTGATCCTTAGTGACCCAGAGGACTCAGGACCGAATGCCTCTGCAAAATTACACTGCATGGCCTCCCTGATCCTGCAAAGCCTACGAAAGGACCCTAGGATTCGTGGTATCAAGGAGAGGGATCATTACTGGCTGGCAACCCTTCTTGATCCACGTTACAAGGGTAAGGTTGCAGAACTTATCCAGCCTTCGCAGAGGGAGCAGAGGATGAAACATCTTCGGGAGGCCTTGCAGAAAGGTTTGTGCAATGCATTTCCAGAGCCTGGGAGGTTACAATTTCCTGGTGCTGGACAAGGTGTTGCTGAGGCTTCGTTCAGTCACAGAAAGCGGTGGAGAAGGTGGCTGGCTGACCGATGCCTTCAGACAATTCTTCAGTCCTCATCGCCCAGGTCTGATTGGTTCCAGCAACCATCGCCAGCGTCTGAATTACATGGGGCAGGAATATCTAGGGGCAAGATCAGACTTGGAGACCTTTCCACCAGAACATCCACTGGGTTACTGGGTCTTGAGGATGGACCACTGGCCAGAGCTTGCTCAATATGCAGTTGAGCTACTGGCCTGTTCTGCATCCAGCGTTCTTTCTGAATGCACATTCAGTGCTGGTGGAGGCTTTGTAACTGATCACAGAGTGCGCCTGTCCACAGACTCTGTTGATCGGCTCACATTCATAAAAATGAATCAGTCTTGGATGACCAGCTAGCAAGCACCTGATGCTGATGTAACCGATTGATTTTTCTATGGATGTGGGATCCCTTGAAGACTGCATATGCTGAGTGAATATCCTATTCCTCCTCAATCTTCATGATGACAGATTCTAGGAATATTTTCGGTTCAGGGCACCACCACCACTGCCTAAGGCCCAATTTTTCTGTTTAACAGGGGCGCATAATTACAATTTTTTATATAATATTTCACAGCAGGCCCCGTTCCAGAGCCCACCAAGAGTAACTGTGAGAGCTTACAGTGTTCTGGTACCACCAACACCTAAGGCCCAATTTTCCGCAGAGTGTATAGGGCAGGCCATATAGTATATACAGGCAGTCCCCTATTTTCAAACATCCGACTTACAAATGACTCCTACTTACAAACGGAGGGAGACAACAGGAAATGAGAGGAGATCTACCCCTAGGAAGGGAAATTCTCTCCTGTAAGAGTTAATATGGGAAAAAGGTGTCTCCACTGATCCTTTATCACCAATCCTTTTTTCCCTAATAACCCAAAATTTTCTAAATCCAATTGTCATTGGGACAGAAAGTGAGGTGAAATCTTCTGAACAGGGGCACAGACAGCAAAACAAATGTTACAGGGATGATGAGAACCCTTCCCTATGTTATCCAAAAAGCTTAAAAATAGATTTTTTTGTCTGGAGCTACACTTACAAAATGTACAGTTTCAAATTACAAACAGATTCAACTTAAGAACAAACCTACAGTCCCTATCTTGTTTGTAACCCGGGGACTGCCTGCATACTGCTGCTGTTCAGAGTACAGGTATATATGGCCTGGGGGCCCCACGCCTTTTTTTTTATTTTTTATTTTTAGGTGGGTGCGGGGTTCCCCTTAATATCCATACCAGACCCAAAGGGCCTGGTAATGGGCTGGGGGGAGGGGGGGAGCAACATTACATTACAGCTGCAAGCAGTTTTAAATGACTTTTATTCCTTTAGAAATGTCATTTTGTGCAGGGACTGTTCTAAACACGGGAAAAATGTTGTTTCACTTTAAGCATTATTAAAATCACTGCTCCCGAAAAAACTGCCATTTTTTAAAACTTTTTTTTGCATTGATACATGTCCCCTGGGGCAGGACCCGGGTCCCCAAACACTTTTTATGACAATAACTTGCATATTAGCCTTTAAAATTAGCACTTTTGATTTTTCACGTTCGAGTCCCATAGACTTTAACGGTGTTCGCACAAATTTTTTGCCTGTTCGCATGTTCTGTCGCGAACCGAACAGGGGGGTGTTCGGCTCATCCCTAATTATAATAAACATTAATACTGATTTAGCAAACGCATTTGAATTGTGTATTTCATGGGCAAAACATGTTTGCTTGAAATGAATCACTTCAATACAGGGCATTTTCTCCCTGTTCCTGCCCAGACCAATTTTCAGCTTTCAGCGCTGTTACAGTTTGAATGACAATTGCGCGGTCATGCAACACTGTACCCATAAGAAATTTTGATAATTTTTCCCCACAAATAGAGCTTTCTTTTGGTGGAATTTGATCACCTCTGCTGGTTTTATTTTTTGCGCTATAAACAAAAAAGTGCGACAATTTAAAAAAAAAAAAACACAATATTTTTTACTTTTTGCTATAATAAATATCCCATTAAAAAAAAAAATTCCTCAGTTTAGGCTGATTTGTATTCTTCTACATATTTTTGGTAAAAAAAAATCGCATAAAAGCGTATATTGATTGGTTTGCGCAAAAGTTTTAGCGTCTACAAAATAAGGGATAAATTTATGGCAATTTTATTGTTATTTTTTTTTACTGGTAATGGCGGCGATCTGCGATTTTTATCGTGACTGCGATATTGCGGCAGACACTTTTGACATTATTTTGGGACCATTCACATTTATACAGCGATCAGTGCTATAAAAAATGCACTGATTACTGTGTAAATGTTTCTGGCAGGGAAGGGGTTAACATTAGGGGGTGATGGAGGGGTTAATTATGTTTCCTAGGGAGTGATTCTAACTGTAGGGGTGGGGACTCACAAGGGAAGGAGACCGATCGGTGTTCTTCTGTACTTGGAACACACCATCGGTCTCCTCTCCTCTGACAGGAGCCTAGTGCCCCCTAGATGCTCAGGAAGAAAAGATGTCATATGCCCGGAGGGACAAAGGGTTCCTCCCGCCGTCATATGACTATACACGGTAGGGAAGTGGTTAAAGTACACTACTGTATAAATGTTTTAGGCACAAATGCTCTAAGAATTAGACATGTGCAATCTGTATCGTAACGAATCGAAATTCGGACAAATTTTGCATCTTTCGGACATTCGGATGCACCCGAATGTCCGAATAAAGAAATAACGAATTTCAACTAATACGAAAGAAATTATAGCGGATATAATGAATTAATTCAACATGATTCTGTAATTCGTTAAAGATCTAATGAAACAAAAGGTTAACTTAAAGTAAATCTTACAGTCCAATCAGCTGATTAATTTTGTGCTGGCGGTTGGATTACTGGCAAAGTGCATTTCTGAGAACTGAGTGAGAAGGGTGTTGTATTGTACTTGAGCAGAGGAGAAGAGATATTGTCATTGTATGTGTTAATAGATTCAATAAACAATCCACTTTCCAAACTACGAATCATTATCACGAATCAGTATACATACATAAATATCGAATTTCAACTAATACAAAAGAAATTATAGCGGATATAACAAATTAATTCGACATGATTCGAGATTCAGTATAACAAATATGGACACTCTACTGAAATAATGAGTTATCCAAAAAACGAATTAATGTAACAAAACGAATATAACAGAACGAAATTATGTATTTTACGAATGAAAACGAAACAAAACAAAACAAAATTTTCCATTGTGCACAAGTCTACCAAGAATGCCTTCAAAAATATATATTTTAATTGTTTGTTTTTATCAGTTTACAAAATGCGAACAAAAGAAAAATCAATATTTGGTGTGACTACTCTTCAGCTTCAAACCAGCATCAATTCATGTAATTGCGCACTTTGTACACTTGCACAAAGTCAGGGATTTTGTAGGATTAGTCAGGTGTATGATTAACTCATTATACCAGGTAGGTGCTAATGATCATCAATTTCATACATAGGTTGAAACACAGTCATTACCTTAAACAGAAACAGCTGTATGAGTACAGCCTTATGCATTAGGCCCCTTTCACACGTGCAACTTGTCCCACGATTTGGGACTGCAAAGTAGCATGACAAGTCATTCCCCATGATTTCCAATGACAACTATTCACATTAGTACGACTTCAAGTTATTCCGACTTCAAAGTAGTCCCTGCATTACTTTGGTCTGACTTTGATGCCAGTTACACAGTTCATTCCCTGAAATTGCAGCAAAATCACAGCTGCATCGCTCAACTTTGATGTCGCGGTAGTGTGAAAGGGGCCTAAATCAAAAAAATCAGATGTGGACAGGAGCATACTAACGGTAAGAATTTTCGGATGACAGTTCCCTTCCGAAATTCGCATTGTGTGTACGGGCCTTCAGAGTACTCAACTACACAGGACTCAATCTGAGAAGCCTCACTTACCCCCTCACCCCCCTTTAAGGCCAAGGCGAGGTCCTTTTGTTACTTCCAGTCTTTAAACCTCAAGACCAACTATAAGCTCAGGGCAAACACAAACTCTGGGCTCCAAAATCCCCCCCAAACCTGCAGACAAGTCCTCTTAGGTATAAACGGACACCTCCATTTTTCAAAGTGAGAGGCCATTTGGACATTATCTTGAAGATCCGAGGTGTGCTGACATTATAAAATAAAAAAAATTGCCATTAAACACTAACTCAAGCATTCACAATGGACTGCTGGAAGGAATTATTCATGCATATGAAGTGGCTGCAAAAAAGATGGCTAGGGATGAGCAACTGTCAGTCCTGAAATAGCAGTAAAAAAAAGTCTGCAGAAGATTAGCAACTGTCATGGAGTTTCTTAAAAAATTGCAAACACAAGTTCCAGTGTATGATCCGCAGCTCTTGATATAAAAGATTATTGAAAAAGGGGCAGGACCCTGAAACATGTACGCCTACCCACTGCTATCCCTTGCACAAGGTCTACACAGGACTGTACAGTGTGTGTGTGTGTGTGAGGATACACTGCAGCCGTGGCTTGAGGATCGGCTTCTCTGGTGGTTTGTACCCATCCCACACTGGCTGTCAAGCGGCTTGCCTGCATGCATCCTGCTCCGGCTCACCACCACCCAGCTCGCTGTCTCCCCTAATCTGTGCTGTGCCAGGCTGTGGATTCCCCCTTATCTCCTCCAGTGTGGTCCAAGACATCCATGTAAGTTGCATCTAATGCTTAATAAATAAACGTTTAGAATTCATGGTCCAGCCCCTTGGTAACTTGTTTGCAATGTGCTAACAATCTATGCTTTGAACTGTTAAATCTGGTTTAGGGGTCTCCAAACAAGACAGATGATGAGATAGCGAGTTCAGATCTTAAGATAAGTAGGTGCTTTTTATTCACTGCAGTGGAAAGACACAACACACACCGATATTCAGCACTAAAGGGCCGAACGAAGAAGGAAGTGTCCCTGACTTAAAAACATCAAGTTTAACAGTATATACTTTATGAATATGCATAAGCACTAGGCGTGTTATGGGTGTGATTGTATAGTTTAGTCCAATCAGCATTCATATCTTCTTAGTAGCAAGGGAACAGTTAAATGGGTGGTTTCATCATGTGACTCTCAAAAAAAGACATTTCAGCAATATTTGGTCGGTTCAGATTGGTTTTGATAAGGAAGTCATTTTTAGCACCTTTCTGGGTTCTTATCAGTAGTCTGTGCCATCACATATACTGTAGTTTCGTTTTCCGAGGAATTGAAACACAAGTGAAGGGAAAGTGAAAGGAGAGCATCTAGAAGAGAAAAAATAAAACAAGTGTATTACCAATTCCTTAAGTGATTATATATATATATATATATATATATATATATATATATATATATATATATATATATGCAGTGGGGACGGAAAGTATTCAGACCTCCCTTAAATTTTTCACTCTTTGTTATATTGCAGCCATTTGCTAAACTCATTTAAGTTCATTTTTTTCCTCATTAATGTACACACAGCACCCCATATTGACAGAAAAACACAGAATTGTTGACATTTTTGCAGATTTATTAAAAAAGAAAAACCGAAATATCACATGGTCTTAAGTATTCAGACCCTTTGCTGTGACACTCATATATTTAACTCAGGTGCTGTCCATTTCTTCTGATCATCCTTGAGATGGTTCTACACCTTCATTTGAGTCCAGCTGTGTTTGATTATACTGATTGGACTTGATTAGGAAAGCCACACACCTGTCTATATAAGACCTTACAGCTCACAGTGCATGTCAGAGCAAATGAGAATAATAAGGTCAAAGTAACTGCCTGAAGAGCTCAGAGACAGAATTGTGGCAAGGCACAGATGTGGCCAAGGTTACAAAAATATTATGCTGCACTTACGGTTCCTAAGAGCACAGTGGCCTCAATAATCCTTTAATTGAAGACATTTGGGATGACCAGAACCCTTCCTAGAGCTGGCCGTCCGGCCAAACTGAGCTATCGGGGGAGAAGAGCCTTGATGAAAGAGGTAAATAAGAACCCAAAGATCACTGTGGCTGAGCTCCAGAGATCCTTTTGTCCCCCTTTAAATTCACTAGAGACAAGTTTGAAAAGTAAAGGTCGGACGTTCTGAAACTATGGATCCAACTATGGGATCCAGAGCCAGAACATGCCAATATTTATGGACGATTTTTTTGAAAAGTTCTTGGTTCGAAAAATGGGTAATGATCCTGATCTGATTGTCATCAGTTTTTGGTGATTTGGCCCTATATAGTAATTGCTGCCTGGTTTGGAGTGTGGCTTTCTTAAAAGCCTTTTTGAGGCACTACTTTGAATAACTACGTGCAAGAAGTCAAGTCCTCAGATTATCAGCCTCATTCTTAAAGGTACTCTCATCTGAACAATTCCGTCTAACTCTTAAATATTGCCCAAAAGGTATGAATCTAATAAGGTTCTTAGGGTGGAAGCTGCTGGCATGCAAAATGTCATTGCCGGCAGTTGGCATCCTATATAGACTACTGGTAATCATACTAGTGTCGTCCTTATGGATGTAAACATCCAGTAATTCAATCCGATTGATATTGGATGTCATGGTAAATGCAAGATTGAAAGCATTCTCATTCAGTTTCTGCACAAAAGTCTGAAGCAACCCATCCGGGCCACTCCAAATAATAAATATGTCATCAATATAAGGAAACCAGACGATTACATGATCCATGAAAGGAATCATGTTGTCTGATCTGTTGGTCAAATGTTCCCGCTCCCCCAGGTACAGGTTGGCATAAGCAGGGGCACAGCAGGTGCCCATTGCCACCCCCTGCACCTGTAGGTAGTGGAAACCATAGAAAACAAAATAATTGGGGTTCAAAATAAAATCAAGAGCCTCAACAATGTAATCATTGACTTTCACTTCCAGACCACTTTTCTCCGAAAGAACTCGTTTTATGCAGGCCAGGCCCAGTTTGTGTGGAATGGAACTGTATAATGCTTCCACATCAATAGCCACCAGAATGGAGTTGGGTGGGACCTGTAATCTGTCCAGTTGTCTAAGTAAATGTATAGTGTCCTTTACATAACTTGGAATGGTCAGGACATGAGGGCGTAAGTGGCCGTCAATGAATTTGCTAAGGTTCTCGGTCAGAGACCCATTGCCTGAAATGATGGGGCGCCCGGATGGGTGCGTCAGACTCTTGTGCAGTTTTGACAGGGAATAAAATGTAGGAGTTCTTGGGAATGGGGTATGGATATAGTTCCATTTGTCTCGATCAAGGATATTTAGTTGGAAACCTTTGTCTACAAGTAGATAGAATTTTTTTTGGAAATGGTCGATATTTGTGGAATTTATCCGAACGAACCAGTTTCTATTGTTCAAAATCTTAGTGCACATGGACACATATTGATCATTATCCATGATTACAATATTGCCCCCCTTATCGGAGGGCTTAATGGTAATCATAGGATTATTTAAAAGATTTTGAAGTAGTTCCTGTTCTTCTTTGGAAAGGTTTGACCTATTGTAACAATTTTATCTCTACAGTAGTTAGATGAACAAAGGTCTGAACACTGGTATTAAGTGCGAGCGCTGGAAACTTATCTTATTTTTTCTTATTTTTTTAATTAAAGTTTTTAGATCCAGTGAGGGTTTATCGAGTCTCCGGAGGAGATCTTCAATATCAATGCGATCAATTAGATCCAATTCCGGATCATTTTCATCCAGAAGTGACACAAGAATGTCAATAGCTTTTGCTTCCTGAGCTTTGAGTTGTGTTCCATCTTTGATACTTTTATCATAAAGCTGTTTGAGAATTAGTTTACGTGCAAAAAGCTGGATATCCTTGATCGCATCAAACTTGTCGATGTCCTCACTGGGACAGAAGCTAAGACCTTTGCTTAGAATGTCTTTTTCAGCATTAGTAAGGGGATATTAAGATAGATTTAAAATTTAAGGATATATCCTCTGGTGTCTTTTGTTTATAATGACTACTATCCCTTAAGTCGGTGAAGGGGCTATCTCCAGCTCCTGTCCTGGTACTAAAAAAGTGCCTTGAGTTGGTTGTATATGTAAGGACAGTTTGCGAGGCATAGGTACAGTACTCACCATAGATGTGAAATGAGAAGAGGGTAACATATTAGAGGTAGAAGGAGTAGAGCCATCACCAATAGGGTTACCTGTCACCATGTGATTAGTAACTTCATCTTTTTGACCCTGATCCAAAGTGCGTTTCTTGGGTATTTTTTCTTGAGACCCACCACCGTGAGAATTTCTTTTTGTTTTCTTGGGTTTTCTGGTCCTAGAGGAAGTATAAGAGGAGGCAGACACGGATGAAATAGAGGAAGCATCTGATAAATGGACATCACTTTTCCTAGGTCTAACCGGATGATTAATTGGAAAGCTTTTTCTATTGGGCTGAGAAACATTCCAAAAGAATGCTTTCCCCTCACGGATCCCTCTGCATCTTTTTATCTTTTTTGATAAGAATCTGTCAATTAAAGTTTTGCAGATGTTCGCCTAGGTCTTTATCTAATTGTGCATACGCCGGGTGTTCGCAATATTGGGACAGTGTATTGTAAATAGAATCAAGCTCCTTATCCAAGTCATTAGCCCTACTGGCATACTCATCATGCTCTAGAGCAGAGGAGCAAATTATCTTCCCACGCTTTTTTAAATGAGGGACTTATATTTTCCATAGTTGGAAAATTTGTGGGCGTAGGCAAAAAGGGGGCTACATTGTTCTTAATATATTGGTCAAAAGAGTGATTATGCCAGTGTAGCGAGGACTTTTTTTTCAAGGAGTTTTCTCAGATTGAAAAAAGTAGATGTCAACTCAGTGTCTTTCTTTTCTTTGAGTGAAAAGTCCTTGAAAAACCCTGTCATCAGGGTCTCCCAGTTTTGACCGGCATAGTTAGCCATAGTGAAAAGGTTTTTTTAATTAAGGGAAAAAGTATACAAATATTCACCTAACAGGGCCCGAGTAAAGGAGCCCAGGTGCGCAAAGTCAAAAAAGAAAAAAAGGGTTTTTAGTTGGGGTATATGAGGCAAAAATGGATGAGGATTGAGTATTTGCTACCCTGGTAGTGGAAAGTAATAATGGAGCTTTGCCTCATCTAGCCAACTAGGTTGCCTATGCGTCCCATCCCAGCATATCATAAAGAACAAGATTCCTCAAGGTTTGGGAATAATATTTAAAAAGTACAAAATTTATTGGACAAACAATAAATAAATCAACAAATGTAATACAATGTAAATATGAATGTAAACAGATGACTGATGATAAAAAACATATATATAAGGGGAAAAAACAGCTTAAAAAGAAGGGGGGCTCGCAAAGGAATAGTCTGACGCGTTTCAAGTGCGGATCTTCCTCAGGGACTTTAACAGTTGGCACCACTCCAATGCTGTAGTTCTACAAGGATAACAAAAATATGCCATCAAAATAATGCACTAGATGAACTTGTACATTAGGTAGGTATATATTATCCATACAGCAAGTTCAAAAAAATCTTTCTTTAGAATACACAGTTATTTAACCAGCAGCTGAAGAGACACACTCAAATAGTGAGAATGGAACATTCATCCGTGCCAGACCAAGAAGCGCCATCCACAGGACATCCTGAATTCACCCATACTCCAAGAGGTTGCTATTAGTCGTTTTTGGGGGAGTTGTGTGTAAACAGTGTCAGGTTAATGTCTAACTGAAATGGCTGTCCGCCAATGTTTACCATCCAACCTGACAGAACTGGAGAGGATCTGCAAGGAGGAATGGCAGAGGATCCCCAAATCCAGGTGTGAAAAACTTGTTGCATCTTTCCCAAAAAGACTCATGGCTGGATTAGATCAAAAGGGTGCTTCTACTAAATACTGAGAAAAGGGTCTGAATACTTAGGACCATGTGATATTTCAGTTTTTCTTTTTTAATAAATCTGCAAAAATGTCAACAATTCTGTGTTTTTCTGTCAATATGGGGTGCTGTGTGTAGATTAATGAGGAAAGAAAATGAACTTAAATGATTTTAGCAAATGACTGTAATATAACAAAGAGTGAAAAATTGAAGGGGGTCTAAATACTTTCCGTCCCCACTGTATATATATATCTATAAGATATATATATATATATATAAAACTCAACATTATTAGACCCCTAAAATTCTACTCAGAATAATAATACCAGTGCCCCCATTTATGGTTTCCTTTTTAAATCATGGCTAAATTGATAAGCTGTGAAGACTTTTAAAGTATCGCCTATGGACAATTTGGGTACTGCAGTTTTTGTTGGTTTCAAAGGTTTGTGCAATTTTGAGGCTTAACATATTCAGTATCTATGTACTCAATGCAACCCCATCTTTTATATTTTTTCAACTGAAAATATAGTTTTTCTAAACAGTAGTGCAGTTATTGTATGACAGAAAAAGTTGCCACTATTTTATTCTACAGGTTCTCTTGGGTTCTATACCAGATTGTGGCTTCAAGGAGGGGGCTGGGGGGTTATGTTTTATTTATTTACCCCTGTCTGTACAGTACTGGCATATATTAATTAGGAAACAGTTAAGAACTGGAGTTTAACACTGGCTGTCCTAATAAAGGGTTAAATATTGTAAGGCTTGGGTAGTCTATTTATGTTATTGAACTTTATCTCAGTCTGTTCCCACTTGAAATTGTTCAGAATGGCTTGCTGTCATGTATAAACCTGCTTCAAAGAAACAACTAGAAAGGTAGAAAAAATATTTCTGAACAAAATATGTTTAGGTATTCTGTGTGAATGGGAACACATAAAAAGCATATAGTGAGGGTTTACCGAATCTGACTGCAAAAATGGAACAACTCTTTAAAAAAACCTGACCTGGAGTATTTAAAACTAAAACTGTTTGTGTTGTTGTTTTGGATAAAATCAGAAAGGGATTAAAGTCCCTATAAGTTTATTTTTTTATTTTCATCCATCCAGGTAGGTGGCGGATCCAGACTTCCAGAGTCGGGATGATGCGGTGGCTGGACTGATCTGTGTGACGTCAGCAGAGAGCGTATTTCAAACCGCTCTCTGCACTCCTGTGACCCAAAGGAGAAGTCCAGCCAAACAAGATCAGGCTGGACTTCTCCTTTAAGGAAGCGGGAGGAGTGAGGGAAAATCTCCTCTAGGACAGGAGATTTTCCTTCTATTTTCTGCTCTGGTCATCTCAAAATGTAGGATTTTCCCTCACTTTCAATCCTGGGGACAATGGGCACCCAGACACAGCGTAGGGAACCTCCTCAGCAAGGAAAAAAAATAATTCTTCTGTGATTTAGCGGTCTTGTCCCAATTGTGATTTGCATTCTAGACCAGAAATACAGGGGGTCATTTACTATAGAGCTGCGGCGCAAATTAGTGCTAATTGCCACTAATTAGCATTATTAGCACTAATTCGCGGTAATCAGCGCTAATATGGTATTCACTATAGCGCTGGTGAGAAAATACTCCCAAAATCGAATTTACTATAGTTCCCTGAAACCAAATAGCGCAAAAACCCTTTTTCTGCTAAAACCTGGAGTAATGCACATAGAAATAATGTTTAGAGCATGATATAATTGCCTAAATGGTACTGAAATATGCGGTATATTATTTAAAAATAATCTGCTTTTAAACTGTGTGAAAAAGTGATTTCTACACCGAAATATCTTTAAAAGTCTGAGAAGTGAAAAATTCCCCGTTTTGGACAACTAGGTGCCAACACAACTGAGCTTGCTCAGACCTGAAAATAACTCTAATTTTAACTCAAGTGTCTTTTTTAGCTGGCGCTATAGTAAATACCAAAATGAGAGCTAATTAGAGAGCATTTTTTTGAAGTGAAAATATGCTCTATTTTAGTCCAAATCAAGTTTCAGCCATTGATTCTAATGGAACAATTCTAACTTTCACAAAAAAAACCTTTTAATGTTGAGATGAAATGTATCTTTCTGTCAAATAAATTTTCCTTTGCAACATTGTTGCTTCTACTTAAAATATTTTGATTTTAAGAATACTAGAATGTGGAATGTTTTGATGTTTTGGTAAAATATATTTTTCTCTGTCACTTTCACTTGTTACTCTCCATCTCACAACAATCTTTACCCCAAACTCACACAGGTGTCTTTATAATCCACAAACAATACCATTGCTGATGCAAATTTAAAATGAATCACAATTTTTGTGCTTTTTATCATTTCCAAATATTCATAATTTGAGCCCAAAAAATTTGATATGTGTATCAACATCAGAAAGCAAAATGTAATTCCCAGAAATTTGAGGGTAATATTCTACTCTCACCCACAAAAAAACACCAAATATCACAGAATAAATCAAGAAGAATAACTCTTGAGTAATGTAATTCCATCACCTGTATGTGTAGGAGGTTCTCACATGTGGCAGCTCCGTGGCTTAGAGGTTAGAACTTCTGCTTAGTATCCCTGAGGATCTGGGTTTAAATCCCAAACATGTTGCTTCATGTAGAGAAGTTGTCTCATCTCCCAAGTCCTATAACTATGTCTAAATGTAGGAGGGTTCCACCACCATTGTAAGTCTTTTCCAGATACACTTTTTAGCCAAAAGTATTGGGAAGCCTGCCTTTACACACACATGAACTTTAATGGCAGCCCAGTCTTAGTCCGTAGGGTTAAAATTTGATTTGGCCCACCTTTTGCAGCTAGAACAGCTTCTGGGAAGGCTGTCCACAAGGTTTAGTGTGTCTATGGGAATGTTTGATCATTCTTCCAGAAGTGCATTTGTGAGGCCAGGCACTGATGTTGGATGAGAAGGCCTGGCTCGCAGTCTCTACTCTAATCCAGCCAAAGGGTGTTCTATCGGTTTCAGGCCAGGACTCTGTGCAGGCCAGTCAAGTTTCTCCACCTCAAACTTGCTCATCCATGTCTTTATGGACCTTGTTTTGTGCACTGGTGTGCAGTTATGTTGGAACAGGAAGGGGCTTTCCCCAAACTGTTCCCACAAAGTTGGGAGCATGAAATTGTCCAAAATGTCTCGGTATGCTGACGCCTTAAGAGTTCCCTTAAGTGGAACTAAGAGGCCAAGCCCAACCCCTGAAAAACAACCCCACATCATAATCCCCCCTCCACCAAATCATTTGGACCAGTGCACAAAGCAAGGTCCATAAAGACGTGAATGAATTATTTGGGGGTGGAGGAACTTGACTGGCCTGAACGGAGTCCTGACCTCAACACAACAGAACAGCTTGGGGATGAATTAGAGAGGAGACTGTAGGTCAGGCCTTCTCATCCAACATCAGTGCCTGACCTCAAAATGCACTTGGAAGAATGGTCAAACATTCCCATAGACACACTCCTAAACCTTGTGGACAGCCTTCCCAGAAGAGTTGAAGCTGTTATAGCTGCAAAGGGTGGGCCAAATGAGTTTTGAACCCAATACTAATACTGGGATGCCATTACAGTTCATGTGCATTTAAAGGCAGGCGTCCCAATACTTAGGCCAATATATTCTATATTGCTTGTTACACTGAGCATGGCTATGGACTTAGGGCTGGTTCACACCACAGAGATGCAGAGAACATGCGTGGGGCTGCCTGGTGGCTAAGTGGGTAGCAGTTCTGTCTAGCAACACCTGGGATGTTGTTTCAATTCCCCAACATGCTAATCCTTGTGTTGAAGTTTATATGTTCTCCCTGTGTGGGTTTCTCACCACAATCCAAAGACATGCTGGCTTCCTATTTGTCTCCTGTCGAAATAGGTTCCAATGTAAGAAAGTTAATTTTGGACTTTAATATTTGAAGCTCATTGCAGCCAGGGACTGATGTTAATGTTTGTTAGCACTAATCATGCCCAGGGACTTGGACATCTCAAATTTTAGGGTTTACACTGCACGGGTACATATGCTTAGAAAACTGTTGCTTTGTTTATGTGGATGCAAATGGACTTTGATCTTTGTCCTGTAGTTGGAGATTTGATGCACATAGCCAAGGGCTAACACAGTTGCAAATACTATTACGTGTTCCTGCCCATCAGGTGCAATCACTTTAGACATACATGAAGAGATAGATTGAAAGATACTGGTGGGCGTGTACTTCTATTGGGTGTGTCAGTGTGCTAACAATACAACCTCTCTTATATAAAGGCCTGCAGTAGGGGGGTTTGTTTGGCCTGAAAAGGTCAGGTTTTTTTTCTGTGATTTGTGGGGGAGAAGGAATGATATTGTGCATATTGACAAATGCCCAACTAGGCATATTTGATTAAATTCTTGTGCATTTTTTCAATCAAAAGTGGGTTTATGTGGCCATGCTGTCAATGTTGTGCGTGTATTGTTCCTGTCTGTTCATGCAAACATCGTTTGGAAGCATCTGCTGACCTACTCTTTTTGATCTCGTTGTTTAATCAGGTACACCAAAATGCAGCTTCCAGCAGAACATGGTCACCAATGTATGTATGTGTGGATTGTGGGCTGGTGGTGGGTGTTTTGAATAAGTCTCTTGTAATATTATGTTGGAATGCTTTGTAAGAATGACTGTTAAGTATGTTTCTATAATCTTGCAGATAAAAATGTGACGTGTTGCCCATTATACACTGCAATTAAAGCTGTGTCCACTCTAAGGTTTTGTCAAATTTTAGATTGTAAGCTCCTATGAGCAGGGCCCTTAAAATCCCATTGCTAAATGTAGCACCATATATCCTGTCCAAATTTTTTTGAAGCTAGTAAATGAATGTAAATTTTTTTTCCCTGCTGGTAAAATAAAAGTACATTATTGAGCTTTGTTGTGGTGTCTTTTTTTTTCTTATACTTTTCTTTCTCTTTAGTTTTTGTGGGTGGTGGTTTTGGGAAAGTGCAATATCTCTTATATTTTATTTCAATATGTATTTGTGCACCAAAAAACTAATCTCTTTGCCCTGGTTCACATTGATGCTACTTTGAAATCGTGCTACTTCACTTGAAGTAGCACGATTTCAAAGTAGCAAGGTCAGCGTGATTTCAGGTGCTACTTGATAGACATCTGTGTGGCTTCATACACAGATGTCTGTTGAAGTCCCACCTGAAATCAGCAAAAGTAGTGCAGGAACTACTTTAGCAAATTGGTGCAGCGCCAAAAAATCGGTGTCGTGTTGATTGGAACAGTGCCATTGCTGCCAATAGTCATGCGATTTGATCTCTCAAATCGCTCCAATGTAACCCTAGGCTTCTGCACACCTGCAAGTAAATGAATGGAATCTTTATATATAACAGCTGTGGAGAATTGCAGGTAATGAATTCAGCTGGTGGACAGGCAGTGTTGTATGTGTCAGCTTTAGTTCACATTGGTGCAATTTGACATCTCAAAGCGGTGGCAATTGCACTGTTTTAATTGGTACGACTTTGGAGTGCAATTTGTATTGATATCAGTGCAGAAACCTGCACAGATGTCTCTGAAATTCCCCCTGCAGTCGGGACAGACATGCCGGAATGAAATTGTGTGATTTCAGCTTAACGATTTCCTCCCTCTGTCAGTGTGAACCAGGGCTCAAACTGGGCCTTTTGTTTTTGTCATTCACCTGCTGCTAACTCAGGGGCACCATTTCTTATCGAACGCCTTTAAATATCATAAGTAGAAATACAAATTTGCATATCTGCAAATAAACAAAAATAATAAAATTCTAATAGTGGCTGCGATCAAATATTCGCAGCAGCGATCAAAAGAGTGTGGTTTCGCATTCTGACCCAGAAATAAGTCATTGTAATCACGCAGAAGTTCCTGTGCTGGTCAGGATCTCCATCTAGGTGGACATGGCGAGGGCCCTCTTTAGCAAAGAGGAGGTGCTGCTCATTTTCTGGATAAGGGTATGATATGTACTTGTGCTTAATCAATGCAGGGGTGGATGTGGTAGTTATATTTGGTGTGGGTGGGGCTCATTGATTTGTTTGGCATCCCCACACATTTGCTTCTGGCCCATGTGCACACATCACTTCCTGCATTTGTTCTGCTGATATAAATGCAAGTATAAATGAGAGCTCTTTTCTATTAAAATATATATGACTTGTTTCACAGTTGGGCGACTTTGAACCTCCGAGTTGCTTGACAAGTTGTACCCCATGATTCTCAATGATAACTAGGGATGGGCCGAACATCCCCCCCCCTGTTCGGTTCGCCGCAGAACATGCGAACAGACAAAAAATTTGTGCGAACACCGTTAAAGCCTATGGGACACGAACATGAATAATCAAAAGTCCTAATTTTAAAGGTTAATATGCAAGTTATTGTCATAAAAAGTGTTTGGGGACCCGGGTCCTGCCCCAGGGGACATGTATCAATGGCAAAAAAGTTTTAAAAATGGCATTTTTTTCGGGAGCAGTGATTTTAATAATGCTTAAAGTGAAACAATAAAAGTGTAATATTCCTTTAAATTTCGTACCTGGGGGGTGTCTATAGTATGCCTGTATAGTGGCGCATTTTTCCCATGTTTAGAACAGTCTGACAGCAAAATTACATTTCTAAAGGAAGAAAAAAATCATTTAAAAGTGCTAGCGCTAGTGCCGGTGTTCTGCCGAGAAAGTTCCCCCCGGCGGATAAGTACTCCCCTGTACTGCGCAGGCGCAGCGCTTGCACTGTACGAGCCGCCGAAAATACCTGAAGCTGAACACCTGTGAGTCAGCTGTACAGGGTGCCTGTAACAAGGCCCCTCGCGGGCTCGCTTCGCTCGCCACGCTTCGGGCACAGCCTCGCTTCGCTTGCCACGCTTCAGGCACGGCCTTGGCTTCATTCGGCATATTTTTAATCTAACTCTATGTCCACTCCAATGGTGGGGCTTGAACCTGGACTCAAGGCAGAATGAAGTGCGCAGATGCCGTGTAGAGCTGATGATCAGCTGTTCAACTTCAGAGACTTTAGGCGGCTCCGTAATCATTCGTACTGTGCATGCGCAGTACAGGGGGGTCCTTATCCGCTGGAGGAACTTTCTCGGCAAGACACTGGCTATTAATGAGTTGTCGGACCCGACAATACATATAAAAGTTCATTGATAAAAACGGCCCGGGATTCCTGCACAGTCCATTACCAGGCCCTTTGGGTCTGGTATGAATATTAAGGGGAACCCCAAACCAAAATTATGTAAAAGTAAAAAAAAAAAAAAAAAATTACACATGCAATTTACATGATGCCACAATGTGATATCTCAGGCACTGTGCCTGGGAATCCCAAAGGCATGTTATTTAACCACTTGACCTCCAGAAGATTTTGCCCCCTTCATGACCAGGGTATTTTTTGCTATTAAACACTGTGCTACTTTAACTAGCAATTGCTTGATCATGCAACACTGTATCCAAATAACTTTTTTTCAGAAATAGAGCTCTATTTGATCATCACTGGGTTTTTGTTTTTTAGTATTTGTATGAAACAAGACTGTCAATTTTGAAAAAAAAAAAATATTTTTTTTACTTTCTGTTATAAAACATATCCAAGAAAATCTAATCCATTCATAAATGTAGGCCAAAATGTATTCTGCTACATGTCTTTGATAAAAAAAATCCCAATAAGTGTATAATAATTGGTTTGTGTAAAAGTTTTAACATCTACAAACAATGGTATATACACTCAAATTTACGTAGCTATAGACGCTTTACTAGTATTGGAGATTATCAGCAAATTATAGTGTGACTGTGATAGTGTGGCTATCTGGCTAGCTGACACTGGCTAGTAGGGACACTAACTAACTGACAATGATGTTGCTAATGACACTAATACAGTGATCAGTGATAATACTGTACACTGTACTAATGACAATAATGAGTGACAGAGGTGATCAGAAGGGCAAACAAGGGCTGTCTTTTTCCATGAATTTAGAGTTAACTTCAGGGAGAAGAAACAGCCATAAACAAATAGCCGATCAGCAGGTATACAGCCAAAAATATTGTCTGTAACGTGCTGACAAACTTATGCTGTGTCCAATCACAGCTCAGATTAGCAAGGGGTATGCACACGTGTGCCCAAAAACCAGGAGGTATAGCAATACCTATACATACATTACCGTGCCTGGCTGTGCCGCCCGCTAGCAGTAAATGTACTGTTAGCGGGTGGCAAGTGGTTAGAGGATTTGTGTATTTATTATGTTGCCCTTTAACCCTTTCTAAAATGGCCTCTCAGCTGAGCAATCATTTTTGATGAAATTAAATGTTCTGTCTTTGGTACATGTCCCCCATGCTCTTTCTGTGCCCATCCCTTAACTTTTAGCTTAGAAAATGTTCATTACTGAAAATGAACATTCGGCACGTATGGATTTCAATAGGGTTCAGATTCCTGATCTAAACTTTGATAATGTTTGGTGAATATTTACCAAACCAAACCTGGATAAGTTAGGATTAAGTTAGGATTAACCACTTTGCGACCATCCGCCGCAGTCGTACTGCGGCAGAATGGCATGGCTGGGCGAAACGACGTAATGAAACGTCGCTTCACCCTGTGGCCACTTGCTTGCCCATGGAGCCGATGTGAGTGCCCGGCAGTCACGATCACTGCTGGGCTCCCGCGATTGCTCGGGGCACACCGAGAACCTGGATCTGTGTGTGTAAATACACAGTTTCCGGTTCTCTGAGGGGAGAAGAGACAGATCGTCTGTTCATACAGAGTATGAACAACGATCTGTCATCTCCCCCCTTCAGTTAGAACACACACTAGGGAACACAATTAACCCCTAGATCGCCCCTAGTGTTAACCGCTTCCCTGCCAGTGACATTTTTACAGTAATCAATGCATTTTTATAGCACTGATCGCTGTATAAATGCCAATGGTCCCAAAAATGTGTCAAAATTGTCCAACGTGTCCGCCATAATGTTGCAGTCCTGATAAAAATCGCAGATCGCCGCCATTACTAGTAAAAAAAAAAAAAAATAATAAAAATCCCATAAAACTATCCCCTATTTTGTAGACGCTATAACTTTTGCGCAAACCAATCAATATATGCTTATTGGTATTTTTTTACTAAAAATATGTAGGAGAATACATATCAGCCTAAACTGAGGAAACAATTATTTTATTATATATTTTTGGGAGATATTTATTACAGCAAAAAGTTAAAAATATTGCATTGTTTTCAAAATTGTCGCTCTTTTGGTTTATAGCGCAAAAAATAAAAACCGCAGAGGTGATCAAATACCACCAAAAGAAAACTCTATTTGTGGGATAAAAATAACGTCAATTTTGTTTGGATGCAACATGACATGACCGCGCAATTGTCAGTTAAAGCGATGCAGTGCCAAATCACGTAAAGTGCTCTGGTCAGGAAGGGGGTAAAATTTTCAAGGGCTGAAGCGGTTACCTAGGCAGGATGTACCTTTAAATATCCCAGAATATGCCAAGTGAGAAAAAGAATGATTTTCATGATGTTGTCACCTGTTGGGGAACAAACTTGTAGGCTGTAGAGGGGGGCCCACGTGGTAGACACGGCACACATAATGATTAAAATTGCAGAAGTGGTATAGTCAAAACCTTCCACCATACAATACATACAACAGTGGCTATACAGTAACTTAGAACTGGCAGCTACACTCACAGAAGTTATGCAGTACTTGCAGGGAACGATGCACAGAGACCGGCAGTACCTGGCGCAGAGGGCAGCTGAAAGGCAGATGCAGCAGAGAGTAGCAGCAGAAATATTCCCCTTTGAAGCACTGACGACAATCCCTATCAGTGGCGGCCTGTCCATTAGGGATGATCGGGCGGCACCCCCCCATCCATGCGTCCGGCCCCCTGATCTACATGCAGGGACACTGGACCATGGATTCCAATGGGGGGGGGGGGTTTAGCCATGTGACTAGAGCCAGAGGCTCTAATAGGCTTCAAAAAAGGATGGGCTCGGGGAGCAGAGCACTGCGCTCTGAGCCCACCCAGTTGTGTGAGAATAGCGAATGAATATTCACTATTCTCACAGTAATCCTCCTCCTGGCCAATAAGGAAGTGGGTCGTGAGACCCGTCACCTGATTGGCTGAAAGGACAGGCAATCCTATTGGACGCCTAGGGGGAGGAGAGATCAGATGCATGGCGGAAGCTACCATGATGGAGAAGAGGACGCACAGGAGCTGCTGTCCGTATCTTGCCGCTGCCGGAGCGCTGCCCGTCCGCAACCTATGGGGTAAGTGCCGATCACCGACCTAGAATGGGCAGGCGGGGGGTGGGTGTTTGTTTGCCACCCCACCCCAAAAAAAAAAAACACCGGCCGCCACTGATCCCTATGCTGTCTCTCCTCCTCTGGAACCTCTTCCTATGCTAGTCACACTTTCCCTGACAAATGGGATCCTGTATAGACTAAAAAATAGTGTTGTGCTACCAGTGTAATACTGAAATTATCTATACTATATAGTATTGCTTGTTAATACTTCATCTTGTGCCACCTCAGTGCTCACAATGCTCTCACCTTAATACTATGACCCACATATATTGCAAGGTCATATAATGTGTTCTGTGTGACCAGCAGGGTCTCCTAGGTACTTGTAGTAGGTCAGAAAAATGGGTGTAGGCCCCATTAAGGCTGTCTGACATTCACGTGGTCATAGTAAAAACCTCCTGCGCTTAGTTGTGCTGCTATGGACATATGACACTTTTCTGCTTGCCCAACTGGAAGGTATGGTGCCAGAGGTCTTGCTGCCCCCACAGGACTTTGGGCGTCTTTACAAATACTAGAGAAAACAGAAATAGGGAGCACCAAACTAGTGGACTACCAAAATAACTATTTTATTTTGAAATATAAAAGGTATTCTACTTACAAACGCATGGCAAGTATAGGCATATAAAAGGGTGCAGAGGAAACCACCTCCAGGTCCATAGCTAGTGGCATGGGAAGCCCTTGTAATGTCCAAAGGTTTACGCTTTTCGAGAATAGGGACCTCTTCTTCAGAGCCAAAGAGTCATTCATGTGGCCATGCTGTGTCACTCAGATAAACGTATGGAAAACCAAGAGGCACTCCTGTGGAAAGGGTGAAAAATAAAATACATCATCTTGTGAAGGGAGAGGAAGTGCAGGGGTGAAGGGTCAAGCCATGCCTACCCTGGTTGCGGCCCGTGTGGGTCACTCCCTCTGAGCTGCCTGCCATGGCTCCTGATTGCAGGTACCTACGGATGGCTTGCGGCACCCGCCTACTATACCACCAATACACATACCTGAGTAATGCCGGCCATACACGGTTCGAATTTCGTAAGAATTTTCTTTCGAAAATCGTATGAAAGAATTTCGCATCATTAGTGGGCTGCAACAACGGCCGATTTTCGTGCGGCATTAGAATTTGAGGAATCGGACATGTTGGAAATTTTCCGAAAAACGAACGATTTTCTAATCAATGATGGGAGAATCGTGCGAGAAATGTAATAAGAAAAGAAAATTTACGGAGAGAAAAGAAGATTCCCAGCCAAGAAAATTCTTTTCTGTAGCAACATGCGGTGAAATTGAAGGCTTGGTCGGCCGAATTTCGAAAATCAATGGTGGCATCATCGGATCACAAAAAAAACGAAATTTCTTATTTTGAAAAGAAAATTCGTTCGAAATTCGACCGTGTATGGCCTGCTTAAGTAAGCATGCACTAGGTGTGGGGTTCCTCTTACCCCACCCCTGCTCATGCCTTTCATTAATTCAATTTTGTTTTTGATATTTTACATACAACTCCCTTATTATAGATTTATCACGTGCTTTGCTCCTGACGAGTTCAAAGGCCACGAAACGCGAATAGCTACCAAATGCTGTGTTCCTATCAAATATACCCAGATCTTCAAGCTATTATGTACTACTCCAACAGGTGCAAGAGGCCATTGGTCCTGCAGGCATCATTTTGATTATATTTTTTATCCAAACATGCTTTGCTGAACCCTGGGGTTTTATTGTGATTCTTATGTTAATACCATGTGATTCTACTATGTGATACTAATGTTATTACCATGTTTTGCTATTACCATGTTTTGCAATTACCTTGCTTACCATTGATACCAGCATTTTATGTAATTATAACGGTAACAATCAATAAAATTCCTATCTGTTCACCAATTTATTCCTTTGCTACCACGTGCTTCATGTAAAGTTCCAAATATCCCCCCTCCCCCTTTGCTCCCCTTCTTTGAACTCAGATAAACGTGCCGAGAGAGCAAAAACAGCCTCCAATGGTGTAGTATTATTAAAACCTCACTCACATTAGTTTAAAATGACATGTCTTCTGCTTTGGTCCTCATTCCTAAAAGTATATGTAATGCCGCGTACATACGAGCAGACTTTTCAACCGGACTGGTCCGACGGTCTATCCGACGGACTTTCGGCGGACTTCCGACGGACTTTCCTACACACGATCACACCAAACTCCGACGGATTCGTACGTGATGACATACGACCGGACTAAAATAAGGAAGTTGATAGCCAGTAGCCAATAGCTGCACTAGCGTCGGTTTTCGTCCGTTGGACTAGTATACAGACGAGCGGACTTTTTGATATGAACTGGGTCCGGCGGAGTTCCGATGTAAAGATTTGAAACATGTTCCAAATCTAAAGCCTGTCAGATTTTCGACCGAAAAAGTCCGCTGCAAGTCCGATGAAGCCCACACACGATCAAATTGTCCGTCAGACCAGTCCGGTCGAAAAGTCTGCTCGTGTGTACGCGGCATAAGGCTAATCACTGATCTCATTGAATTTATTTTCAAGATGTTTAAATTTGCAGCCTTTATTAAAATGATATCTGGTGATCCTACCATAACTTCTCTTGTTTAGACACTTCCTGTTATAGGGTGAAAATGCCCTGCCGCTGTCTCCAGATTCTTTCCTGTGCAGTCACTCTTTTACACGCTCTCCCATGAGTACAAGTGGTAATCCTGAAGTACATTGCACAGGCATGTTCCACTGTTGACATTATGAGGAAACTCACCCTGAAAAATTTAATGCAGCAGTTGTTGGAGTGCATGCATCTAGATAGCGGGTTGGAAATAGCCAGTTAGATGCTGTCCCAGATGGGAGGGGAAGAGTTAATACTATTCCAGTTCTTTGGCTTTTGGCAGGTTTTTTTTCTCCGAGTCTGACCCACTGAACCTGTGTTATAAAAGAGGAACAAAGGTGCGGAACAGGGAGTCCCCTGAGAGGCTGCGAGCCCCCGAGTGGAGAGGTCCTGGGCCAGTAAGGAAAAGAGAAAGAGATTAGCATCCAAGAGAAGCAGAGGAATGTTGCTTATGACTACTGGAATGTAAAGCTCATCAGAACTTGGGGTTCGCTCCAAAGAAACCAGCTGCTGGAGTATGTCACAGTACTGTCCACTGATGGACCCTGTTTTACATTGATACTACCTTTGCAAGTATGCCGGGGCAGCACATAGCCACAGAGTTAGGGTTAGGGATTTAGGGGAGAATAATGTCTCCGTATGTTGTATGCCTTTTACACTTTTTCAAGTAGAGTTTTGAAACCTTGTTCTCACCTGGTCTGAAGTTACTAAGGGGGTGTAATGCAAGTAACTGGCACCAGCCCAGGGCCTCGACTGCCATAAACATAAAAAAAAATCGAGCTTTAAGGGTCGAAGCTTGGTGACCTGAGGGCCTAAGTCCTACCCCACCATTGGTAAAAATGTGGGCCTCCTACGACCTATGGTTCAAGAGATATGGGGCTCCTTGTGCAGCCTGTTTGCAGCACACTGAGAGGCTGACCTTACAGTGCCCCTCACTTCTTGTCAGCGGCACTGAGCTCAGTGAACAGCTTGGAGTCTTGGACAAATGATAAAGTACCATTGGTCCCAGCTGTCCAATAAAAATGCAGCAGTTGAGGCACGCCTCTCACTGCAGTGTCATAGAAGGGACATGTGTGTCTAAAAGAGAAATGCTCCCTTCCAGCCCAGCCCTCTTAAATACAAGAAAAAACATGTGTTTATGGGTATAAGATTTACCCACAATCCCATATTCTTCTCACACAGTTAGGAGGGAGAAACTGATTCTGTTGAAAAGGTACTGTTATATTCAAGTAAAATCATATATTTATATGCTCTATGTTATAATAACATAATCATTTATTATTTATCCAATTACCGTACTCTGAAATTACTGGTTGGAAGTTATAACTTCAAACTTCAGTAATTTGTCCGTTAAGCCATCTGCTTGAGTACAGATTTTGAAAATATAGTAAATTACCTTAAAAACAATATATAATAATTATTTGTATATTACTTACTTATGGTAATTAACCCCTTGCCACCCAGGCCAACTCTGACACTTCTCTCCTACATGTAGAAATTATAATTCTTTTGCTAGAAAATTACTTAGAGCCCTCAAACATTATATATATATATATATATATATATATATATATATATATATATATATATATATATATTGTTTTCGCAGACACCCTAGGGAATAAAATGGTGGTTGCTTCAACTTTTTATGTCCCACGGTATTTGCGTAGCAATTTTTTTAAACACGTTTTTTTTTTGGAAAAAAAATGTTTCATGTATATATAAAAAAAAAAAAAACACCGTTAGCCCGATTTTTTTGTAGAATGTGAAAGATGATGTTATGCCGAGTAAATAGATTGTGCAGATAATGGAGTAAATAGATCGTGCAGATCATCCTTGATAAAACCCACTTGATTGGGTGAAACATGTCAGTAACAACACCACGACAGTGAAGTTGTACACGTCACGGTTGACGCATCGTGTCACGTCAGCGCAAGCGCACTGCACACCATGAGGACAGTGGGAGCCATCTTTATGTGAGAAATCAGGACGGCATGCCAAGACGGCTTTACAACTCTATAGCACCACCAGTAGACCTATACTGTGATGCTCCCTGGACTTCTGTGTGGCAATTGAGTACCTTGGATGATTGGATCTGTGCAGTGCAAGACTCCCCTATAGATGGGCTCACAAAGAGACACCTGGGACACCTGTCAGATATCAGAGACTCTTGCCTAAATTGTCGGGTGAGCGGACCATTGGTCTGCTCTACTGTTCCCAGTGATCGAGAACAGTGATCTCTGTTATGTCCCTGGCAGCCCATCCCCCTACAGTTAGAACACACCCAGGGAACACAGTTAACCCCTTGATCGCACCCTAGTGTTAACCCCTTCCCTGCCAGTGTCATTTTTACATTGTTCAGTGCATTTTTATATTACTGATCAATGTAATAATGTCACTGGGCATTTGGGGACAAATTTGTCCGCCGCAATGTTGCAGCCCCGCTAAAAAACGCTGATCGCCACAATTACTAGTAAAAAAAAAGTCCCATAAAAAATCTAATCCATAGTTTGTAGACGTGATAACTTTTGTGCAAACCAATCAATATACGCATATTGCGATTTTTTTGTTACCAAAAATATATAGAATAATATATATCGGCCTAAACTGATAAATAAATGTGTTTTTATAGATATATATTTTTTTGAATATATATTATAGCAAAAAGTAAAAAACATTTTTTTTTTTCAAAATTGTTTGTTTATAGCACAAAAAATAAAAACCGCAGAGGTGATCAAATACCACCAAAAGAAAGCTGTATTTGTGTGCAAAAAGGACATCAATTTTGTTTGGGTACAGCGTCGCGCAACCGCACAATTGTCAGTTAAAGTGATGCAGTGCCGTATCGCAAAAAATGGCCTGGTCATTAAGGGGGCAAATCCTTCTGGTCCTTAAATAGTTAGGAACGCTTATAAATAAACAAAAATGTGTATAAACTCAGCTTACAGCTTTTACACGAGTTTACAAGCGGTTACAAGAATTTTGTGTTTGAAATACCAGTAAACTTCTGTCCTGAATGCAATTTTTTGCTTTAAATAAAAATGCCACAAAACTCAACTGTCTCTAAACTACTATAAAGTACTCAGTGTACATGTACAGATAAGATAACATAAAGGAGAGTTCAGGGGCTGTGGAATAAAAGTCCAACTGCTCCTAAATATCCATTTATCAGCTGTACATGAGGCCTAAATGTGACCTTTAATAAATGAAACATTGTGTCTAAGTGGAATTGCTATATTTATATATATATATATATATATATATATATATATAAAAGGCAAAGATAAAAAGATTTTCCTAAAGCAAGGTTAAAAATGATTACATTCTGAAACATATAATAATAATTAAAATGTATGGCACTGAAACTTTTTATTTAGAAAGCAACATTGTACCATTAGGTAACTAAATGTGCTATTATGTGAATCAGGTCAATTGGAGAACAAGGTAAATGACTGATTGGCTTCTTTCATTTGAAAAGACATATTGAAAAAAAAGGAGGAGAGGGTCAACATGGCATTGCTATAATAAAGATTATCAGTAAAAAATATTCCATATAACCTATTTCATCTCTACACCTTTATGCCCCGTACACAAGAGCGGAAATTCCGCCAGCAAAAGTCCGATGAGAGTATTTGGTCTGAAAATGCTCCATCAGGACTTTTGCTGGCGGAATTCCAGCCAGCAAAAGATTGAGAGCGTGTTTTCAATTTTTCGGTCAGAAAAAGTTCCTATCGGAAATTCCAATCGTCTGTACCAATTCCGACACCCAAAATTCCTATGCATGCTCGGAAACAATTCAACACATGCTCGGAAGCATTAAACTTCATTTTCGTGGCTCGTCGTAGTGTTGTGCGTCACCACGTTTTTGACGATTGAAAGTTCAGCAAACTTTTGTGTGACCGTGTGTATGCAAGCCAAGCTTGAGCGGAATCTTGGAACCATCCAAGATATTTTCTACGGAAATTCCGCTCATGTGTACGTGGCATTAGACCAAATTTAAACAAACTTATAAAAGTCTTAAAGCAGATCTCTAGACAAACTTTTTGAGTGAAAGGATTAAAACTTCTCAATGGTTTTATTGCTGTCTTTAGCCTTACTTTCTATTCTGGTGACCCCTGTCATTGGGATAGGAGATGAAGGGAAAAACGTTACAGTTTTGGTGTCAACTATCAAAAGTTACAATTTCTCCTCACGTTTTATCTCCAGGAGAGGAAGTGAGTGGAAAATTTCCCAACCAGGAACAGATTAAAATTAAAAAGTGACAGAGGTTCTAACCTTTCCTCACTTGACTCAAAGCTAGAAAAATTATTGGATGGAATTCCACTTAAATTGGAAAGCTTCTTAAGTTTTAACAGCTCTTGGGCTTCCATAGGGTGAATAAGGAGGAGCTCCACTGGCATCTTTAAATAAAACATGGGAGAAATAAAAGGGCTGCAATTTCTGAGCAACTTTAGAAAGTGCATGGTCAACAATAGCTGTAGGTTTCCTTTAAAGCCTATCCAAATCCAAAAACAAAATTGTAATTTATTACAGATCTGTTTTGTAGAAATTACTTTAAACTCCAAACAGTTAAATATTTTCTGAAAGCAGGGGTCCTGTAGAATAAGATAGAGGCCCTGTAGAATGGTAGGCTGCACCTTTTGGAGGCCTGTAGAAGTGATCAATGGCTCTTAAACCACCTGGATCACCTTTACCTATTGACACGCTTGAATACTGCCCATAAAACGGCAAGCGCTTTTGCAGCGCTTTTGAGGCGTTAGCTGTGCGCTTTTTTGAAGGTCACGTGACTCAAAAGAACCATTTTGAGGCTCTTTTGAAGTGCTTTTCGTGCACTTTTGAGGCGCTTCCCATTCATTTCAATGGAGAGGGGCGCTTTTGAAGCGTTTTTTTTTAACACTTTTGACATGCACCAAAGAGGCTGCTTGCGGCAGTTTTTTTACCGCCCCTCCAGCAAACCCACCCCAGTGTGAAAGTGTTAATTGATTTTGATGGAAATTATTTTTTGTGAGCATTTCAGGTGCTTCTTTTAGCATAAAAGCACCTGAAAAGTGCCTCAGTGTGAAAGAGGTCTAAGGGTTATCAGGCTACCACTCTAAGAATGCACTGGAATGAGGGCACATACACAGCTTGACAGTAAATCAATTAACTGTATTAAGGCAATTCAATGTAATACATTAAACCAGCAAACAGATCAACGCATATACAAAAGTGCACTATAATAGCCTAATGAGGAATTAATCACTAGCTTGCACTTAAAGAAACTAGAGCTGATAGAAAGTACACAGCGTCTAGTAAGTAACGCTGGCTGGCTTTCGTGGGGCCCTTCTTTAGGTGGTGCACTGTCCCTCTAAGAATGTTAGGGGATAACACAGGCTCTGGTGCTATGGAATGAGAGAAAGAGGAGAGGAGCTGGCTGCAGCCACATATGCTTGCTGAAAATGTTCTTAGCCTGAAAAATGAAAATGAATTGCAGCCACCACATCTAAGGACCAGTAAACTGCAATGTATTACAGTCTTGTTTTTAAGTTTTGATTGTTTTAAAATACCCTATATGTGACTCTGACAAGTGATTTATTTTTACACTATCTAGCTCCCAATATTAAAGCTTTAAATGACTGTAACTTCACAAATAAAGCTACTAACAGATATAACATGCAGGCACCTAGATCAACATGCAGGCATTCTGATCAAGTGAATCTCTGATACTGCTAGTTTTCAAGCTTGCTCTCTCCCTCCTATCTAGCACACATTGGTCAGTAAGGCAATTCATCGTAGCTATGGGCTTTTAAAAATTTGGTAATAGAGGGAGTAATGAATGATATGTAGCGCACTCCACATAGAAGTCGCTGGTGATCTCCCACCTTGCACAGCCAGGCACACCGAATTTCCACAGTTTCCCAGAGTCAGAAAACAGACCATTACTTTGTTTTTGTATTTTTATTGAGGGGATAAACCTTGGATGGGGAGTAGGGGTATTATGGGATGCCCACTTGACTTTGAAACATCTTCAGGGACAACTCCTAGTATATACAGTCCTATATGCAGCTCCTTTCCTTCCTCCAGCAGAACCACCAGTGGTGTCACTATGTCAAAAAATCTGTAGCACTACCCAATTACAGTCAGGGACTCGCAGCCCCTATACTTGTGTGATGTAGAGTGCCACCATGGGACAGAAACCGATGTCTCTGGAATTATCAATACACATGACAACCAGGACCAGGAATTCGCCTTAGAGCTAGTAGGAAATCCTTCCTTCTATTAAGCTGGTAGATTCTCATGATGGAAGTCAACCTTTCTGGCTAGGAAGGAGTCCTTGACACTTTTTTGATACAGAGGACAGGGTCACCAGTGAAAGCTTGCTCCAAGTAATTCAGTAATCTCTTCCACACTGGAAATTCTTGCTTACAGGGTAATCTGATTGAGATTAAGAGTGTGGCAGTTCTAAGAGAAACTGGGCAGATTCTACCTTGGATGGAACGTCACATTCTAACCCTATCTGCTGTGTACATTCCAGATGTGGGGAATTGATGAGCATATTTTCTCAGTTGACAGCAGATAGACCCTCTTTCATGGAGTTCATCCCCTCTGTCACCATCGTGATAGGGCTCAGTGATGTGGTCTATCACTATATCATGTAATTCACGTATATACAGTGTTTAAAAAAAAAAAATATATATATATATATATATATATATATATATATATATATATATATATATATATATATATAAAAGTTTTTTTACAACATACAATACTTTGTACAGCATATAAAAAAGGTGGATCAAATATTCATTTTACAGAGGACAAAGTGTGTTTAAGCAAGTGCTTATTCCCTGGTATCAAGCAGATAATAACAATGATATACTGTACCATATGGAATATATAAGACACAGGATAAAAGGAAACAGTATCAAGAACATCAGTGTTTATAGCATGTATACAAGGGAGAAGAGCATTGTAGCTTGCTTACTTACAAGACAGGCCAGTCCTCCGCTAAATAAGTATACTAACATGTGCAAAACCTGCGCTACTCTTTAGTCTGTCCTAGATTTCAGAGTACAGTGATACCTCGGTTCACAAACTTAATTTGTGAAACAACTCTGGTTGGGAACCGAATTGGTTGAGAACCGAGGCAAATTTCCCCATGGGGTTCAATATAAATCAGGTTAATCCTTTCTGAACTTTTTTGTTTTTGTTTTTGAACCACAAAAATATGAAACAAAGTACAGTACAGTATGAAGAGAGAGAGCACACTAACCTTGCTTAAAGTGGAGGTCCGCTGAAAAAAAAATATTAACAGCCAGCAGCTACAAATACTGCAGCTGCTGACTTTTAATATATGGACACTTACCTGTCCAGGGAGCCTGCGATGTCGGCAGCCGAAGCCGATCCGTCCTTCGGCTCTCAGCTGCTGCCGCCGCCATCCTCGGTAAGGGAATAAGGAAGTGAGACCACGTTATCATTCATCAGATTTAACACTCTGTTCGTAATGTTGGGGTGGTGCGTCTCAAAAAAATCATGTCACTAATTCCAATTTTCAATAATGGATTTTATGGCAACACTGCTAACCTCCTCCGTGTCTTCCTCTTCCTCAGTGAAATGCTCCTCAGTAAGTGCCTTCTGCTGATCACTGTGGAGTTCAGAAAGTTCTTCCGTGGTCAGCTCCTCCTTATGTTCCTCAACAAGCGCCTCTATGTCTGCACCATCGATGCCCAGACCCAAACTGTTGCCCATGGACACAATCTCCATCACTACCTCTGCATCACACCCTTCAAAGTCACATTCAGTGACACATTCTGGCCACAGTTACCTGCAGGCTGAGTTTAGGGTTCGGTGAGTGACATCTTCCCAGGCTTTGTCAATGAGGTTAATGCAGTGCAGAACATTGAAATGCTACTTCCAGAATTCTTTCAGACTCAAGGACGTCTCTTCAGTGACATTAAAACACCTAGTGAAGAGCGCCTTTGTGTACAGCTTCTTGAAGTTGCAGATCACTTGCTCATCCATGGGCTGCAGAGGTGTCGTGTTGGGGGGGGGGAACCTTTATGAAGTCATACTGGGCGTCCATATCATCCACCAAAGCTGGAGAGTGTGCCGTGGCATTTTCTTACGGTGGGTGTGAACACCTTGTGCAGCCATTCCATGAACAATTGCCTTGTGACCCAAGCTTTTGCATTGGCCCTCCACATGACAGGCAGTCTGGTCTTGTTCACATTCGGTTCCCTGAATGCACGAGGGGTCTGGAAATGGTACACCAGTAGTGGTTTAATCTTCAGATCGGCGCTTGCATTCACACACAGCAAAAGGGTCAATCTGTTCTTCATGGGCTTGTGCCCCGGCAGTGCCTTCTCCTCCTACACGATATAGGTTCTGTTCGGCATCTTTTTCCAGAAGAGCCCTGTTTCATCACAATTGAACACTTGTTGAGCAATGTATCTTTCTGTCTTCATGAATTCCATAAATTCTTTCTTGTAGGCTTCTGCACTGGCCTTGTCAGAACTGTAAGCCTCACCATATCTTGCCAGACTGTGGATGCCACTTCTCTTGCGGAATTTTTCAAACCACCCTCTACTGGCTTTAAATACTTCACATGCTGCACTTGTAGAGGGTTGTTTTTGCAGTAAATCATTGTGCAATTTCTTGGCTTTTTCACAGATCATAGCTTCACTAACACTATCACCTGCCAGCTGTTTCTCATTCAACCACACTGACAAAAGTTTTTCCATCTCTTCCGGCCCTTGCGTCCTCTGCTTGGTTAACATTGTTACTCCTTTTGCCACATCAGCTCCTTTGATGGCAGCTTTCTTCTTCAAAATAGTGGAGATTGTCGTCTTCGCCATCTTGTACTCCTAGGCCAGATCAGTCACACAAATACCACGCTTATGCTTTTCTACAATTTCCTTCTTCAGCTCAATGGTTATTTTCTTCACAAGCTTATTCTTACAATTCATGCTCTGAACAGTCTTGTCACCTTCATTACCGCTCTGCACTTTTTTACCACCATGCTTGCTCTGCACATTCTTGTCACCTGCATTACTGCTCTGCACATTCTTTTCACCTGCATTTCTGCTCTGCACATTCTTGTCACCTGCATTTCCGTTCTGCACCTTCTTGTCACCTGCATTTCTGCTCTGCACATTCTTGACACCTGCATTTCCGCTCTGCACATTCTTGTCACCTGCATTACCACTCTACACTCTCTTGTCACCTGCATTACTGCTCTGAACTTTCTTGTCACCTTCATTACCACTCTGCACTTTCCTCTTACCACCATGCTTGCTCTGAAGAGTCTTGTCACCTTCATTACTGCTCCACACTTTGTCACCTTCATTACCGCTCTGCACTTTCTTGTCACCTTGATTACCGCTCTGCACATTCTTGTCACCTGCATTACTGCTCTGCACATTCTTGTCACCTTCATTACCGATCTATACTTTCTTCTTACCACCATGCTTGCTCTGAATTTTCTTTGGAGCCATACTGAATGTCCGGTACAGTATAGTATGGGATAGAAAAGCACACAAAAAAGCTTTACATCAAGTGTGCACAGGGATGTACAGTACAGTACTGTACAGTATGTGCTAAAAAGCACACCAAAAGCTTCTCAACACTGTAAGTCTTTACAGTACACCTTCAGTGTCTCTTTTAGTGTCTCTATGTGACTGCAATCTCACTTACAAGAAGTCACGTCCACGTGTCAAGAGCAGGGAAGATGGCCGCGGCTCGTGTTTGTGAACAGAAGCTGAGTTCGCGTACCGAAGCAAATTTTTGGGACCTCTTCTGTTCGGGAACCAAGTTGTTTGTGAACAGAAGCATTCGTGAACTGAGGTATCACTGTACATGAAACAAAGTATACAGAAGCAAAAAAGAAATGTGAAGAATAAAAAAGGGTATCAGCCTATCAACCTTCATAATCACAAACTACATTCAAAGAATGAGATGGATGTGTAACAATGGGCTCCAACTAGGATGGATCTTCTTTTGATGTGCCACAACTCCCATACCTTATTATGTTTATCTAAGGAGTCATGTAGATGTGCCATAAGTGTTTCCATCAGTTCAATGTCTTTAATTCTAGCATAAAGCACTAAGATGGAGGTTCTCTTCTTTTCCAGTTAAGTGCGACTAGGCAACCCGCTGCTGTGAGGATATGCCTCAAAAGTTTTTTGGAGGTTTTTGAGAAGTCTGGGGGAGACAAGCCTAAAAGAAATACTTTAGGAGTAAAGGGAATATTTAAGTCAAAAATGTGTTGCAGCAAATGAGGAACCAACTTCCAATGTGGTTTAATACACAGACTATCAGGGTTCCGTGTACATTGATCGGGCGCAGGGTTTTATCCCCTGTCTGAGCTGCTCAGTTTCCTGCCAATCCGCCCTGAATCTAGTGTAGCACTCTCTACTTTAGGTAGGTGCTAGAAGTAGGATTTTTGTGAGTGCAGGTACATTTAATCAGGACTAGCTGTAAGGTAGGCCTGTTTGTTTTGATCTGTGTGGGCTGGGAGTGTCTCAGTGTAGGCTGGTGACTCACAGATAGCATCATCTTTCGGTTACCCCCTCTGGCTTCTAGAGGATTCTAGAAGAGAGGAGGGGAAGAGAGGTGGAGCTGTCTGAAGGTGTCTCAGGGAGCCCTGACCAATCCCCAACTAGGATTGGCAGGCCTCCTTGATATACCCAGGGTCAGCTCAGCTGGGGGGGACTTGTCGGGTGGAAGAAGCTGGAGATGGAGCACTATGTTGTCAGGGTCTTTGAGGCACTCCCCAGTCTGAGGGGAGGTGACCTTGGGCCTGAGGGGTTTGGGTGCAAGTCCAAGCCTTTCAAACAAAGAAGGATCTGGACAGGAGGCACAGAGAGGGACAGAGAAAGACAATGGGAGCTAGTGTTGCCGGGCAAGTCTTAAGGAGGGATCCACCGGAGTGCAGCCAGGAGGGCTGGTGAGTGACAGGCACAGTTGGACAGCTGCAGTCAGGAGGGCTGGCAGGGCCTGAAGAGAACTGACTGGGAACAGTAGTCCACCATAGGACAGCTAGCACTAAAAGACTTTCTTCCACTATTTGTTGCTACACTAAAGGGGCCCACGGTTGCTAAGGCCTGACAGAGTAAGAGTTGGGCCTACCATGTGCTAACTGTGCCTGAAACCAAGTATTGTACAGGAGACAGAGAAACAGTCTGCAAATAAGCGTTGTGCTGGAGGAGACTGGAGCTCTAGAAGTGTAAATAGAGGTTGCAACTGATCATCTTATTGATTATGGGCATCCCATAATTTCCCTTACCCTATCCAAGTTCAAAATCCCTTAATAAAGTACAAAACAAACATATGGACTGTTCATTGTCTCTAAGGTGAATGGGAGGTGATTGCCGGGCTGGGCAGAGGTGGCAGGTGAGACCACAATATCCAGCAGCCCCTACGGGACCTCCCTGTTCCTGTTTGCTGCTCTTTCAGTACAATTGTATTCTGTGTGTTTGTTTGGTCTTGTCACTGTTCGCAGTGTTTTCCCTCTTGCTGCACTCTTATATTTCCTTCGGTTTTTGTCTGTGTATCTCAGGGGCGGATCCAGGGGGGCAACGGGGCAATTGCCCCCTCCAAGAATGCTGGTGAGAGGGCAGGCAGGTGGCTCGGCGGGAGAGGGAGCGGACGGCCAGGCGGGTGACAGTCTGAGAGAGTGGGCGGGTGAGAGAGTGGATGGCCGGGCTGGTGACTGACAGTCTGAGTGAGAGCGTGGGCGGGTGAGAGAGCGCACAGCCGGGCTTGTGACTGACAGTCTGAGTGAGAGAGTTGGCGGGTGAGAGAGCAGACGGCCGGGCTGGTGACTGACAGTCTGAGTGAGAGAGTGGGCGGGTGAGAGAGCGGATGGCCAGGCTGGTGACAGTCTGAGTGAGACTGACAGTGGGCGGGTGAGAGAGCGGACGGTCGGGCTGGTGACAGTCTGAGTGAGACTGACAGTGGGCGGGTGAGAGAGCGGATGGCCGGGCTGGTGACTGACAGTCTGAGAGAGTGGGCGGGTGAGAGAGCGGCCGGCCGGGCTGGTGACAGTCTGAGTGAGACTGTCAGAGAGCTCACCTTGCTGGTCATGGGATTTGCCAGCTATAAGTGAGGGTGGTGGCAAGATTTTTGCAATCACGTGGGTGTGTGTATTGGTCCAGCAACGCACCAGCACCTTTGCAGCCATTGTGCTACCTGCTGGGTGTTTGGTGTGTCCTGTACCTTTAAGAAGGGGTGGGCTCCCTTCAGTCCACCTGCCCTCACTTATCCATTAGAATGCATGTGCCTCCACTGTGGGGACACCTAAATTTTAGTGTTAGGACCACAGATTACAGGGTGTCGTGACGTGGCTCTGTGGCTTATGCATGCGTTTGCAAATGCGTGCGGACTGAACCCCTGTTTTTAACGTGTACTGTTAGACAGGTCAATTGGTTGTCTGCGAGCTGGTGGTAAGTAGGCTTGGAATTTTTCCTGGGCATTCCCCAGGTTTTGTTGTTATCTCTCATCCTGTACCTGGATCTCTTCAGCAGGCTCTCATACCATTCCGCACTCTCGTGCCTCCTGTCTGCTCTACCAGGGGCCGTGAGTCGGATAAGTAAGGGAGTCTACCCCATGGATGAACTATGTAGACACCTGGCAGGACTTACCCAGGCAGTGAAAAGCCTTCAGGAAGGTTACTCAAGATTGGAGGAACAAGTCCAGGCCTTATCTTCCTCTTCCAACCCCCAGGGGGCGTCTTCTGCTGGATTCCAATCTGCACCCTCCGTAGTAATGCTTCCTCCAGAGCCCAGAGTACTCACTCCCGAGAAATTTGCCGGTGAACGCAGCAAGTATCGTGCCTTCCGCAATTCCTGCGAACTCTACTTTGCTCTGCAACTCGTTTTCACTGGAAGCGACCAAAGTAGGCTTTGTTATTTCCCTGCTGACAGGTGAGCCACAAACCTGGGCTCACCGCCTTCTGGAGCAAAAATCTATCTCCCTAGATAGCCTAGACGATTTCTTCAGGGCCATGTTCCAATTATATGAAGATCCCCAACTGACAGCGACTGCTGAAGCTGCACTGCATTCTCTGCAACAGGGTCGCAGAGCGGCCGAAGATTATGCAGTCGACTTCAGACATTGGAGCGCCGATATGGACTGGAACGATGCTGCCCTGCGTCATCAGTTCAGAATGGGGCTATCTGACCCACTCAAGGACGAGTTGGCTCGAGTGGGGGTACCTCAGTCTCTAAAAGACCTCATCGATCTCTCCATCCAGATTGACCGTCACCTAAGAGAGCGTCGGTCAGAAAGGTCTACCAGCCACATTCGTCCCACCTGGATGTTACCAAAGGGTCCCAGTCCGGTCAGTCAGTTTCCTCCGGCTTCATCTGTCTCGACTCCAGAACCCCCTGAACCCATGCAACTCTGCTCCGGCCTACGCTTACTCCAGAGGAAAAGATGCGCAGACGAACCCACAACCTGTGCCTATACTGCGGTGAATCCGGGCACTACGTGAGAGCCTGCCCCAACAAGATGCGTAAGTGTCGTTCTGCCTCTTCAGTGTGTGCATCTGTGTTACCTAAACTTGGTTCTCATCTCGCTCTTTCCTTCACTCTGCAGCTTCCAGGAGGGAGTATTCCAGTGTCAGTAATTATTGATTCCGGCGCATACAGCTGTTTCATCGATTTGACCTTTGCTGCCAACCATCGTATTGGACTTCAACCTAAGGCTCAGGGGCTTGCTGTCCATCTAGCGGATGGATCCATCCTTAGTTCAGGCCCGGTCACTCAAGAGACCGTCCCCTTGCTGGCCACCATGGGTACCCACCATCAGGAGCTTCTGCGTCTGGATGCCATCTCTTCTCCTCTTTTCCCTATTATCCTAGGGATGCCCTGGCTACAGGCCCACAATCCCAGTATCAACTGGGCCACAGGAGAAGTCAAATTTCTCTCTGAGTATTGCCAACAGCATTGTTTACAGCAATATTCTGACATGACCTCCCAACTCCTGTGCTTGGACTCAGATGCTGAACTACGTCAGTCCGTCCCTGAAGCTTATCTGGACTTCCTGGATGTATTTAGTAAAAAAGGAGCAGAAACCTTGCCCCCTCATAGGCCGTATGACTGTCCTATAGAACTGTTACCTGGTACTGAAGTTCCATTTGGGAGAATCTTCCCGTTAACTAGGAGTTAGACACATTAAAGACTTACATAGATGAAAACTTGGAAAAAGGGTTCATTCGTCCTTCTACCTCCCCAGCCGGTGCTGGCATCTTCTTTGTCGAGAAGAAGGACCACTCGTTACGTCCCTGCAGCGATTACCGGGAGTTGAATAAGATCACCATTAAGAATCGTTATCCCTTGCCTTTAGTACCTGAACTTTTTCAAAGATTAGGAACCGCAGTCATATTCACAAAACTAGATCTCCGCGGAGCTTATAACTTGATCCATATCAGAAAAGGGGACGAATGGAAGACGGCCTTCCGTACTCGATTCGGGCACTTCGAGTACCTTGTCATGCCATTTGGATTATGCAACGCTCCCGCAACCTTCCAACATTTCGTCAATGCTATTTTCCGTGATTACCTGGATCTGTATATAATAGTATACCTTGACGACATCTTGATCTTCTCCTCTTCACTAACCGATCACCGTAGACATGTCTGCAATGTCCTAACCCGGCTTAGGCAACACGGCCTCTATGCAAAACTCGAGAAATGCGAGTTTGAACGTCAATGTATTCAGTTCTTGGGCCTAGTCATCTTAGTGGAGGGTATCAGGATGGACCCCCAAAAGGTGTCTGCTATTCTGGATTGGCCCGCTCCGGTAGATAAAAAAGGGGTACAACGCTTTATTGGCTTTGCCAATTTTTACCGGAAGTTTATTCAAGGTTTTTCTGCAATCATCGCTCCAATCACCGAATTGACCAAACAGGGAACCCGATTCTCTTGGACTGACAAAGCCCAGTTGGCTTTCGAAAGACTCAAAAAGCTATTTACTTCAGCCACCATTTTGAAACACCCTAACCCTGTCCTACTATTTGTCTTGGAGGTCGACGCTTCGGAGATCGCAGTGGGAGCAGTGCTCTCTCAACGACAGGGTGCCAAGGCCCTCCTCTATCCAGTAGCGTTCTTTTCACGCAAACTTTCAATTTCGGAAAGAAATTATGATGTGGGGGATCGAGAACTTCTGGCCATCAAGGCGGCTCTGGAGGAATGGCTTTACCTATTGGAGGGTGCTGCACATCCTATTCTGGTCTACACCGACCACAAGAATCTGGAATACCTGAGAACAGCCAAAAGATTAAGACCTCGTCAGGCCAGATGGGCACTTTTTGTCTCACGATTCCAGTTTCACATAACTTACAGGCCCGGTTCCAAGAATATAAAGTCAGATGCTCTTTCCCGCATGTTTTACGATTCAGAGAAGACCGTATCTCCCGATACGATTCTTCCTTCGGGTAACTTCCTGCTCCTCCAAGGGGACCCTGTTTCACGGATAAGACAGGCCTCGGTGGGAATGCTTCCGTACCCCGAAACCGATTGGAGAGAGGGCCTGTTTTGGCGAAGAGACAAGATCGTGGTTCCCGAGAAGCTAAGGGTAACTGTGATGGAACTATGTCATGATCATAAGTTGGCCGGACATTTTGGTGTCCTGAAAACCACTGAACTGGTACAGCGCACCTTCTGGTGGCCTCAATTAGCCTGTGACTGTAAAAATTTTGTGGATTCATGCAACACTTGTGCTCGGAGTAAGAACACCAGGACAAAGGCCTTGGGATTATTAAAACCCTTACCTGTTCCAGAGAGGCCATGGAAGATGATATCAATAGACTTCATCGTGGAATTGCCCCCCTCCGAGGGTTTCTCTACTATTTTTGTTGTGGTATACAGGCTGTCGAAGATGGCACATTTCCTCCCCATGAAGGGTACACCTTCGGCTATGGATACGGCAAAGATTTTTGTCAAAGAAGTGGTTTACATGGAGTCCCAGCAAGCATTGTGTCCCATCGGGGTGTTCAATTCACTTCAATGTTCTGGAAGGCCCTCTGTGGTTCCCTCGAAATTGAATTGGCCTTTTCATCCGCCTATCATCCCCAGACGAACGGGCAAACTGAGAGAACCAACCAGACCTTGGAGCAATACCTTAGGTGCTTCTCTGCCTTCTCTCAGGATGACTGGGTTTCCTTATTACCCGTTGCAGAATTCTCCTATAACAACTCTTTGCACTCTGCCATCAATCAAACACCATTTTACACTAATTACAGGTTCCATCCATCTTTTCTACCAATCTCAGTACCTGAATGCTCCGTTCCGGCCGTCTCAGAGACTATGAATTTCTTTTCCACCAACAATAAGATCCTACAAGAGACTATGGCCAAATCCCAGGATTACAATAAAAAAATGTTTGATAAGAAGAGGCGTGGAGAATTGATCGTGGAGCCCGGCAACCAAGTGTGGTTATCCACAACCAACCTGAAAATGTCTTGTCCCTCTAGAAAATTAGGCCCTAAGTTTATGGGTCCGTTCCCAGTGAAGAGGAAAATAAATGATGTGACCTATGAACTTGATTTGCCAGACTCTCCAAAAGTACAATCGGTCTTCCATGTGACACTGCTGAAACCTGCTACCTCTAATCCTTTTGCTGGTCGCACTGTCGGCCCACCCAAACCTGTCATAATTGACAACAAAGAGGAATTTGAGGTAGAGGCAATCCTTGACTGTAGGAAAAGGAGGAATGGAATTCAGTATCTTATTAAATGGAAAGGATATGGTCCGGAGGACAATTCCTGGGAACCAGAAAACAATTTACATGCCCCGGAACTTTTACAGACTTTCAGAAATGTTCATGCCTCCAAGTTGGCCCAGCTGGGCATCCGGAGGCTGCCCTTAGGGAGGGGGCACTGTCAGAGAGCTCACCTTGCTGGTCATGGGATTGGCCACCTGGGGGCGTGCCTGTGAGCATGACATCATCTCTCACCGCCCGCCCTGCATCCCTGCAGTTCCGCCCTCACTGTGCAGGCAGCCACGGGCAGCAGAAAGATTACATCATCTCTCTGCTGCCTGACTGGTAATCTGCTGCCTCACCCTCTGGGAAACAGAAAGTGACAATTGTAGCAGGCACGTGACAATCCGCAATGTGTGGCAGATGATGTGGCAAGTGACAATTTGATCTGGTGGCAGGCGACGTGGCAAGTGACAATCTGCATCTGGTGGCAGGCGACATGGCAAGTGACAATTTGCAATGTGTGGCATGTGACGTGACAATCCGCATCTGGTGGCAGGTGACGTGGCAAGTGACAATCTGCATTTGGTGGCAGGCGACGTGGCAAGTGACAATCTGCATCTGGTGGCAGGCGATATGGAAAGTGACACTCTGCATCTGGTGGCAGGTTACGTGGCAAGTGACAATCCGCAATGTGTGGCAGGCGACGTGACAATCCGCATCTGGTGGCAAGGTGACGTGGCAAGTGACAATCCGCATCTGGTGGCAGGTGACGTGACAATCCACATCTGGTGGCAGGTGACGTGGCAAGTGAGAATTGTAGCAGGCAAGTGACAATCCACATCTGGGGGCAGGTGACGTGGCAAGTGACAATCCGAATCTGGTGGCAGGTGACGTGGCAGTGACAAACCGCATCTGGTGGCAGGTGACGTGGCAAGTGACAATTGTAGCAGGCAAGTGACAATCTGCATCTGGGGGCAGGTGACGTGGAAAGGGACAATCCGCAATGTGTGGCAGGTGACGTGGCAAGTGACAATCTGCATCTGGTGGCAGGCGATGTGGCAAGTGACAACTGTAGCAGGAAAGTGACAATCCACATCTGGGGGCAGGTGACATGGCAAGTGACAATCCGCATCTGGTGGCAGGCAACGTGGCAAGTGACACGCTCGGGGCTCCCACTGATTCTGCATTATGGTGAGTTGAACTATTTCATTTTATACAACAATGTAATAATAGAAATAATGCGCTTCAATCATCCTGACACCATAACAACCATGGTGCTGTGATGATTGAAGTGCCAACACCAGCCATTTCCCTGATAAAAACTTATTTTCTGACAGTGCCCCTCCCGAGACTAGACTCTGGATCCGCCCCTGGTGTATCCTTCATTTTCTGTTGCTGTGGGCGGTCTCCAAGGAATTTTTCTTCATTTTGACTCTTTCCCCTTACTCCTGCTTGCTGTGTCCATCTGTCTCTGCACTTTTGCCCAGCTTCCCCCGCTCTCCTGTGTGTCACACTCGTTCCCTGCGTCCTCCCCCTAATGTCTCTTCTTAGTTTTCTGCCGTAGCCTTTCCTTGGTAGCTTGTATCCAGTGTGTACCCTGAGTCTTTCCAGTGTGTTTTTTGCTAGCACTGTGCCTACACAGGTGTGTTGGAGAGCCGCAACCTGGGGGGCTGCCTAGAGTGGCTCTGGTGAAGACCAGTCGGCTCCTTAGAACCCGTGTGACACCTCTGTTTGTGTGCAGTCACACTGCTCCTGCATCTTGTAGGACCAGTACCCTCATATACTAGTAGAGGTAGAAAGATAGGGAGCGCCCAATATCCAATGGAATGCAAGTCGAATGATGGATATGTAGTCGTTTATTGAACGCAGCAACAAGTGATCAAGCCAACGCCTGTCGGGGAGAAAGACTCCCCCTTCATCAGGGCTGCTGCTGTTTTTTGATGGTGTATAGGGAAGGATCCCAAACAAGGGTGTCCGTGACACTAGGATCAGAATTAACTGTGTCTGCTGTGTTTGCAGCGGCAGTATAGAGCCGCAAGAGAACCCTTCCAATCTGCTCCCACCACCTCCCAAACATTGTCTCACAATCATTTTAGTCAGTCCTGCACAATCTCCAACCCTACAAATGGACCGGTACCATGGCACACCCATTTAGTCGTTCCTACTGCCCCGCTAGACCTGGAGTTTTACAGTCCCCAAGTTCCAATCCTCAGATCGTGACACAGACATTGTCAGTATTTTGGAGATGCAGGAAAAAGAGAACCTCACTCTTTCCTGCATTTCCAAAAGCGGTTACTGACCATTGAATGTATAGAGTGGAGAAGCTTCAGTGTCAGATACCAGAAGTTAAATATTTTAATATTTTATATGAGTTTTCCTTATAAAGGGTACAGCTTTTTGCAGCCTTAAACCAAATGACCTGCCAGACTTCAAGAGTCAGTTGCTCTCCCAGAACTTTCTGCCACTTATGCCTCTAGGGGTACTTCCCCAGAGTTTGCAATGAAAATGCATTCAATATTTTATAAATGTCTGATTTTAAAGTGCTACTAAACCCACAACAGTAAAATCAGTGTGTATATGCAGAATAGCATGCTTGTTATACTCACTGTGGAACTTAAGGGGTTAATCCTCTGCATTGTGTAAAAAGGCTCTGTGATCCTGTATGCATAGATCCTTCCCTCCTGCACTGTCTACCTGTGGAAGGCCAGCTAACACACAGACAAGGTAGCCAGCCTGCACATGCTCAGTTGTGTCTTTTATGCTGGAGAGAACATTTCCTTGTTCTTAGAGCTAGCCAGGTCACATGATATTGACATCACACATGTGTACGTGTATACAGGCTATAGTGGAAATCTCCTCCTACCTGAACACACAGCTCTGGACAAACTCTGGAGGGTATCATGTGACCGTGGTATACAGATCATCAGTCAAAAAGGTATATAGTGGCAGTATTTTTTTATGTAAAGAGAAGATTTATAAGCTGTGGGCATTGTGGGTGGGCAGATTAACTATTTTCATATTACTGGGTTTAGTAGCACTTTAAGCCTTTCTGTGAAGTGCATGCTAGAATAGTCCTTTCAAATTGAGTTAATTTAGAAAATTATAGAGATGGATTACTAGTAGGGATGAGCCGAACACCCCCCGGTTCGGTTCGCACCAGAACCTGCGAACCGACCGAAAATTCGCACGAACGTTAGAACCCCATTGACGTCCATGGGACTCGAACGTTCGAAATCAAAAGTTCTCATTTTAAAGGCTAATTTGCATGGTTTTGTCCTAAAAAGGGTTTGGGGACCCGGTCCTGCCCCAGGGGACATGTATCAATACAAAAAAAACTTTTAAAAACTACCGTTTTTTCGGGAGCAGTGATTTTAATGATGCTTAAAGTAAAAAAAAAAAAAGTGAAATATTCCTTTAAATATTGTACCTGGGGGGGGCGCATGCGCGGCATGGAGAGGAGCGGACGTAGCTAAGGAGAGCTCCGTCGTTCCCGGGCAAACGGCCGCATTAAACGGGGATAAAATCACCCGCAACTGGCACATTCTGTGACATCCCCACTCCCCCGACATAGTGCATGCCTGCACCGAGGAAGAGGGGTAGAGGAGGACTGCAAAAAACCCCTTTACAATACCGCCGGAGCTCTGTGAAGAGAGGCAGCATGTCACAAGATGGCGCCGGCTCCCTACACTCCACTGCAGAGTCTCACTCCCCTGCTGAAGTACAACAGAACCTCATGGCATCAGCATCAGGTTGCCAATTACCAGAAAACAGTGAGTACACCCCCCTTTCAAAAGCTGAACTGGACATCAGCTTAGATGTACTGTGCACTAAGTTACTCACTAAATTTCAAACAGAACTGCAAAAATCTACCTTCACTTTGTCCCAAGAAATAGCTGCCCTAGGCTCCCGCACTGATTTGCTTGAAAATAAACATGACGAACTTGCAATTACTTTTAATGATTTATCCAGGGAGCATGATAACCTCTCATCAGCTTTTGCGCAACTGCAAGCGCATGTAGAAGATTTAGATAACAGAAACAGAAGGAACAATATCAGAAAAAGAGGCGCCCCAGAAACTATCACTGATTTACCTGCATATTCTACTAAATTGTTCCTGTCGCTGTTACCAGAGCAAAATCCCCAGTCCTTCACGTGCGATCGCATACACCGTGCCTTAAGAGCCAAACCTCCTCCTGACAAACCTCCCCGAGATATAATCCTCTGTATGAAAGATTTCTTGGTGAAGGAAGAAATAATGAGAGCCGCAAGGAGTCTTAGAAATATCACTCTCGATGGAGTGCATTTGCAGCTATACCCAGATATCTCCCAAGCTACCCTGCAGGAAAATGAAAGAAATTACCACAATTCTTTCCACAGCCAGAATCAGATACAGATGGGGTTTCCCTTTTAAGCTGATTATCCCGCACAATGGCACAACTTATATTGCCACCTCGATCCCTGAAGGCCAAGATATTCTCATCAAACTAGGATTGTGGAACCCCAACAATCCTCCACGCACCCCGTCTACACCCAGGCAAGCTCCGATATGGAACACTCCTTCACTTAGAGGGGATAGACGCAGGCCTAGACATGAAGCGGGCCAATGGAGTCCTAGTGAACATTAGGCTTCTTTGATGAGCCTTCTGTGTCAGTCATTCACACTGGACATTTGAGATCCAATTGGCTCTCTTCCTACATTACTTTTTTCTCTCAAACTTAAGTATGCCTGTTTTCTGGTTTGTTCTAAAGTTTTCAATTCTTTTCCCCCCTTTTTTTTTTTTTTTATGTTCTTTTTTCTGGCCGAATTTATTACAGGCTTCTATATTGTTTCTATACAATTAATCTCCTCAACTTCCTTTAGCAGCTAATGTTAGTGTTATTGTCCCCAAAAGATTCATCACTGACATCTTCAGCTCTTCACAGGGACTGTGAGTATACACCACTTACCTTTATCCAACTCACATACCAAATCATATAATAATAGCAACGCTGACATCTTGTGACAATATATGGTATTACGTCCAATTTTTTCATCTTCATTTTGGAGATATCTAACTACCTTGTATGTGTTCTAATTCAAAATTTAACAGTTGTAACTTCTTCGTTAGTTGGCAAGTTATGATATTCTTGAATTTAAATTCTGTTTCTATGCTGTTTCCAATGTAAATGACCTCAGAATTATCAGTTTTATGGATAACACATATAGCATAGATACAACTAATACTGCTAACCTTTCTGTAAAAGTATACATGCTGATGATGGATACATGCCAGCTATCAATACTTTTACTTTAGTAGATGTTGGGCCTATCTTAAATATTTTACAAATAACATTTTACAGGGCCTTTAGTAATATGAAGCAAGCTTAGTTGCATAAAACATGCATATGCTTTTAGTCAAATATCTTTGGTGGTCCTCCTGGGTTTTTTTTTTTTACCCTTTTTTTTTTTTTTGATGCACTAGTATTAATATAACAACTATTAATGGCGGCCGTTTGCCCACTTGTCGACATGAATCACCCCCTCTCAGTCGTTACTCATTCTCCAGTTTTTAGGAGACATCACAAGTTTTTCAGATGTATTGATTTACATCTATTGTTTCAACATTCTATATTACTATTTGTTATTTTTCTCATCATCAATATTTTGACGTACAAATTGCTAAGACTGAGTTTGAGACACAGTGGTCTCATATGGGTTCTCAGTCGGTTGGAGACTTCTGTCTTTCCCAACCCCATGGTATTTTCCTATAACGGATCTAAGGTACAATTCACAAGGTTTAACAAAATTTTCTTTAATATCTCAGACAAGAAAGCGCATGGTACAAGGTTTATATTTTTTATTAGCCTCAACAGAATTAAGAGAATTGCTTTTTCCATTAACATTTTTTGCAACTGTTCATATACAGAAATAATATCTCAAAGTTGTATATGTAATACTATTTCTGAATCTTTTATTCAATACACACTATTACTTTCTGTCAGAGTTTCAAGAAAACACATACCACCATGACCATTGTAACTATCTCACATAATGTACAAGGATTTAATTCCCCAAATAAAAGGAAAAAAGCTTTTCTGCAATATAAAAAATTAAACGCAAAAATAATCCTTTTGCAGGAAACTCACTTTATTAAAGACAATCATCCAAACTTCTTTCATAAAGCATATAATCAATCATTCTACACTTCATCTTCCTCTAAAACCAAAGGGGTAGCCATCTTTATTCACCAATCTTTACCACTTGATGTCCAACAGGTCTACAAAGACCCAGACAGTAGATTTGTTATACTCAAGGGTTTCCTCTCTGGTAGAGAACTAACAATAGCTAATGTTCATGCACCAAATGATACTCAAACCACATTCTTCACTCATTTTTTCAACACCCTGCAACGCTATCATTCGCCACACATTATTATAGGTGGAGACTTTAATTCAGTTGCTCAACCTAATTTAGATCGTAGCAGACACAATATAAATTCTAGAACTTTCTCAAAAACAACATCTAAACACATAAATGATCTGCAACTTATTGATTCATGGAGAGCATTAAACGTGGGTGCACGTGAATACACTTTTTATTCTCACCCACATGATTCATATTCTCGTTTAGACTACATCTTATGTACCCCAATAATCCTATCTAACGCACGTGAAGCACTCATCCTCCCATGTACATGGTCAGACCATCAGATAACCACTCTTAACACACATTTTATAGGTCTTACCTGAACACCTTACTCATGGAGACTCAACGAATCTTTATTAACAGAACCTACCCACCAACAAGAAATAACCTCTGCAATTAAAGATTATTTCACACTGAACAACACACCAGGCATATCCCCTTCTACTTTGTGGCTAGCTCACAAAGCGGTTCTAAGAGGTCGTCTTATTAAAATGGCAGCTCAAGCCAATAAAGAAAAATGGGCAAAAATACACTCCCTCACACTGGATCTCCAAAAACTTTATAGAGATCACACCAACACACATGATCCAGATGTCTTTAATATAATATCTCAAAAACGCCATGAACTAGATTCTATACTTACATTTAAAGCAGAGAAGGCTCTTCGTTGGTCTAAAGCCAAATTTTTCCTCTCAAGTGACTCCTACTCAACAATGTTTGCCCGGAAATTAAATAATTCTATTAAACCCACCCATGTCTACAAGCTAAAAAATAACACTAATCAATTAGTCACCCACCCACAAGACGTTCTAACAATCTTTTCAAAATTTTATTCAGAACTTTTATCCAAACCTTCTCCACCAATCCCCCCCTCAACAATATCATGGTTGGATAATATTTCAGCTCCTTCATTATCCCCTACACAGTCAGACCTCTTGAATGCTCCCTGCACAGATGAGGAAATTCTCCATATCATTAAATCCCTTAAAAGAGGTTCTGCCCCTGGTCCAGACAGATTTTCTTCTTTTTATTATAAACAATTCCATCAACTCCTAATCCCTCATCTTACCACTTTATTTAATAAAATTCTAAATGGTGACCATTTCCCAGAGGAAATGCTATTAGCTAATATGTCCTTAATCCCGAAACCGAATAAAGATCACACATTACCCCAAAATTACAGACCAATCTCCGTTATCAATAACGACCTCAAGATCTTTAGCAGACTTTTAGCAAATAGATTAGCAACAATAATCCCCTCCTTAATATCCCCTTTCCAATCAGGTTTTATCCCAGGTAGGCAAATTACAGATAACATTAGACTAGTCACAAACATAATTCAAGACGCCAATATCAAATCAAACCCTGTACTCCTTTTAAGTCTAGACATTAACAAAGCTTTCGATAGCGTAACCTGGAATTATTTAGATCTAGTTCTACAAAAATATGGTTTTAATGGAGCATTCATACATGCTTTTCATGCACTCTACCATAATCCGGCCACCAGGATAAGATTACCCGGTTGTAACTCCGATTTCTTTAAGATAGGAAAAGGAACGAGACAAGGATGCTCCCTTTCTCCCCTTTTATTCGCCCTTGCCATAGAACCATTAGCTACTGCTATTTTACACAACCCAGATATTAAAGGTTACACAGCAAATAATCACACATATAAACTCAGTATGTATGCTGATGATATGATCCTGTTTTTAACACAACCTAACATAACCTTGCCAAATCTATTACAAACACTAAAAATCTTCTCGTCCCTTTCTGGATTATCAGTAAATGTCTCAAAATCATTAGGTATGCCAATTAATATTCCACTATCACAACTAGACAACATTCGCTCTTCATTCAAATTCTTATATACAACTGAGTCTCTCCCATATTTAGGTATACATCTCACCCCAGATATTAATAATCTAGCCAACAAAAACTTTCTCCCCATGTTTCAGAGATTAAGATCAACAATGAAACTATGGACTTCCTTTAACATTTCATTTTTAGGTAGAATAACAGCTATAAAAATGTCCCTCCTACCTAAATTACTTTATCTATTTCGTGCTCTTCCAACCAGACTTAATAAAACATTGATCTCCAAATTCCAATCGGATGTTAACAAATTTATATGGTCTAATTCTCACCCAAGAATTGCTAAATTAGTACTATATAAATCACAGAAAGAGGGAGGCTTTGGGCTCCCAGATTTTTGGCTATACTATCTCGCAGCCAGATGGTCACAATTAGCCCAATGGCACATACGGAACCCCAATATCCCCTGAGTTAAATTCGAAATTAAATCAATTCTCCCTTACTCCTTAGCAGGATTACTTTGGGGTCATAAAATACCAATACCCAAATTAGCCAATCTTAATCTTGTGGTTGCCAATTCTTACCAACTCTGGAAATGACATAATCAGAAATTCAATATGGCATCAACCACACCGCCATTAGCTTCCTTTATTGGGGATCCCAAATTCCTATCACTACATCAAGACACAGATCAATACACATGGTGGATTGACAATAATTTAATCACACTCAAAACACTTTTTGAAGACGCTTCCTTCATATCCTTTGCAACATTAAAAGTAAAATATAAGACTCCCAATAGTGAACTTAGAACATACCTTCAAATTAGACACTTTTACAACACCTATTTTCCACTTTCATCGAATTTATCTCACACATTTTTTGAAAAAATTTGTATTAATTCCCCAAGAGCCTCTGGCTTAATCTCGGAAATATACTCAAATCTGATATGCACTAATAGCCCAGAAAAACACCCCTACATGCTTAAATGGGAACAAGAATGCGATATCACCCTTTCAGCTGAAAACTGGTCAGATAGCATCTCCAATCTTCTCAAATGCACGAGATCAATCACAATTAGAGAAACAGCAATTAAACTCTTCACACGGTGGTATTATACTCTGTCAAAACTTCATGCCATTTTCCCATCAGTTCCTCATACATGCTTTAGAGGTTGCATAGATACAGGTTCATTTTCACATATTTTCTGGCATTGCGACAAAGTCTCCCAGATATGGAAACTTCTTGAAGGTTTCGCATCCATTATATCAGAGAATAAGGTCAACCTCACCCTTTCAAATTGCCTTCTATTCACACCGATCATAGGTCTAAATAATTTTCATATAAGATTGATACACACTATATGTGTTGCCATACACTGGCTCATTGCATACCATTGGAAATCTCCTACACTACCCTTATCTCAACTTAAAACAAGGATCAACAATATCCTCCTTATGGAAAAAATATTCCATACTCTAAATAACTCACAACACATATTCGAAAAAAAATGGAATCCTTGGTTCACTCATTCAAATAGTCTTACAAATGTGGAATAACTTTTTATCTACCTCTACCTTTCTGAAATAAAATCTTATAGTGGTATTACCAAATCGCACAACCATTGTATGCAAAATTGCTATTCTATTTCTTCTGTACTGATGATTATTTATCGATGTTAAACCTTTGATAATCAACATTTTGTACTGTACCGTATTTCTCCCTGTTTTATACCTAATAAAAAAGTTTGTAAACAAAAAAAAATATTGTACCTGGGGGGTGTCTATAGTATGCCTGTAAAGTGGTGCGTGTTTCCCGTGCCCTAGAACAGTCCCTGCACAAAATGTCATTTTTAAAGAAAAAAGTCATTTAAAACTGCTTGCGGCTTTAATATAATGTCGGGTCCTGGCAATATGGATGAAAATCAGTGAGACAAATGGCATGGGTACCCCCCAGTCCATTACCAGGCCCTTTGGGTCTTGTATGGATATTAAGGGGTACCCTGCACCCAAATTAAAAAAGGAAACAGTGGTATACAGGCTCTGTACTCTGAACAGCAGTATACAGGCGGTGCAAACAAGACAGGGACTGTAGGTTTGTTGTTAAGTAGAATCTGTTTGTAATTTTGAACTGGTACATTTTTAATGTGTTTAGCTCCAGCCAAAAAATCTATTTTAAGGTTTTTGGAAAACATAGAGAAGGGTTATCACCCCTGTGACATTTGTTTTGCTGTCTGTGCTCCTCTTCAGAAGATTTCACCTCACTTTTTGTCCCAATGACAAATGTTTTTTGAAAATGTGGGTTTTTTTGTGAAACAAGGATTGGTGATAAAGCATCAGTGGAAAGGAGAAATGTTTTTCAGATATTAACTCTTATGCCCCGTACACGCGGTCGGATTTTCCGATGGAAAATGTCCGATCGGAGCGCGTTGTCGGAAATTCCGACCGTGTGTGGGCTCTATCGGACATTTTCCATCGGATTTTCCGACACACAAAGTTTGAGAGCAGGTTATAAAATTTTCCGACAATAAAATCCGATCGCGTCAATTCCAACCGTGTGCGGCCTGTTCCGACGCACAAAGTGCCACGCATGCTCAGAAGAAATTCCGACACGGAACAGCTCGGTCTGGTAAAATTAGCGTTCTCAATGGATACAGCACTTTCGTCACGCTGCAATGTTAAAAATGGTTTAATACAGCGCACTCTCTTCTTCTTTATAATGTGACAAGAATTAAGTATTTTTGCTGCTCATATTCACACAGACTTCTCACAAACTTATTTCTTTACTATTTATCGGGATTCCCTCAATATATTTTGATTTGTTACATCTGACATCATTATTTTGGTGTTGTTTTTTTGTTTTGTTTTGTTTTTAAAGCCGATTATTTTTTTTTGGTTTGTATTTTTTTCAAGGCTTATTTTTTGTTTTTGGGATTTTTATTTGTACTCCAGAAAATTTTTGTGTGAGTTTTTTGTGTCACAACACCATTGATATGTTATTCTATTTAATCTGTAGGAGATTGTTTGGTGTTGTTGTCCCTTGTTAATTTCACATTTTATGTTAGAAATGAACCTGAATCGTCACCAACAAACTGTCCTTTTTGGATGAAAACACACAGGAGAGTATAATTTTCCAAAATAAAACTTTTATTAAGGGCTCACAACTAAACAAAGAGGGAGGCAACTCTGGAGAAACTACAGAAATTGGCGAAGCCTTGGACCCCCAGGGCAGAGATCAATTATTTTCAAGCAAAATTGGTGGCCTGAGGAGTCCTTATCTAAGGGAGTGCAGTCTGGTCCAGAAGTCCCAGAGATCCGGAAAGCAGCAGATGACATCTGTGTCCCCAGGCTGTGGTCATACGAGAGACTGCAGCTTTTGTCAGACCAGACTGAACCCAGGGTCATCACTCTCTGGTCTTCCTTCCACGCTTCCTTCCACGCGGTGGCTCTGGTGGTGGAGTTGTGGCAGCAGGAGGAGGAGGATGGTCCAACTCAATCACATCGGTCTTGGGTGTTAGTTCCCCACTCACCCCCTTAGTTACAACTTTATAAATAAGTTGCTCACACAGGAGGCGTTGACCCTCCTGCATGCCCTGCAGTTTGGTGGCAGCCATGCAGGCAAAGGCCTCTTCAGGAGTGGGTAAGGCTCGGAGGGACTCAGAAGCCTCCTGAATGAGCCTGAGCGCTGAATCCTGCATGGGAGTCGCCTTCCTCGCTCTTTTATATGGAAGGCGGAGGGGAGGAACCTGCGATTCAGTCAGGCTGCGACTGGTCCCAGGCTTCTCTTGGCTGACACTTAGCCCCGCCTCCTCCTGGCTGCCACTAATCCCAGCCTCCTCCTGGCTGCCACATTCCACAACCTCCTCCTGGCTGAGGTCTTCCTGTGTATGAAAAAGGGACATAGTTTTAGTTTTTTATTCATCAATCACACACAATTTTCACCTCATGACTGTTGCAAATTGAATGTTAACAAATATAACAGACTATCATTCTGAGCTCAGCATTTTTCATTCTTGTCCCAATTTTGGGTGCCCACTACTGTCTATTGATATGTAAAACACTTTTTTCAATCAGCAATTAGTGATCAATAATAACATCTAGTAAAGATCATTTCTTTATTGTCCAGAAATCTGTAGAAGAATGCTATACCTGACTCCAGCTGGGCTCCTCCACTTCTTCCTGGCTGGAAGGCCCAGGTTGGACATCGGAAGCCTCAGGTGGAAGGAAGAGTGGAAGGAAGGGTTGAGAGGGATTCCCTGACTTCAGTGTGGTCTGACAGAAATTGCAGTCTCTCATAGTACCACAGCCTGGGGACATAAACGTCATCTGCTGCAGCTCCGGACCTCTGGGAATCCGTGACCTTCTTGCGCTCCCTAAAATAAGTGCTCCTCAGGCCACGAATTTTGTTTTTTAAATAGGGGATGGTTGCTGTGGGGACCACCGGCTTCACCAACTCCAGCAGTTTCTCCAGCGCTACCTGCCTCTTTTGTTTATGATTATAATGAGGATGTCTCACCTGCCACAGACAGGGCAGCTCCCTGTATTTGTTCATGAACAGGGGGAGGAAATTGTGGTCATTGAAGCCATCCATTTTCTCTGCAAGACACAACACAAGACAAACCCTAAGGTCAGGCCAAACTCTCCTAATCTTGTTACAATATAGGCTTCAATTTCGAAGCAGTATAGGCCCAAGTTTAGATCTTACCTTCGTTATCACGATCGGCGCTTTCGATGCTCCTTCCTTCCAGATCATACGTAATACGCACGCGTGTTACGCTTTATATACACTGCACATGCGTGTAACTCCGCCCACCCCTGACGTTCTTTCTAGTCTATTCCCCGCCCCTTTTCGTTCTGCGCAGTGGGGGAAGAGCACATGGCGGATACACAGCAGGTGCGTGCTAATTATAGCAACGAGGAGGAGGGGGAGGAAAGCCCGGAGCCTGAAACGTCACGATCCAGAAGGAGACGATTTAAGGCATCAAATATGTCCTTTGGGGAGATGTTGGAGATGGTGGACATCCTGAAGAAGGCCGACTATGATGGAAAGTATGGACCTTACCCCAACCCCAATGTCAGAAAGGCCAAGATAATTGCGAAAGTGGTCAAGAGTCTGCACCGGAAATTCGGGGTACGACGATCGAAAGATCAGCTCAGGAAACGGTGGTCGGACCTGAAATTACGAGAACATGAGCAGTACAGAAAGATCCGGAGAGTGCTGCAAAAAAGTAAGTAGTTGTCCTGTGTTCCTATTCTTTGTTTCTTACGTTCGTGCTGCTCCATGTGCTTTTCTTACAAGTGTACATTTTTAAATGGCAAATTTCATGTTCATGGGTACATTATTCGTTCGTATCAAACATTTTTCTTTCGGCCTATAAAACACCATTGTTTAGGCCATATGCATTTGGCCACAATTTTTACGCCCTACTTGTCAGAAACTATTTTGGTTGTGTAGATGGCTTTGTTACTAGAATGAAATGCAAACTAGATTCTGTGTAAGGAGAGGACACAGCAGCTGTTTTCACATCTGGACACTGGAGCACTAGTGTGGGACACAAGAACACCATTTTTATTAGGGGGCCACACAGGTGCTCCAGTGTATACTATTGGGGGGGCTACATCTGTGAAGCTTGTACCAAACAGGTAAAGTATTGAAGCTTGACAAAGGACACTGAAAATGCTACATTTTGGAACTCTGCCAAAATAGACAATTGTACCCCACTTCCAAGCAATGTTTCCTATTTATAGTTCTGCTATCAAATCACTGTGTGCTAAGTATAGCATTTTTGTTTTACATAGGGGAGAAAAGACTCAGAGGACACCCCTCATCCGAGGAGACCGGAGACCTCCCACCTCTAGAAGAAGGGGAAATACCCCCAAACCAAGAAGTGCAGGAGGAGGAAGAAGACGTGGTGGAACTAGTCACCACAACAGGTGAGTGTCTGCGACCACAGGCTCAGGTAAGAGATGGATGCCGGCATATTTTTGATACCTTTTTTGGGGGGTTTATCTCTTTTTAGGTGATCGTGATGTTGTGGATCCAGATCCTTTCACATCAGAAAGTGCCCAGATCCTGATCGGGGAGATCATGGGGTGTAATTCACAATTGGAAAACCTCAAGAAAAACATCAATGATGTTATTCTAAAAAATAAAAACCTCATTGATGTTTTGGGGCGAGTTTAAAACCCCTCCCAATCCCTTTGATTTTTGTGTGCTACAATGTTCAAAATGTTTTAAAGATTTGTAGAAAAGCCTAATTTGGAGGATGCACACAGTGTGCAAACATGTGCTATCTGCCATCACGGGACATCAATGGACGCGTTTTGGGGGTGCAACCCCTTCCTCAATAATAAAGTAGCTGAGAGGAAGGGGTTTCTCCCTCAAAACACGTCCCTTGATCCCCCGTGATGGCAGCTAGCACATGTTGACATTGGGAAATTTGTGTGCATCTTCCAAATTTGGCTTTTCCTGGGGTGACTTCACCCCATCTGAACGCAATATCAAACACAGTTCCTAAATACTCATATCTGATATTGCCTTCAAGTTCTACCAAATGTGAACTTTGTAAGTTCAAGATTTGTGTCTTTCTTGTTGGTTTTACACATGCCTGTTTTATCTGAAATGGACATTTCTATTTTTTATAATGCTACCCCAAAAATTGTTATACAACAAACATGTTGGTTTGTTTGAAAAACCTTTTCTAAATGCACATGTGATTGTGCAGGTATTAACCACTTCAGCCCCGGAAGGATTTACCCCCTTCCTGACCAGAGCACTTTTTACAATTTGGCACTGCGTCGCTTTAACTGCTAATTGCGCGGTCATGCAATGGTGTACCCAAACAAAATTTGCGTCCTTTTCTTCCCACAAATAGAGCTTTCTTTTGATGGTATTTGATCACCTCTGCCATTTTTATTTTTTGCGCTATAAACGGAAAAAGACCGAAAATTTTGAAAAAAAAATGATACTTTCTACTTTTTGTTATAAAAAAAATCCAATAAACTCAATTTTAGTCATACATTTAGGCCAAAATGTATTCGGCCACATGTCTTTGGTAAAAAAAAAGTCAATAAGCGTATATTTATTGGTTTGCGCAAAAGTTATAGCGCCTACAAACTAGGGTACATTTTCTGGAATTTACACAGCTTTTAGTTTATGACTGCCTATGTCATTTCTTGAGGTGCTAAAATGGCAGGGCAGTAGAAAACCCCCCCAAATGACCCCATTTTGGAAAGTAGACACCCCAAGGAAATTGCTGAGAGGCATGTTGAACCCATTGAATATTTATTTTTTTTGTCCCAGGTGATTGAATAATGACAAAAAAAAAAAAATTTACAAAAAGTTGTCACTAAATGATATATTGCTCACACAGGCCATGGGCATATGTGGAATTGTACCCCAAAATACATTTAGCTGCTTCTCCTGAGTATGGGGATACCACATGTGTGGGACTTTTTGGGAGCCCTAGCCGTGTACGGGGCCCCGAAAACCAATCACCGCCTTTAGGATTTCTAAGGGCATAAATTTTTTATTTCACTCCTCACTACCTATCAGAGTTTTGAAGGCCATAAAATGCCAAGATGGCACAAAACCCCCCCAAATGACCCCATTTTGGAAAGTAGACACCCCAAGCTATTTGCTGAGAGGCATGTTGAGTCCATGGAATATTTTATATTTTGACACAAGTTGCTGGAAAGTGACAATTTTTTTTTTTTGCACAAAGTTGTCACTAAATGATATATTGCTCAAACATGCCATGGGCATATGTGGAATTGCACCCCAAAATATATTCTGCTTCTTCTCCTGAGTACGGGGATACCACATGTGTGGGACTTTTTGGGAGCCTAGCCGCGTACGGGGCCCTGAAAACCAAGCACCGCCTTCAGGATTTCTAAGGGCATAAATTTTTGATTTCACTCCTCACTACCTATCACAGTTTTGAAGGCCATAAAATGCCAAGATGGCACAAACCCCCCCCAAATGACCCCATTTTGGAAAGTAGACACCCCAAGCTATTTGCTGAGAGGCATGTTGAGTCCATGGAATATTTTATTTTTTGACACAAGTTGCGGGAATGTGAGAATTTTTTTTTTTTTTGCACAAAGTTGCCACTAAATGATATATTGCTCACACAGGCCATGGGCATATGTGGAATTGCACCCCAAAATACATTCTGCTGATTCTCCTGAGTACGGGGATACCACATGTGTGGGACTTTTTGGGAGCCTAGCTGCGTACGGGGCCCCGAAAACCCAGCACCGCCTTCAGGATTTCTAAGGGCGTAAAGTTGTAATTTCACTCCCCACTACCTATCACATTTTTGAAGGCCATAAAATGCCCAGATGGCACAAACCCCCCCCAAATGACCCCATTTTGGAAAGTAGACACCCCAAGCTATTTGCTGAGAGGCATGTTGAGTCCATTGAATATTTTATATTTTGACACAAGTTGCTGGAAAGTGACAATTTTTTTTTTTTTTTTTTTGCACAAAGTTGTCACTAAATGATATATTGCTCAAACATGCCATGGGCATATGTGGAATTGCACCCCAAAATATATTCTGTTTCTTCTCCTGAGTACGGGGATACCACATGTGTGGGACTTTTTGGGAGCCTAGCTGCGTACGGGGCCCCGAAAACCAAGCACCGCCTTCAGGATTTCTAAGGGCATACATTTTTGATTTCACTCCTCACTACCTATCACAGTTTTGAAGGCCATAAAATGCCAAGATGGCACAAAACCCCCCCAAATGACCCCATTTTGGAAAGTAGACACCCCAAGCTATTTGCTGAGAGGCATGTTGAGTCCATGGAATATTTTATTTTTTGACACAAGTTGCTGGAATGTGAGAATTTTTTTTTTTTTTTGCACAAAGTTGTCACTAAATGATATATTGCTCACACAGGCCATGGGCATATGTGGAATTGCACCCCAAAATACATTCTGCTGATTCTCCTGAGTACGGGGATACCACATGTGTGGGACTTTTTGGGAGCCTAGCTGCGTACGGGGCCCCGAAAACCCAGCACCGCCTTCAGGATTTCTAAGGGCGTAAAGTTGTAATTTCACTCCCCACTACCTATCACATTTTTGAAGGCCATAAAATGCCCAGATGGCACAAACCCCCCAATTGACCCCATTTTGGAAAGTACACACCCCAAGCTATTTGCTGAGAGGCATGTTGAGTCCATGGAATATTTTATATTTTGACACAAGTTGCGGGAAAGTGACAATTTTTTTTTTTTTTTTTTTTGCACAAAGTTGTCACTAAATAATATATTGTTCAAACATGCCATGGGCATATGTGGAATTACACCCCAAAATATATTCTTCTGCTTCTCCTGAGTACGGGGATACCACATGTGTGGGACTTTTTGGGAGCCTAGCCGCGTACAGGGCCCCGAAAACCAAGCACCGCCTTCAGGATTTCTAAGGGCATACATTTTTGATTTTACTCCTCACTACCTATTACAGTTTAGAAGGCCATAAAATGCCAAGATGGCACAAACCCCCCCAAATGACCCCATTTTACAAAGTAGACACCCCAAGCTATTTGCTGAGAGGCATGGTGAGTATTTTGCAGCTCTCATTTGTTTTTGAAAATGAAGAAAGGCAAGAAAAACGTATTTTTTTTTTCTTTTTTCAATTTTCTAAACTTTGTGACAAAAAGTGAGGTCTGCAAAATACTCACTATACCTCTCAGCAAATAGCTTTGGGTGTCTATTTTCCAAAATGGGGTCATTTGGGGGGGGGGGGTTGTGCCATCTGGGCATTCCATGGCCTCCGAAACTGTGATAGGCAGTGAAGAGTGAAATCAAAAATTTACGCCCTTAGAAAGCCTGAAGGCGGGGCTTGGTTTTCGGGGTCCCGTACGCGGCTAGGCTCCCAAAAAGTCTCACACATGTGGTATCCCCGTACTCAGGAGAAGCAACAGAATGTATTTTGGGGTGTAATTTCACATATTCCCATGGCATATTTGAGCAATATATCATTTAGTGACAACTTTGTGCAAAAAAAAAAAAAAAAATTTGTCTTTTTCCCGCAACTTGTGTCACAATATAAAATATTCAATGGACTCGACATGCCTCTCAGCAAATAGCTTGGGGTGTCTACTTTCCAAAATGGGGTCATTTGGGGGGGGTTTGAACTGTCCTGGCATTTTATGCACAACATTTGGAAGCTTATGTCACACATCAACCACTCTTCTAACCACTTGAAGACAAAGCCCTTTCTTTACATGAAAAAATTATTTTTTTTTGCAAAAAAATTACTTTGAACCCCCAAACATTATATATTTTTTTAAAGCAAATGCCCTACAGATTAAAATGGTGGGTGTTTAATTTTTTTTTTTTTCACACAGCATTTGCGCAGCGATTTTTCAAACGCATTTTTTGGGGAAAAAACACACTTTTTTAAATTTTAATACACTAAAACACACTATTTTGTCAAAATGTTTGATGAAATAAAAAAGATGATCTTAGGCCGAGTACATGGATACCAAACATGGCATGCTTTAAAATTGCGCACAAACGTGCAGTGGCGACAAACTAAATACATTTTTAAAAGCCTTTAAAAGCCTTTACAGGTTACCACTTTAGATTTACAGAGGAGGTCTACTGCTAAAATTACTGCCCTCGATCTGACCTTCGCGGTGATACCTCACATGCATGGTGCAATTGCTGTTTACATTTGACGCCAGACCAACGCTTGCGTTCGCCTTTGTGCGAGAGCAGGGGGGAGGCAGGGGTGCTTTTTTTTTTAAATTTTTTTATTATTATTTTTTTTGCTTTTTTATCTTATTTTTAAACTGTTCCTTTCATTTTTTTTTTTTTTTTATCATTTTTATTGTTATCTCAGGGAATGTAAATATCCCCCATGATAGCAATAGGTAGTGACAATTGGGGTCTATTAGACCCTAGATCTCTCCTCTGCCCTCAAAGCATCTGACCACACCAAGATCGGTGTGATAAAAATGCTTTCCCAATTTCCCAATGGCGCTGTTTACATCCGGTGAAATCTAAGTCATGAAATGCTCGTAGCTTCCGGTTTCTTAGGCCATAGAGATGTTTGGAGCCATTCTGGTCTCTGATCAGCTCTATGGTCAGCTGGCTGAATCACCGGCTGCATTCTCAAGTTCCCTGTTGGGACAGGAGAGCCAGAGAAAAACATGGACGACAGTGTGGGGGGGGGCATTCCCTCCCACTGCTTGTAAAAGCAGTCTAGAGGCTAATTAGCCACTAGGATTGCTTTTACAAGAAAGCCGACCACTGGCTGAAAAGAATGATACCAAGATGATACCTAAACCTGCAGGCATTATTCTGGTATAACCACTCAAAGTCCAGCAACATACCAGTACGTTGCTGGTCCTTGTTGGGCATACATTGTAAACTTTTTTTTCATGCAGCCTGTGGGCTGAAGGAAAAAAAGATATTGATCGGTGGGTATGCCCACCATTAGAATACCTCCCTTCATCCACCCACTTCTAATGATGGGCATACATGCACTGTATATATATGCCGAAGCATGGGGGCATCCTCCCGCAAAAGGCAGGAGCAAATCGCTCCTCCACCCACTGCTGCCCCCACGCTTCGGCATATATGCTGAAGTATGTAACTGTGGTGGTGAAATCACCTCCGACAGCGCTGGAGTCACGGCTTTATGTATCGTGGGAGCAAACGCTGTTGCTGTCAAGATAAATAAATCCGTGCTGCAACTGAATGGCGTACCTGCTAAGCAAATGATGGTTAACAAAAAAACAAAGTAACATTACAGTATAACAGTATTACTTACCATACCTGCAAAGCAAAATACAAAAAAAACATAGTAAAAAATAAAACATTTAACGCAACCTGTGCCTACCTAAAAAATATATATGCCGAAGCATGGGGGCATCCTCCCGCAAAAGGCAGGAGCAAATCGCTCCTCCACCCACTGCTGCCCCCACGCTTCAGCATATATGCTGAAGTATGTAACTGTGGTGGTGAAATCACCTCCGACAGCGCTGGAGTCACGGCTTTATGTATCGTGGGAGCAAACGCTGTTGCTGTCAAGATAAATAAATCCGTGCTGCAACTGAATGGCGTACCTGCTAAGCAAATGATGGTTAACAAAAAAACAAAGTAACATTACAGTATAACAGTAATACTTACCATACCTGCAAAGCAAAATACAAAAAAAAAATAGTAAAAAATAAAACATTTAACGCAACCTGTGCCTACCTAAAAAATATATATGCCGAAGCATGGGGGCATCCTCCCGCAAAAGGCAGGAGCAAATCGCTCCTCCACCCACTGCTGCCCCCACGCTTCGGCATATATGCTGAAGTATGTAACTGTGGTGGTGAAATCACCTCCGACAGCGCTGGAGTCACGGCTTTATGTATCGTGGGAGCAAACGCTGTTGCTGTCAAGATAAATAAATCCGCTCTGCAGCTGAATGGCGTACCTGAAAACACAAAAGTGGTTAACAATAAAAAAAACAAAGTATAAAAAAATTGCATACCTATAAAGCAAACATGATAAAAACATAACAATAAAACATTGCAGTATAGAATGCAGAACAATAGAGAGAGAATAGAGAGAGAACAATAAAACAACTATTTTTGGTTTTTTTATTTTATATTTTTTTTGTGTTTTTTTCTTTTTTTTTACTTTTTTTTGTTTTTTTTTACACTTTTTTTTGTAACTTTAACTTTTTTAACTGGTACCAGGTTTAGGTCTCTCAAAATGCGACAGCATCTTGGGAGACCCTGTGGAAGTGTGCCTAGTCTGTGCAGTGCTGTACCCTACGCTAATACTCCACTAGTGTGTGGTAGCGTTCAAAACATTCACCAATGCAAAGACCAGGATTGCCAGGACAGAGGGGACAACAATACCGGGTGTCACGCCTAAATCCGCGCTTGCTGCAAACACGACATCTTTTTTGGGGGGTTCGTTGGGTAGGGGTACTCGGGAGGGCATAAAGAAAATGCCTCTCATGCAGCCGGCTTACTGCATTTGGTTGGGGATGGTGAGGTGGAGCACCGTCTGGATACAGAAGGGCTCTGACGATCTCTTCCTGGAATTTAAGGAAGGATCCAGTCCGTCCTGAAGCTCTGTATAGCACATAAGCATTCAGCAAAGCCAATTGAAATAAATAAACAGACACTTTTTTGTACCAGCGTCTGGCCTTACGGGCAATTAGGTACGGCGCCAACAACTGGTCATTGAGGTCCACCCCTCCCATATTAAGGTTATATTCGTGGACACAGAGGGGTTTCTCCACAACACCAGTCGCCGTAGGAATTTGGACCATCGTGTCTGCATGAAGGGAGGTGAGAACGAAAACATTCTTCTTATCCCTCCACTTCATAGCGAGCAAATTATTATACTTCAAGCAGGCTCTCTCCCCCAGCCTAAGACGGGAATCTACAAGCCGCTGGGGAAAGCCCCGGCGATTAGGTCACACGGTGCCACATGCTCCAATCTGATGATCAAAAAGGTGGCTAAAAAGTGGCACGCTCATATAATAATTGTCCACGTACAAGTGGTACCCCTTTCCGAATAAGGGTGACACCAAGTCCCACACTATCTTGCCAGCGCTTCCTATGTAGTCAGGGCAGTTTGTCGGCTCTACGTGACTATCTTTGCCCTCGTAAACCATAAAACTATATGTAAAGCCTGTGGCCCTGTCACAGAGCTTATACATCTTGACCCCGTATCTGGCACGCTTGCTGGGAAGGTACTGTTTGAATAAAAAGCGGCCAGAAAATTTAACCAGGGACCCATCAACGCAGACAACTTGATGGGGGGTAAACAAGTCTGCAAAACGTTGGTTGAAGTGGTTTACGAGGGGCCGAATTTTGTAGAGCCGATCGTATGCAGGGTCTCCACGAGGACGACAGAGTTCATTGTCGTTGAAGTGCATGAACCGCAAAATCTGCTCGTATCGTGCCCTGCCCATGGAGGCAGAGAACAAGGGTGAATGGTAAATTGGGTCAGTGGACCAATATGACCGCAACTCACTCTTTTTATTCAACCCCATGAGGAGGGAAAGGCCCAGAAAGATCTTAAATTCGGAGACCGTAATTGGTCTCCAATCTCTGGCAAGGGTGGACTGGGGCATAGTGGCGATGTATTGACCAGGGTATAAATTGCTTTGGTCCACAATAGATCTATAGAGATCTTCGGTGAAAAACAGCGAATAAAAATCCAGTGGCGTAAAGTCAACTGTTTCCACCTGAATTCCGGGTTGGCCAGTGAAAGGGGGAAGTACGGGTGCTGCAGAAGTGGTGGGTACCCAATTTGGATTGGCGAATGCAGCAGGAAGGGCACTATGGGCACGACGGGCCTGTGTTCGTCTTCTTGGTGGCAGCGGGACACTACTTGTGCTTGCCACCTCGCCAGCTTGAACTGCACTTGTGGGACTCGCCACGTCAACAAGTGTTACTGCAGTGCTGGATGTATGACCAGGGTGTACTAGGCCGCTGGTGCTTGCCAGTTCACCAGAAGGAATAGCGGCACTAGTACTTCTCTGCTCCATACGAGAGCCCTGCGGTTCTTGCACTTCAAGGACAGAAGAAGTTCGGGGTCTGGTACGCCTGACCTTAGCAGGGACCACAACTCCGTCGTCAGAGCTATCTGTCATGGAGCCGCTGTCCTCTACAGGATCGTATTCTGAGCCTGAATCTGACAGATGAGTGACTTCCTCTTCACTATCTGTCATGCTCAGAATCCTGTAGGCCTCTTCACTAGTGTACCTTCGATTTGCCATTTTGGCCTCTAAATTTAGGGGTACACTAGTGAGACTCACAGGCAAAAAAGCTCCTGACTGTCAGCGACTGATTCAAAACGCTACCAAAAAACTGTTAGCGATCGTAGGGATCAGGCCTGACTCTGCGACCGCTGCAGTTATGTGTGCTTAGTGTTTTGTAAGTGTCAGTAATCGATCGATACTGCACTTGGGTGGGCTGGGCTGGGCTGGGCCGAGGAGCAAAACGCAGGTGCTAGCAGGTATCTGGGCTGATCCCGCTAACACTGCGTTTCAGGGAACCCTAAACTGCTGGGGAGTATAGATCTGATCGGATCAGATATCGATCCGTTCAGATACTATAGCACTAAGGGAGGTGTATGCTGCGTGCGTGGGTTTTAGCGGTACTGGCGCTAACCTGACGCTGCCTGGGGCGACGTAGACCTTATCTGATCCTAAAAACTTAACTTCTATCACCGCCGGGCAATTAGGGGGTTAAACCTTTATAAGGTAATAAACGGCGGGTGCCCTAAAACTATAATAAACTATAATAAACTGTAATAAACTATAATAAACTACAAAAAACAAACTATCTAACCAGCATCACCCGTAACACTTATACGGTGATCGCTGGTGAAAGGGTTAACTAGGGGGCAATCAGGGGGTTAAAACCTTTAGCAGGTAGTATATGGGGGTCCCTGTCGCTATAAAACACTAACAGCGAACCTATATACTTACCTCCCTAAACTAGCGTCACCTGTGTCACTAATACAGCGATCAGAAAAACGATCGCTTAGCGACACTGGTGACGGGGGGTGATCACGGGGTTAACCTTTATTAGGGGGGGGTAGGGGGGTACCCTGGACCTAAAGGGGGGTACCCTAGACCTAAAGGGGGCTAACCTAACTGCCCTAACACTTATAACTGACACAAACTGACACCAATGCAAAAAAAAAAAACCACTGCTATTGGTGTCAGAGTGACAGTGGGTACAGGGGGGTGATCGGGGGGTGATCGGGGGGTGACAGGGGGGTGAAAAGTGTGCCTGGCGTGTTCTACTGAGCGTGTAGTGTTGGTGCACTTACTTGGATGTCTTCTCTCCTCGGCGTCGGATCAAAAAGACCGGCTCCAGGAGAGATGACATCACTTCCTCTCCCTCTGTTTACATTACAGAGGGAGAGGAAGCATTTGATTCGCTGGGAGCGATCGGGAGGGGGTGGCCATCAATGGATGGCCTCCCCCTGACCCCCAATCGCCCGCGAACAAGAGCCGACCGCCGCGGGCACCGGGGGGGGGGTCCGATCGGACCCCCTGCCCGCGGGAAGGCATCACGTACTAGGTACGTGATTTTGCCTGCCCGTGCCGCCCTGCTCACGTATATAGGCGTGAGGCGGTCGGCAAGTGGTTAAAGAGATTGTTAAGCAAGAATGTGTGGATTATTGTGTCAACGCTAAAACACTTTGGTAGTGATGTAATTGGTGTTTTCTGTGAAAATGGGGGTTATTTCCTTAGGTGTAAATCCTCTTTGCACTACAAGTGCAGTACCAGTGCACTTGTAGTGCAAAGTATCTTTGCCTTTAGTAAATAACACCCAACAGTGCTTTGTATAAGGTTACACAATCACGCCATTTTCTGGACTCAACACATTTCTGTCAGAGTCAGCTAAAACATACACAAGCAGTAAATGTCCACAAAGATTTTCTTTTTTTTGCTTTTTTATTTGATAAAGGCTTCACAAATTTTCTGGCATATTGATGGCCCCCCTACCCGCAAAGAACTCCAGGTATCGTAACCGGACATCACGGGCACTCAGGGAAGGCAAGCCAGGACGGCCACTTTCAAGCGCCAAAAAAATGAATAAAAACCAAGCGCTGATGTGGATAGATATGTGTGATATAAATAAATTGTGCTTAAAAATATATATATACCAATATAGTTAGTGCTATGAAAAAATCAGTAAATCAAAGCTGCTATCAATATAGGGTGATCAGATAACCAAACAAATAGTACTAAGTATAAAATTGATGCACTTTAAATAAATAGTGCACAATATGCTGCTGCGACTAAGCTTAAATCCAGGAATAAAAAATGCATACATGTGAATAAAATAAATTAATAATTATGGTGCTAATACATGTGTTAAAATTGCCAAAATAAATCTTCAAATTGGTGATGTGACGGTGAGTATAAATAAAATAATAATGACACTCTGAGTACAATGTCCAGGCAGAGATAAATAGTGGGAGAAAGTAAAAAAAATTAAACAGTTCCTTCCCTTAATCCAGATTGATTGACTCACTGGGTTAGATCGTTTGTACCAGGATATTTAGTTTTTCTTGCATCCCACTTCAGCAATTACACTGCTGGGGATTCGGCTCTCAGGATAAAGGTTTTATGCAAAGCAAGCAAAAAAAAAATAGATCATTGTGCAGTGAACTTACTAGATAGTACATAAGCAAAACAGGGACAAGAGATACACTCACAAACTCCCGGTCTATTAGAAGCATTCAAATAAGCAGATTGCAGTCAGCCGCTGTGGACGAGGTTTCCCATAGAGAAACAGCTGCTGTTAACCTTCAGGTGTATTGCAGCACTGAACGTCCTAAGCTCCTCCCACGCGTTACATCACTGACACGTGACTTTTTCAAGATCCTCCCAAGATCCTTCTGAACTGGCCTTTTCTAGTCTCGTCGTACGTGCTTGACGTCACCGCGTTGTTGGCAATCAGAAATTTCGACAAATTTGTGCGACCGTGTGTACACAAAACAAGTTTGAGCCAACATCCGTCGGAAAAAATCCTAGGATTTTGTTGTCGGAATGTCCGAACAAAGTCCGACCGTGTGTACGGGGCATTACAGGAGAGAATTTCCCTTCCTAGTAGTAGATTTCATCTCGCTTCCTGTTTGCAAGGAGGAGTCGTTTGTAAGTTGGATGTTTGAAAGTAGGGGCCCTGCCCTATATACTCAGCAGAAATTTGGGCCTTAGGTGTTGTTGTGGCCACAACACTGTAAGGCCACACAGGGCCCTGCTGTGAAATATTAGATCAAGAATTGTAATTACATGCCCCTGCTGAACAGGGGGCTGAAAAATTGGGCCTTAGGCACTGGTGCTGGTGCCACAACACTGCAACCCCTCACAGATACTCTAGTTGGAACGCAGAAACGAGCCCTGCTGCAAAGTATTGCATCAAAAATTGTAATTACACGCCCCTGTTGAACAGAGGCTGAAAAATTGGGCCTTAGGCACTGGTGCTGGTGCCACAACACTGCAACCCCTCACAGATACTCTAGTTGGATTGCAGGAACGAGCCCTGCTGCACAGTATTGCATCAAAAATTGTAATTACACGCCCCTGTTAAACAGGGGCTGAAAAATTGGGCCTTAGGCACTAGTGCTGGTGCCACAACACTGCAACCCCTCACAGATACTCTAGTTGGAATGCAGGAACAAGCCCTGCTGCAAAGTATTGCATCAAAAATTGTAATTACACGCCCCTGTTAAACAGGGGCTGAAAAATTAGGCCTTAGGCACTGGTGCTGGTGCCACAACACTGCAACCCCTCACAGATACTCTAGTTGGAACGCAGGAACGAGCCCTGCTGCAAAGTATTGCATCAAAAATTGTAATTACACGCCCCTGTTAATCAGGGGCTGAAAAATTGGGCCTTAGGCACTGGTGCTGGTGCCACAACACTGAAACCCCTCACAGATACTCTAGTTGGAACGCAAGAACGAGCCCTGCTGCAAAGTATTGCATTAAAAATTGAAATTACATGCCCCTGTTAAACAGGGGCTGAAATATTGGGCCTTAGGCACTGGTGGCGGCGCCCAGAACCAAAAATGTTCTTACAAGCTATCAGCGTGATCATTGAGGAGGAAGAGGATAATTACTCAGGATAGTCACTCAGCATCAGCATAGGCAGTCTTTGAAGGGATCTGAGATTTCAAAAAAAATTATTCGGTTACATCAGCATCAGGTGCTTGGTAGCTGGTGGTGATCCTAGACTGATTCATTTTTATGAAGGTCAGTCGATCGACCGAGTCAGTGGACAGACGCACCCTGTGATCGGTTACAAAGCCTCCAGCAGCACTGAATGTGCATTCCGAAAGAACGCTGGATGCAGGACAGGCCAGTAGCTCAATTGCATACTGTGCAAGCTCTGGCCAGTGATCCATTCCCAAGACCAAGTAACCCAGAGGATTTTCGGTGGGAAAGGTGTCCAAGTCAGATCTTGCCCCTAGGTATTCCTGCACCATGTAAAACAGATGCTGGCGATGGTTGCTGGAACCGATCATACCTTGGGGCTGCGGACTAAAAAATTGTCTAAATGCATCGGTCAGACGGCCACCTTCTCCACCTGCTCCTTCTTTGACTGACCAAAGCCTCAGCAACACGTTGTCCAGAAACAGGAGTTTGTAACCTCCCAGTCTCTGGGAACGTGTTGCACAGACCTTTCTGCAAGGCCTCCAGAAGATGTTTCATCCTCTGCTCCCTCTGCGACGGCAAGATGAGGTCCGCAACCTTACCCTTGTAACGTGGATCAAGGAGGGTTGCCAGCCAGTTTTGGTCCTTCTTCTTGATACCACGAATATGAGGATCCTTCCGCAGTCTTTGCAGGATCAGGGAGACCATGCAGCGTAGGTTTGCTGAGGCATTCGGTCCGGAGTCCTCTGGGTCACTAAGGACGACATGGTCCGCAGCCACCTCCTCCCAGCCACGTACAAGTCCATGTGTTTCTTGGGACTGATCCCTTAAAGACTGCTGCTGATGCTGAGTGCCAGGCTTCACCTCCATACTGACACAATCCTCCACCTCCTCCTCCTCGTCCTCCTCCTGTGTGATCGGCGGGCACGCAGGAACACTGTCTGGATAAAGGGGGCCTTGAGAGCTAAGGAAGTCCTCCTCTTCCTGCCTCTGTTCTGCCTCAAGTGCCCTGTCCATTATTCCACGCAGCGTGTGCTCCAACAGGTGGACAAGGGGGACAGTGTCACTGATGCATGCACTGTCACTGCTCACCATCCTCGTGGCCTCCTCAAATGGTGACAGAGCAGTGCATGCATCCCTGATCATGGCCCACTGGCGTGGGGAAAAAACCAAGCTCCCCTGACCCTGTCCTGGTGCCATAGTCGCACAGGTACTCATTGATGGCCCTCTGCTGCATGTGCAGCTGCTGCAGCATGGCCAACGTTGAGTTCCACCTGGTGGGCATGTCACAGATTAGGCAGTTCTTGGGCAGGTTAAACTCCTTTTGGAGGTCTGCCAGCCGAGCACTGGCATTATATGACCGGCGGAAATGCACACAGACTTTCCTGGCCTGCCTCAGGACATCCTGTAAGCCCGGGTACCTGCCCAATAACCGCTGCACCACCAAGTTAAGGATGTGAGCCAAACAGGGCACATGGGTCATTTGTCCCTGTCGGAGGGCAGAGAGGAGGTTGGTGCCATTGTCGCAAACCACCATTCCTGCCTTAAGTTGGCGTGGCGTCAACCACCTCTGAACCTGCCCCTGCAGAGCTGACAGAACCTCTGCCCCAGTGTGGCTCCTGTCCCCCAAGCACACCAGCTCAAGCACCGCATGGCATCTTTTAGCCTGCATACTTGCGTAGCCCCTTGATCGGCTACGGAGCACTGCTGGTTCTAAGGACAAAGCACAGGAAGAGGCCATAGAGGAAGAAGAAGAGGAGGGGTGGAGGAGAGAGGTGTGTCACAATCATTAGTAGTGGCATTTTGGAGGCGTGGTGGCAAAACAACCTCCAACACTACTGCACCTTGTCCTGCATCCTTCCCAGTTGCCAGCAGAGTCACCCAATGCGCGGTGAAACTTAGGTAACGTCCCTGTCCATGCCTACTGGACCATGAGTCTGTGTATACATCTGACCTGTAATGAGCGCTGCACTGCTATATTTTGTGAGGCATGGACATTGCCTTCCACATGCCAGTAGAGAGCCAGAATCGCCTTCCGTGAGAAAAAGTGGCGTTTGGGTACCTGCCACTGAGGAACTGCACATTCCACAAACTCACTGAAGGGGGCAGAGTCTACCAACTGAAAAGGCAGCAGTTGAAGTGCTGGCAATTTTGCCAAGCTAGCATTGAACCACTGGGCGATGGCTGGGAGCGAACTTTTTTTGGCGGTGCAGCAGGGGGGGCAGGGAAATTTGCCTGGTACAATCTGACGTCGGTGTACCTAAAGCAGATTGCCCACAAGTACTTGGCTGTGACACACCTAATTCTACACCTTCATTCCTCTCAGTGCAGGTCTCAGAGAGGACTGAAGGTATGGTGGGGTTGGAGATCTCAGCTGATGAGGAGCAAGGAGAGGTCTTCTTTGTTCTTTGGTGTGGGTCTTTAAGATACGCTTGCCAATGAACTGCATGGCAGGTCAACATATGTCTGGTCAAGCATGTGGTGTCCAAGCGGGAGATGTTTTGGCCACGCGAGATACGCTTGAGACATATGTTGCAAATAGCAGCGTTGCGATCTGATGCAAAAGGCCCACACCAAAGAACTTTTTGAATAATGCGCAGAGACAGCAGCGCCCTGCACATGCGGAGCTTTGGGGTGTGATGCAGTCAGTGTGCTGCCCTTAGGCTGGCCCCTGGAGGGCATCCTGCCTCATCGATGATGTGCCTCCTCCTCCTCCTCTCTCCTATCAGGCACCCATGTTGAGTCAGTGACCTCATCATCCCCTCCCTCCTCATCACTGGAGCAAACCTGGCAGTATGCTGCAGCAGGGGGAGCATGACTGCCAGATTGCTGTCCTTCTTGGGCACCCCCTCTGTCCGTGCTCACGTTACTGCCTTCATCTAGCTCAGTATCATGACCAGATCCTTCTAAACGCTGGGCATCCTCCTGGAGCATGTACCCAACACTGTGGTCAAACAGTTCGAGGGACTCCTCAGGAGGACATTCTGGGGCTAGGAAAGGAGTCACTGATGCCATGGAGCTGAGGGAAGAGGCCGCGTTGCAGCTGCTTTGCCAGACAAAGTACCCTGAGCATGGGTGAGAGAGGATGAGGAGGAAGAGGCCGGCTTGGTCATCCACTCGACCAAGTCTTCCGCATGTTGTGGCTCAACACGGCCAGCTGCCGAAAAAAAGGCCAAGCGTGTCCCACGGCCACGTGCTGATGAGGATGCACTGTCTCCACGACTAGCACTGTTGCCTCTAGACAGAGCCTGCTTGCTAGCAACTGCAGCTAGCAAAATCAGCTGCCTGCCTGTAGTATGAGAACACCACCAACCTTCTACAGGTAGCTTTAGCTGAACACTGTGCAGAGCACGCAAAAAAACTAACTTGTAACTTATTTAGCTGCCTGCGGTAGTGATAGGATCAGGAAAACACCATCAACATTCTACAGGTAGCTTTAGCTGAACACTGTGCAGAGGTCGCAAAAAACTAACTTGTAGCTTATTTAACTGCCTGCGGTAGTGATAGGATCAGGAAAACACCACCAACCTTCTACAGGTAGCTTTAGGTGAACACTGTGCAGAGCTCGCAAAAAACTAACTTGTAGCTTATTTAGCTGCCTGCGGTAGTGATAGGATCAGGAAAACACCAGCAACCTTCGACAGGTAGCTTTAGGTGAACACTGTGCAGAGCTCGCAAAAAACAAACTTGTAGCTTATTTAGCTGCCTGCGGTAGTGATAGGATCAGGAAAACACCACCAACCTTCTACAGGTAGCTTTAGGTGAACCCTGTGCAGAGCTCGCAAAAAAATTTGTAGCTCATTTAGCTGCCTGCGGTAGTGATAGGATCAGGAAAACACCACCAAACTTCTACAGGTAGCTTTAGCTGAACACTGTGCAGAGCTCGCACTACACTAACTTGTAGTTTTAGCTGAACACTGTGTAGAGCTCGCAAAAAACTAACTTGTAGCTTATTTAACTGCCTGCGGTAGTGATAGGATCAGGAAAACACCACCAACCTTTGACAGGTAGATTTAGCTGAACACTGTGCAGAGCTCGCAAAAAACTAACTTGAAGTTTTAGCTGAACACTGTGAGGAGGACGCACTACACTAACTTGTAGCTTTAGCTGAACACTGTTCAGAGGACGCACTACACTAACTTGTAGCTTTAGCTGAACACTGTGCAGAGGTCGCACTACACTAACTTGTGGTTTTAGCTGAACACTGTGCAGAGCTCGCAAAAAACTAACTTGTAGCTTATTTAGCTGCCTGCGGTAGTGATAGGATCAGGAAAACACCACCAACCTTCGACAGGTAGCTTTAGGTGAACACTGTGCAGAGCTTGCAAAAAACTAACTTGTAGCTTATTTAGTTGCCTGTGGTAGTGATAGGATCAGGAAAACAACACCAACCTTATACAGGTAGCTTTAGCTGAACACTGTGCAGAGCTCGCAAAAAACTAACTTGTAGTTTTAGCTGAACACTGTGAGGAGGACGCACTACACTAACTTGTAGCTTTAGCTGAACACTGTTCAGAGGACGCACTACACTAACTTGTAGCTTTAGCTGAACACTGTTCAGAGGACGCACTACACTAACTTGTAGCTTTAGCTGAACACTGTGCAGAGCTCGCAAAAAACTAACTTGTAGTTTTAGCTGAACACTGTGAGGAGGACGCACTACACTAGCTTGTAGCTTTAGCTGAACACTGTTCAGAGGACGCACTACACCAACTTGTAGCTTTAGTTGAACACTGTGCAGAGGTTGCACTACACTAACTTGTAGTTTTAGCTGAACACTGTGCAGAGCTTGCAAAAAACTAACTTGTAGCTTATTTAGTTGCCTGCGGTAGTGATAGGATCAGGAAAACACCACCAACCTTCGACAGGTAGCTTTAGGTGAACACTGTGCAGAGCTCGCAAAAAACTAACTTGTAGCTTATTTAGCTGCCTGCGGTAGTGATAGGATCAGGAAAACACCAGTAACCTTTGACAGGTAGCTTTAGGTGAACACTGTGCAGAGCTCGCAAAAAACTAACTTGTAGCTTGTTTAGCTGCCTGCGGTAGTGATAGGATCAGGAAAACACCACCAACCTTCTACAGGTAGCTTTAGCTGAACACTGTGCAGAGCTCGCAAAAAACTAACTTGTAGTTTTAGCTGAACACTGTTCAGAGGACGCGCTACACTAACTTGTAGCTTTAGCTGAACACTGTTCAGAGGACGCACTACACTAACTTGTAGCTTTAGCTGAACACTGTGCAGAGGTCGCACTACACTAACTTGTAGCTTTAGCTGAACACTGTGAGGAGGACGCACTACCCTAACTTGTAGCTTTAGCTGAACACTGTGCAGAGGTCACACTAAACTAACTTGTAGCTTTAGCTGAACACTGTGAGGAGGACGCACTACCCTAACTTGTAGCTTTAGCTGAACACTGTGCAGAGGTCACACTAAACTAACTTGTAGCTTTAGCTGAACACTGTGAGGAGGACGCACTACACTAACTTGTAGTTTTAGCTGAACACTGTGCAGAGGTCACACTAAACTAACTTGTAGCTTTAACTGAACACTGTGAGGAGGACGCACTACACTAACTGTAAATAGTCTAGCTGCCTGACTGTGGTACTAATAGGATCAAAAGAACACCAGCAATTTTCTTCAGGTAGCTGTAAATACTGTAACAAGACAAGCCTGCCTGTCAGTAGGAAGATAACAGGAATGGATCTAGCTAAACTGAATACAGTGTATATATATATATATATATATATATATATATATATATATATATACAACACCTGGGATGCATATATATACACAATACACTGTAAGTGCAGCTAACTCACTGACTGTCCTGCCTAATCTAGCTAACTCAAATGAAATGACACTGTCTCTCTGTCTATCTAAGCACACTGGAACACACTACACAGGGCCGCCGTGCAGGCGGCCTTATATATTGTGGGGCGTGTTCTAAACCCCCTGAGCCATAATTGGCCAAAGCCACCCTGGCTTTGGCCAATTACAGCTCTCTCTACTGACGGCGCTGTGATTGGCCAAGCATGCGGGTCATAGTGCATGCTTGGCCAATCATCAGCCAGCAATGCACTGCGATGCCGCAGTGAATTATGGACCGTGACGCGCCACACGAATTTGGCGCGAACGGCCCATATCGTTAGCAATTCGGCGAACGGCGAACAGACGATGTTCGAGTCGAACATGGGTTCGACTCGAACACGAAGCTCATCCCTAATTACTAGATTGAGTGTAATGACATATTTGTAAATATCTGCATAACGACTGATTTGGTAAATGGAATAAATCTTCCTATAATTGACCAGGTGGCCATATTTAAATTGTTTATCCAACATCCAAGCATATGACATTGGAAAAGTCAAACGATCAGGCACTTTAGGATTAAAAAGAAAAGCTGTCATTAAAGATGCTGCTGACATAAGAATATGTCCATGTTTCAGAGTCCATTAAAAATAATATTTCTTTTGGGGCAAAAGTTATAATGGCTTACATATCAAGTAAATCACTATTCAGTTAGGAAAGTACAAAAACCTTTATTGTTCGTAGTAATAAATATTGTATATATTTCCACTGATAGGTACCTTTTTATAAACAATGATTAAAATGCCCAGCTGCACATAGGATATAAATGGTAATATTTGTAGTGGGACACCCAGAAGGGACCCACTGGATATATAGTGACTCCAGTTCTTCCCTACTTGTACAGATGTTGCCAGCCCACCAAAGCACAGTCCAAAGCAGACTGACACAAGAACAGTGCTGTATTTTGGCCTAGGTCGACAAGGCCCAGGCCTAGGGCGGCACTTTGCGGGGGGCAGAAAAAAAGCCGCTCCCCCCATGAAAAAAGCCCCCGCGTCCTCCTCCCGGCTCCCGCACACAGGGCCGCCATCAGGGGATTACATCTAAATCCAGCGGCATTGCTATGGGGGGCGGACCGCACACGGGTGACCCCAGGAAGCAGTTGTAGTGTGTGCAGTCAGCCCCACCGCCCCCTCCCATCGGCAAAGCGGTGATCAGCTTGGCAGCTGCGCTGTGACAGGGTGGGGAGAACTGCACAGTCTCTGTGTATCTCCCTTGCTCGCTCCCCTCCTTTCTTCTGTCAGCTAAACAGGAGAAGAGAGAGAGCGACTCAAATCGGGTACCCCTAACCGCCGCCCGGCTTCCTGCCCGCTCTGATTCCCTCCCCATTGGCCATAGCGGAGGGCCAATCAAAACACACTGAGGGAGTGGGGCATCATGGGAAACGTAGTCCCGGAAGATTGGCGGGGATTCTGTGGCCCTAGTGTATCCACAGACAGCAGGCAGGCTACAGTCCCCCAGCATGCATGCACTCAGGGAGGGGGGTGGGAGAGAGAACCTGGAACCCGGCAAAAAGCAGAGTGCTACAGAAGAGAAAAAAAGAGAACAGTGCAGGGGGAGGCCAGAGAGGGAGCCACGTTGTACCCGCACCACCAGAGAAGGAGCCACGTTGTACCCACACCACCAGAGAGGGAGCCACGCTGTAACCGCACCACCAGAGAGGGAACCACGCTGTAACCGCACCACCAGAGAGGGAGCCACGCTGTAACTGCACCACCAGAGAGGGAGCCACTCTGTAACCGCACCACCAGAGAGGGAGCCACGCTGTAACCGCACCACCAGAGAGGGAGCCACGCTGTAACTGCACCACCAGAGAAGGAGCCACGCTGTAACCGCACCACCAAAGAGGGAATTACGGTGTAACCGCACTACCAGAGAGGAAGCCACGCTGTAACCGCACCACCAGAGAGGGAGCCACGCTGTAACCGCACCACCAGAGACGGAGCCACGCTGTAACCGCACCACCAGAGACGAAGCCACACTGTAACCGCACCACCAGAAAGGGAGCCACGCTGTAACTGCACTACCAGAGAGAGAGCCACGTTGTACCCACACCACCAGAGAGGGAGAAAGACTGACTGCCAGGGTACAGACATGCTACACTACTAACTAGAGTCACCCCCCGGGCAACCCAGAGTGAGCGAACATCCAGCCAGAGGGATCACTGTTGCGGTTTCGCTGGGTCTGGTAGGGGGACGTGTTGGCCATTATCCATCACTGTTCCTAGGGACTGAGGCACTAGGAAGTGCCTAACCTTCTATCCTCTAGGCCTTATTGACCGCCACAACGTCCATCTTTGTCCTCTTCCCCCAGCTTCCCTCTGTCCTCTTCCCCCCGGCGTCCCTCTGTCCTCTTCCCCCCGGCCTCCCTCTGTGTCCCCCTCCCCCTGGCGTCCCTCTGTCCTCTTCCCCTCTGCGTCCCTCTGTCCTCTTCCCCTCGGCGTCCCTCTGTCCTCTTCCCACGGCGTCCCTCTGTCTTCCTCCCATCAAGATGACATGGCGGTTTTAGAAAGGAAGGGGTTGGGCCTTGACAGGAAGGGGTGGGTCATATTTAAATTAGGGGGTGCGCGAGTTTAGTCAGGCCTAGGGCAGCTAAATACACCACTGCACAAGAAAGTAGTCTAGGGGAATGTCATTATGATTCATTGCTCGAACTTGAACAGTGGGAGAGGGTGTGGGGTTTGGGATACTCCAAATTGTAAAATTCAATAAGAGGACTCTCTGTCTTCTGTGCTACACTCTTCGGAGAAAGATTTTCTGCTAAACTTCAGAATACAGTCCCCTGCAAGAGACTTAGGGAAAGCCAGAGGTAGGGACCCCATAACTAATATGGCTCAGGTATCCCAATAGTACTCAGTCATCAGTATCTTACAGATACTCACGAGGCCAGGGAGCAGCTGTGCCTATTTAGCTTCCTTTAGATACCTTCTAGTGAGGCTTTGAAGACTGGATCCATCAGGTGAAATCTTGGGGTGTTGCAGACAAATTTAGAAGTAGACCCCCCCCCCAGCTCTGCCACAGCTGGGACCTTGAAGAACAGCAACTTGTCTCAGTATTATCTCCCCCCTTCCAGACTTGTGGAATCCCCCTCAAGACTTTGAAGACTGGATCCATCAGGTGAAATCTTGGGTTGTTGCAGATAAATGTAGAAGTAGGCCCCCCCCCCAGCTCTGCCATAGCTGGGACCTTGAAGAACAGCAATTTGTCTCAGTATTATCTCGCCCTTCCAGACTTGTGGAATCCCCCTCAAGACTTGTGGAATCCCTTCAACAGGAAGACCCTGCTATTCTGGAGTTCACACTATCTATCATCCTCGCCACCTACTGCCTACACCTACTGGGCCACCCTCCCAGGGATTGTCTGGAGCTAAATATTCAGGCTACCTATTTGACTCTCCGCATCTTATGTTGTGGGAAACATTTAAAAAGCAGGAGAGAGTAATCAAATCTGCAGCCTGTGAACTCCAAAATAACCAAAAGCAATTGAAGGCCAATCCACTGATTACACTGAGACCAAAAGAGAGAAAATAAATGTATCTACAACCTAGCAGCCTAGGAGAGTGCTACATATTGTTTAGAAAAACAATCAACAATTGTCAACCAAAAATTGAAAAACAAAAAGGTCCACTGCCAGGAAAAACAAATTCAGACTTGTAATACATATTAGTACAGGTCACCCTATAAAGTCCAATGATTGTAAATCTGGATCCATTTCTAGTATACAGTGTATTAAAAGGAAATTTAGGTAAAGTCAATTATCTGCCAGAAAAAGATATCTGAGATTTTTCCCAGATCTAAATAAAAAGCAAAACAAACAATAGATTCAATAAGCCAAATATCTATTATGGAAGCAGATATAATATCCAATGAGACAATCCCCAAATGGCCACTTCAAAGAACACTTCAAAAAATCAATTCAAGCAAGGTTGTGGACAGTACATAGTCCTGTGAGCAGCAGGTATAGTGTACTGGCTGCTATATAAATAAACTGCTGTATGTGGCTGTGATTTTGCAAATGTTGATGCTTCTTTGCATAGTTATTTACCTGCGCATGCACATCCAGTGTATTTTCTGAATGTTCAGCTTTAGCTTTTGGAAAATATGTTAGAATATGCACAGCTAAATGCTGGTATAAAGAAGCATCTGCAATTACAAGAGCACGGCCATTTACTTGAAGGCAGGCTGTATGTGGTGGGAAAGTGTTGAGAAATTGTGCTAAGCATATAAAATGCCTGTTATATCCCCTGTGTATTAACCCTGAAAGCCTAAAAGCATGTGCATAACCCTAAAACAGCTAAAAATGTCAACATTGACTTATTTAAAGCCTCATTTTGCCTGTGTTTGCGGTTGACTACAATTTCCTGCAGAAGACATGGTGGGGTTTCATGTGAACAGATACATGCATAAAGCCCCATTCAGACAATGAGAAGCTGACAGCACCCACAGCAATTCGCATGTGATTGAACATGCACAGATTACCTGTGGATAACAAACTGCTTGTGTCCAGGCCCGATCATCCACAGGTAATCTCTGCATGCTGCAGGTGTTTGCAGGTAAACACCATTCAGTCACCCACAGGAAAGTTGGTTCCAAACGCAGGTGTGAATTAAGATTTTTTACTACTTGTTAAGCATATGTACTGTAAATAATTTCATCAGTGGCGGAACTACCAGGGTCGCAGCAGTCACACTTGCGACTGGGCCCTGGCGTTCTGCCTCTGTGGGGGGGCTCCAAGACTTGGCATCTCCCCTTTCACTTCTGGCTGTCAGTTTAGTATGCAGTGGGAGGAGGTGGGAGGGGGCGATTTGCAGCTCTATGGTGTCCGTGGGCGGCAGGATCTCCCTGGGGCTAGTAGTTCTCTTCCCGAGTGTGTACAGTGGAGAGGAGAGGGGCCACTGACCCGGGCATGTATCAACAAGAGTGTACAAGCAGAGCAAATCAATTGTACACTGAAGAGTGAAACTGATACATGCCCGGGTCAGAGGCCCCTCCCCTCTCCACTGTATACACTCAGGAAGAGAACTACTAGCCCCAGCGAGATCCTGCCGCCCACAGACACCATAGAGCTGCTGAGGATACAGAGATGTGCTGGGGGTTGCTTGGAGGTGCACAGCGGAGACCAGCCTGGTACACTGGGAACCTCTGGAAGGGGGGGATGTCTGGGGACCCTGATGTAAGGAGGAGGCTCTCTAGGGACCCTGATGTAATGAGTGGGGCTCTCTGGGGACCCTGATGTAAGGGGGGGCTCTCTGGGGACCCTGATGTAAGGGGGGCTCTCTGGGGACCCTGATGTAAAGGGAGGCTCTCTGGAGACTTTGATGTAAGGAGGGGCTCTCTGGGCAACGTGATGTAAGGAGGGGGCTCTCTGGGGACCCTGATGTAATGAGGGGGGCTCTCTGGGGCCCTAATGTAAGGGGGGCTCTCTGGGGACCCTGATGTAATGAGGGGGGTCTCCGGAGACCCTGATGTAAGAGGGGGCTCTCTGGGTACCCTGATGTAAGGGGGGCTCTCTGTGGACTCTGATGTAAAGGGGGCTCTCTGGGGACCCTGATGTAAGGAGGGACTCTGTGGGGACCCTGATGTAAGGAGGGGCTCTCTGGGGACCCTGATGTAATGAGGGGGCTCTGGGGACCCTGATGTAATGAGGGGGCTCTGGGGACCCTGATGTAAGTAGGGAGGCTCATTGTGGATCCTGATGTAAGGATGGGGCTCTCTATGGACCCTGTTGTAATGAGGGGGGCTCTGGGGATCCTGATGTAAGGAAGGGGCTCTCTGGGGACCCTGATTTAATGAGGGGGCTCTAGGAACCCTGATGTAAGTAGGGAGGCGGAGGCTCTCTGGGGACCCTGATGTAAGTAGGGAGACTCTCTGGGGACTTTAATGTAAGGGGAGGCTCTCTGTGGACCCTGATGTAAGGGGAGGCTCTCTGGGAACTGTGATGTAAGGGGAGGCTCTCTGGGGACCCTGATGTAAGTTATTAATTCATTCCATATATGCTGTGAAGCTAATATGTATATAATTATGTATCCTTCATGCCCATGCCATGTGTGCATGTGTATAGTCAGTATCTCACAAAAGTGAGTACACCCCTCACATTTTTGTAAATATTTTATTATATCTTTTCATGTGACAACACTGAAGAAATTATACTTTGCTACAATGTAAAGTTGCACAGCTTGTGAGTGGATACACCCCTAAGTAAAAATGTCAAAATTGGGTCAAAAGTGTTAATATTTTGTGTGGCCACCATTATTTTCACAGCTTCACAGGTTGCCACTGGAGTCCTCTTCCACTCCTCTATGACAACATCACGGAGCTGGTGGATGTTAGAGACCTTGCGCTCCTCCAACTTCCATTTGAGAATGCCCCACAGATGCTGGAGACATGCTTGGCCAGTCCATCACCTTTACCCTCAGCTTCTTTAGCAAGGCAGTGGTCGTCTTGGAGGTGCGTTTGGGGTCGTTTTCATGTTGGAATACTGCCCTGCGACCCAGTCTTCGAAGGGAGGGGATCATGCTCGGCTTCAGTATGTCACAGTGCATGTTGGCATTCATGGTTCCCTCAATGAACTGTAGCTCCCCAGTGCCGGCAGCACTCAAGCAGCCCCAGACCATGACACTCCCACCACCATGCTTGACTGTAGGCAAGACACACTGTACTCCTCACCTGGTTGCCGCCACACACGCTTGACATCATCTGAACCAAACATGTTTATCTTGGTCTCATCAGACCACAGGACATGGTTCCAGTAATCCATGTCCCTAGTCTGCTTGTCTTCAGCAAACTATTTCCAGGCTTTCTTGTGCATCATCTTTAGAACTTTCTTTTGGGATGACAGCCATTCAGACCAGTTTGATGCAGTGTGCGGCGTATGGTCTGAGCACTGACAGACTGACCCCCCACCCCTTCAACCTCTGCAGCAATGCTGGCAGGCACTCATACATCTATTTCACAAAGACAACCTCTGGATATGACGCTGAGCATGTGCAACTTCCTTGGCCGACCATGGCGAGGCCTGTTCTGAGTGGAACCTGTCCTGTTAAACCGCTGTATGGTCTTGGGCACCATGCAGCTCAGTTTCAGGGTCTTGGCAATCTTCTTATAGCCTAGTCCATCTTTATGTAGCGCAACAATTCTTTTTTTCAGATCCTCAGAGAGTTCTTTGCCATGAGGTGCCGTGTTGAACTTCCAGTGATCAGTATGAGAGAGTGAGAGCGATAAAACCAAATTTAACACACCTGCTGCCCATTCACACCTGAGACCTTGTAACACTAACAAGTCATATGACACCGGGGAGGGAAAATGGCTAATTGGGCCCAATTTGGGCATTTTCACTTAGAGGTGTACTCGCTTTTATTGCCAGCGGTTTAGACATTAATGGCTGTGTGTTATTTTGAGGGGACAGCAAATTTACACTGTTATACAAGCTGTACACTCACTACTTTACATTGTAGCAAAGTATAATTTCTTCAGTGTTGCCATATGAAAAGATATAATAATTTACAAAAATGTGAGGGGTGTACTCACTTTTGTGAGATACTGTATATGAAATTACTTTTTTACTTGCCTATGCATCATTGTTATGTCTTCTGACATCTATTTATGCCAATAAAATATGTTTTTTTACAATCTGACCTCCACAAGTCAACAGGCTCATCTAAAGTCCAAATTTCCCTTCTCTTGTTTACCTGAACCAGGGATAGAGGCACATATACTATGTGCCGCATTTAAATTCCCAAATCCCCCCCCCCCCATTTTATATGCAACAGGCATTTGATTTTTAGATTGGCAGTGTTTCCCTGCCGTCCATGTGTGGGGTCTGCCTTGGGTACTAGTGCACCTTATTTGGGGTCCACATACTCGGGACATTTATAATGCCATGATTATGTTATCTTGCATCGCACTACTACTTGGTGGTGAGTTGTGGCTGTCTTTACCTGGGCGGGTTCCCACAGCACATCGGTGCCACGCACCGCGTCTCATGCGTGACATCACCATTAGACATCATGGCGGGAGCATGAGTATCTCCATCTTAGCCGACATAGCTGGGGTATGTGGGCATCGGTGACTACCGCCCGGACCGGTGACCCTCCCCGCACATGCCGTGCTAGTGCGGCGCTGGTGGTGGTCCGCGTGCATGTGGGGCATATATATATATATATACCTCCCCAGACACAGCTTTCCTTACCACACACTTGGATATGCTGCAGTTCACAGGAACACCTTGCTCTCATGCACACACCTAAGGTAATTACCACATTGCCTTTTCAACCAGTCACTCTTTCTTTATTGTGTTTTGGTGATTTGGAACTACCCATGGTGTCTCTGTATATTCTCTTTCCATACTTTTGTCTATTTGGTTTGAGGTTTACCATTACAACTGTATCTGCTAGAGGTGCAACGAAATTTCGGCCGCCGAAAATTATCGGCCGCAAACGTTGTTATTTCATTCGGGCAAATGAAAAAAACAGCCGATACCGAAAGGGGGCGTGGTCCGCCCTGGGTGCCGTCTAGTCCTCCACTCCTTCCTCCTCTCCTCACCATGATCTTCGTGTTTCATGGAGCTGAATTGCCCGGCCGCAGTAACAATGTCCTGCCTCCTGTGATAGACGGCACACTGATCCAATGGTGGGACATTGAATCAGCGTGACGTGATTACAGGAGGCAGGACATTGCTAATGCGGCCCGGGCAATTCAAATCCAGCTCCGTGACACACGGAGATCACCACTGATGTGAGCACAGGCAGGCTGCATATGATTGGCAATGGTAAGGCTGCTGGGCACTGGCAAGCTGCATATGATGGGCACTGGCAGGCTGCATATGATGGGCACTGGTGGGCTGCATATGACGGGCAATGGTGAGGCTGCTGGGCACTGGGATGCTGCATATGATGGGCACTGGTGGGCTGCATATGATGGGCACTGGTGGGCTGGGCACTGTCAGGCTGCATATGATGGGCACTGGTGGGCTGGGCACTGTCAGGCTGCATATGATGGGCACTGGTGGGCTGGGCACTGGCAGGCTGCATATGATGGGCACTGGTGAGGCTGCTGGGCACTGGCAGGCTGCATATGATGGGCACTGGTGGGACTGCTGGGCACTGGCAGGCTGCATATGACGGGTACTGGTGGGGCTGCTGGGCACTGGCAGGCTGCATATGATGGGAACTGGCAGGCTGCATATGATGGGCACTAGTGAGGCTGCTGGGCACTGGCAGGCTGCATATGACTGGCACTGGTGGGACTGCTGGGCACTGGCAGGCTGCATATGATGGGCACTGGTGGGGCTGCTGGGCACCGGCAAGCTGCATATGATGCGCACTGGTGGGCTGCATATGATGGACACTGGTGAGCTGCATATGACGGGCAATGGTGAGGCTGCTGGGCACTGACATGCTGCATATGATGGGCACTGGCAGGCTGTATGTGACGGGCACTGGTGGGCTGTATATGATGGGCACTGACAGACTGCATATTATGGGCACTGGTGAGGCTGCTGGGCACTGGCAGGCTGCATATGACAGACACTGGTGGGGCTGCTGGCCACTGGCAGGTTGTATATGATGGGCACTGGTGAGGCTGCTGGGCACTGGCAGGCTGCATATGACGGGCACTGGTGTGACTGTTAGGCACTGACAGACTGCATATTATGGGCACTGGTGAGGCTGCTGGGCACTGGCAGGCTGCATATGACAGACACTGGTGGGGCTGCTGGGCACTGGCAGGCTGCATATGACGGGCACTGGTGTGACTGTTGGGCAGTGGCAGGCTGCATATGGTGGGTACTGGTGGGGCTGTTGGGCACTGGCAGGCTGCATATGATGGGCACTGTTGAGACTGCTGGGCACTGGCAGGCTGCATATGATGGGCACTGGTGGGGCTGCTGGGCACTGGCAGGCTGCAAATGATGGGCACTGGCAGACTGCATATGATGGGCACTGGCAGGCTGCATATGACGGGCACTGGTGAGGCTGCATATGATAGGCACTGGTGGGGCTGCTGGGCATTGGCAGGCTGCATATGATGGGCACTGACAGGCTTCATATGATGGGCACTAGCAGGCTGCATCTGATGGGCACTGGCAGGCTGCATATAATGGGCACTTGTGGGGCTGCTGGGCACTGGCAAGCTGCATATGACGGGCACTGGTGGGCTGCATATGATGGGCACTGGTGGGCTGCATATGATGGGCAATGGTGGGCTGCATATGATGGGCAATGGTGAGGCTGCTGAGCACTGGTGGGCTGCATATGATGGGCACAAGCAGGCTGCATATGACAGGCACTGGTGGGCTGCATATGATGGGCACTGACAGGCTGCATATGATGGGCACTGGTGAGGCTTCTGGGCACTGGCAGGCTGCATATGATGGGTACTGGTGGGGCTGCTGGGCAATGGCAAGCTGCATATGATGGTCATTGATGAGGTTGCTGGGCACTGGCAGGCTGCATACTCTGAAGGTTTTTACAACGGAGTTCTGACGGAATTCCGCTCAAGCTGTCTTGCATACACACGGTCACACCAAATTCCGACCGTCCAGAACGTGGTGACGTACAACACGTAGGACGGGACTAGAAAATGGAAGTTCAATAGCCAGTAGCCAATAGCTTCCGCCTCCTACTTGCTTCAGAGCATGCGTCGTTTTTGGTACGTCGGAGCAGCATACAGACAAGTGGTTTTCCCGATTTGCTAATCACCTCGATACACCATGAAGACTGGCAATCTGTGTTCTGGGGACCCGGTGTTTGCGCCCTACTGGTGCGGGGCCTTAGACTACCTCAGCTCCCGAGAGACAAACCTTTCTGGCCCTGACCCCATATTCACTACACACCATTGTACTTCTTTCCATGTAAGTACCCAGGATTGGCAACTTTGCCTTTTCCTGTTGTTTTCAGTGCTATATTAGACTAATTATACCCTGTTTTTTTGTAGCTATCCTTGCACATCCGCCCCTGAGGAAGTGTTCATACACGAAATGCGTCTGGAATTTAGGATGCAGTCATATGCTTGTCAATAGGAATTAGTCTAGACCCACCATCTACAATTAATTATGTTTATACTATTTACATTACCCCGTACAACATTGCAATGTGCCGCTCAGATGACATGTGTGTGTGTATATATATGAATTCATACAACTTTACTTATCAATTTATTCCATATCATATGCTCAGGGTAGGACTTAGGGTGGTGGGGGCCCCTGGGCTTGAGTCACTTTCGGGCCCTACCTTCTATATATATGCACAGCTCTATAAAACAGAAATAGAAAAGGACAAGGTGCGCCAGACTCAGTGCGGTATTAAAGAACTTCTGTTTAATTGGACAAGACAAAACAGCCAATTGGCTACTCACAAAAGTAGATAATATATAAGCGTATAAGTGGGGGATACTGTACTGATATTCATCCTGGGTCCACGATTAATAAAAGCAATAAAAATGGATAATGATAATTACCGTATTTATCGGCGTATAACACGAACCCCAAGTTTAGGAGGGAATTCTAAGGAAAAAAACTTTTAGGAGGGAAGTTTAAGGAAAAAAAATTACATTTAAATGCCCATCAATGCAGCCTTATCAGTGTCCATCTGCAGCCTTGTCAGTGTTATTGCAGCCTTGTCAGTGTCATTGCAGCTTTGTCAGTGTCAATGTGGCCTTGTCAGTGTAGCCTTGCCAGTGTAGCCTTGCCCCAGTGTCATTTGCAGACTTGTCAGTGTAGCCTTGCTCCAGTGTCATTGCTGCCTTGTCATTGCAGCTTTTTTTAAAATGGCGCCACCGAGATACAGAGCCAGCTTTCAGCCGCCCTCTGCGGCTCTCGGTGGCTTTCAGCCGCTCTCGGCAGCTTTCGGCGGCTTTCAGCCGCTCTCGGCAGCTTTGGGCGGCTTTCGGCCACTCTCGGCGGCTTTTGGAACGGGCGGGGCCCCCTATTGGTCGGGGCCCATGGGCTTGAGCCCCGTCAAGCCCAATGGAAAGTCTGGCCCTGCATATGCTGCAAAGCTAATATGTATATAATTATGTATCCTTGATGTCCATGCCATGTGTGCATGTGTATATGTATGAAATTACTTTTTTTACTTACCTTTGTATCATTATGTATTCTAACATCTATTTGTAGCAATAACTCTCGGTGGAGCTGCTGGTTTAACGCGGGCTGTTACCTTCACTATCCGATACCTCTGTTTCACCGGCACTGGGTTTAGGGTCCCGTTAAGTTTACCTCTGGACGATGTAGACACCAACACTTGAGTAGATTTTCCAATGCTTTAATGAACAAATAATAAAGGAAGTAGCAGGAAAGAGGCAGAAGGAAAGCTGCAGGGAAGCTCAAATACCTTGCCTTAGTATTCTTTAGAACATTCTCTGGAATTGAACACTTGTGGTTGAATGGTTGAATACACTCCCCTTGTGGGACTCAATCTTTGCCCGCCTGGATAGACATCTCTCACTTGCCTACTAGCAAGTACGTAGCACGAACAAAAGTCTCTGCCACAGACTTGTTTGGAATAAAACCCATACGATCCTCTGCCACAGGATGTATTGGTTTGCGAAGACAGGCTTCTGGGCCCACACGCCGCAGCGACGTGGGCCTCTGTAACGGAGGACCATGGGGTGGTACTCTTAACGCATACCTGTCGATCAGGAGGGCCAGCAGGTGGCTGAAAACGAACCCCTAAACATGGTGTCTGTCCCATAAATACCCTCTCCCAGAATGCAACTCGGAGGACCACCTCCACTGAGTTGTCCCCGGAACAGAGGAGCACTCATACGCTTCAACACGTTGCCTTTCCAACACCAGCCCATGGTGACAACGACACCCACCGGCACAGTGTAGAACCACATACAACTCAGCCAAGCTGGAACAGAGGCAAATCTAACTTCCTCTAACAAGTAACCCACAAGATTTAGCTATCAGTGGTAGATTAAAAAATCTACCAGCGCTACATATTTATGCCAATAAAATATGTTTTTACAATCTAAACTCCACAAGTCAATAGCCTCATTCATTCATCCCAATTTCCTTTTTCCTACCTGCCACCCGTCACCCCTAACATTTCATCCTTTCTGCATCCCTGACAAAGCACCCCAGCTCTCCCGACGCTCCACCCTAACCCCAGACAGTGTACCTTTTGGCCACCCAGCACTTCCCTGCCTTCCAGCACTTCTACCACTGCACCCCTGACTCTTAACCCCAATGCCTCTCTTAATTTCAAGGTAAGTATGTTGTTTGAAATACAACACCATTATTTATCACCCTCTCCAAAACTTGAACCTATTGAACCTTTTAAAATTATTATTGAAATGTAATATTATATTAGGCCATATTATACTATGAAAAAGGCTACAAACTATCCAAAAGTTATTTTGCTTAATATATATATATATAAATATCACAATTTATAATCTATTTTAAACCTTGTTTTCAATTCATTATATATCTGTGATCATTGTTTATAATTCATAGTGTCATGACTAACATTTCTAATTAATAACATGATAAATTTATAAACTTCCCTCATTATAAGATACCCATGTAACCTATGATATTTACATGCTTAGTGAAGTCAATAAATATTCTCCAGTTGTCTAATTCATCATCCTGTTTATATAATTGCAGGTCATATGTCCACAAGGCAGTACATCTGCTCATTTGAGAATTAGAAAATAATATTCACAGGCTATGCTGTCATCTTTTCCCGAATAAGCTAAAAAAAAACCCATGAAGTTATTTATGTTCTTAAAGTAATTTGAAAGTATACAATATTAATAAATCAATGTTATTGACCGATCTTTAGCCTTTGTAAATGATAAATGTTTTACTCATGATTAAAGTGGTTGCAAATCCTTACAATCCTTACAGTGAAGTGACTGGGTATGCTAGCCTACACAGATGAAATAAATGCTCCTACATAAATTTCGCCTGATTATTTGCAGCCCTCTCTACTCTATATCCACTCAAAGTACAGAATTTATACAACATTTCACAGCTTCAGAAGGTAGGTGCTGGCTGGGGATCTGACATCACACACCGCACAGCATAGAGCAGGGAGCTGAGTGTAATCTGAGATCTAAGTTGAGGGAATGAACACACCTCACTCTACACAGTTGCATAGGGGGTCATTTACTATAACTCCAGGAAGTACTGGGCACTATGGCAAATAATAGAGCCCATTTTAGCCAAATGGAAACAAAACGGCGAATTTGCACATGAAAATCAGCGATGTAAGCGGAGAACAAACGTTTGTAAATCCTAAATTGCCGCTAATTAGCGCTTCCGCGTATATACAAATGCCAATTCTTATCAAGTTGTTATATAGCACTGTACTGTAGCCATGATCCATGTATGTGAAAGAAACATTTTTTATCAGAGATGTGCTCTAGTTCCTGTGCATCTATTGATTTATATTGCAATTAGTATTCCTATTTTTTTTTCCTTCTTTTGCTAAGAAATGCAGTTCTGAATGATTATTACATAGTAATGTCTGCTATTCTGTAAAGTTACATGTATTAATCATTTAGGTTACATATTTGTTGTATGTTGTTTTTTTCATGTTTTTGATTTATTATTTATTAATTTAGTTGACTATAAAGCAGTAATTATTTATGTTCATTCTTTAATAATACTACGCTATTATGCAGGTCTTGTACTTAGCACAATGGCTTAATGGTCTGCTTGGATATCTCCACACCACTCATGGTATGAGTTCAGACAACAGCCAACCTACCATCCACCAGCTGTGTTTATTTTTTCAGTGCACAAGTGAATTAAAATAAACAAACAAAGAAACTGCCCTTTAGCTAGTGTGTGGTGTTTGGAATGTCACATCATAATATAATTGAATACTTACATACCATTGCATGCATTTAAAGTGTTAGTACAATAAAAACTTTCACATTAAACTGCATTGGCTACTTGGCAATCACCTATTTTCAGTAAATATATATACACATATATTTGTGTTGCTTTGGCTAATTGACTAACTGGCATTCTCCTTTTCCCACCAATGCAATCTTTTAGGATTTTTCTGTGGGATTTGAACCCATGAGTCTTTCAATACCTGAATGTTTGATGGTAGAGGTGCTAACTGCTAGCCTATTGGGCTGAACACAATTATACATACAAAATACTTTTACTAGTGTTTGATGTGTTATATACTATACAATAAAGTTTATCAAATGTAAACTGCTTGTTAGCTAGTGTGTGGTGTTTGGAGATTCACACCATAATATTAGTGAATACTTACATACCATTGCAAGCATTTGAAGAGTTAATACAATAATATCAACCACATTAAAGGCTACTTGGCATTCACTGTATGCTGCTTTGGCTAATTGGCTAACAGTAATTCTCCTTTTCTCCACCAATAGTAATCTTTTAGGATTCTTCTGTGGGATTTGAACCCATGAGTCTTTCAATACCTGAATGTTTGAAGGTAGAGGTGCTAACTGCTAGCCTATTGGGCTGAGCACAATTATATATACAAAATACTTTTACTAGTGTTTGATGGTTTATATACTATACAATAAAGTTTATCAAATGTAAACTGCTTGTTAGCTAGTGTGTGGTGTTTGGAGATTCACACCATAATATTAGTGAATACTTACATACCATTGCAAGCATTTGAAGAGTTAATACAATAATATCAACCACATTAAAGGCTACTTGGCATTCACTGTATGCTGCTTTGGCTAATTGGCTAACTGGCTAACAGTAATTCTCCTTTTCTCCACCAATAGTAATCTTTTAGGATTCTTCTGTGGGATTTGAATCCATGAGTCTTTCAATACCTGAATGTTTGAAGGTAGAGGTGCTAACTGCTAGCCTATTGGGCTGAGCACAATTATATATACAAAATACTTTTACTAGTGTTTGATGGTTTATATACCATACAATAAAGTTTATCAAATGTAAACTGCTTGTTAGCTAGTGTATGGTGTTTTGGAGATTCACACCATAATATTAGTGAAGACTTATTTATTTTTATTTAAAGCGGGGGTTCACCCACACCGCCAAAAAAAAAAAATATTAAAAGCCAGCAGCTACAAATACTGCAGCTGCTGACTTTTAATACATGGCCACTTACCTGTCCCAGGGTCCAGCGATGTCGGCAGGGGACGCCGAGAACCCGCTCGGTTCTCGGCAGCTGCCGCCACCATCCTAGGTGAGGGAAGCCGCAATGCTTCACTTCCTGGTTCCCTACTGCGCATGTGCGAGTCACGCTGCGCGTCCCTAGTGGTCGCCGCTCTCTCCTGGGAGCTGTGTGTTTCCAGCAGACAGCGCGGTCGGGACGGGAAGAGGCATAGACTCCCATGGGAGTCTATGCAGGAAGTGGGTGCAAATACCTGTCTTAGACAGGTATCTGCACCCCCCTCCCCCCTGAAAAGGTGTCAAATGTGACACCGGAGGGGGGGAGGGTTCCGAAAAGCGGAAGTTCCATTTTTGTGTGGAACTCCGCTTTAAGGTACTTTTATAGTCCCGTCAATTTACGCAGTGCTTTACATATACATTATACACTAATATTGGCCCCTACCCTCAAGGAGCTTACAATCTAAGGTCCCTAACTCACATTCATATACTAGGGCCAATTTAGACAGAAGCCAATTAACCTACCAGCATGTCTTTGGAGTGTGGGAGGAAACCGGAGTACCCGGAGGAAACCCACGCAGGCACAGGGAGAACATGCAAACTCCAGGCAGGTAGTCTTGTGGTGTGGTTGGGAATACGAACCAGCAACCATTTTAGCCAAATAAAATTTCAACAGGCGAATGTGCGAATGAAAAACTAGCGCTATTAGTGAGAAACACGTTAGTAAATTCTAAGCTGGCGCTAACTAGAGCTTCCGCGTATATGCAAATGCCAATTCCTACCAAGTTGTTATATAGTACTGCACTGTAATCATGATCCATGTATGTGAAAGAAACATTTTTATGTGAGATGTGCTCTACCTCGTGTGCATCTATTGATGTATGTTGCAATTAGTATTCCTAGTTTTTTCCTTCTTTTGCTAACTAATGCAGTTATGAATGATTATTACATAGTAATGTCTGCTATTCTGTAAAGTTACATGTATTAAACATTTAGGTTATCTATTTGTTGTATGTTGTTTTCTATTTTTTAATTTAGGTGACTATAAAGCGGTAATTATTTATATTCATTCTTTAATCATGCTACACTATTATGCAGTTCTCATACTTAGCACAATGGCTTAGTAGTCTGCTCAGATGTCTCCACAGGACTCATGGTACAAGTTCAAATACCAGCCAACCTACCATCCCCCAGCTGTGTTTATTTTTTCAGTGCACAAGCAAATTAAAATGAACAAACAAAAAAATGTAATCTGCCCATTAGTTAGTGTGTGGTGTTTGGAATTTCACACCATAATAGTATTGAATACTTACATATCATTGCATGCATTTGAAGAGTTAATATAATAGAATCAGCCAAATTTAAAGTGTATTGGCTAATTGGCATTCACCTATTTTCAGCATATGCTGCTTTGGCTAATTGGCTAATAGTCATTTGCTTTTTTTTACCAATTCAATCTTTTAGTATTGGGATTTGAACCCATGAGTTCTTCAAGGTAGAAGTGCTGACCGCCAGCCTATTGGGTGTAGCACAGTCATACATAGAAAATACATTCACTAGTGTTTGATGTTTCTTCTCCCTGAGCTGTCTCTCCTGCTGCCACCATCTTCATCCGCTGATGTGTTCTTCAGTGCAGCCGGTTACCCACTAATAAAAAAAAAAGCCGCTCTTCTTGTGGCGGTCTTTTGTGGCCATCCGATAATGTCACCCTGAGAGTCCGCTCCATGGCTATGTAAGAGACGCCACACAGTGGGTGACAACACAGCGGAGGAAGACCACCATGGAAGAAGAGCAGCTTTTTTTTATTAGCGGGTAACCAGCAGTGCGGAAGAACACAGCAGATGGCGGCGGCAGGAGAGACGGCTCTGGGAGAATACAGCTCGGGGAGAAGATGGAGGAGGGAGAGACAGTGTCTGGAGAAGATGGCTCAGGGAAGAAGACAGCTCGGAGCTATTCTACAATAAAGGACTTGTCAAAAACCGGCTATTAATTTTTTTACATTTCACTGCTTTTTTTGGTGAATGGGTAGGGGTAAAATGTCCCCCATACCTATTCACATAGGGGGCAGGATCTGGGAGCCCCCTTGTTAAAGGGGGCTTCCAGATTCTGATAAACCCCCTGCCTGCAGACCGACAACCACCGACCAGTGTTGTCGGGAAGAGGCCCTTGTCCCCATCAACATGGGGAAAAGGTGCTTTGGGGCATGTGGCCTGGTAAGGTTCAGAAGGGGAGGGTGCTCACTCATCCCCCCCTATCCTGACCTCCAGGCTGCATGCTCAGGTAAGGGTCTGGTATGGATTTTGGGGGCCCTACATCAAATTTATTTTACATTTTGGTGTGGGGTTCCCCTTAAAGTCCATACCGAAAGGCCTGGTATGTACTGGGGGGACCCTACGACATTTTTTTCCTTGAATTTTGGAATTCCATACCATATTATTGAATAAGTACATACCATTGCATGCATTTGAAGAGTTAAAATATGGAATAAAGCAAGCTGATGTGCTTTGCCTAATTATGCTTCTGAGTACAATGCACACTTCCGGGAGGTGATGCTGTCAGTGGGATTTGAATTCATGGCTTGAACTTTTGGGGGCAGCAGGGTATACCGCTATGCTACAGAGCTGAGCACTTACCTACAGAGAAAATACATTTACTAATGTTTGATTCAATACAATAATGTTTTGCATTTCAGGCATTAATATTATAGTAACAACCATGCTCGTGCCAATGTGGCATTGGCTAATAGGCATTTGCCTCTTTTCAGCATATGCTGCTGAGTACAATGCAAGCTTTCAGTAGGTGATACCATCTGTGTGATTTTCAGCCATTTGAGCACAATTATATTGAGAACATATGTTTACTAGTGTTTGATGGTGGGACTACTTTATATTCTAGGTATAAAATAGTACTCAGCACAGTGACTTAGGCACCTTTCACACTTGTGCGACCTGAAAGTTGTGAGATTTTAATGCGACTTTAAGCAATGCCTATGTAATCTTGAGGTCTATGGACACAGGAGTCACAGGGAAAGACACGCAACTTTCCCATGATTTTGCATCAGCAATTTTGCCGCAATTCCAGGGAATGCCTGTGTAAACTTGAGGTCTATGGACCTCAACTCACATCAAAGTCAGACCAAAGTAGTACAGGGATTACGTTGAAGTCAGTGTTACTTGAAGTTGCACAGATATGAATGGTACACATTAAAAATCATGGGGTATGACTTGTCATACGACTCTGATGTCCAAAGTCGCACAAGTGTGACTCAGCCCGACTTTGTCAGTGATTTCAGAGACATCAGTGCACTTTCCTGCACAGATGTCTAGTGAAATCACATAGGTCCCAACTGTTCTCCTTTAAGAAGGTGTCCTATGCCTACCTACTTTTGCTAATAGGTGTCCCTTATACCCATCTCAAAAAGTTGGGAGGTAAGAAATTGCCCCCTGAAGTCGCCCAAAGTAGTGCAGGAACTACTTTTGGGAATCGTTGTGGCGTTGCACCAATTCGGACAGTTCCATTGCCATCAATAGGCGCCGATTTGGCCTACAATTTGACATGTCAATTCAGACCTATGTGAACATGGGTGAAGTTGCATAGATATTAGAGCTGCACGGTTCTGGCCAAAATGAGAATCACAATTTTTTTGCTTAGAATAAAAAGATCACGATTCTCGCGACGTAAAATCTTTCACATTATGCCACAAAAAATTGGGCTAACTTTTCTTTTTTTTTTTTTTTTAATTCATTAAAGTACTTTTTTCCAAAAAAAATTGCATTTGAAAGGCGCAAATACAGTGTGACATAAAATATTGTAACAACCACCATTTTATTCTCTAGGGTCTCTACTAAAAAAATATATATATATATATATAATGTTGGGGGGTGTTAAGTAATTTTCTAGCAAAAAAAAAAAATGATTTTAACCTGAAACCAACAAATGTCAGAAAAATGTTTAGTGTTTAAGTAGTTAAACTTTCCTCACTTACACAGAATTCTATTTAAATTGACAAATTGTTACAAGGTTTCTAGTTAAGTTCACTGATAAAGAATGTTCTAATTCTTGGCAGACTTCCTGGTTTTTCGACTGTGGCTTCAGAAGAGCAGAGAGAGTTCTTTGCATAGCAAGAATCGTGAAACTCTTTTTTCAAGATCGTAAAGGGGAAAAAAATCACGATGACGATTAATCGTGCAGCTCTAATAAATATGCATGGAAATCAAGGGGGACAACTTTTCATGTGACTCTGAGGTCCAAAGCTCCATGAAAAGTCACCCAAGTGTAAAAGTAACCTAATGCGATTAATTGATAACACCTTTGAATAAGGCCCCATTTGCACTTGTGCGACCTTAAAATTGCACAGCTTTGTCATGACTTGAAGCAATGTCTGTGTAATCTTGTGGTGTATGGACCTCAAATTGCATCAAAGTCAAACCAAGGTAGTGCAGGGACGAATTTGCTACACCTTCAGGATGCACAAGTGACAATAGGGCCAAATTCAAAGGTGTTATCCTTGAATCTCATTCACACTGCTGCGACCTGAAAGTCACACTATTTTGCTGCCACTTTGCCGCTGCAACTTGGCCCCAACTTCTGGGAATGCCTGTGTAATATTGTACCCGATATACCTTAAGTCACACCAAAGTAGTACAGGGACTACTTTGAAGTTGGTGCGACTTAAAGTAGCACAGATATGAATGGTTGTCATTGAGAATCATGGGGTACAACTTGACATGCAACTCAAAGGTCCAAATTTGCTGGAAAATTCACCCAGCTGTGAAACAAGTCATATATATTTTAATAAAAGGAGCTCTCATTTATACTTGCATAGTCCTTACTGATTTACATCAGCAGAACAAATGCAGGAAGTGATGTGTGCACATTGGACGGAAGCAAATGTGTGGTGATGCCAAACAAATCAATGAACCCCACCCACACCAAATCTAACTATGACATCCACCCCGCATTGATTAAGTACAAGTACATATCCTACACTTACCTGGCCAATAAGCAGCACCTCCTCTCTGCTAAAGAGACCTCGCCATGTCCACCTAGATGGAGATCCTGACCAGCACAGGAACTTCCGGGTGCATACAATGAATAATTTCCAGGTCAGAAGGTGAAACCACGCTTTTGATTGCAGCTGCGAATATTTGATCTCAACCATGATTAGTATTTTTTTATTTTCAGATATGCAAATCTGTATTTCTACATATATTTGAAGGTAAACTTAAGGGAGTTTGCTAAGAAATGGTGTCCCTAGGTTAGCAGCAGGTGAATTACAAAGGCAAAAGGCCCAGTTTGAGCCCTGATTCACACTGACAGAGGGAGGAAATCGTTCAGCTGAAATCACACAATTTCATTCCTGCATGTCAATCCCGACTGTGGGGGTAACATCAGAGACATCAGTGCAGGTTTCTGCACCAATTAGAACAGTGCAATTGCCACAGATTTGACATGTCAAATCACACCAATGTGAACCAGAGCTGACACATTCAAACACTGCCTATCCACCAGCTGAATTCATTACCTGCAATTCTCCACAGCTGTTAGTGATAAAGGTGGAATCTTTATATATAACTTGCAGTTGTGCAGAAGCCTAGGTTTACATTGGAGCGATTGGTCATGCAATTTGAGAGATCAAATCGCATGACTATTGGCAATGGCACTGTTCCAATTGATGCAACATTTTTTTTGTGGCACCGCATCAATTTGCTAAAGTAGTTCCTGCACTACTTTTGCCGATTTCAGGTGCGACTTCAATAGACATTTGTGTATGAAGCCACCTGAAATCATGCTGACCTTGCTACTTTGAAATCGTGCTACTTCAAGTGAAGTAGCGCAATTTCAAAGTAGCATGTGAACTAGGGCAAAGAGATTAGTTTTTTGGTGCACAAATACATATTGAAATAAAATATAAGAGATATTGCACTTTCCCAAAACCACCACCCACAAAAACTAAAGAAAGAAAAGTAGAAGGAAAAAAAAAATAAATAAAACCACACACACACACACACACACACACACACACACACACACACACACACACACCACAACAAAAGCTCAATGTACTTTTATTTTACCAGCAGAAAAAAAATAAATTTACATTTACTAGCTTCAAAAAAAATTTGGACAGGATATATGGTATTACATTTAGCAACGGAATTTTAAGGGCCCTGCTCATAGGAGCTTACAATCTAAAATTAGACAAAACCTTAGAGTGGACACAGCTTTAATTTCAGTGTATAACTGGCAACACATCACATTATTATCTGAAAGATTATAGAAACATACTTAACAGTCATTCTTACAAAGCATTCCAACATAATATTGCAAAAGACTTATTCAAAACACCCACCACCAGCCCACAATCCACACATACATACATTGGTGACCATGTTCTGCTGGAAGCTGCATTCGGTGTACACGATTAAACGAGATCAAAAAAAAAAGTGTAGGTCAGCAGATGCTTCCAAACGATGTTTGCATGATCAGACAGGAACAATACACACATAACATTGAAAGCATGGCCACATAAACCCACTTTTGATTGAAAAAATGCACAAAAATTTCATCAAATCTCCCAATATCATTCCTTCTCCCTTACAACAAAAAACCTGACCTTCTCAGGCCAAACGAATCCCCCTACTGCAGGCCTTTATATAAGAGAGGTTGTATTGTTAACACACTGACGCACCCAATAGAAGTACACGCCCACCAGTATCTTTCAATCTGTTTCTTCATGTATGTCTAAAGTGATTGCACCTGATGAGCAGGAACACATAATAGGATTTGCAACTGTGTTAAGTTGGCCATACACCATAAAATTTTCTACTGCAGGCCTTTATATAAGAGAGGTTGTATTGTTAACACACTGACGCACCCAATAGAAGTACACGCCCACCAGTATCTTTCAATCTGTTTCTTCATGTATGTCTAAAGTGATTGCACCTGATGAGCAGAAACACATAATAGGATTTGCAACTGTGTTAAGTTGGCCATACACCATACAATTTTCTTATTCAATTTTCTTTAGATTTACCTTCAACTATGTAGTGCAAGGGCCTGCCTGATTGCATACACATTGAAAAGGTTTAGGTTTCACCTCATATTATATGGTTTTGGCAAATCTAAAGGAAAGTTGAACAGGAACATTGAATAGTGTATGGCCAGCCTTAGCCTTGGCTATGTGCATCAAATCTCCAACTACAGGACAAAGATCAAAGTCCATTTGCATCCACATAAAAAAAGCAACAGTTTTCTAAGCATATGTACCTGTGCAGTGTAAACCCTAAAATTTGAAATGTCCAAGTCCCTGGGCATGATTAGTGCTAATAAACATTAACATCAGTCCCTGGCTGCAATGAGCTTCCAATATAAAGTCCAAGATTAACTTTCTTACATTAGAACCTATTTCGACAGGAGACAAAAAAGATGCCAGCATGTCTTTAGATTGTGGTGAGAAACCCACACAGGGAGAACATATAAACTTCAACACAAGCATTAGCATGTTGGGGAATTGAACCAACATCCCAGGTGCTGCTAGACAGAACTGCTACCCACTAAGCCACCAGGCAACCCCACACATGTTCTCTGCATCTCTGTGGTGTGAACCAGCCCTAAGTCCATAGCCATGCTCAGTGTCACAAGCAATATACAGTATATTGGCGTAAGTATTGGGATGCCTGCCTTTAAACACACATGAACTGTAATGGCATCCCAGTATTAGTATTGGGTTCAAAACTCATTTGGCCCACCCTTTGCAGCTATAACAGCTTCAACTCTTCTTGTCCACAAGGTTTAGGAGTGTGTCTATGGGAATGTTTGACCATTCTTCCAAGTGCATTTGTGAGGTCAGGCACTGATGTTGGACGAGAAGGCCTGACCTACAGTCTCCTCTCTAATTTATCCCCAAGGTGTTCTGTTGTGTTGAGGTCAGGACTCTGTGCAGGCCAGTCAAGTTCCTCCACCCCAAAATCACTCATCCATGTCTTTATGGACCTTGCTTTGTGCACTGGTCCAAATGATTTGGTGGAGGGGGATTATGGTGCGGGGTTGTTTTTCAGGGGTTGGGCTTGGCCTCTTAGTTTCAGAGAAGGGAACTCTTAAGGCGTCAGCATACCAAGACATTTTGGACAATTTCATGCTCCCAACTTTGTGGGGACAGTTTGGGGAAAGCCCCTTCCTGTTCCAACATGACTGCACACCAGTACACAAAGCAAGGTCCATAAAGACATGGATGAGCAAGTTTGGGGTGGAGAAACTTGACTGGCCTGCACAGAGTCCTGGCCTCAACCCGATAGAACACCCTTTGGCTGAATTAGAGTAGAGACTGCAAGTCAGGCCTTCTCATCCAACATCAGTGCCTGGCCTCACAAATGCACTTCTGGAAGAATGATCAAACATTCCCATAGGCAGACTAAACCTTGTGGACAGCCTTCCCAGAAGCTGTTCTAGCTGCAAAGGGTGGGCCAAATCAAATTTTAACCCTACGGACTAAGACTGGGCTGCCATTAAAGTTCATGTGTGTGTAAAGGCAGGCGTCCCAATACTTTTGGCTATATAGTGTATCTGGAAAAGACTTACAATGGTGGTGGAACCCTCCTACACATAACTAGTACAATTAGACATAGTTATAGGACCTGGGAGATGAGACAACTTCTCTACATGAAGTAACATGGTTGGGATTTGAACCCAGACCCTCAGAGATACTAAGCAGAAGTTCTAACCTCTAAGCCACAGAGCTGCCACATGTGAGACCCTCCTACACATAACTACACATAAATACACATAAATACACATAAAAACACATAAATACTGCATTTCTATGGACATACAGGTGATGGAATTACATTACTCAAGAGTTATTCTTCTTGATTTATTCTGTGATATTTGTTTTTTTTTGTGGGTGAGAGTAGAATATTACCCTCAAATTTTTGGGAATTACATTTTAATTTCTGATGTTGGTACACATATCACATTTTTTGGGCTCAAATTATGAATATTTGGAAAAACTAAAAAGCACAAAAAATTGTGATTCATTTTAAATTTTCATCAGCAATGGTATTGTTTGTGGATTGTAAAGACACCTGTGTGAGTTTAAGTTAAAGATTGTTGTGAGATGAAAAGTAACAAGTGAAAGTGACAGAGAAAAATATATTTTACCAAAACATCAAAACATTCCACATTCTAGTATTCTTAAAATCAAAATATTTTAAGTAGAAGCAACAATGTTGCAAAGGAAAATTTATTTCACAGAAAGATACATTTCATCTCAACATTAAAAGGTTTTTTTGTGAAAGTTAGAATTGTTCCATTAGAATCAATGATTGAAACGTCATTTGGACTAAATTAGAGCAGATTTTAACTCCCAAAAAATGCTCTCTAATTAGCTCTCATTTTGGTATTTACTATACCTCCAGGTAAAAAAGACACTTGAGTTAAAATGAGAGTTATTTTCAGGTCTGAGCATGCTCAGTTGTGTTGGCACCTAGTTGTCCAAAATGGGGAATTTTTCACTTTTCAGACTTTTAAAGATATTTCAGTGTAGAAATCACTTTTTCACACAGTTTAAAAGCAGATAATCTTTAAATAATATACCGCATATTTCAGTACCATTTAGGCAATTATATCATGCTCTAAACATTATTTCCATGTGCAATTCTCCAGGTTTTAGCAGAGTAAGGGTTTGGGCTCTATTTAGTTTCAGGGAGCTATAGTAAATTCGATTTTGGGAGTATTTTCTCACCAGCGCTATAGTGAATACCGTTTTAGCGCGAATTAGCGCTATTAGCGGCAATTTGCGCGAATTAGCGCCATAGCGCTATAGTAAATGACCCCCATAGTGACACATGCACAGCTGAGTCTGCCAATCACCTGCTGTGTGCTGGAGGGGAGGTGGGGTAATCTCCTGGGACTGTCTGGTGTCGGCATAGACCAGTGATGGCGCACTCTGCATTGTAGGTGAGCATCATGGGAAATGTAGTTCCAAAACATCTGGGGTGCCAAGGTTCGCCATCACTGGTATAGACCAGTGTTTCTCAACTCCAGTCCTCAAGGCGCACCAAGTCATGTTTTCAGGCTATCCATTCTTTTGCACAGGTGATTTAATCAGTTTCACTGCCTTAGTAATTACCACAGCTGTTTCATCTGAGGGAAATCCTGAAAACATGACCTGTTGGGGCGCCTTGAGGACTGGAGTTGAGAAACACTGGTATAGACTGTCATAAGTGACTCATGCAGATAGCAGAGAAATGAAATAGGAAACATAATTCCAGGTACCTTGGATAGATACGAGTACACACTATAGAAAGATACGTTTTTGTGTATTTGTTCTGAAAGTGGCGCATCATGTGCCAAATTCTAGTAAAAGTTCTAGACAGGTACATGAATTTGGCGCACACTGAGAGACACTTTTACAAAATCTGTGTGCTCTAGTCTTTGTGAATTCCAGGGATTAACATCAGACACAATCTGTGTTTTCAGGACGACAGCAATGTTCCCATACATCTCTCATGACAGAATCACTTTAAAGCAAAGGACTCGCTGCACCTACAAATTAGCCACCCACACGGCCATCATTTTGCTATAGGCCGGGTGGGAGTTTCATTGTTTTGAGTGGACGTCATACTACATTCTTCAGGGCGTGCAGGGAGCAGCGCTGCGATTGGTGGTACAGCATGTTTCTCGGACACACCACATCTCTGATCATGGTAAAAAGCCTATGACATAAGCTCTTTATCATTTAAACAGCTGTGTCCCATCACAGCCGATTGCAGTGTAAATAGGAAGTGCCAGTTATCGGCATACCTCTACTCACGCTGACAGCACGTGAGTAGATGAAAGCCGATAAGTGGCTTTCCTCACAGGGGAGATCTGCACTGATGATCAGTGCAATTATTATCAGTGCAGCACCATTAGCAATGCCTGCCAGTGGCCACCAGTGATGCCCACCAGCGATGCCCAGCAGTGATGCCAATCAGTGCCCATCAGTGATGCCTGTCAGAGCCTCCTCATCAGTGTCGCCTATCAGTGCTGTCTATCAGTGCAGCCTATCAGTGGCCATCATTGCCACTTATCAGGGCCCATCAGTGCCTATAAAGGCTGTCCATCAGTGCCGCCTATACAGTGCCTTGCAAAAGTATTCACCCCTCTTGGTATTTTTTGTGTTTTGTTGCCTCACAACCTGGAATTAACATGGATTGTTTGAGGATTTGCATCATTTAATTTACAGAACATGCCCACAACTTTGAAGATGTTTTTTTTAATTTATTGTAAAGCAAACAAATAGGACAAAATAACAGAAAAAAGTCAATGTGCATAACTATTCACCCCCATAAAGTCAATACTTTGTAGAGCCACCTTTTGCGGCTGTCAAAACTCTAAGTCGCTTTGGATAAGTCTCTATGAGCTTGCCACATCTTACCACTGGGTTTTTTACCCTTTTCTCCTTGCAAAACTGCTCCAGCTCCTTCGAGTTGGATGGTTTGTGTTTGTGAACAGCAATCTTTAAGTTTGACCACAGATTTTCTATTAGATTGAGGTCTGGGCTTTGACTAGGCCATTTCAAACACATTTACATGTTTCCCCTTAAACCACTCAAGTGTTGCTTTAGCAGTGTGTTTGGGGTCATTGTCCCGCTGGAAGGTGAACCTCCATCCTAGCCGCAAATCACACACAGAGTGGTACAGGTTTTGCTCAAGAATATCCCTGTATATAGCACCATCCATCTTTCTCTCAACCCTGACCAGTTTCCCAGTCCCAACTGCTGAAAAACATCCCCACAGCATGATGCTGCCACCACCATGTTTCACTGTGGATGGTGTTCTTTGGGTGATGTGATGTGTTGGGTTTGCGCCAGACATAACGTTTTCTTTGACGGCCAAAAAGTTCAATTTTAGTCTCATCAGACCAGAGCACCTTTCTCCATACATTTTGGGAGTCTCCCACATGCCTTTTTGCAAACTCAAAACGTGCCATTTTGTTTTTTGCTGAAAGTAATGGCTTTCTTCTGGCCAATCTGCCATAAAGTAAAAAAGGTTGGAAATTAGGGCGCTCAAAACTTCATTATAGCTAAAAAGTCTCTATACAAAAGTCCAATCATACTAGTGGAAACACTTACAGGATGGAGGAATAAAACGGGCACATCATGAAAGTTGTGAATACAGCATTGGAAGGGGTCACGGAGGAGGGAAGTCTTCAGACTGATGGATGTATGACTCACTGGATCAATCACAGTCCGCAGCAGGATGAGATGCTGGAACGCTGTAGGAACTGGCGTAATCCACGAGGAGAGGAGAAGGACCCGGAAGTGATGTCGATGCTGAGAGACTTGGAACTAGCCTGGACCGCAGCGCAGAGCGGAGGATGTGAGGTCATAAGAAAGGGACACGTTTCGGAACTCTGGACGGTTCCTTTTTCTGTGCCCTAGGTTGACAAAGGAACCGTCCAGAGTTCCGAAACACGTCCCTTTCTTATTATATCACATCCTCCGCTCTGCACTGCGGTCCAGGCTGGTTTCTCAGCATCGACATCACTTCTGGGTCCTTCTCCTCTTCTCGTGGATGACGCCAGTTCCTACAGCGTTCCAGCGTCTCATACTGCTGCGGATTGTGATTGATCCAGTAAGTCATAGATCCATCAGTCTGAAGACTTCCCTCTGCCGTGACCCCTTCCAATGCTGTATTCACAACTTTCATGATGTGCCCGTTTTATTCCTCCATCCTGTAAATGTTTTTAACCCAGTTGGGATATTAAAACAGGTTTTCTTCTACACTTAGAGGCGCCTTTTGTTTGTTTACACTCTGCCATAAAGCCAACTCTATGGCTTGTACAGCTGATTGTCATCCTATGTACAGATACTCCAGTCTCTGCTGTGGAACTCTGCAGTTCCTCCAGGGTTACCTTAGGTCTCTGTGCTGCCTCTCTGATCAACGCCCTCCTTACCCAGTCTGTGAGTTTAGTGTGCGGCTGTCTCTTGGTAGGTTTGCTGTTGTGGCATGTTCTTCCCATTTTGCTATGATAGATTTGATGGTGCTCCTAGGGATCATCAAATATTTGTATTTTTTTTTTATAACCTAACCCTGACTTGTACTTCTCATCAACATTGTCCCTTACTTGTTTGGAGAGTTCTTTGGTCTTCATGGCAGTGTTTGGTTAGTGGTGCCTCTTGCTTAGGTGTTGCAGCCTCTGGGGCCTTTCCAAAAGGTGTGTATATGTAATGACAGATCATGTGACACTTAGATTGCACACAGGTGGACATCATTTCACTAATTATGTGACTTCTGAAGGTAATTGGTTGCACCAGAGCTTTTTATGGGCTTCATAACAAAGGGGGTGAATACATAGGCACATGCCAATTATCCGTTTTTTATTTCTGAAAAATAGTTTTATGTATATATTTTTCTAATTTTACTTCACCAACTTAGACTATTGTGTTCTGATCCATCACATATAACAATACACAATATAATTTAAAAAAAAAACATTCAACTAAAGGCTGTAATGTAACAAAATAGGTAAAAAGCCAGGGGGGGGGGGGGTGCATACTTTTGCAAAGCACTGTAAGTGATCGTCAGTGCTGCATATCAGTGCCACCTACCAGTGCCTATCAGTGCTGCCTATCAGTGCCCATCAGTGCTGCATATTAGTGCCTCCTCATGAGTTCCACCTCATGAGTGCCAGCTCATCAGCGCACATCAGTGAAGTAGGAAAATTACTTATTTACAAAATTTTATAACAGAAACTAAGAAAAACTTTTTTTTCCCAAAATGTTCTGCCTTTTTTAATTTGTTTAGAAAAAAAATAAATAAAACTCAGTGATAAGTAAATAACACCAAAAGAAAACTCTACCTGTCTAAAAAAAAATGTTTGGGTACAGCATTGCATGACTGCGCAATTGTCATTCAAAGTGTGACAGCTCTGAAAGCTGAAAATTGGCCTGGACAGGAAAGGGGTGAAAGTGCCCGATATTGAAGTAGTTAAGTATTTATAGACTGACAACAAACATTATTGGTAACTTGAAAATGTTTTTTTTTTTTTGTATCTCTTTTCTAAAGTAAAGAGCATTTATCACTTTTACTGTCAAAAAAAAGAGCATTTATCAAGAACCAGAAACTATAGCAATCACTCAGTAGTCACTAGAAAGTAGACAGGAGGGAGGATACAACATTAGTGACCTTTAGACTGCTTTGCTAAATAAACTCTATAGTGACATTCAAAGTTCACCAAATATATGGGGAGAGTGCAGGAGACCATAGCAACCGCTCAGCAATTACTAGAAGGTAGACTGGAGGTGTACAGCGAGTCAATCACCTTTGTACTGCTTTGCTAAATCTTGCCACAGATATTAGAAGGAAATTGGACTGGACTGGCTTTTTTTGGATTTTGGCATTCAATGTAAGGATTATTTTTTTACATGTGCAGGTTAAAGAAAATGATAAGGGTAGAATGCCAAGACAGCCTAGGCACCAATTGTCTGCAAGATGGAGAGGTAAACTATTAAATTATGCTAGTTTGTACACATATTTGTGTACAAGGTTATTGCTTAATCCTGTCAAAACTTGCCAGATTAACTAGGATTATACTAAGGTAAATATATTGCCCTTGTTATGGCAGTGCAATGTGCCATTGCATTGAAGTATACGTAAGCCATCACCTGGCAAAACAACCCAATTGGTTTAAAATAGAAATAAAAGTGGTTCTAAAGGTTTTTTACCTTCATGCATCTATGCATGAAGGTAAAAAAACCTCTTCTATGCAGAAGACACCCAGCCCCCCCACTTACCTGAGCCCCATCGTGATCCAGCGATGTGTACGAGACCCTCGCCTCTCCGGGGACTCTCCCTCCTCATTGGCTAAGCCAATGGCACTCGCTGCTGTCAATCAAGGTCAGTGAGTCAATGAAAAGAGAGAAGGGGTGGGGCGGCTCTGTGTATGAATGCAACAGAATGTCACCTGCACACCAAGGATCTCCAGAACAGGTCCAAAGCTTTATTTTGAGATCACCTCATTACAGCATATTGCAACGTTTCGGAGCCAGGCAGGACCCCTTCATCAGGCATGTGACTGTGTGTGAATGGACACGCAGAGCAGCGGCTCAAAAGCAAGCCTGATTGGGTGCCTCCATTGAAAGCTGCTTGCTCTTCAGGCACTCAGCAGGAAGAATGGGCCAGTAGGACTGGCGGGGGATTCAAAAGAAGGAGGATCGGGGCTGCTTTGTGAAAATACCACTGCAAAGAGCAGGTAAGTGTGACATGTTTGTTATTTAACAAAAAAAAATTTGCCTTTAATATCACTTGAAAGGCAGAACATATGTATATATCATTATAAATACCTTTTTTCACTTTTTCTTATAAGTGATAACATAATCTATGTTTTCAGCTGTATAAGGAGCTCAAAGAGCTAGGGGGAAGAGAAACAGCAGCACTCTAATTTTCCAGTGAATGGATGTGCACATGGGGGAGTGTGTCAGCAGTCTGATCATTGGAGGAGAGCAGGCTCAGTTTCCAACACAGCTAGAGAACTGAGCAAGCTGTGCTCTCATGCCTAGTGTGGTCAGTTTTTTGTAGGAAAGCAGAAAAACTGGCAGGAACACTGGGGATTACACACAAAGGAAGCAATACAAAGAGAACAGGATACTTCTTCATACAGGAAAATAAATTGTTGAGTTTACTTATTCTTTAGAATCAAATTTGATTTCCATTGATAAAAAGCAACAGCATTCTACATATATATAATGTCCTAACATCCTCAAAAATTTACTTTTTTTGCAGACTGTCTCAGCCATGGAGTATTACCATATAGTTTCTTTAAAATATGAGAGTTTTGGGTACCCAGGCCTCTGCCATTCTTTTGAAAGTTTCTGGAATGCAGAAAGGCGAGTATAAAAATGTATATATACACGCATTAAATTTTGGTTGGGGGTTGCTTGATCCCTAAGTATATAGGTGGTTGCCTACTATTCAGAATGAAAAATTGCCCTAGCAGTGACGAGCAAGCGTTAAAGTGGTTGTAAACCCTCACATATACCCAGTGAAGTAAACAGCCTCAGATGATACACAGAGATGAAACAAATCTCCCAACATACGTTTTACATGTATATCTGCTGTCTCTCCCTTTCTACATTCTTTGGAAAGTGCAGATCGTGTTGGAAACTTTGTTCCTGTTTCAGCAGTGGGTGTGGAATCTGGGCTAACACTGTGTCTGAGCTGATTGGAGAAAAGGCACACACCCCCACTCCTAGACAGAGGAAGGAATGAACATGCAGAGCTGTACCGTGAATAGAAAAGCTCTCTGCTAATCTACCTCTAAGCTCCCTCCCCAACACAACTTTCCAGCTGCTGTTATCTCCTGTGTCAGAGAACTTGTCAGATGTGACAGCAGGGGGAGCAGCAGAAAGACACGGCACTTAGTGCTTTGGAGAAAGATAAGTAAATACTACAGATATATGTACACTACAGATATATGTGCCTAGGTCAAATTTCATGAATTTGAGTTTACAACCACTTTAAGCTAGTAATGATAAACACATAGGGTGGCCCGAGAAAGTAGGTGGCAGTCAAACCCTAGCATGCTACCTGGCTGTTAAACATTCTTTTATTCTCTCTACCAGCAAAGAGACAGGTGCACTGTCCTTACAAAGGTAGATTAGGCTCAGTGACTTGTTACAATCTTGGATGCAGGAAGCTTGATATGTAAAAAAAATGGGCCATTGATGGTGCTAACCAAATTAAGAATATTTGCATTTATACTGTCGAACAATGTGGAAGAATATAATGTTTACTAAAAACAATGATATATAACTTAACAATTCTCCTACAGAACACAAGTTCTAAAAGCTGTTCTATTTGTTTCATATGTCATTGGTGTTGTTAAATGTATTGCACTCATAGAATATATTCAGTATGTGGTTTATATTTATTTGGTGTTGCACTGTACTATATTGAATGCTCTGAAAGCATAGAAAGTATCTATCCACAATTCAACATTCTATTTTTTTGACTATTTTATTTCTAATGTGTGACGTGTTACAGGCAGATGGCAGAAAGATATTTTATGCTTAAAAGAACTGAAATAAGAGGTTTTGTCGAAAATGTTATCAACAGTGCTATTAATGAAAGCTGGGTGAACCTGAACCATAATAACAAGTTTTAAGTAGTTAAAATGTCTCAGCCGTACAAGACATTTGAGTAAAAATACAACATATTGTTTTAAATGACTTTTTCTTCAATGTAGACATTTGGCCAGCTGAATTCATGTTTTACAATTCCCCCTGAGGATAGAAAAGTATTGGTACAGTGCTCCCACTCACATTTACTAGTGGGAAACTAAAGGAGGTAAATGTTACATTGCTTGGTTTCTGCACATCCCTATAGTACTTTAATGCCTTAGAAAATGTGCGCTATATTTGAAATGAGTTTCTTCTTATGTTTTGCAGTTTTACCTGAATGTTAAAAGATGTCCTAATATACTATAAAATATCAGTCCATACAAGATTTCATTAGCGTACACCCTGGTTTCTGTGCTATGAATATTTTATAATATTCCCAGTGGACGTAATGAAAACTTGTGCCAAGATTCTTTTGGAGCAAGTTTGCAGATCAGGAGTTCAGATTTTAATCTGGATTCATTTGCTGAAAAAAAATAAAAATACTATGTTACAGACATAAATTTAGCTTTTTAAAAGGATGGCAGCCTCTTCTGAACACAGGCTTACTTTAAAGCCTAAGTTTATAAAAATAAATAAATCATCACAAGGGACCTTACATAGGATCAGTGTGATGTGTCCCTTGTGCTGCTCTCTCCTGGTTTAGTAAAAATCTTCATTCTCTGATCCCCCCACCCCTATCACTGTAACCTTCCAGTGTGGTGGGGGTTAATAGAGTTGAGGGACCTCTCCTATGCACTCATCAGGAGTGCCCAACTATGCCTGCTCTTTCCACTCCCCTTCTCAAGTCATAAAAGCCATACTATCTCTTCTACGAATTAAAACTATCTATGAATAGAGGGCAGATGGATGACTGAAAGTTTCCCGTCCTCCATTTATATTGTTTTGCATTCATAGAAGCAAAGATTACATCAGCAGGGGTGGGCGGGGGGATTGAAGGTGGAAGATTACCACTAAACCAGAAGACAGTAGCACAAGGAGCACATCACACTGTAAGTAAGTAACATCCCTCCCGATGACATCCTGGATGACAAAATGTGTTGGGTGGGGCATCAGACTGTACATCACTTCTACTCAGTGGGAGTTTGTGGAGCAGTGCTCCGATAATACAGAGATTTGTTTTTCTGGGTGCAGGGAGACCCAAAGAAATGTGAGTGTATGTGAGCGATTAGAACTGTTTATTTGGTTGATACTTTGAAGATCACCACCAAAGTGTTTATTTTTGTTATTGTGGATAGTATGTACTTTTTGATTGCACTGAAATACTGATATATTGGTTTTAATAGCACTGGTGTATGCAAATTTATGAGAATATGGATTAAGCATTAAGGCTTGTAGTCATCGATATATTGGTTATAGCACTTTATAAGATCTTTCAGTCACTTTACTGCACTTTATTCATTTATCTACGTTATTTAAAGTTGGGTTCATACACTAAGCACCACCCAGCTTAAAAAATGTCGATTGAAAATCAACTAAGCTGGGTGGAAAATAATTGTCCAAAACAATTCAGCCATGAATGCTGTAGCTTTCTGAATATAATATCCAGGGAGGGAGATTCCCCCATCCACACTGTTTATTGTGGATAAAGGAATACATTGATTTCTCTTGCTTGGCCATTTGAAATAAATCTAGATTTGTATAGCTAGCCCTATTGTACAGAAGCCTTTGGTAGGTGGGAGCTAATACTCTCTCTCTCTCTAACACTCTATTGTTCTCTAGCTACAAGGAGTGCCCCTATGTACTTAGCTATAACCTTAAATTGAACAAGTTTCCACTGGGTTTTCTTTATAGATATCTTATTTATTTATACAAGGTGCACATTTTCCCCTTGAATTGCCTCTTCCCAGGGACAAAGGCCATCCAAGCCTCTTAGCAATTTGGTTACATTTCTCTGTACTCATTTCAGTTCCACAAGACACATTCTGTTAAGTGTTTCTCCCATGAGTCTATTGCTCTTTCAATAAAGAAAGTATCTTGCTAGTTTAAGATATAATCAAATAACATTTAACCTATGATCCATGATCTACATTTCATCCATACTGAAACTTGTTTGCCATGTAACAGTCCAATCAGTAAGTGTGTTTAGGCCAGCTTGTAAATTAGAGACAGTATGCAATACTTTATTCCACGTTATCGTCACACATAAACAGTATTTTTAATCTCAAAATCTATATAATCTATGTACATGTTAAAGAACAATGGTCCAGCAAATGAACCTTATTGAACATCATTTATAACTTCAGATCATTCATATTATAAATCAATGATCATGGCTCTCATAATTAACGTGTCACTAAATCCACATCATAAAAAACGATCAATAAATGCTGCATTACATGCTGTTCATACTCAGTCACTATGGGATTCATTTTTTTGTATTCTGCAAAAAACCTGGTTGATCCTACTGTTGTCTATCTCCCACTCCTGTCCATGTCCAGGGGAGGGGGGGGGGGCTATTCCTCCATCTACTCCATTTGTGTGGGTTAAGGAATCTGTTTACTTTTTAAATGAAAAAAAAAAGACCCATCTATGACCAGCTTAACTGGTAGTTGCAGAACATAAGAGAAGGTGGCCCAGTCAAGGTTTGCATATTGGAGTATTTCATAAATAACATTTGGTGTTTGAATATGAAAAATGTTATTTAGGTGCAGTGTAAATTTTTTGCTTTTATTGGTGTAACTTAAGAAGGTTGTTTATATATTTAATAAATCCCAAGTATTGATTGTCTGTAATTTTATGTTCCATTGAATAGAGCTGAGTGGATTGTCTTCAGCTTACAGTATGTTAGCTGTCAAAACAGAAGATACCCACATACTAAACAAAGACCAAGTGTATATTGTATTATTTTCAGAAGTAATCTACCTTTCACTATACAATAGTTTAATATTTCTATTTATCCTATACTGTACATTAAAGGAGATGCTTTTAGGGCAGTGATGGCGAACCTTGGCACCCCAGATGTTTTGGAACTATATTTCCCATGATGCTCATGCACTCTGCAGTGTAGTTGAGCATCATGGGAAATGTAGTTCCAAAACATCTGGGGTGCCAAGGTTCGCCATCACTGTTATAGGGCATCTAATTATAAATATTATGTTTCACATTTTCACAGGCAACATATGGAGCTGTCACCCTTTTACACGTTTCCCAGTTTCTCCCTACCTTCTGTTAAAAAAGCTGCTTGAGCAGCTCAGAAGCTTAAGCTGTAATTAAAACACAAGTAAATGAAACAGAACAGAGATTTATCCCTCTCTAGACAATGTGTCCAAGGTTTCAGTAAAAAACTGCATGCTTGTAGTTGTGCTCAACTCTCTCTTTGGCTAACCCATAGTGTTTTGCTTTGAAAATCCATTGTAATGTATTAATAATGTATTAACAGAGAAGTATGGACTTAAAAAACCCCCAATAAACCATACATTTATACTCACCTAGGTTGATGCAGCATTGATCTGATGCTGCATCTGTCCCCTGCTGGCTCTGCAGTGAGAACTGAGAGATCAAATACCACTGATCGCTCAGTTCCCCCCTCTGCTCTGAGCAGAGAGCCATGATTGTCAGTCACCATCTATATGCTCTATCCCTTCAGTGCTTACTGGAGCGCTGGGCTGTGGAGAGGGCGGGAGGGGCTGGCTTTGGCTCTCAGCAGATCACCGAGAGGCTGAGCCAGGTGCCGGTTCAGATCTTTCCTGAGCCTGCTGAGTGACATCAGCTGACAGCCGACATTAGCCTGCTGTCGGCTATAAATGGGTCACAGTAATTAACTGCACCCCTGTGACCTACAAGGGAAGTATAGCCAAAATAGGTTTGGCTATATGTTTCCTTTACATGTTTATTTTCCACAAAAGAATAAACACACTGTATATGAATAAAAAAAAAATAACCTGAGCACAGATCATTGTGGTTCTCTTTCTGCATTGTAGTTAAAACTTAAAATTAAAGTTTGAGGTACACACATGGAGTACAATGTTCAGTTTCTCATACAGGCATTACTGTAGTGTACCAGTCAACCGACTTTCTGTTGGTAGCCTGGCAATCTAAAAACTCTTGATTGTGATGCTGGAGAGTTATTGCCAGCCACATCAGGTTCCTTCTGTCAGGCTTTGGAACCTTCCCCCAGTCACCAATCAGATTCAAACCTGACTTGAAAATTTGAATGTGACTAGTGATACATAAGATACAGAGAGAAAATGTACAAAACAGAGGCTTTAAGAAGCATTTTCTTAGTGACCTTGTCGGGAGCTATATGAGAATTGGTTGCAAGGAATTAAAAAAAGGTAAACTGAGGAAACTTTCATGTTGGCCGACAGCCTAAAGCCAGCCATAGATGGATCGATTCCCAGCCTTTTCAGCAGGGACCACTCCAGATTCGATCCATCTATGGGTAGGCTGGTTTTACCCAAGTCAATGCATCAATTGACTTGCGTACAACCAGCCTGTCAGATTTTTTACATGTGATTACTGCCGGCGGCTATAGGTGCTAGCAGTAATCAATGTGTTCTGCCATCCGGGAAGGCATCCCCCTGGCAGAAAACAATAGTGTTGCGGGTGATTTCACAATCTGTGGTAGAAGGAAAGAAAATTGCATAATCTATGGGCTGCTTTAGGATCTGCATCAATTGGATTTTAGGCGTGTGCCGATGGCATTATTTGAAAATCAGACTGAGATGCATCTGAAATAATACAGAATTCATCGACAGGTGCATATGACCCACTTAAAGTATGGTTTGGCATTCCTATAGATTTCTATGGGAATGCAAATCCCAAATAAAGAAAAAAATAAAAGCTCATCAACACAGGCCCCGTGTCAACTTGTGTGCATGTTATCAGGCCACAATCTCAAGGGAATATAAACTTTTGATCAGGGTCATTTAGGTAGTTTCTGTTGTGATTATGATTTAAAAAGAGTAAAAACAGTTGATTGATAATAAATGGCTTCATCCAAACACCAACCATGAGTGAAAGAAATGTTTTTGTGTTATAATTCATATTCTCTGAAAAATGGCCAAGAAATCATAAATTCTGCCAGGGTATGTAAACTTTTGAGCACAACTGTATACTGTGATTCTGTGCTTGCCAAATATGCTGCAGAAATCTCCCTCCACTGAGTCTTGCTGCATCCATTTAAACTGTGGGCAGCTGAAGCTGCTGCCTGTTCACTTCCTGGATTTACACAGACACACCTCCAGCTCTGCAGCTCTCATTGGCCCTCTTATGACTTATCCCCCCTCCCTTCCTGGTAAACTCTCACCAGAGTGAGAGGGAGAGAGCTGTGCATGATATCATAAGCCTAGGCTTTTTATTAGACAAGAAACAGGAAGTTGGCTGTATAAGGTATTTACTGACAAAAAAGTTTTATTATCCAAGTTTAAAACAAAAAGGACAGAAGATTTAACAGATGGAAAGATTTAAAAAAATGACGGAAGTTCCACTTTAAATGTTTGTTGAAATCTTGCTGTAAAGTACTGAGAAATGTACATCACTTATCTAGTTTCATTATTTCCAGACTTTGTCCTTTAAATAGTATGCACTTTTATGTAATTAGCTCTCTGTGGACGAAACCTTTGTCATATTTCACAAATAGAAGGTATAGCTAGCTTATCTTTTTTATTAAAATTTGGATTTTTGGTTGACTTGGGCAAAGGAATGTTTCTTTGTTGGAAAAGGCAGAGGGGACCTGTTCCAGGTAGATAGATAGATTGAGTTGGCCCACTCTTTGCAGCTATAACAGCTTCAACTCTTCTGGGAAGGCTGTCCACAATGTATAGGAGTGTATCTATGGGAATGTTTGACCATTCTTCCAGAAGCGCATTTGTGAGGTCAGGCTGATGTTTAATGAGAATGCCTGGCTCGCAGTCTCCGCTTTAATGCATCCCAAAGGGGTTCTATTGGGTTGAGGTCAGGACTCTGTACAAGACAGTCATGTTCCTTCACCTCAAACTCGCTCATCCATGTCTTTATGGACTTTGCTTTGCTTCAAAAATTATACCCCATGTAGCTTTAGTGGTGCTTCAAAGCATCTTCAAAGCTTCCATAGAAGTCTAATGCCGCGTACACACGGTCGGACTTTCCGGCATACTTGGTCCGGCGGACCAGAGTCCGCCGAACAATCCGACCGTGTGTAGGCTCCGGCGGACTTTTTCCCAAAAGCCCGCCAGACCTAGATTTGAAACATGTTTTAAATCTTTTCATCTGACTCAGTTTCTGGCGGAAAGTCCGCTCGTCTGTGTGCTGGTCCGACGGAAAGCCCGCTCGTCTGTATGCTGGTCCAACGGACCAGATACGACGCAAGGGCAGGGTATTGCATTTCGCACTCGCTGCAATAGCAAAAACACATTTTCCTATTGCGGCGTGCGCGGGGCATACCAGGCCCTTAGGTCTGGTATGGATTATAAAGGGAAACCCCTACGCCGAAAAAACGGTGTGGGGTCCCCCCTAAAATCCATACCAGACCCCGATCCGAGCACGCAGCCCGGCCGGTCAGGAAAGGGGGTGGGGACGAGCGACCCCCCCCTCCTGTACCGTACCAGGCCGCATGCCCTCAACAAGGGGGGGTGGGTGTCACCTTGTCCCCATGTTGATGAGGACAAGGGCCTCTTCCCGACAACCCTGGCCGTTGGTTGTCGGGGTCTGTGAGCGGGGGGCTTATCGGAATCCGGGAGCCCCCTATAATAAGAGGGCCCCCAGATCCCGGCCCCCCACCCTATGTGAATGAGTATGGGGTACATGGTACCCCTACCCATTCACCTAGGGAAAAAGTGTCAATAATAAAACACACTACACAGGTTTTTAAAATAATTTATTAAACAGCTCCGGGGGGGGGGTCTTCTTCCGGCTTCGGGGGTCCCTCCGGTTCCTTTTCTCCCGGCTTCCGGTTGGTTCTTCTCCGCTCTCTCCGGCCTCTTCTCCCGGTGTTCCAGTTCTTCGGCCGACTCCTCCGCTGTCTTCAGGCTGCTCTCTTGCCAGCGGAGGTCCGGACCTCTGGGCTTCTTGTCTTCTTCCTTCTTCTCTTCTAAAGATGTTGACACGACGCTCTCTCCGGCTGGACTGCTCTCTGAGGGCTCCGTTGTGACTTATATAGGCGAAGACCCCGCCCCCTTATGATGTCACAGTCCCTGGGCATGCTGGGACTGTGACGTTTTAGGGGGCGTGGTCAATGGGTGATGTTGACCACGCCCCCTAAAATGTCACAGTCCCAGCATGCCCAGGGACTGTGACATCATAAGGGGGCAGGGTCTCCGCCTATATAAGTCACAACGGAGACCTCAGAGAGCAGACCAGCCGGAGAGAGTGTCGTGTCAACATCTTTAGAAGAGAAGAGGGAAGAAGACAAGACGACAAGAAGCCCAGAAGTCCGGACCTCCGCTGGCAAGAGAGCGGCCTGAAGACAGCGGAGGAGCCGGCCAAAGAACCGGAACAGCGGGAGAAGAGGCCGGAGAGAGCGGAGAAGAACCAACTGGACGCCGGGAAAAGAGGAACCCCCGAAGCCGGAAGAAGACCCCCCCGGAGCTGTTTAATAAATTATTTTTAAAACCTGTGTAGTGTGTTTTATTATGGACACTTTTTCCCTAGGTGAATGGGTAGGGGTACCATGTACCCCATACTCATTCACATAGGGTGGGGGGCCGGGATCTGGGGGCCCTCTTATTATAGGGGGCTACAGGATTCCGATAAGCCCCCCGCCCGCAGACCCCGACAACCAATAGCCAGGGTTGTCGGGAAGAGGCCCTTGTCCTCATCAACATGGGGACAAGGTGCTTTGGGGTGGGGGGGCTCCGCAGGGCGCCCCCTCCCCCAAAGCACCCACCCCCCCATGTTGAGGGCATGCGGCCTGGTACAGTTCAGGAGGGGGTGGGGCGCTTGCTTATCCCCACCCCCTTTCCTGACCAGCCGGGCTGCATGCTCGGATCGGGGTCTGGTATGGATTTTAGGGGGGACCCCATGCCGTTTTTTCGGCATAGGGGTTTCCCTTTATAATCCATACCAGACCTAAGGGCCTGGTATGACCCGCAACGGGGCTCGCAAGGTGTCAATCTCGCCGATAAAAGCGGCAAGATTGACTTCCTTTTCTAGCCCCATCGTACCCGAGTCACGTTCAAAATGAACGGACTTGTCTATGTGTGGGCAAGTCCGTTCATTCTGAAAGTCCAGCGAAAGTCCGTCGGAAAGACGGACAGACTTAGCCCGCCGGAAAGTCCGGTCGTGTGTGGGCAAGTCCGTCCGTTTTAAAGTCCGGTGAACCTGGCGGACAAAGTCCGTCGGAAAGTGTGCTGGACCAAGTATGCCAGAAAGTCCGATCGTGTGTACGCGGCATAAGGGAAAGCTCGCTTGAAGCCCCAGCGAAGCCTCATTGAGGGCCCACAAAGCCTCACTGAAGCCCCACCAAATCCTCATCAAAGCCCCATCGAAGTCCCATCGAAGCTCCACCAAAGCCTCATCGATGCCCCAACAAAACCTCACCAAAGCCCCAAGCAAAAGCAGGTGTAAACAGGACTGTAAGCTAACCATTTTATTTAGTGACGGGGCTTTGACTGGTGTTCAGAGAGCTTTAACAAAGCGTGTCCGAAGCAAGTGTAAACTAGCCTTAAGAGTGCTGCCTTCTGCCTACAGTAAAACTGTAGTTTATGGACACTGAGAACAATTTTATAATGTTACCAGGATTCTTTTAGAGAAAGAGAAAGAGACGAAGTTACACCCAAAAATGGAACTTCCACTTTAAGGGAAGGTGACCCCCTGACATGCCACATTTGGCATGTCATTTTTTTGGGGGGGGCGGATACCCTCTTTTTAGAGGGTTCCAGCCCCCACTTCCTCCCAGCGCACCGCGGCACCCAAAGGGAGATTACCTCTCCCCCCTCCCTCTCGGCAATTATATGGGACACGTCACAGGTCCCAGATGATTGCCCGGCCAGTCACGGCGCGCTGTGTGGCTCACGCATGCACAGTGCATGCCCGGCTGTGAAGCCATAGCCGGGCGCCCACAGTGACTATTCCGGCGCCGCAGAGAGGAGGGGGAGAGGAGAGGGGCTTCGTTCCCCCACATCGTTGGACCCTGGGACAGGTAAGTGTCTGATTAATTAAAGTCAGCAGCTGCAGTATTTGTAGCTGCTGACTTTTATTCTTTTTTTTTTTTAAGTGGAACTCCGCTTTAAATACTTTGTCATAGTAATATTGATAATCGATTTTTACTGAGAATTTGTAACAATATAATTATTAGTTGGGAATAAGTAGAAATGAATACCTGAGCTGTAACTTACAGAAAATACGCAAACTGTCCATGCCCAAGGCAGGGGCATGCCCTGTTAGGGGCTTGTATAACTTGCTGTTACCATTTTGTATTGCACTAGTTACTGACAAGTTCCCTTTAACACAAGCTGTGCCCCTCATCCCAGTAAAACTAGCACAATTGATCATAAGACAATGTGATAACAGACAAAAGCATCCTGTGGATCCTGAGCTAATTATTTATCTCTGTAGCTATGACAGACATAGAATTAATGGCTCCTTCTATAAATTTCTGTTTTCTGTGTGTATGTGAAGATGTGTAGGACAGGTGGCAAATTGGAGTACACACACTACAGGCTGGAAAATTGGTGAGTGGTGTAAACACCGCCTTCTCCTTGACAATTGCCAATGTCTCTCCCTCTGCTGCTCTGAGTCTCTCACTGAAAAAGACTGCCACTCCTCTAAAAAGCAATCTGCACACGGTTTACCTTTCAGAGGCATTTCAGAGGCGGGGAAGAGGCGGTATGTCAACTCCTCACCACCTGTTTTGCCCCCTAAATGCTGCATCAACCCCACCACAACCATGTGCATTGCAGCATTGCAGCATTGTACGCGGTTGTGGGGAAGTTGCAGCATGGACCCATTTAATTTAAAGGGTTGGGTTCAGTGAGCAGTAGGGCCCTAATGCAACTAGGGGTATAATTCTTGCTGTAGTCACAGAGCAAAGCATCATGGCTGCAGCATGTGTACACCGCCAGCCACTGCCTTGTCAGCTAATAGTTCATTCACCCGAGCTGCTGCATTACAACGTGCTGTGCGGTATCAGCGCAGTGTAGATTGCATTGTACTGTGGCTTTACAACCCCCACCTGCACATGTGAAAGACTCCTAATAAAAAAAAAAGTTGCAATTGGGGTAGGCTTGTAGGGGCCCTAGTGCATTGCTTTGCCCAGGGGCCCATGATGCTATTAAGAATGCCCTGGTTTCGGGGATCGACTCCTGGGATGATCCCCACTAGCTCTTTCCCCTCTAGAAGCCACTAAAGACTATGTCCACATACCTTTTATATTGCTTTACTAAACAGTTCAAATAATTCCACTCCCCAGGTAGCAGCACAATAGCTCGGTAACATAGCACATACAGAGTTACAACAAAATCTTTAGAGGGAGGGTCAGCTGAGAGAAACCTCTTCCCTGTCTTACTGGATAAAGTGCATGCATTCCCATGCATGCAGCATGCCCTTTGTCTTTATTCCCAAACAGGGAGAAGTCACCAGGCTTTCTCTGGGATGGTTATTCATGTGTCTGTGGGTTGCATCTCTCCTGGCTGCAGTTTAGGTATTTCTATTGAATAGACTGGCCAGTCTTTGCTTGTTTAGCCTTTTATATCCCTCCTGCAACATTAAAGAGGAGTTCCACCCAGGGGGTCCATTAAAAAAATAAATAAATAAAAGTCAGCAGCTACAAATACTGCAGCTGCTGACTTTTAATTGGACACTTACCTGTCCCTGGGTCCAGCGATGCGGGGGATCGAAGCCCCGCTCGTCCCCCCCCCTCCGCTCATCGGCGCCGGCATTTCAACTGTGGGCGCCGGGCTGTGGCTTCACAGCCTGGCACCCACTGCGCATGCGCGAGCGGTGCCGAGCGCCGTGATTGGCCGCTCAATCACCTGGGACCTGTAATGGGTCCCAGATGATTGACAGGAGGGAGGGAGCAGAGCCGAGCCCTTCCTGTGCCGAGGGGGAAGTGATGTCACCAGCCCAAGCAAAGGAAGAGGCAGACTACGAGGGACCACCTAGCAACAGACATTTAGAGGTAAGTAAAAAAAAAAAATATCCAAATGTTTTTTTGGTTTTTTTTTATAGAATTTTTCAGGTATTTTTGTTTTTTTGGGTGGAACCCCACTTTAATGACCGGTAGACAGGCTGACACCAGCATCTTGGGAGTGGGATACATTTATAAAGGGCTGCTGCATCACTACTGCAGGTGTTTCACACTTTTATACAGTGACACCTAGTGGGAACCAGGGGAACTGCATGGACAATGATTCTGCATTTCCTTACACCTCCTAATTTTATTCATTTTGCATTTCTAACTAATGGCTATCACTATTTGGTTGAAATTTATAAATACTGTTATAGCATGGTCACCCTGCGACAGAAGGAGCTCTTTGCAGACTGAAACTGGCAGGATCAACAATTATGTTATATAAAAAATAAGGGACGTTTTTGGAAAGCACTATACACAGTAAAGTTCAATTGTTTTTTTTACTTTAAATCAAGAGCTTTTATTATTTTTGCCTTTACATACAATTTCACTTAGACCCCTTTCAAGCTAGGGCAGTTTTCATGGAAATAGCCTCTGCTAAGCGCCTGAAAACCACCTTCCCAAGTGTCAATCCCATGCAGATTGACACTTGCAGTTTGCTGTATAACAAATAAGTTGAGTATTTGGAAAGCACTTTTCACATTAAAGTTAAATGTTTTAATGTATAGAATACTGTATATATACTATACACATTAAAAACTTGTATTGCTTTTGTCTTTACATACACTTTGCTCTGCGTAAAGAATATTGGTGGTCCTGCTTATCAAGACAGAGCAGGGCTGGTGCAAGAATTTTGGACACCCTAAGCGAAACCTCATTTTGCCGCTCTCTCCCCTGGCTCCGCCCCTGACTCCAGAGGAGGAGGGGAGGATGGGGTGACATCACACATGTGAGGAGTCTAAGGACAGATCAGTCTATAACACTATACAGTAATAGAATATCAGTGTGTGTTCTTCACTCACCAAGGCTCTGCTCTGCATACAATAAATCTCTCTCTGCCAGGCACAAACCCTGCCTCGGTGTCTCCAGCTGTGTCACTATCACCAACCAAATAGGCACAAGGAGGCACCGACCCCGGAGCACCCACTACTCCAATCAGCTATAGGCTAGCATGTCACGTAATGCTGCCGCTGTACAGGACAGGTCATCTGGGAGAGAGAGCGACCTCTAGGAGGCAGAGCTGCTGTACTGGTCTGGTATGGGACAATTACTAGAGAGTCTCTGAGATAGACAGAAAATTCACAGTCAGTCAGTGTCACTGATAATAGAGGGATATTTCATTTGCTTTCATCGGCGCCGACGAGCGGAGGGGGGGGACGAGCGGGGCTTCGATCCCCCGCATCGCTGGACCCAGGGACAGGTAAGTGTCCAATTAAAAGAGATTCGGGACATGTCCTTCAGTGCTGCGCTGTGCTCCAATGACTCGGTGATCAGTCGGACGAAAGCTTACAGCAAGGAGACCAGCGGGAGAGTAGGGAAACCAGCACCGGGCGCCCTAGGTGCAGTGCGCCCTAGGTGGCTGCCTAGTTTGCCTAGTGGTTGTGCTGGCCCTGAGACAGAGAGGCACTTTTTAACCTTCCAAAGGGGCATTAGCATACCCATCTCACAATTTTGGAGTACCAGCAAGCAGTACAGCTGATCCAATCTGCTACTTCCTTCCTGTGAGCATGTTCACAGTGTCAGACTGACTGTAGAGGACAAGGCTAGAGAGCACAGATTTTCTCAAAGCACTCAGACAATTTCAATTCAGTCAAGTTGTGCAAAGGATTAGAACAAACTAATTTCAACAGAGCCTGTACAGCCCAAGGCTAGAGATCACTGATTTGCCTAAAGCAGTGTTTTTTTAACTTTTTTTTGTTCAAGGCACCCTTTAAAATGATGCAGGTCTCAAGGCACCCCATGCTATAATGTGAAAAACCAAACTAAATAGTTTTATATAACACAGCAACATCAACACACATGGGACACCCAAGGAGACTTCTTCTTCCAAAGCAAATACACCTTTTCACACTGGTACTAACTAGGGATGAGCCGAACAACCCCGAGTTCGGTTTGTGGCAGAACATGAGAACAGGCAAACAATTTGTGCCAACACTGTTAAAGTCTATGGGACTCGAACGTGAAAAATCAAAAGTGCTAATTTTAAAGGCTAATATGCAAGTTATTGTCATAAAAAGTGTTTGGGGACCTGGCGGGTCCAATGCAAAAAAAAAGTTTTAAAAACGGCCGTTTTTTCTGTAGCAGTGATTTTAATAATGCTTAAAGTGAAACAATAAAGTTCCTTTAAATATCGTGCCTGGGAGTGACTATAGTATGCCTGTAAAATGGCGCATTTTTTCCTGTGTTTAGAACAGTCCCTGCACAAAATGACATTTCTAAAGGAATAAAAGTCATTTAAAACTGCTTGCGGCTGTAATGTAATGTCGGGTCCGGCAATATAGATGAAAATCATTGAGAAAAACGGCATGGGTACCCCCCCCCCCCCAGCCCATTACCAGGCCCTTTGGGTCTGGTATGGATATTAAGGGGAACCCCACACCCAAATTACAAAAAAAAAAAAAAGGCGTGGGGCCACCAGGCCCTATATACTCTGAACAGCAGTATACAGTCGGTCCCTGGGTTCCAAAAGATAGGGACTGTAGGTTTGTTCTTAAGTTGAATCTGTTTGTAATTTGGAACAGGTATATTTTTAAAGTGTAGCTCCAGCCAAAAAATCTATTTTTAAGCTTTTGTGGATAACATAGGAAAGGTTTATCACCCCTGTAACATTTGTTTTGCTGTCTGTGCCCCTGTTCAGAAGATTTCACCTCACTTTCTGTCCCAATGACAATTGGATTTTAAAAATTTTGGGTTATTAGGGAAACAAGGATTGGTGATAAAGCATCAGTGAAGACACCTTTTTCCCATATTAACTCTTACAGGAGAAATTTTTCGCTTCCTAGGGGTAGATTTCCTCTCACTTCCTGTTGTCTCCCTCCATTTATAAGTAAGAGTCATTTGTAAGTCAGATGTTTGAAAATAGGGGACCGCCTGTATATACTATACGGCCCGCCCTATACACTCTGCGTGTTGGTGGTACCAGAACACTGTAAGCCCTCACAGTTATGCCGCGTACACACGGTCGGATTTTCCGATTGGAAATGTTCAATGGGAGCTTGTTGTCGGAAATTCCGACCATGTTTTTAGCTCCGTTGGACATTTTCCGTCGGAATTTCCAACAAACAAAATTTGAGATCTGTAACATTTGTTTTGCTGTTTGTGCCCCTGTTCAGAAGATTTCACCTCACTTTCTGTCCCAATGACAATTGGATTTTGAAAATTTTGGGTTATTAGGGAAACCAGGATTGGTGATAATGTCCATTGGACATTTTCCGTCGGAATTTCCAACAAACAAAATTTGAGATCTGGATCTCACATTTTCCGACAACAAAATCCATTGTTGTAAATTCCGATCATGTGTGCACAATTCCAACGCACAAAGTTCCGCGCATGCTTGGAATCAAGCAGAAGAGCCGCACGGGATATTGAACTTCATTTTTCTCGGCTCGTCATGCATGTTGTACGACATTTGGAATTTCCGACAAGATTTGTGTGACCGTGTGTATGCAAGACAAGTTTGAGCCAACATCTGTCGGAAAAAAAACATGGATTTTGTTGTTGGAATGTGCAATCGTGCATTAATCTTGGTGGGTGCTGGAACAGGCCCTGCTGTGAAATATTATATCAAGAATTGTAATAACATGTCCCTGTTAAACAGGGGCAGAAAAATTGGGCCTTAGGCAGTGGTGGTGGTGGCGCAACACTGTAAAGCCTCACAGATAATTTTGCTGAGCGCAGGAATGGGCCCTGCTGTGAAATATCGAATCAAAAATTGTAATTACGCTCCCCTGTTAAACAGGGGCAGAAAAATTGGGCCTTAGGCAGTGGTGGTGGTGGCACAACACTGTAAAGCCACACAGATTCTCTTCTAGAGCGCAGGAACAAGCCCTGCTGTTAAATATTTTATCAAAAATTGTAATTAAACGCCCCTGTAATTACACAGGGGCAGAAAAATTGGGCCTTAGGCAGTGGTGGTGGTGCCCTGAACCAAAAATATTCTAAAAAGCTATCATCATGAAGATTGACGAGGAATAAGATAGTCACTCAGCATAATAGGATAGTTACTCAGCATATGCAGTCTTCAAGGGTTCCCACATCCATAGAAAATCAATTGCTTACATCAGCATCAGGTGCTGGGTAGCTGGTGATCCAAAACTGATTCATTTTTATGAATGTGAGCTGATCAACAGAGTCTGTGGACAGGCGCACTCTGTGATCGGTTACAAAGCCTCCAGCAGCACTGAATGTGCATTCAGAAAGAATGCTGGATGCAGGACAGGTCAGTAGCTCAATTGCATATTGAGCAAGCTCCGGCCAGTGGTCCATCCTCAAGACCCAATAACCCAGTGGATGTTCTGGTGGAAAGGTCTCCAAGTCTGATCTTGTCCCTAGAACCTAGATATTCCTGCACCATGTAATTCAGACGCTGGTGATGGTTGCTGGAACCGATCAAACCTTGGCGCTGAGCACTGAAGAATTGTCTGAAGGCATCGGTCAGCCGGACACCTTCTCCACCGCTCTTTCTGTGACTGAACAAAGCCTCAGCAACACTTTGTCCAGCACCAGAAAATTGTTACCTCCCAGGCTCTGTAAACGCATTGCACAAACCTTTCTGCAAGGCCTCCCGAAGATGTTTCCTCTGCTTCCTCTGCGAAGGCTGGATAAGTTCTGCAACCTTATCCTTGTAACGTGAATCAAGAAGGGTTGCCAGCCAGTAATGATCCCTCTCCTTGATACCACGAAACCTAGGGTCCTTTCACAGACTTTGCAGGATCAGGGAGGCCATGCAGCGTAAGTTTGCAGATGCATTCGGTCCTGAGTCCTCTGGGTCACTAAGGATCACATGGTCCTCAACCACCTCCTCCCAGCCACGTACAACTCCATGGGTTTCTGGGGACTGAAACGATCCCTTGAAGACTGCTGCTGATGCTGAGTGTTATCCTCCACCTCCATGCTGACACAATCCTCCTCCTCCTCTTCTTCTTCCTGTGTGATTGGCGGGCCCCCAAGAATACTATCTGAATAAAGGGGGCCTTGAGAGGTAAGGAAGTCCTCCTCTTCCCCCTGCTGTTCTGCCTCAAGTGCCCTGTCTATTATTCCACGAAGCATGTGCTCCAACAGGAAGACAAGAGGGGCAGTGTCACTGATGCATGCAGTGTCACTGCTCACCATCCTTGTGGCCTCCTCAAATGGTGACAGGACAGTGCATGCATCCTTGATCAGTAGCCACTAGCATGGCGAAAAAAAGCCAAGCTTCCCTGACCCTGTCCTGGTGCCATACTCACACAGGTACTCATTGACAGCGCTCTGCTGTGTGTGCAGCTGCTGCAGCATTGCCAACGTTGAATTCCACCTGGTGGGCATGTCACAAATAAGGTGGTTCTTCGGCAGGTTGCATTCTCTTTAAATGTCAGCCAGGCGAGTACTGGCATTATATGATCGGCGGAAATGACCACAGAGTTTCCTGGCCTGCCTCAGGAGATCCTGTAAGCCCAGGTACCTGCTCAAGAACCGCTGCACCACCAAATTCCAGACGTGAGCCAAACAGGGAACATGAGTCATGTGTCTTTGTCGGAGGACAGAGAGCAGGTTGGTGCAATTGTCGCATACAACCATTCCTGGCTGAAGCTGGCGTGGCGTCAACCACCTCTGAGCCTGCCCCTGCAGAGCTGCCAGAATCTCTGCCCCAGTGTGGCTCCTGTCCCCTAGGCAGACCAACTCAAGCACCGCATGGCATCTTTTTGCCTTAGTGCTTGCGTAGCCCTTTGAACGCCTACGGAGCACCGCTGGTGCAGAGGACAAATCTGCAGAGGAAGAGGCCATAGAGGAAGAAGAAGAGGAGGGGGTGGAGGAGAGAGCTGTGGCAGAATCACCACTACTAACATTTTGGAGGCGTGGTGGCGGAACAAGCTCCAACAATACTGAACCCTGTCCTGCATCCTTCCCAGCTGCCAGCAGAGTTACCCAGTGCACCGTGAAAGAAAGGTAACATCCCTGTCCATGCCTGCTGGACCATGAGTCAGCGGTAATATGCACCTTTCTGCTGACCGCTCTGTTCAACAAGGCCAAGACATCGTCTTCCACATGCTGGTAAAGAGCCGGAATGGCCTTCCACGAAAAGAAATGGCGTTTGGGAACCTGCTACTGAGGTACAGCACATTCCACAAATTCACGAAGGGGGGCAGATTCTACCAGCTGAAAAGGCAGCAGTTGCAGTGCTAGCAATTTGGCCAAGCTAGCATTCAGACGCTGAGCATGTGGATGGCTGGGACCAAATTTCATTTGATGGTTTAGCAACTGGGGTAGGGAAATTTTCCTGCTAAAATCGGATGTTGGTGTACTGCTAGCAGATTGGCCGCAAGTACTTGGGACACCTATTTCTATATCATCATTCCTCTCAGTGCAGGTTTCTGAGAGGACTGGAGGTATAGTGGGGTTGGAGATCCCAGCTGATGAGGAGCAAGGAGAGGTCCGCCTTTCCTTTGATGTGGGTCTGTTAAATGCTGTTGCCAACGGACTGCATGGGAAGTCGTCATATGTCTGGTCAAGCATGTGGTGCCCAAGCGGCTGCTGTTTTGGCCACGCTTGATACGCTTCAGACATATGTTGCGAACAGCAACGATGAGATCTGCTGCACACATGTCAAAAAAGGCCCACACCAAAGAACTTTTCAAAATATGCGGGGAGTCAGCAGCGCTCTGCACCTGCTTAGCTCTGCGGTGTGATGCAATAGGGTGGCTGCCCTTAAGCTTCCCCCTGGAGGGCATCCTGCCTTGTTGGAGATGTGCCTCCTCCTCCTCCTCTCTTCTATCAGGCACCCAAGTAGAATCAGTGACCTCATCATCCCATCCCTTCCCTCCTCGTCACTGGAGCAAACTTGGAAGTATGCTGCAGCTGGGGGAACATGACTGCCAGGTTCTTGACCTTCTTGGGCACCCCCTCTCTCTAGGCTCACGTTACTCCCTTCCTCAACCTGGGTACCATCATCGGAGCCTTCAAAACACTGAGCATCCTCCTGCAGCATGTACCCGACACTGTGGTCGAATAGTTCGGGGGACTCCTCAGTGCATGATGGTGGGGCTAGGGAAGGAGTGACTGTTGACATGGAGCCGATGGAATAGGCCGCTTTGGCAGCTGCATTGGCAGGCAAACTACTCTGAGGGTGGGTGACAGAGGATGAGGAGGATGAGGACGGCTTTGTTATCCATTCCACCAAGCTGCAGAAAAAAAAGAAAAAGCGTGCCCCGCGGCCACGTGCTGAGGATGCACCATGTCCACGACCAGCACTGTCGACTGTAGACACAGAGCCTGCTTGCCCTCTTTTAGTGGCCTGTGAGCGTCTGCCTCTCCTTGGTGGCCTTCTGGACATGCTGTAAATTTTGTTTAGCAAAACCGCACTACACTGTGTTGTGTACTGTGTACACCACCAGAAAAGTAGTGGCAACTGCACTAGGGGTGCATGGTACTGTGTAGACATGTGCACACTGAAATATTTCATTTCGGAATTTCGTTTTCGTCCGAAAAATAAATGTATTTAGTTACTCCTGAAATTCGTTTTTATTTACTTCGTTTTTCGTTAAAAATTGCATTCATCCGAAAATCCAAATTAAGGTCGAACCTTAAGGCTTATGGTGTCTTTCGAATGTTCAAAGAAGACTATGCACTATGGGTGCACTGTATGTATTGTGTACTGTTTACACCACCAGAAAAGTAGTAGCAACTGCACTAGGGGTGCACGGTACTGTGTACACCAACATAAATGTAATAACATCTATGGGTGTACTGTATGTATTCTGTACTGTGTACACCACCAGAAAAGTAGTAGCAACTGCACTATGGGTGCACGGTACTGTGTACACCAACAGAAGTGTAATAACAACTATGGGTGCACTGTATGTATTGTGTACACCACCAGAAAAGTAGTAGCAACTGCACTAGGGGTGAACGGTATTGTGTATACTACCAGAAGTCTAATAGCAACTGTGGGTGCACTGTATGTATTGTGTACTGTGTACACCACCGGAAAAGTAGTCGCAACTGCACTAGGGGGGTACGGTACTGTGTACACCAACAGAAGTGTAATAACTATGGGTGTACTGTACGTATTGTGTACTGTGTACACCACCAGAAAAGTAGTAGCAACTGCACTATGGGTGCACGGTACTTTGTACTGTGTACACTATCTGAAGTATATTAGAAAAAGTACACCAGGAATGGCCTGCAGTCAGATATAGGCTTGGCTACACTGGATGCAGTGTATATATATATATATATATATATATATATATATATATATATATATACACACACACACACACACACACACACACACACACACATACACGAGACTGTCATATATATATATATATATATATATAAATAAAATACACTGCAGCTAACTGTATAACCTGCCTGCCTGAAGTATATTAGAAAAAGTACACCAGGAATGGCCTGCAGTCAGGTCTAGCTATATATATATATATATATATATATATATATATATATATATATATATATATATATATATATATATATATATATATATATATATATATATATATATATATATATATATATATATATATATATATATATATATATATATATACACACACATATACACACACGAGAATGCCTGTGTATATATATATATATATATATATATATATATATATATATATATATATATATATATATATATATATATATATATATATATATATAAATAAAATACACTGCAGCTAACTGAATAACCTGCCTGCCTGCTCAATCTAACTGACACTCTCTATCACACTACACGGGGCCGACGTGCAGGCAGCCTTATATAGTGTAGGGCGTGGACTTAGTCCCCCTGAGCCATGATTGGCCAAAGGCACCCTGCCTTTGGCCAATTATGTCTCTCTTAGCTGAGGGCGCTGGGATTGGCCAAAGCATGCAGGTCATGGTGCATGCTTCGGCCAATCATCATACAGCAATGTACTGCGCTCCCGCAGTGCATTATGGGGTATTACGTGGCGCTCGAATTTGGCGCGAACGCCCCATAATGTTTCTTTTTTCAATGAACGGGCGAACAGCCAATGTTGGGGTCGACCCGAACATAAAGCTCATCCCAAGTACTGACTAGAATTCCAATGTTTCTCTTCTCCTTCACTCAGCTAATGTGACCTGATTACTGACAGAGGGGCAAGGGAGGGATAAACAAGGATGTTGTGCAAGTGCCCAATGTCCTCCTTATCAACTGATGGCTTCAATGGTTGTTAGGCGGCTGGCGGCTGGAAGCTTGTAATGGTACACAAAGAAAAGGCTTCATCAACTATTTGCTTGTATACAGTTGTGGGCAATTTTTAGGCACCCCTAAAAAGACCTGAAGGCTCCTCAAGGTGCCTAGACATCCTGGTTGAAAAAGGCTGGCTTAAAACACTCAGCCAATCTCAATTCAGTTATGCTGTGCAGAGGATTACAGAAAACGAATATTATGACATATTCAATTACTTATACATGCTGTTTTTTAAAATACACCTAAAGAAAACTGAACTTTTAAAGTGGAACTGTATCTGAGCACCACAAACTGAAAACGCTATTTAAAGTAACTTTACTTAGAAAATGAGGTCCTGCTAGATCACTTCAGGCTGGCCCCTTTTGCAGGTATAGCTATGTAAAACATTAAAAATAAGTGCCTATCCTGTTTAAAATCCAGTAATACACTGTCTCACCCTGCTCTGCACATGCTCAGTTGCTAACCATTTTTAGGCACTGCTTAGTTTGTAAAGGCCGATCTGCTGACAGCCTTAAAGCGGAATTAAGCCCTCTTATCATTTAGGGCTCATTTAAACTTGCTTCCGCTTCAACAAGGCTTCGGACAGGCTTTGTTAAAGCTCTCTTAATGCTAGTCACTAAACTAAATGGATAGCTTACAGTCATATTTACACCTTGCTTTTGCTTTGCTTCAAAAATTATACCCCATGTAGCTTCAGTGATGCTTCAAAGCATCTTCAAAGCCTCCATAGAAGCTTGCTTGAAGCCCCACCAAAGCCTTTACAACCACTTTTTGCTACAGGTAAGCCTATAATAAGGCTTACCTGTAGCTACCCTGGATATCTCCTAAACCTGCAAGGTTTAGAAGATATCCCCTGTATCTGCATGTGCCGATGTCATCAGCACATGCACACTGAAGCAACGGCTCGTATGTTAGACTGTGCCATTACCGGTGGATCCCATGCACATGCGCGGGAGTGATGTCATCGCGGCTCCAGCCAATCACTGCGCCGGAGCCCGCGATACCCGGAAGTAACTCCGGGAGCAATGTCGCCGGCCGGATCGGTGAATGAGGACCGCTGCGGGGGCTTCGATCTAAGGTGGGTAATACATAATGAGCTAGTATGCTATGCATATAGCTCATTATGCCTTTGTCTTGCAGGTTTTTTTTTTTTTTGTTCGTGGGTTTACAACCACTTTAAGAAAAGGTGCAAGAAGGCCTTCTTGTTGCCACAACATCAATAAGTAAATATTCAGATGTTACTTCCAAAATAATGGCCTGCCTGCACAGCACTGGAAAGTGTTTAGATTCAAAATTGACCTTGGCCCCTCTAATGTCCATAGAAATTAATGAAAAAAACATCTACCAGACAGTGTTATAGGGGTTAGCTCTGTATAGTATCAGAGATATGTCTGCCTATCTACATTTTTTGATAATAGGGAGTATATTTTTTTATTTTATTTCTTTTAAGTTTAGTAACTAAAAAGTAAATAGTTTTTAATGACTTTGTAACAAGGCAAATGTTTTTGTTTTGTTCTATCTGTCTGGGGTGCAGGTTTTTAACAGTGTTGTAGCTCCGCAGGATGTGTGCCAAGTGTGCCCGGGCACACCCTAATTACTACGTGCGGTGCCAATTTCCCCTCCTGGACAGGCTTTCCCTCCATGTTGCACCACAGTACCGCTGGCTTCCCTCCTCTCCCCTCCCCTTGGCTGCTGTGGGGGATGTTTCAGCATGGAGAACGGAGAAGGGGCTAGTAAATATGTCGTTTTCTAAATGAACACAGAAAATGCGCTCACTCACTGTGTTCATTCATAACATAAGCATAGTAAACTGTGTTTACTATGCTTCCGTTTGTGAATGAACAGGAAGCCGCTCAGCACAGACCACTTCCCATTCATTCACTCTCCCGTGCAACTGAGGTTGCAGAGAAAAGGTATGTGGTTTGAGCTTTGGAGTGCACACCCTAATGCAATAGGCTGCGTACACTTATGGTAGCTGCACATTTTGAAGGTATCTAGCTCCATTTAGACTATTAGGACCCTTAAAAATGTTACTTTTGATTTGAACTCATGAGCAGTGTGTGCAGATTATTGTTACATTTTTTTAATACTATCATGTATATCGCACCATACAATAATTGTAGATCACTGGTCACCTGATATAAATGACTGTTTTTAGTAAATGTTAGTTTTAGTTTTAGCGCAAATATCAGTTGATGAACTATGAACACTTCAATCCTAAATCCAGGCCAGTCCTACTCATGTAGTATATAGATATGGTGTTTCAGGATATTCTCTGCATGTACTGTGTTGTAGGACAAAAGGAGAGTATATTATTATTGTTATTATTATTATACAGTATTTATATAGCGCCAACAGTTTACGTAGCGCTTTACAACTTGAGGGTAGACAAACTTGATATATTGATATACTTGATATACTTGAGGTTGTCTGTATATCAAAGCAGACCGTTGAAATCAGTGCGGTTACCAAATCAAAGAATCCCACTGGCAGCATCACATTATCCTGACCACTGTCCAGAATCTGAAGAGTTGTGTCCAGAGAAGTAATATACATGTAAGATAATGAGCTCATTTATAAACGACAAGTAACCTAGTCCAGGAGTCTCCAAACTTTCCAAACAAAGGGCCAGTTTACTTAGGGGGGCCAGAATGTGGCCATCTGTAGTGTAGAAAGTCCCAGCATCAGTGGGAGAGAACAATGCCCCATCTTTGGTGTCGGTGGGAGGAATTGTGCCCCATCTTTGGTGTCATTGGGTGGAATTGTGCCCCATCTTTGGTGTCATTGGGTGGAATTTTGCCCCATCTTTGGTGTCATTGGGAGGAATTGTGCCCCATCTTTGGTGTCATTGGGTGTCCAAATAACAAGATAAGTGTAGCGCTAGAAAAGGTCCCAAAATAAAGTCTATAGATTAACAATTCAAGGGTCATGAGTTATCAGAGACCATCACTGGAGGGAAATATAAAAGACCTCTGGAACAAATCTCCACAGGAGAATGAATCATTGGTAACAAAGGTCCACACACCACCAAATAGAAGTGAAGAGGCTTACCGGACTCGGTGGACCCAACAAGGCATACGCCAGGTGGAGTCAATCAGGCTTAGGTGGTGCTGGGTTGAGGTAGGCCCGGACGGGCAAAGTTGGTGGAATGGCTACCACATAGCTGTGTTCTTCAAGCGTGATCGGGTCAGAAGATGTGAAATCCAGCAACCATAAATCGTATCCCTCAGATCCGCGTAGGAACCAGCGATAACAGCAACCAAATGAAGGAAAGGAATGGACAAATAGTGTAAATCCGATTTAATGGAAAATATAATAAAAAAGTATACACTCACATAAAAAGGTATCTAAAAACAGCGCTGTGAAGAAAGTGGCGACAGTGGGGTCCTTGGGTGGAATTTTGCTCCATCTTTGGTGTCATTGGGAGGAATTGTGCCCCATCTTTGGTGTCATTGGGTGGAATTGTGCCCCATCTTTGGTGTTTTTGGGAGGAATTGTGCCCCATCTTGGTGTCATTGGGAGGAATGGTCCCCCATCATTGGTGTCATTGGGCCCCATTGTTGGTGTCATTGGGAGGAACTGTGCCCCTTTGTTGGTGTCAGTGAATGAAATAGTGCCCCAAGGGCCGGATAAAATCAAGCAAAGGGCCGCATCCGGCGCCTGCCCGCAGTTTAGAGACCACTGATCTAGTCCATTGTTGCATGTAATGAAATATAGCAGGTAATGTAAAATGTAATTGTTTTAAATAGGAGAAACAATTGGTAGTCTAGGTAATAAAACATACAATGGGATACATTACTAACTGAATACAGACTGTTCCCTTAGCAAAGTTAATGTTTATAGAGCTTAGCAGCTGCTGGCAAACAAAATATTTTTTATAATTATTTTCTTCACACATTTCCTCAGAGTGTTTAGCCTCGTATACACGGTACGAAAATCAGAAGGTGATTGTCGTTGTCGTCAAAGTGCATTATCTGGACTAATGCCTGAGGGTTTGAGGAGAGGAGATCGTGTTCGACGACCTCCACCAGTTTTTACTCATGACACCTTGGGAAGACCCTGCTATGCTGTACAGAACTATGTACAACCTCATGTTCTGATGGACATGATTGCAGCTCATTCTAGACTAGTTAGCATGATGCCTATATGTTACTAACCATATTTCCTTTGTAGCTAATCTCTGTAAAAGATTGCTTCTGGAGAAGTGGCCTGCAGGAGGCGACAACGATGTTAACTTTTGCTATGTTTTGGGTGTATATCCTTGCCGAGTCGGAAGGATTTTCAGCAGGCAGAGAATGTAGTGATGTGATCATTTCTTTGCCCATTTACCAAGTGTATGCTCTTGTTATGCAGTGTTTGTCTGCCCTTTTCTAATATGGTTGCTATGCTCTCTCTCTTACCAAGGATGAGGTCATCAAGAAGAGCAGAGGATGGCAAGGGGTTTTGTGGGTAATTGGGTGGAGGGAGAGACATGTGGAGAGGGAAGAGTGAATTCCTGCTAAGAGAACACAGAATTTGTAAGTGCTGCAGATTCACCTCACTGAGACATACATAGAGATTGTTAATGATTTCATGTTTCTTTTTGGAAAATACTTTATGTTGGATGGTCAATTGGGATTTCACTTGTTATTCACAAGCCCCCAATTGAGTGGAGGCACTTTGCTTGTTAAAGATCCTGTCCTGATCACACTGATGAATGAAGACTCCTAAATATTATACAGGTGGCACCATCATACCTCAGTAGCCGCAGAGAGAGAGAAAAATAGTGCTACACACCAGGCCCAGACTGGGACAAAAAATAGGTCTGAGCATTTAAGACGGAGCAACCAATTTTTCCAGGAACCGGGGGGGTGTTGGTTTCGGTAGGCATTCGCGATGGTGTCGGTGTCCTCCATGCTGTAATGTACAGGGTCACTGTGATATAATGGGGACAGCACTGTAAAGTGGCACTGTAATGATTAGAGTGCCCCTTTACAGGTAGGCCCCTTTAAATTACAGTGCCCCTGCAATTATCCCTACCCCCCTTTTACTCTCTGCGCACTGTGCAGATCTCCAGCTCCTCCTGCCCCCTTACATCAGAGCCTGCACAGACTCCCCCTTACATCAGAGTCCGCACAGACTCCCCCCTACATCAGAGCCCCCTTACATCAGAGTCCACACAGAGCCCCCCTTACGTCAGAGTCCCCTTACATCAGAGTCCGCATAGACCCCCCCCTTACATCAGAGTCCGCAAAGAGCCCCTTTACATCAAAGTCCCCTATACATCAGAGTCTGCACAGAGCCCCTTTACATCAGAGGCCGCCCTTAGAGTCTGCAGAATTTCCACTTACTGTAAGGGGGAGCTCTGTGGACTCTAATGTAAAGGGGAACCCTTATTTAAGGGGGGATCTCCTATCAGGTTCTTCACCCACCTCCCTCTCTGACACTCTCCTCTTTTGAGGCACATTGCATTCGTCTTTTCTCTCCCATTTCTCTAAGAATTGCTGTTATCTACCGGCCCCCTGGACCGGTATCAGCCTTTCTTGATGACTTCTCTGCCTGGCTACCCTACTTTCTCTCTTCTGAAATCCCCACAATTATTCTTGGGGACTTCAACATCCCTGTCAACACTAACACTACTATTACTTCTAAACTTCTCAGTCTAACCTCATCGCTTGACCTGAAGCAATGGATACAGGCTCCTACCCACTCAAACGGCAACACCCTTGACCTTGCCTTCTCCTATCTGTGCACTCCGTGCAACCTTTCCAACAATCCACTCCCACTCTCTGATCACCACCTTATTAGTTTTGCTCTCTCCTTGTTTTCCACCTCTTCTCCCTCCAACCGCCCAACAGTTACACGCAGAAACCTTCGCCACCTCAACCCTTCTCTTCTCTACTCTGCTACTGATCACCTCTATGACAAAATCTCCCCCCTGTCCTGCCCCAACCTAGCTACTTTCATTTACAACAGCTCACTGTCCTCCTCCCTAGACAAGCTGGCCCCCCTCACTACACGCAGAATTAGGCCCCGACTGCTACAACCCTGGCAAACAGATGACACCAGAGGTCTCAGAAAACGTAGCCGCGCTCTTGAGCGCCTGTGGCATAAGACTAAGACCCAGGAAGACTTCACACAATATAAATCTGCCCTCCTAAAATACTACTCCTGCCTTCACACTGCCAAACAGACCTACTTTATCACACTCATCAACACCTTCTCATCCAGTCCACGTCAACTCTTCTCTACCTTCAACACTCTACTCTGTCCTCCACTGCCTCCACCCACCAACTCAATCACTGCCCAGGAGATTGCCAATCACTTCAAAACTAAGATTGATACAATTCATGAGGAGATCGCCAACGCGCAAAAACCTCCCCCATGCAACACCCCATGTCCACAGATACAGTCATTACTTCCCTCATTCAACCCTGCTACTACTACTGAGGTTGCTAAACTTTTATCTAGCACTCATCTAACCACTTGCCCCCTGGATCCTGTTCCCTCGCAAATGCTACGCTCACCCTCTGACTCAATTCTAGGCTCTCTAACTCACATTTTCAACCTCTCCCTCTCTTGTGGCATCTTCCCAAGCTCTCTAAAACATGCGCTAGTCACCCCCATACTAAAAAAGCCCTCACTGGATCCCACCAATCTCAACAACTTACGTCCCATCTCCTTACTCTCCTTCTCCTCCAAACTTCTTGAAAGACTGGTCTACAACCGATTAAGTGACCATCTGACCATGAATAAACTTCTTGATCCCCTTCAGTCCGGTTTTCGCCCTCAACACTCCACGGAAACTGCTCTCCTTAAACTCTCAAATGACCTACTAATGGCTAAAGCCAACGGACACTATTCTGTACTACTTCTCCTGGATCTCTCTGCTGCCTTTGACACAGTGGACCACCCCCTCCTCCTCGAAAAACTCCACTCCTTTGGTCTCCGTGACTGTACTCTTCGCTGGTTCTCATCCTACCTATCCCACCGCTCCTTCAGTGTCACTTACAACTCTACTTCCTCCTCTCCTCTTCCTTTTTCCGTTGGGGTCCCCCAAGGTTCTGTTCTCGGACCTCTCCTTTTCTCAATCTACACCACCTCCTTGGGTCAGTTGATTGCCTCCCATGGCTTTAAATATCATCTCTACGCTGATGACACCCAAATCTATCTCTCCACCCCCCAGCTCTCTCCACTTGTCTCCTCACGCATTACCAACTTATTAGCAGACATATCAGCCTGGATGTCACATCACTTTCTCAAACTCAACCTATCCAAAACCGAGCTCATGATATTTCCTCCCTCAGGTGCCACTTCCCCTGATCTCCCTGTCAAGATCAACGGCTCAACTATCAACCCATCTCCCCACGCCAAGGTCCTAGGTGTAATCCTGGACTCTGAACTAACCTTTCGACCCCACATTCTATCACTATCCAAAGCTTGCCGCCTCTGTCTTCGCAACATCTCCAAGATACGCCCCTTCCTAACCATCGACACCACAAAGCTTCTAATCCACTCCCTGGTCATCTCCCGCCTTGACTACTGCAACTCCCTCCTCATTGGTTTACCTCTAAATAGGCTATCCCCACTTCAGTCCATCATGAACGCTGCGGCCAGGCTCATCCACCACACAAACCGCTCAGCGTCTGCTACACCCCTCTGCCAATCCCTCCATTGGCTGCCACTCAGTCACCGAATTAAATTCAAGATACTAACTATAACTTACAAAGCCATCCACAACTTGGCCCCTAGCTACATCTCTAACCTAGTCACAAAATACCAACCTAATCGTTCTCTTCGCTCCTCCCAAGACCTCCTGCTCTCAAACTCCCTTGTCACCTCATCCCATGCTCGCCTTCAGGACTTCTCCAGAGCCTCCCCCATCCTCTGGAATGCTCTACCCCAATCCGTCCGTTTTTCTCCTACTTTATCCACTTTCAGACGATCCCTGAAAACTCATCTCTTCAGAGAAGCCTATCCGGCCCCCACCTAACAACTGTACATTTATCTTCTCAATCAGCACATCACCCACAGTTATTACCTCTTGTATCTCTTGACCTCCCCTCTTAGATTGTAAGCTCTAAGGAGCAGGGCCCTCTGATTCCTACTGTATCAAATTGTATTGTATTTGTACTGTCTACCCTCAAGTTGTAAAGCGCTACGTAAACTGTTGGCGCTATATAAATACTGTATAATAATAATAATAATAATCTCATGTAAAGTGGTGTTCTGAGAACCCTGATTTAGGCCAGGTTCACACTAGTGTGTTGTGCGATATTGCATGTGATTTGCACTGCACTGCACTGCAGTGCAAATCACATGCGATGTCCGTGCGTTGCGATTTCAGCTATACACATAGTATGGCTGATATTGCATTGCATTCGGACCAAACACGCACAGGACCCTTTTTTTGGTCCGCACCAGAATCAGATTGCATGGGTGTTCACACCTATGCGATCCAATTCATGTCCGAACTCACAGTTTGCAGTGCAATATGCGAGAGGGTGATCTTACTCACCCCAGGATGGAGGCTCAGGCACAGGCTGTCTGTAGCATTTATCTAGTTAAATCTTCCTTCACATCTCCCTGAGTGTGTGGGCAGGGCAAACACAGAAGTAGAGGGGCGGGAGGAGAAGGGGCAGTCCGTCCGAGCGGAGAGCAGAAAGTGGAACTGTTCGCTCTGAGGCTGAGCTGTGTGTGAGAGAGACACACAGCTCAGCCCATGCAGCCATGGCATGGCCGCATAGTGGTAGGTGAGCGGCACCCGCAGACTGTGTTACATCAACAGGCCATGGAACGGGCAGCCTCGGCCCACCGGGCAAATGCCGGTCTGCCCTATGGCCAGTCCAGGCCTGCTACACATGCATGATCAGAACCAAGGAACGAGCCGGAAGCGGTCGGTCTTGTAAACTAGCGTTCGTAATGGAGAATTAACATTTGTGACGCGGCAAATTATGAAATGTCGAAATGCAGCGCACATTCTCTTCTTCTTTAATGGGATAATAATGAAGCTGCTTTGCTGGTTATACTGATGGAGTTATGCCAAACGTATTTTAAAAGGCATTTGTTTTCTAGTGTTATCAAGAATATTATTATTATGCTTATTGTTTGATTTTTTTGGGCAAGTTACCACAACACCATTATCCCTGAGTTTTTAAGATCAAAGATACAACTATGTTGGTGTCCCTTGTTAATTTTACATTGTATTTTTTTTTAATGTAACTGCCTACTCCCAAACTGTCATTTGAAGTAAAACACATAGCCAAGTACTATTCTACACAATTTTTTTATTGTGCAGAAAAAAAATAACACAAATTAAATTAGACATGCTATCTGCCATCCAAATACAAAGAACTACTTAACAAAAAAGTGCATTCCATGCATACAAAAATATAGAAAATATAACAAATAAAAACATTATTCCAAAAAAAACCAAAAGAATAGAAATTAGTAAGTGGGGAAAGGGGGGGAAACTCCCCAGATCCCAGCGGGGTTGTTGGGGTTCTTGTGGCTGGTATTGCCACTGATTGGCATGCTACTGTGGTGGGTGGGTTGGCTGTGGAGGTGGGGCCACAAAATCTAAAATGTGGGTGTTATCAGAAATGTTGCCCCTAAACCCCTTTTTGATGGGCTGCAGGATGAGTTCCTCACACCTGCTCCTTTGCTCACTGGCCATCTGCCTTAATTTATTGGCCGTCACACACCCAAATGCTTCAGCCTCATCTGGGTCAGTATGGAGTGTAGTAGTGGCCTGACTGAGAAAGGAAGCTGTGGCCTCCTCCAGATTCCTGCTCTTCCTGGCTCTTTTTGCAGCAGGAGGGTGTAGGGGAGGGATCTGCGACTCCGTCTGGCTACTGGCCACTGGCTCCTCCAGACTGACACTTTCCCGTGTATGAAAATGGGACATAATTAGAATTTTTTTGGGGTTTGGTCATCAATCACACACACAATTTTGATCTCCTCACTGTTCCAAATTGAATGTGGAGAAATAGAAAAGACTATCATTCTGACCCCAGCATTTTTCATTCTTGTTCAAATCATTTTTGATCCCTACTGTCTACTGATATGGAAACCACTTTGTTAAGGCAGAAATATTTTCCCAATAACGTCTAGTTATCATCATTGTATTTTTGGATACAAATATGTTCAACAATGCTATACCTGAGTCAAGCTGGGCTCCTCCACATCTTCATCCTGTGCATCAGGACCTGTGCAGACCTCAGGAGCTGTGGCCTCAGCAGTCGTTGAAGTGAGCATAGACAGCGATGTCCTGGGTTCTGTCTGGTCTATCAAAAACAGCAGGCTGTTGTATTACCACAGCCCGGGGCCATATAGGTTATCCGCTGCTGCTCCAGATCTCTCAGAGTCCATGACCATGTTCAGCTCCCTTTTAAATGTACTCCGAAGGTTGGCTATCTTTTGCTTGATGTAGTTGGTGTCTGCCCTGGGCTACACAGTTTTACACAACTCTACCAGTTTCCTCAAAGTTGCCTTCCTTGGTACTTTATTTGAGTAGTCTCTACTCTTCACCCTCCAGAGACAGGGCAGCTCCCAGTACAAGTCAATGAAATGGGGGAGAAATTCTGGCGAGGTGAACTTATCAGTCATGATGACATGATGCCTGCAAGACAGAACACAAGACAAACCATAATGTCTGGCTTAACCCATAAGATGGTCCCAATATAGGCCTCAATCTAAGCAGTATAGGCCACTAACCACTTATGCTCCAATTTCCAATTGTACCTTCGCTTTTTGCCTCCTTTCGTGCGTTGGCGATTGTTCGTCCTCCACGCCAAGATCGTTCCTACGGCCGTTCCATCGACCGCGCATTCTGGCTTTATACACACTGTGCATGCGTCAAACTCCGCTCTCAGTGCGTCATGACGCTGGGATGTGACCATCTCTCTTCTGCATGTGACAAACACGGTGGAACATTCGGGAGGGACAACATGCAGATTCGGCGGATTGCCGCCAGCTCCGTGGTGGTGGAGCTAATAGGAGGCACAAAGCAACCCCCATGAGCAAGGGTGAGATGGAGGAGATGGTGCACATCCTAGAGAAGCACGATTACAACTGTAAGCTGTGCAATTACAAAAGACCCAACAGCCGAAAGGACATAATTTTGGAGAAGGTCATCGATGTTTTGCAGAGAGAATTTTTGGAGGACCGATCAAAGGACCAAAACCAAAAAAGATGGTCTAATCTAAAACACCGAGAACAAGACCAGATGGAGTACATACATCAGATCATAAAAAAGTAAGCAATATTTGGATCTAAACAATATGTATATGTGTAAATTAGCTGTCTGTATATGTTCTTTCTCCAAGTAACTCTAGAGAATTCTATATAAGCTTTTCTAAAATATTTGTATGACTTGGGATTCCAAAGATGAAGGTAAATATAAAGCATATATGAACATTATTTAGTCATGTTTTTGGACATTCATTTTTTTTGTACTTAGTTTTTTTCTTTCAACAGGGAGGCACAAAAAAGGATGCTCCAGCCAAGCCACCGCAAGGGACGAAGGAAGGCTACCCTCTCTCGGGCTCCAACAGGGGAGGCAACAAGGCCATCTTCCCCCCCAAAAATGTAAGTACCAACTTCACACATGCTCATTTAGTCGCCAACAGGTGTGTTTCTAGGTGGGACAAAGGCCATGGGCTTAGGGCAGAACTTAAGGTGTAAAGAACACTTTCTGCCTGGCTCATTAGTGCCCATTAATGCAGCCTTGCCAGTGTAGACATGTGTAGAGGAGGGCCCCCCGGGGCTCCCAGTCACAAAGCATTACGCCTGCTAGGATGGTCATCATATATCCCATATCCCATAGGAGACAAGAGGGGTGGGGAGCAAATGCAGGACTTTTTCAATGTTGGCACTTGTCAAGTGTTTGCCCTCTGGAAAATACCATCACCTTCTCTTTTTAATGCATTTTTCACAGAAAAACATCCAGAGTGCAACATGGTTGAGTCCACTAGTCAGGAGCAAACACTGACATCAGTCCAAGTGCAAGGTTTGGTCAACTAATGTAGCAAAATGGATGCTAGAAACAGATGGGTCTTGGGGTGGGTTAATGAATGGTGTATTGTTTCTTTTTAGAGGAATGTGAGCGTGGTCAGCTCACCCAGGATGTTTCTTTGGAGCCATGGGATCTCTCTCCTGGACCCAACACAGATATTGGCATTGTGGACATCAAATCCCCTGATGCGAGTCACAGTGAGCTCCTTCAGGGATACATCCGCCTTGGAGGCTTTCTGCTCTTCCAAGCCTACCTGTGTTACCGGAACCAGATCCATCCCACTGTTTGACGGTACAAGCTTTTCTGACTCACCGCCCACGGCCTGTGAGTCCACCTTTTCTGGTAAGGGCATTATATTTCTATCTGCCTGAGATTATATGGTCATGTCTGGAGAAGATATCACCCTGCATGCTGAGATGTCCCTAATAATCCTGTAGAAATACATATGAAGATTTGGAGCACCTACAGTGTTATATTGGCATCTTAATGAGCCTATATCCTACAGACGGACATTAAAACTCAACATGCCACATTTATATGTCATGTATTTTATACCCTAATAGATGGGTCTGACAGACACGCAATATTGCTGAGCTCATTCCAACTACATCCACATCAGTTTATTTATATGGTGTTATCCATTTCCACATAATTTGGTGTTTTACTTATTTTGTCATTTTCATTCAGTTTTGAGGTCACACCCACTATGACTAATTCACTTATTTGAAATTCACCACTAGAGGTTATACGTAGCCTAGTCTTTACTATTTCTTTACTAGCATAATATTATTGGTTACTCATTTATCACTCTTTGGGGGTTACACCCCCTGCCCCTCATTTTTTGGTTTACTTCATGAGTTATCATCACTTACTGTGACTCTGTAGTCATTACTATAGATTTCCAGCACATTCTATGAGCGCCACACTTTGCTGTTTCACAAATGTTTATACATGTTGAGTGTTTAGATGTCCAAACCAAACACCCACTCCACACATTAGCAAAGTATGTAGTGCCTTAACATTAGCATAGAGAAGGAAGAGGTGGAAAGAGCTGGCAGTGTTGCTAGGTACCCGAGTTTGGGAGTCGCAGACACCAGGGCCAAGATTATAGAGTAGTTGCAGTGTGTACATTCCTAGTAGTGTAAGTGTCTGAAGGGCAAGCAGATTGCAAGCAATGATAGACTGGTATTGGAAGTATTTCCTTAATTTGACTAGTAACTTGCTATGTAGGGCCTCAGCCACTTGACCATCGTTCCCTTAATACTTTTTACTCTTCTTACTAAGTCATGATCTTCCACAATGTACTATTGGCAGAATGAGTGCAGACATGTTGCAGTGTTTGAAGGAACTGGAGCAAATCAAGGAGGCTGCCACTGCTTTACAGCAAAGAATCAGAGATTTTGGGGACGTGCTTGCCAAATTCTAATTTCCTCTTGCCTGGTCTAAATTTTATTGTTTCACTTGTTGGCTCCTGTTTACCCTTACTAATTACCATGTTTTTATGACCTTAAAATGTTAAAGTTTAGGGACAAAACTCACAAGACACACCTGTGCCAAATTCTATAAATCAAGAAAACATGACCTGGGTTTGCCTCTCGAGGAGGAGAGTTGGGAAACACTGCTCTAACTAATGTAAATTGTAATGTTTATCTGTTTTTTAATCTAAACCCCAAAATTTGAAGGTGCCCACGAATTGGGCCTTAACATTCTTATTTCCCCCATGATCCCATGCCTAAAATGTGTGTACTTCCATACATCTATTTTTCTAAAGCCCCAAAACACACAGTGTGTCAACATGTGCTATCTACCATCACAGGCTATCAATGGACACGTTTTGGGGGTGCAACCCCTTCCTCATAACTAAAGTAGCTCTGAGGAAGGGGTTGCACCCCCAAAACACGTCCATTGATACCACGTGATGGGAGATAGCACATGTTGACACACTGTGTGTTTTGGGGCTTTATAAAAAATAGATGTTTGTAACTACACACATTTTAGGCATGGGATCATAGGGGACATTTAATTGCTAGGTGTCTACGTGTACGTGGCTTCAAATTTTGGCTTTTAGAGGGGTGAGATCACCCCATCTGAGGAAGGCAACATCCACACAGTCTTGGGATATTAATGTCTCAGTTGCCCTTCACCTTACTAAACTCGAAACTTTGTCAGTTACTGAGTTTTGGATGTGTATCTAACGGTTTAGAACATGCCTGTTTAGCCACAAAAAAGGAGAAATAATGCAAAACATACATGTTATACACCAAGATGTTGGTTTGTTTTAAAACCTTAAAATGCACATGTAAATGTTGAGTAAAAAATATTTTACTTAAAGCACAACGTGTAGCTTATTATTTCATTGCTCAATACCAGTGTATTTCGTAAGTTGTTGTAGTTACAGTGACAATGTGCTCTTAAATGTGGACAACTCCTGCAATTGTTAGGCCTCCAAAAAATTAAAGGAGTTGTAAAGGCATAATGTTTTTGAACTTCATGCATTAGATCTATTAAGAACAAAAACATTGTGTGTAGCAGACTCACAGCACACCATAACAGTTACCTGAAGATGATATTGTCACCTCATGTAGCAATTAAGTTACATTTGCACTATTGGAGCAAGTGTCCAAAATAAAGCCCATTTGGGAACATATTAGACGTGTAAGAAAACACAGACAACAGTAGTTCAAATGAAATATGCGTTTTTGATCTCAAGAAAATATTAGAAATGATCATCTACAATATGCTGCCAAGCCACTGCCCCTCTACCCACAAAATATTAAAGGTTTTTTTGCCGTAAATCTCGGGCAATTTGTGAGGGCAATCCAGCACAGGCATTTTCAATAGCCGTCAGCACACCCACAGACGGACGAGTTGCAGCCTCTTCAGCTAGGACTGCCGATGCAGGGTCCACGTCACTTGGCAGTTAGGCTAGGTAGCTGGTAGCATTCCTCCTTAAAAAATTATGTAGGATAAAGCAGCACAGGACCACATGGTTTATCTTGTAGAGTGCCAGGTTGACTAGAGTCAAAAACAGCCTGAAATGACTTGATAGGATGCCAAAGGCGTTTTCGACCACCCTTCTGGCACGAGAGAGCCTGTAATTGAAGATTCTCTGCTCTGGGGTGAGGTTCCTCATAGGAAACAGCTTCATCAGATGTTCCCCTAGAGCAAAGGCCTCATCTGCCACGAAAACAAAATTGAGGCCCTCAACATTCTCCTCAGCTGGTGACAAGTTTAAGGTGCCATTCTGGAGCCTCTTGTAGTACTCGGTCTGCATAATCACTCCTCTGTCAGAGTTGCGGCTGTTCTTCCCAATATCCAATTACAAGGACATCAGACTGGAAGGCAGGCACCAGGACATCAGACTGGAAGGCAGGCACATCAGACTGGAAGGCAGGCACCAGGACATTGGCCTGGATGGCAGGCACATCAGACTGGAAGGCAGGCACATCAGACTGGAAGGCAGGCACATCAGACTGGAAGGCAGACACCAGGACATCGGACTGGAAGGCAGGCACATCAGACTGGAAGGCAGGCACCAGGACATCAGACTGGAAGGCAGGCACCAGGACATCAGACTGGAAGGCAGGCACCAGGACATCGGACTGGAAGGCAGGCATCAGGACATCGGACTGGAAGGCAGGCACCAGGACATCAGACTGGAAGGCAGGCACCAGGACATCAGACTGGAAGGCAGGCACCAGGACATCAGACTGGAAGGCAGGCACCAGGACATCAGACTGGAAGGCAGGCACCAGGACATCAGACTGGAAGGCAGGCACCAGGACATCAGACTGGAAGGCAGGCACCAGGACATCGGACTGGAAGGCAGGCACCAGGACATCGGACTGGAAGGCAGGCATCAGGACATCAGACTGGAAGGCAGGCACCAGGACATCAGACTGGAAGGCAGGCACCAGGACATCAGACTGGAAGGCAGGCACCAGGACATCAGACTGGAAGGCAGGCACCAGGACATCAGACTGGAAGGCAGGCACATCAGATTGCAAGGCAGGCACCAGGACATCGGACTGGATGGCAGGCACATCAGACTGGAAGGCAGGCACCAGGACATCAGACTGGAAGGCAGGCACATCAGATTGGAAGGCAGGCACCAGGACATCGGACTGGAAGGCAGGCACATAAGACTGGAAGGCAGGCACATCAGACTGGAAGGCAGGCACATCAGACTGGAAGGCAGGCACATCAGACAACAGACTGGAAGGCAGGCACCAGGACATCGGACTGGAAGGCAGGCACAGACTGGAAGGCAGGCACCAGGACATTGGACTGGAAGGCAGGCACAGACTGGAAGGCAGGCACCAGGACATCGGACTGGAAGGCAGGCACATCGGACTGGAAGGCAGGCACATCGGACTGGAAGGCAGGCACATCAGACTGGAAGGCAGGCACATCAGACTGGAAGGCAGGCACATCAGACTGGAAGGCAGGCACATCAGACTGGAAGGCAGGCACATCAGACTGGAAGGCAGGCACCATGACATTGGACTGGAAGGCAGACACATCAGACTTGAAGGCAGGCACCAGGACATCGGACTGGAAGGCAGGCACATCGGACTGGAAGGCAGGCACCAGGACATCGGACTGAAGGCAGGCACATCAGACTGGAAGGCAGGTACATTGGACTGGAAAGCAGGCACCAGGACATCAGACTGGAAGGCAGTCACATCAGACTGGAAGGCAGGCACATCGGGTTGGAAGGCAGGCACATCGGGTTGGAAGGTAGGCACATCGGGTTGGAAGGTAGGCACATCGGGTTGGAAGGTAGGCACATGGACATCGGACTGGAAGGCAGGCACATCAGACTGGAAGGCAGGCACATCAGACTGGAAGGCAGGCACATCAGACTGGAAGGCAGGCAGCAGGACATTGGACTGGAAGGCAGGCACATCAGACTGGAAGGCAGGCACATCCGACTGGAAGGCAGGCACATCAGACTGGAAGGCAGACACATCAGACTGGAAGGCAGGCACATCAGACTGGAAGGCAGGCACATCAGACTGGAAGGCAGGCACCAGGACATCGGACTGGAAGGCAGGCACATCCGACTGGAAGACAGGCACATCAGACTGGAAGGCAGACACATCAGACTGGAAGGCAGGCACATCGGACATCAGACTGGATAGCAGGCACTGAGTTGGCAGGTTTAGGTGGGTCATCAGGTTCAACTGGCATGAATGCAGGCTGGAACAGGTTGGTTGGTGTGGAGGCAGGTTGGGTTACTGGCAGGATGGTGTAGGTCGGAAAGAACTTTCATTTCTTTTTTGGTTTAGCCACTGCAGCTTTGTACGCAGGTGCAGGGCTGTAAGAAAAGAATGTAGCTGGGCAAAAGGAAGACCAAGGAACAGTGGCTGGAGGAGGGTTTTGTGGGATTGTTACAGGTGGAGGAGAAGAGACAGGTGGATTGAAGTCAGGATAGGTGCTACACTTGGAGCCTGGGTAATAGTATTTGTTAGGGGGCTGAGTAAACTGGGCTGTAGCTGAGGTTGCCATAGGCGACGGGGAGATAGATTCTTGGGAAGGCAGGTGAATAATGGCTGGGCTGGAATGTTGTGGCTTGGCTAAATACAGGAGATCTGACCATGCCTGTAGTACAGGTTGAACAAACACACAGTCTGACTAACCAGGGATTGCACTGAATGGATGCAATCAAACAACACCTGCTGGGAACAAGAGGAATAACGTTCCATGAAAAAGGCTGGATCATCCTCTAACAACCATACCAGAGACTCAACTTGGCCATAATTGAAGGGGGGAGAAAAATCATTGCTTCCTTCGGGAATGCATGACAGGGCTGGTTTTGCACATAACTGGATCAGGGGCTGACCATCTTCAAATGACATATACCCCTGATCCACTAGTGAATGAGCTGATCGGATAGCTTCCATCATCATGGTCACTAGTCCACCCTTTTAAAATCTGGCGACAATATTCACTATCCTCTTCTGCCAGCAGAGAATAATAATTGATTTCATTGAAATCTATATTAGCAGAACAAACCAAGATGGTTCCTCAATGCAGCCACGTCTGGTCAGGGATGGCCTTGGTGTACTATCAGGGAATTTAGTAGACCAGACTGTGTGAACTGCACAGAGGAAGCCAGAAACGCATGTAAGTGAAACATAATGGTGTTTATTAAATAGGTGACAAGTAAGAGAAATATAAACAGTGCAAAAACCAACCACAGACCCACAAACAACAAATAGTATATACAAAGTAAATGGAGATACCGGAATCGTAAACAAAGCCAGGCCGAGGTCATACACAGGGAGGTAAGCATATGGGTAAGGACGGGAAACCAACAGGACAGGGAGAGGATGGATGGATAGGCCGCAGGGCAGGGATCCAAGGGAATCAGGAGGGACAAGTATGGGATGGGATCAGGACAGGACAGGACAGGAACAGGACAGGAACAGGACAGAAACAGGACAGAAACAGGCTCAAGGTCAGGCTACAGGCAGCAAGGCCAGGGCGCAGGGAGAAAGACACCAAGGCAAGCATGTGAGGGCTTGCCGGGTATTTATCAGACTGCAGTAATTTACCTCAAGTTACACCTGAGCGCGGAAGGTGCTGTCTGCTCCACACTGCCGGAATACACCCGCTGGTGGACAACGGTACTACGGCCCAAGGATTCAACAGTGCCACCAGCAGGTGAGTCCTCTTATTACAGGTCCTGGGTGTTGGAAGACACCTGCTGGTGGACACTGGTACTGCGATCCAAGAGACTGACAGCGCCACCAATTCGTGAACCTTTTCATGACAGATGGCTTAAGTAGGCAGGACTGACGAGCTGGATATGAACAACAGCTGAGTAACTGTGGAGAGAGATGGGAGCTGGCAATTAGCCGACAGCTGAGCAGCCAGCTCAGAGAAGGAAGGGCTGAGCCCAGCCCTAACAGGACATTCACAGCATATTACAATATTGATAATTATGTAATCAATAAAATACATTAGCACACATAAATACATAGAATGTGATCTTAAAGGTAAAAACTTACCCTAATATAGTCCTTCTGCAGGACTTGAATGATGGCTGGGCAGGTCTCTGGAAAAATGACTTCCAGAGCCTGGGGGGGGAGATCCCAGTAGTAAACTTGAGGTCCTGGAACTTCTCCCCGTCGCCAAGTACCGCAAGGTGGCTATGAGTCTTTGCTCTGGAGTGATGGAAAGCCCCATACATGTGTCCTGCTTCTTAATATAGGGGGTCACCAATGCCAAGAGGTGGTGACAGCAGGGATCCGTCATCTGGAGATAATTCCGAAATTCATCCGGATTATTCTCCTGGAGCTCCTGCAGCAATGGCATATGACATAAATGGTCACGATTAAGCAACCAATTTTTTGTCCTGTTCCTGGACTGGACTTGGGTCAAAGCAATAACTCCTAGCCCAATAATCACACGTTCTGGCTTCCAATTACACAACATGGCTGGTTGACGAACAGCCACTCAGAAATTAACTGAAAAGCACAAATCAACACTCACAAAACTTCTGCTAACACGAAATTAGCAGAAGGAGCCCAAAGGGTGGCGCTTAATAAATTAACTTCCTCTTTATAGTCTCGTAGTACATCACTACGTTCATGTTTATCAAACGACAATTTGCGTACTGTTAGTATGCAAGACAAGATCCTGGCACACGCCCTTCTGACAAAAATCAGAAGCTCGGTCGGCCAACAATCATACCGTGTGTACGAGGCTTTAGGGCCCATTAATACCATCATATTTCGTTAATAAACACACTTTTCCACACATTTTTTCATACATTAACATGCACTGTATTAAAGCAGCCCGTACATTGAGTGGGCTTTCAGTGCACTTCAATGCATTAAAAAAAGAACACCTGTGCTATTTCTAGCCAATGCAGTACACCTCAATACATGATGTATTTACCTGTATTATGCCTGTGGTGTGCTACAATGGAGGAACATTTTAACTTGGAATATATTCAGAATATATGATGGCTCACTGCAATATAGATATACTCATGTATTAACATACACTGTGATAATGTGCATTAAAATGGGGGGGTACCTCAAAGCAATGATAAAAAATACCTTGTCAAAAAGTGCAGAAAGACACACATTAGAATGTGTTCACAGCCACATCCTCCATCCTGTTCCTTAATGCTTGCATGAACTTCCTTTCATGTACCACTCTCTCTAAATGTAATCACAAGTGCCCTTACACATATTACTATGAACTACATGTCTCATCATTCACTAAACTTTTTGTTAAATGTAAATCAAGATTGATTAGGGAAAACATTTTTTTTGTTGGTGAAGTGACAGCTGCTTTCAATCATTTCCCTGGAAGGAGGAGCAAAGGCAGATCCTTTGTGGCTCCCTGTTTGTATTTGTGCATGCAGTGTCCCCACATCAGCATGTAGCCCTATTCACATAGAGTACATGTTACAATGGCTCCTCAGGACCCTTCAAGAGATAGGAACCACCCTAAAACCAAAAAGTGTGACCAGCGATGAGAAGACTGGATAATACTGGAGGAAAGGCAAGGTTTAAATCATGAAGAAGAAGCACACTAAAAAATATTTACATCAGGAAGTGAATCTGCTAACAAATTGGGGGTTTATTATCACTTTAATTGTTTGTAAAAAGCATACTAAAGATGTTTGTTTGTGGGTTGCTGCTTTACACGTAATAGAGGTGTTAAATTTTGGATGGGAGGGCAGAAGTAAAATGTTGTTATGTTATTCCCTGAAGAAGTCAGAAGGCAAAATCTGAGTTGGGTTTTTTAATGTGTGAAAAGCCCGATAGTTTAATATCTTGTGAGTAGTATAAATGTTTTACTGTGGGCATGTAGTTTTTGGCCTGCACTCTGTTCCCCCATGCTAGGATTTTGACTATACTGTATATTTCATATGGTGATTATTTCTTCCATCTGGTAACTTCTGCAGTATGTTGCTCCTATGATACTTACCTGGGGCGGTTGTGGACAAAGTAACTGTTTTTATTGTTTAGCTAGTTATGGAAATTTGTCTTGCTTTTTGTGTCCATGTTTGAAATCCCTCTCTAACTTCCTGTCCCAATGACAATTTTGTACCAAGGAAATAAGGGAAAATAGCCTTAGTGGAGATACAGAAAACAACGGTTCTAACATACTGTATCTTTATTTACTTATAAACTAACAAAAAACGTTTGGTTGGAACTACACTTTAAATAATATATGCCTCCAGAGAAAATGTAGAACCTAAGAAACTAAAAGAAACAAAGTCTCATCTATTACACTTTTCATCAGAACAGATAACAGAAGTTTTACCATGGAGACCTGCAGCCTATAATTCTACTTCACTTATTCAATATGCAATTTGACATAGATGGATGGAGGGAATTGATTTTATCCCATATAAATGTTGACAATTGTTAGGTTAGCCCATTTGAATGGACACTCTTAAAAGGTACCTATTTAAAAGAAAGTTACAATCTTATACATATTGAACTCCAACCTGACCATGTAACATAACTTTAGTCCAAAATTAGTAAAAAAAAAATATTTTATAACAAAAAAACATTCACTATCACCTTATATCAACAAAATCATAGACATATGGTATCATTCAAAATGAAGTCACTCCTTCTCAGAATATCACCACTCTCAATGGTGATGGGCACATACTTGGCATGCTTTGCGCTGACTTTAAATGGTCTTATAGCAGAGCAGAGCAGAGCAAACAACAAATTCAGATTTAGGAAATCAGTTCATTTTCAGGATTAATAATAATAATAATAATAATTTGTTTTTCATTGGCAACTATAGAACATTTTTTGTATATGTTTCTGCAAAGTGTGCATTGCATGGTAAGTGCAGTGGTACCATGCGATGCCCAGCCCACCTGCTAGTAGATATGCATTGAAGTGCAGCGCAACACAATAATGTGCATTGCAGTGCACTGCACTGCCAAAAATTGTGCATGCACAATGTCTTGACATCACACTGCAATCCTGCATGATTCTCTGCACTGCAATGTGCATCTGTCGGAAGGTATGTTGGGATGCCAATCAGAATGGATGGCACTGCCTCACACCAGGGTTCTTAGCCTGATTGTGTGTAGGGTTGAGGTGATGACAGAAGTTGTGTTGACCAGGGTCTTACAGCAAAGTTACTGGAAGATTCCAATCAGTGTTCATAACATCACTGATACACTGCTGAAGTTACGCTCCCAAATGCTGATAGGACAAGTGAACCCAACCAGTCCAGTTTCACCCGTTGATTTAGTGAGGGGAGCAGAGGATGAGATCCCCATAGAGAAGTTCTACTCGCAGAACACTCCACTCTCACCCAAGTGGAAGGAGAGAGCCCAGGCTCAGCTTCTGAGATGGTGGGAGACGTTTTGAAAAGTAACTTTGATATGTGGTGCGCAAAGAATGCCCAGAACCGGATTTGCCTTCAGGAAGACAAGCTGTTCAGAGAAAGGGCCCGACGGATTTCACTGGGTGACCTGGAAGACCAAAGTGAGCAACTGGCAGGAGTTCAAGAGGATGGGCATCAACCAAGAGTTATGGAGCCCTTACGCCTTACCCATACTGGGCAAAATATTTTACAGCGCACACATACAAGAATGACATTTACTGCAGGGCTAGTTAAAAACACCTGAACATATTCAAAAAATACGGGGGTTTGGTCACACTATATGGTCATATAGTGCTAAGCCCACTTACTGCGACAAAGTACCCCAAATTAGTGGGTCCTACACTAGTAATAGAATGGAAGATCCTTTGTATCAACCATGGGAGCTGAACTCCTCTATGTGGGAGAACTGAAGGGGATACATCCTAAACACTGGTGGCCACTAAATAGGAGGTAATGAGAAGGGAGAGGGGTGCTCCAGCCCAAAAGACCTGGTCAGGGCCTATTACAATATACAAGAACATATTTGGGGGGCACACCATACAATGCGTTTAAATTCAAGATGGTGCTGCTATAAGACCTACAAACAGTACAAAATATTTACAGTGCACACATACAAGAATTACATTTACTGCAGGGCTAGTTAAAAACACCTGAACATATTCAAAAAATACGGGGGGTTTGGTCACACTATATGGTCATATAGTGCTAAGTCCACTTACTGCGACAAAGTACCCCGAATTAGTGGGTCCTACACTAGTAATAGAATGGAAGATCCTTTGTCTCAACCATGGGAGCTGAACTCCTCTATGTGGGAGAACTGAAGGGGATACATCCTAAACACTGGTGGCCACTAAATAGGAGGTAATGAGAAGGGGGAGGGGTGCTCCAGCCGATACTGGGGGTACGGAAGAAGAATGGCGCCCTGAGGATGTGTATTGACTATCACACACTCAAAAAAAAGACTGTCCCTGACCAGTACACCTCCCCTCAGACAGAAGATGCCCTACAATGTCTGTTGAGGGTGAAGCGGTTCAGTGTTCTTTACCTGAAGAGCGTGTATTACTAGATTTCCATGCATCCAGAAAACCTAGAAAAGATGGCTTTCATTTGTCCATTAGGGTTCTCTGAATTTGACAAAATGCCCCAAAAAGACCTGTCGGAGGCTCCAGCTACCTTCAGAGTGCCTAGAGAAGATCCTGAAAATGCTTAATGATGAGGGGTTGAAGTTGTCCCTAGAGAAATGCCAGTTATACCAAGCCTCTGTCACTTATCTTGGGCACATTGTCTAGGGTGAGAAAGCTGTCACCTCCTATCCAGGACCCACCATGACTGAGCTGAAGTCATTCCTGGTGTTTTGTTTTTATTATCAGAGGTTCCTATAAAGCTTTGCCAAGATAGCCTGATCCCTCAATGAGCTACTGAAAAGTGAGGAAGGTGAAATGGACATACTAAAGCCCAACAAGCAAGCGAGAGGGCTTAGGACACCTCAAGAATCAATCCAAGTCCAGTGGAGTGACCAATGTAAGCAAGCCTTCCAGTAGTTGAAGAGAAAGGGTCCTAACTAATGTCCCCATCCTGGCTTATGCAGACCCAACCAAGCCATACAAGCTGCATGTTGATGCTAGACAGGATGGACTAGGCAGGGGGCTGTACCAGGACCAGGTGCATGATGGCCACTTGCGACCCATTGTGGATGTGAGTAGAAGTCTTACAGCCTCTGAGAAGAACTACCCTACTGACATGCTGGAATTCCTTGCCTTGAAATGGGAAGTGGTGGATAAACAGAAATTACCTGTATGGTGCAGACTTTATGGTCAAAACTGACAATAGCCTGCTCACATACGTACTCACCACAGCTAAGCTGGATGCCACCGGGAATAGGTGGTTGGCCGCCATATCGGGATTCCATTTCAGTCTGCAGTATCACCCGGGGGTCGGGAACAGAGATATTGGCTGGAGAGCACAATAATCTGGCAAACAGGAAGTGCAGAGACATGGCCTGAATCAGGAAGTTCATGGGAGGAGCAAAGAGTTCAAGGTTCAGCAGAAGTCAAGACACAATGGTTGTCCAATGGATTAGACAGGGTGCTGTCCAGCATCTCAGCGAGAAGAGTCATTGCCAGACACAGCAGGGGTCCTAGGTTCAAGTCCAGGCCCCGACACCTCCTACAAAGGGTATGTAGACCGCTTAAGATAGAACTTGAAAATGCCATAAGAGAAAGCCAAGACTACCTTGGATATCTGGAGTGCAGTGAAACAAAAGGAAATTTGACATAAGAGTAAGGGTGTAGGACTTACAACCCAGTAATAGAGTGCTGCTAAGAAATCTAGGCATCTCTGGGAAGCATAAGCTAGCTGATCTGAGGAAGTCCTAGCCTTATTGCAGCTGCCCAGATTGCCATGATAACAGATTCACAAAGAAGGAAGAATAGGTCCACTAAAGATTTGGCACTGTAATCACCTTTTGCCACTAACAGAAGCAGTTTGTATGTCCCAACAATCAAGTTCACGTTGTACCCAAGCTGGCACCCAAAGATCATGCCCAGTGACCAGGTCTCAGTCTGTCACCAGACACAGATGAAATGGAAAACAGTGAGAAAGACATCTACATAGGCTGACTGTGGCCACCTGCTCCATTAGAGACCTACACCCCCCCTTCCACTCAGAGAGACAGCTGCGGGCACTCTTAGGCCTGGGGCATCCCGAATTTATTCCACAGAGTCAACCTCAGAAAGAAAGAAGACCCTTCAACTTCCCTGAGTCTCATGGCACGTGTGACACATACCTGGTCGGAGGCCGAAGTGCTGAGAGGGCTTCCCCTGCGGCTGAGTGCAGGGCATCCCTGGAGGTGATGACAAGGAGTGCTATGCCCAAAGAAGCAGGGGTTGCCAGCTGTGACAGGCTAAGTGATGAGATGTCTGCTGGATGGCGGCTGGACGAGCAGGATGCACTGTTGGGCAGGAGTCCTTCAGATGTTCCAGATGAGACTTGGCAGAAGGGAGAGCCAGGAGCAGGGTCAGGAACCAGGCCAGTAGTCATACACGGAATAACAGCAAGGGGTAAGGCAGCAAGCAAGGTCAGGAGTAAGCTGGGGTCATACACTGGTAATCAGGCAGCAGCAGGGTCCAGAAGAGCAAGCCAGAGGTCATACATGGGTCAGCAGACAGAAGCGGAGTCAGCTGAACAACCCGAGGGTCAAAGACAGGAATGGAGACAAGCCGGGTCGATAACAGGAAATCCAATAAGTGGAAGATGTAGATAGGGGGTAGAAGTCTCTAAAAACAGGCAAAAGATGGTGATCCATTGATGATAATGAGGGACAGTTCTGAACTTAGGGCAAGCCTCTTGGAGGGAAGCAGAAGCAAACTCCAGGAACATGTAAAACAAAGATAGAGGCACCGTTGAATTAAGCTGTATAACATTTGATAAAACAAGGCATAAAAGCACTTACATCTGGGTAAGTTCCTCCGATGCTAGCAAACCACAGCAGAAACCCAGCCAGCGCAGATACTCACTCCAAAGGACTCTCAGATGTGCCTCACTTTACTTACTCACATGTAAGTGCTTTTATGGCTTGTTTTATTAAATGTTATACAGTTTTCATCAGCGGTGCCTATTTGTTTTACATTCCTAGATACAGTATTTCATATTGTGCAACCATGCTATGCATACCAGCACATTATGGCAACTGCTCTGGCAACAGTCTGGATTATTTTAATGAAATAACAGGCTTTCTATCTCACTTTGCTACCTATTCTAATATATTTGTTAAATAATATATATTTTTAATAATGTTTGTATTCTGTTTGATTCTTTTTGTTGCTCATGTCAAATTTCTCAGTCTCTCAGTCTGAGCGATTTAAAAATGACAGCACCTTAAAGTGGAAGTCCACCCTAATACCCTGTACACACGGTCAGATTTTCTGACAGAAAATGTGCGATCGGAGCTTGTTGTCGGAAATTCCAACCGCGTGTGGGGTCCATCGGACATTTTCCATCGGAATTTCCGACACACAGTTTGTGAGCAGGCTGTAAAATTTTCCGACAACAAAATCCAGTGTGTGGACAATTCCGACACACAAAGTGCCACGCATGCTCAGAATAAATTCCGAGACGGAACTGCTCGATCTGGCAAAATTAGCGTTCGTAATGGATATAGCACTTTCGTCACGCTGCAATGTTTTAAATAATGTTTAATGCAGCGCACGCTCTTCTTCTTTATAATGCTAGAAGAATGAAGTTGTTTTTCTGCTCATATTCACACAGACTTCTCACATACTTCTTTCTTTATTATTTATCGTGATTTCATGAATATAATATTTATATTTGTCACATCTCCCGAAAAGAATTTTGTAACTCCAGAATAGTTTTGGATGTGTTTTGTGTGTCAAGTTATCACAACACCATTATTATCTTGTATTATTTAATCTCAAGGAGGTTGCTTGGTGTTGGTGTCTCTTGTTAATTTCACATTGTATTTTTGAAATGTACCTGCCTCCTCACAAACAAACTGTCCTTTTTGAAGGAAAACACACATAGGCGAGTATTATAAAAAAATAAAAAAAAATGTATTAAGGGGTCATAACCAAAGAAAGAGGGAGGCAACACTGGAGAAACTGCAGAAATTGGCGAAGCCTTTGGCCCCCAGGGCACACATCAACTATTTTACTGCAAAATTGGTGGCCTGGGGAGTCCATATATAAGGGAGTACAATCCAGAAGTCCAAGAGATCATGAACAGCAGCAGATGACATACATGTCCCCAGGCTGAGGTCATACAAGAGCCTGCATCTTTTGTCAGACCAGACTGAACCCAGGCCATCACTTTCTTGTCTTCCGTACACGCTTCCTTCCAGGCTGTGTCTGTTGTGGTGGAGATGTGGCAGGAGGAGGAGGAGGATGATGCAACTCACACAGGTGGGTATTGGGTGTGATTTCGCCCCTCACCCCCTTAGTTAATGTTTCATAAAGGATGTCCTCACACATGAGGCGTTGGCCCGCCTGCATGTCCTGCAGTTTTTGGAAGCCATGCAGGCAAAGGCCTCTTCACGAGTGGGGGTGGCTCTGAGGGACGCAGAAGCCTCCTGAATCAGCCGAGTGCTGACTCCTGCACGTTACTCCCCTTCCTGGGTCTTTTGTTTGGAAGGCGGAGGGGAGGGACCTGCGAATCTGTGAGGCTCCTACTGGGCCCGGCCACCTCCTGGCTGACACTTACCCCGCCTCCTCCTGGCTGCCACTTACTCCGGCCACCTCCTGGCTGCCACTAACCCCCGCCTCCTCCTGTGTGCCACATTCCACAGCCTCCTCCTGGCTGAGGTCTTCCTGTGTATGAAAAAGGGACATAGTTTTAGTTTTTTCTTCATCAATCACACACAATTTTCAGCTCATGACTGTTGCAAATTGAATGTTAAATATAAAAGATTATCATTCTGAGCCTAGCATTTTTCATTCTTGTCCCAATTATTTTTGCCCACTACTACCTAGTGATATGTAAAACACTTTATTAAATCCGCATTTGGCGTGCCTCTGTTCCACTGACTGGCCAGCACTGTATGCAGTGTTTCACTAGATGGATTGGGTGTCGTACTCTCTGACATCCCCCACCCATATTATTTTTGTTACTTCCCCCCCTAAATATTGGTTTATACTTTTGGTTTCTATGGCAAGAATTTTATATATATAATTATGAAAAATGTTACACTTTATTTTTTCATCAAAATTAGGTTAATGTTTGTAGATACCTGATGTCGACCTTTATTAAGTCTGACAATACCTACATTAGTCTGCCATCCAGGGGGGTAAACTATTTAGCCTACCCCTCACTTTACTGCCCACACTGTGGGGCAGCTGGCACAGTATTCTTCCTTACCCCCCCCCCTCTTCTATGTATCTTCTAGATATTTTTTATATATTTGATTTTTTTGCAACATTACAATCATTAATCAATTTCCCCTTCATCATATCTCTAATTTCTCTGCCAGACCTCTGCCTATCATTCTGCAAGGTCCAGTTCCCCTATTGGCACTGCCCATTGGGATCTGGCACCCATGGGCCTTTTGCTCCGGGCGATGTATTAGGGGACTTTTTGGCTGTGGAGGTGGCTGCTCTTTTGTCCTTTCGACTTGCAATAGACTAAGTGAGCACAACTATACTTTTGTCATGTATTATTTATCATGGTCTCTATCTGTTCATGGTTAAAATGTATTTATAATTACAATAATAATTCATATCTTGTATGCAATCTAGATAAAATCAGTGATGTCCTTAATGCCCTGACAAAGCAAAATATATGTGAAACATGTTGGCTGGCTGATCACAAATGATCTCTGAACACAAGCTATTGCCTGGTCATCCTGATGCTTGATTGTCATTTCTGTAATGTATATTTTAAAATATTTTCAATAAAATGTATACTTTTATATTAACTATTACTGGATTGGCTCACCAGAGAGAGCCTTGTCTCTCTCTTCACATTTGTTTATTAAATCCACAATTAGTGATCAATAACAACATCTAGTAAACATCATTTATGTTTTGCCCAGAAATATGTTGAACAATGCTATACCTGACTCAAGCTGGGCTCCTCCACTTCTTCCTGGCTGGAAGTCCCAGGTTGGACATCGGAAGCCTCAGCTGGGGTGGAAGATAGGGTGGAAGGAAGAGTGAAAGGAAGGGTTGAGAGGGATTCCCTGACCTCAGTCTGGTCTGACAGAAAAGTCTCTCATAGTACCACAGCCTGGGGACATAATTGGCATTTGCTGCAGCTCCGGATCTCTGGGAATCCTGGACCTTCTTGCGCTCCCTAAGATAAGTGTTCCTCAGGCCACCAATTTTGTCTTTTAAATAGGGGATGGTTGCCGTGGGGACCACCGGCTTCACCAACTCCAACAGTTTCTCCAGCGCTGCCTGCCTCTTTTGTTTATGATTATAATGCTGATGTTTCACCTGCCACAGACAGGGCAGCTCCCTGTACTTGTCTATGAACAGGGGGAGGAAGTTGTGGTCATTGAAGCCATCCATTTTATCTGCAATACACAAGACAAACCCTAATGTCAGGCTAAAGTCTTCTAATCTTGTCCCAATATAGGCCTCAAACTATAAGCAGTATAGGCCCAAGTTTAAATGTTACCTTCCTTATTACGATCGGGGCTTCCGATACTCCTTCCTCCGCTCACAGATCGTACATACGACGCACGCGTATTACGCTTTATATAAACTGCGCATGCGTGAAACTCCTCCCGCCTGTGACGCTCTTTCTAGTCTATTCCCCGCCCCTTCTCGTTTGGCGCAGTGGGGAACAGCACATGGCGGAGATACAACAGGTGCATGCTAATAGCAGCAACGAGTAGGAGGAGGAAAGGCCAGAGCCAGAAACGTCACGATCCCGGAGGAGATTTAAGGCATCAAATATGGCCTTTGTTGAGATGTTGGAGATGGTCAACATATTGAAGAGGGTTGACTATGACGGGAAGTATGGACCTTACCCCAACCCAAATGTGAGAAAGGCCAAGATCATGGCTACAGTTGTGAAGAGTCTGCACAGGAATTTTGGGGTACGGCGATCCAAGGATCAACTGAGGAAGCGGTGGTCGGACCTCAAAATCAGGGAGCACGATCAGTATAGAAGGATCAGGAGAGTGCTGCAAAAAAGTAAGTAGTTGTCCTGTGTTCCTATTCTTTATTTTTCTTACTTTTGTGCTGCTCCATGTGCTTTTTTTTACTGTTGTTTAAAATGGCAGCTTTCATGTTCATGGACACATTATTCGTTCGTAGGAAACATTGTTCGTTCGGCCATTAAAACATCATGTTTTGTCCAGATGCAGTTCAATACATTTTTTCTGGCCTACTTCTCTTAAAATAAGTTTGTTGTCTAGATGGGTTTGTAACTAGAATGAAATGCAAAATAGATTTTGTGTAAGGAGAGGACACTCAGCAGCTGTTTACACATCTGGACGCTGAAGCACTAGCGTGGGACACAAGAACACCCTTTTTATTAGGGGGCCCACACAGGTGCTCCAGTGTATACTATAGGGGTGTCTCCATCTGTGAAGCTTGTACAAAACAGGTAAGTATTCAAGTTTAACAAAGGACAAAAATTTCTTTATCTTGGAACTCTGCCAAAACAGACAATTGTACCCCACTTCCAAGCAATGTTTCATAATCCTATTTCTGTCATCAAATATCTGTGTGCTAAGTATACCTATTTTTGTTCACATAGGGGAGAAAAGACTCGGAGGACACCACTCATCAGAGGAGACCACAGACCCCCCACCTCAGGAAGAAGGGGAAATCCCCCAAACTCAACCAGGAGGAGGAGGAGGGAGACGTTGGGGAAATTGTCACCACAACAGGTGAGTGTCTGCGACCACAGCCTCTGGTAAGAGATGGATGCCTGCATATTTATAATACACGGTGATGAAGATGCACACAGTGTGTCAACATGTGCTATCTGCCATCACGGGAGATCAAGGTACGCGTTTTGTAGGTGCAACCCCTTGATCAATAATAAAGTAGCTGAGAGGAAGGGATTGCACCCACAAAACATGTCCCTTGATCCCCCATGATGGCAGCTAGCACATGTTGACATTAGGCAATTTGTGTGCATCTTCAAAATTTGGCTTTTCCAGGGGTGACTTCACCCCATCTGCTGAACGCAATATCAAACACAGTTTATAAATACTCATGTCTGATATTGCCTTCACTTTCTTGAAAAGTTGAACTTTGTAAAGTTCCAGAGTTGTGCATTTTTTTATGGTTTTAAACATAGGAGGAGGAGCCATGTCCTGACGTCACCGCTGCACGTCCAGTCCCGGAAGCTACGGGCTGATCTGAAGCCGGCCGGCTTTCCCATTTTGTTTGCTGTTATTATTTCGTCGATCTGTAAGTGTTCATTTGACTTTTATCAATCCATTAAATGTAAAAGGATTTACGCTATGTGGAGCACTTTGTGTGTTTTTTTTCTGGTAAACACATCACTCTGCTGTGATTCATGGTGAGGATCCCCACGGACGCTGTGGTATCTAGTGCCTGCCTGTGAGATCCCGGGCTGGGGTTACACCCATCTGCTCAGCGTGGTCCCCTGTAATAAGGGACCATCACTTTCCAGTAAGCGGCAGTGTTTTCCTAAGGTGGAGGTCCCATCAATGCACTTGTCACTTTAATGAGAATCCACACCACCCATCACTCTGGGATTTGTTTTTCACTATATGGACTTTCCTATGTATTAATCATTATACATTCAACTTCACCCTTCTGTGCATTTATTGTATGGACAATTTTTCAACAGTACTTTTTTATGTCCGCACGTTTGTTTGATTTTAATTGTTTTTATTTTTGCATTCAATATTACCTTGTTATTCATTATTATCATTATTATCTGTGGCACTTAACTTTGCAGTTTTCACCACACCTTTTATTAGCGCAACTTTATTTTCCTATTATTTTGATTGGTATCGTATAACACTCCTTAGTTGCAGCTTTACTTTTCACCTCGATTGTTAGCGCAGTATTCTTTATACACGTATGGTTTTAAACATGCCTGTTTTACCCTAAAAGGCAATTTCTACTTATTTTAATGTGACCCAAAAAATTGTTATACAAAAAACATGTTGGTTTGTTCAAAAAACCTTTTAGAAATGCACGTGATTGTGCTTTGATTAAAAAGATTGCTAATCCACAACAATGTGTGGCTTTTTCTTTCAATGCTCAAAAGCATTTTTTGGAGTAAAGTTGGTGTTTTCAGTGACAATTGGGGTTATTTACTAAAGGCAAATCCACTTTGCACTACAAGTGCAGTTTCAGTGCAGTCTCGTAGTGCAAAGTGTATTTTCCTTTAGTAAATAACATCAACAGTGCTTTCTAATTTTACACAATCACGCCATTTTCAGGACTCCACAAATTTAGGGCATGGTGTTGAAAATTATTATTATTTTTGTCAGTAATGCATTACATACATTCACAAAAAAAAACAAGGTGTGTGTGTAGCAGACCCACAAAATAATAATTAATAGTTAGCCGAAGAAGAGATTGTCACCTCATGTGTCAACGAAATTTCGTTTGCACTGTTGAAGAAAAAGGCCAAAAAATTAGACCATTAATAAAAGATAACCGGGGAGACAGCTAAAAGAAAGCCAAGCAGGAAATCAAAGCAAATATTTGTTCAGTTTAAAATATATTTTTTTTTTTAAAATGAGGCAGCATAGTTCCAAGAATTTCTCCATAAAAAGTTGTGGAGAACACAGCAACACAGGATGATGTGATTCAGTTTATATTCCGCCATGTGTATGGGTGTAATGCCCCGTACACACGGTCGGACTTTGTTCGGACATTCCGACAACAAAATCCTAGGATTTTTTCCGTCGGATGTTGGCTCAAACTTGTCTTGCATACACACGGCCACACAAAGTTGTCGGAAAATCCGATCGTTCTAAACGCGGTGACGTAAAACACATACGTCGGGTCTATAAACGGGGCAGTGGCCAATAGCTTTCATCTCTTTATTTATTCTGAGCATGCGTGGCACTTTGTCCGTCGGATTTGTGTACACACGATCGGAATTTCCGACAACGGATTTTGTTATCGGAAAATCTTATCTCCTGCTGTCCAACTTTGTGTGTCGGAAAATCCGATGGAAAATGTCCGATGGAGCCCACACACGGTCGGAATTTCCGACAACACACTCCGATCGGACATTTTCCATCGGAAAATCCGACCGTGTGTACGGGGCATTAGAAATAGGCGGAACCGGCTGGCCATTATTCCAAACGTGTTCTCCACCACTCTTCTGGCTCTGGCCAGCCGGTAATTAAAAACCCTCTGGTCCGGGGTGAGGGTCCTCATAGGGAATGGCCGCATAAGATGGTCCCCCAGCGCAAATGCTTCATCCGCAACGAAGACAAATGGGAGTCCTTCCGCATTGTCTTCTGGAGGTGGCAAGCCCAAGCTGCCATTCTGGAGAGGCCTGTAGAACTCCACCTGGGCGATGACTCCACCATCTGACATCCGGCCATTCTTCCCCACGTCCACATACAGGAACTCATAAATAGCCGACACCACCGCCAACATCACAATACTATTGAACCCCTTGTAGTTGTAATAGCATGACCCCGAGTTGGGTGGTGGGACTATGTGGATGTGTTTCCCATCAATTGCCCCGAGGCAGTTAGGAAAGTCCCACCGCTGGGCAAAGTGGGAGGCCACAGTCTGCCATTCCTGTGGGTTGGAAGGAAACTGTGGAGTCAAACAAGAACCAAAAATTAATCATTTTGCACATAAACATTGAAAGCAGATTAGACACAAACATTCTTGGCCAACATCAGTATAACATTTATTTTAGGGAGTATTTAAAGACAAAACTATAAGGTCTACCTATCAGATTCCTCCCCCCCTCTCATGGGCGATTTTAAAAATTTTAGGGTCGGGGGGTGTTTTGGACAGGTAACCCTCTCCACTTCATTGAGAGATGAAGGTCTAAATAATGTGCATTACTTTGGCCAGCCCCTCCTTACTTACACTATTGGCAGCCCACTGGACAGGTAAGAAGTGTCATAATCCAAAGTAATAAATACACACTGTACACATTTTAGCACATTTTTACATTCTGCTATTACCTATCAAGATAATAATAGGATACAAAAACTTTAAACAGTACCATTTGAAAGTATTCAGGCAGGCCCTTGCACTACATGCTTTGGGGAATTTATGCATAAATCTGACCACAAGAGGTAGGTATAGTGTGTATGGGTTTGGCAAAGTCAGCAGATAGAGGATTGGTATCAGCTGACTTAGCAGTTGTCGGGAGGGAGGGTTCCAAATGATTTTGGGACCCCCCCCCAAAAAAAAGTCTCTGGCACTCTGCCAGAATTTAAAGCACAAAAAACATTTTTACACATTTTAGGGGGTGTTTAGGGTAAAGCACTACTATGGAGCCGACTAAATACATTGTTAAGTGACTAGACGAGGTGGATATAGGCCCAGGAGAGCATGCTGGGGAGGTAAGTGAAGGCAAATATGCATGAAGGACAAAAAAAATGTAAAATAAAACCAGCATGCATGAGAACAAAGGGGACATTCAAAGCATATTACAATCATGGTAATTAGGGAATGAGGAAAGAAATACATTACATTAGCAAACATTAAATACAATAAAATGTGATTTTACAGGATAAAAATCTCACCTTAATATAGTCCTTCTGCAAGACCTGAATGATGGAAGAACAGGTCTCCAGGACGATGATCCCCAGAGCCTGGGGGGAGATGCCTGTTGAGAACTTGAGGTCCCGCAGGCTTCTCCCCCTCGCCAAGTACCGCAACGTGGCGACTAGCCTCTGCCCAGGAGTGATGGCTTGCCTCATGCAGGTATCCTGCCTGCTGATATAAGGGGTCAGCAAAGCCAACAAACGGTGAAATACAGGGTCTGTTATCCGGAGAAAGTTCCTGAAATCGTCAGGATTATTCTCACGGATCTCACGGAGCAAAGGCATGTGAAAGAATTGGTCACGCTGGAGCAACCAATTCTTGGTCCATGAACGCCTCCTGGCCCTGTTCATGGACTGGGCTTGTGTCAAAGTAAGAACTCCAACACCAAGCCCCCGCACAGCACAAACTCTATGATGAGTACGTACACGCAACATGGCTTCAAAACGGTTGGCTGGTCAGAACGAAGTAACAGAACGCACTGAAGAACAGCAAGGCCTGTGAAGAGCGACCTGAAAATCAGTAACGAACGGACAAGAACACAATAAAAAATCAATGGGAACTCACTGCACGCACTGAAGACCATATACAAACCCACAAGCACAAACTGAACATTAGAAATACGATCTGAAAACCACGAGACTGAAAAACGGGCGAATCGTCTCTCACCAAACTTTTACTAACACGAGATTAGCAAAAGGAGCCCAAAGGGTGCCGCGCTTGGTATTGAACTTCCCTTTTATAGTCTCGTTGTATGTGGTGTAGGTCACCGTTAACGTTCGGAAATTCCGACACCTTTGTGCGACTGTGTGTATGCAAGACAAGTTTGAGCCAACATCCTTCAGAAAAAATCCATGGATTTTGTTGTCGGAATGTCCGATCAATGTCCGACTGTGTGTACAGGGCATAACACTTAAATTCTTACCTGCAATCATTAATATGAGCTAAGTTCAGCCTTATGCCTGAAAATTTAAAAAAAAAATTGTCTTTCTACCTTTATTTTGCAGTATCCAGTGCCGTCACATGATTCAATTCTACTTCCTTTTCAGTCTAAAAGCAGCCAGTGGGTGTGGTTACTGAAAGCTAGTGACATCACTTCCATGAAGGGACCCTGTTCCTGTGTAGCCAGTGGGCGTATACAAGATGGTAGGAGCTGATCATAGGATGTACAATTCATCCTTACTGATGACAGAACACTGGACGGGAACCTAATTCATGAGAAAATGAAGAAATAAAAAGCCCCATCCACACAGGACCCGGGGGGTGGGGGGTGGGGGGTGCAGTGCACATATACAGTATAGCTTTGCACAGGAGGGTGGAGCTGGACACGGGGGGGTGGGTAACTGTCAGCATAGCTGTAAGTACTCTGGGGTCTCAGCTCACAGTCTACAATGATCATAGTACAGGCAACCACACGAAGGCTTAGTTTCCACTAGTGTGAAGTCAATGATTTTATTGGCACCCGTTTCCATCTATGCGACTTTGAAAATCAGCAACTTTGAGAAGGTATCTGCACTACTTTGATGCGACTTTGATCCAGAGAGTGTAAAGTTGTATCAAAGCTGAATTCAAAGTCGCATCAAAGTTACACTCCAAAGTCACACTCTAGCCTTAGGCTACGTTTCCACTAGTGCAACTCCAAAGCTGTGCAATTTAGAATGCAACTTTGAGTGCAGCTTTGATCCAACTTTACACTCTGGATCAAAGTCGCATAGATGGGAATATTTGCCATTGAAATCAACGGGCTGTGACTTGTCATGCAACTTTGTGTCCAAAGTCGCATGACAAGTTGCACTAGTGGAAACGGAACCTTAAACTCATTACACACATGTAATGAGCAATAGAAATCAATCTGTATACTTTCAAAAATGTTCCTTTGTACCCCATCTTTTTCATTCTTCTTCCCCAGCTCCCTCCGCAGTTCACAGCAGCTGGGCGTGTGCCACACCATGCACACAGTGCCCATCACAGTAGATGAAAAAATCTGCAGCATGTTGCATTGTAACATTACAGTTTCTAACAAACATGACATACTTCCAATATATATTCTCTCTCTCTCTCTCCTGGGTGGGTCTAGGCATGCCTGTCTAAGAATGACCAACAACATTTTCAGGAAGTGAAACACAGCTTAGCAAATTCAGATAAAGGGAGATAGCATTGTCAGTGAAGAACAGGAAGAAGCTGATTGTCTGCCTTAGATAAGACTTTCTAAGCTAAACAATCAGCTAGCCAGAAAATGAATAATATCAAAGATAACAATATTTAACATACTATTATCCACTAGCTGACCAGCTCACGCAGATATACTGCAACAGGTCAGCTCTCCTGCACAAATCTACGTACCTGTATGTCGGTCCTTGCAAGGAGGATATGGGGCACGGGCGACCCGCAATTGCGGTGAGGAGAAAAACAAGGGGATTCACGGTTCTGCCTAGTGACATGACAGATCTACTGTTCTCAGTGATCGGGAACAGTGTTTCTTGGCAGCCCATCCCCCCTACAGTTAGAACACACCCAGGGAACACACTTAACCCCTTGATCGCCCCCTAGTGTTAACCCCTTCCCTGCCAGTGTAATTTTTACATCAGTGCATTTTTATTGCACTGATCAATGTAATAATGTCACCGGTACCCAAAAAGTGTCATTTGGGGTCAGATTTATCCGCTGCAATGTTGCAGTCCTGCTAAATATCGCAGATCGCCGCCATTACCAGTAAAAAAAAGAAAAGTCTCAAAATCTATCCCATAGTTTGTAGATGCGATAACTTTTGCACAAACCAATCAATATACGCTTATTAATGAAAAAGAGACTCACAATAAACACTAATCCAGAAAATATCCTGATAACACAGGTACCATCACCATTAAAAAGACCAAACAGTCATGTGCGGACACAGATAACCACCCGTCACAATCAACCACTTATAATATGTTAAAGAAGACATTCACTTTGAATAAACAGCAATAATAACAATGCATGGAACATATGTGCTAGACATTGATGAAAGTCCAAATGGTATGGGGGAAGTGATGGCAAATATTATAGTGGATGAATGGGTTGTGGTGACAGCAGGACTTGATCAGCACTAAGTGGTGGTATGGCGGACAAAATTCGCCGTGTAAAGGGGGGACAATAATGTCAGGGGGCCTTGCTGGAGAGGTCCAAAAAGGAATAGATAGATGAAATCACAGCCGCTGCATCGTCAATGCTCTTAATTATCTCCTTAGTCTCGGTTTGGAAGAGAAACTGATCACCTCTAAAGAGTTCAACTACTTGAGGGTACAGCAATTCAACATCCCCACTTTTTATATTATCCCCAAGCTCCACAAATGCCTGCATAATCCACCCGGCAGACCTATAGTGTCCGCAGTCAACGGTCCGCTTGAAAAAGTGGGTAAATTCATTGATGCCCTCATTAAGGACCTGGTCCCTGAGTTACCTTCATTTGTACAAGATACTATGGATGTACTAAGGCGACTAAATACTTTAACAATGCCATCTGGGGCCCTCTTAGTGGGGATAGATGTTGAATCGCTGTACACCTCAATACCACATTCCTGGGGCCTGCGTGCAGTCCAATTTTTTCTTGAACGTAGGTTCCCTTCCCTAGGACAGCATAATGAATTCATAGGCGATACTCTTACATTTCTACTTGAACATAATTGCTTTCAATTTTTGGGAAACTTCTACCAGCAGATAAGGGGAACCTCCATGGGAGCACCCTGGGCGCCCTCCTATGCATGTTTACACCTTGGTCTGTGGGAGGAAGACCTGGTGTACCCCTCGTCCATGTACCTCAGCCACTGCCTCACATGGCTGAGGTACATAGATGATGTTCTAATGATTTGGGGGGGCTCTGAACATGAGCTACATACCTTCATGAATGAGCTAAATTCTAATGACAGAAACATTAGACTCACCTACACCTTCCATCCCAACACACTTTCATTTCTTGATCTAACCATCTACATTGATAATTGTCGAATTAAGACCAAAACCTTCAGAAAACCCACAGCAGCCAATACCCTACTTTTAGCATCCAGTGACCACCCTAAATCTTTGATTAAGGCCATTCCAGTAGGCCAATTCCTCAGGGCCCGAAGAAACTGTTCTGACCCAGTTGACTTTATCACTGAGTCTAAAGATCTCTACAATAGATTCAGAGAGAGAGGCTATTCCCACTCATGTATCAGGGAGGCCAGAAGAAGGGCCACTCAGACAGATCGGTTAACACTTCTTTCAAAAAAGAAAAAGGACCCTAAACCTTCGAAATCCGGTGGATTACCCAGGATCATTACCAAATTTGGTGCCCATTGGGACCAAGTTAGGTCCATACTTAACAAACACTGGCATATTCTGTCTGAGTCGCCCCTCCTAGGCAAGATTGTGGGCACCAGACCCCTCTTAACGGCTCGGCGTTCCAAAAATTTAAAAGATAGTTTAATTCACTCTGAGTATCAAAGATCACCTACTCCCAACTGGTTGACACAACTTCCGCCCCTGAAGGGGATGTTTAAGTGCGGTCGCTGCTCAGTATGCAAGTACGTTGAACGTACAAGTACATTTTCTGATTCTGAGGGAAAAAAACTTTTCAAAATTAATAACTTTATCAATTGCAACACAACTAGGGTGATTTATATGCTCACCTGTCCTTGTGGGAAACACTACGTGGGGAAAACTAAGAGACCACTGAGGGTAAGAGTGAGTGAACATATCCAGTCCATTTTAAGTAAGGACGACGAACGACCAATCCCCCTACACTTCCTGCAGGCACATGGGGGTAACCCCAAAGGACTTACTGTCAAAGGTATCTATAGGCTTAACCTCCCCCTGAGAAGGGGCGATTTCGACAGGATCCTTTACCAGAAGGAGAAAATGTGGATATACAACACCAATAGTATGCACCCGTATGGGTTAAATAACGAGTGCAACCTCAGTGTATTCCTGACCCCATAATTCATCGGTGGTTGTATGTCCGCATTTCTTTCCTTCTTTTCCCCTCTTCTTGGTTGGGATTTCACTACCTATAGTTCCCCCTGATAAACTCCTAGCCCTGTTCCTGACTTTTCATATTGATATCTTCTGTATCTTAGTCATCTTTATAATACTATCTATATTATTTTTGCCTACTGCACCTGATTATTGGTGCTAAGAACCACTCCTACATTATTTTATTTTATTTTATTTTATTTTATTCTTTCATCATCCCTTTATTTTATTTTTTACTTTTACCATTTTTATGCTATTTTCTATTTCCTTCCATTTTTTTCTTATCATTTCTGACTGACCCCCCCCTCCTTTTTGTTTCTTTCCCTTCTCCCCTCCCTCCCCTTTTTCCTATTTCTCTCTATTCCCCGGTTGCCTTCACGGACTCGCTCTGTTAGTCATGTTTTATATGTTTTTCTCTTGTGTATGGCTGTCAGTGAACAGCGCGGTAGCCTTGGTAACCAAACGCGAAACCCATGTGATCCTCCCTCAACACTACTTAAGTTGATGAAGTTTGCTACTGCGCATGCTCTGAAGAAATCCGGTTTACGGATGAAACGCGTCAGCATGACGCCAACACGCTGCTCTCAGCGTACCTGCTGACAAACAGACCCACCACCAGCCTTGATCACGCCGATCACCTGACCCGCTAGACCAGCGACTGTTTGATCTCGCCACAGCGCCATAACGGCTAGCCGAAAGGGGAAACTGTTGCCTCAAACTGCTTGGACTTTATATGCAGAACTTACGTGAGCTTACTCACTCCCAGCACCAACCCGCCACTTACCACTGAGGCACTGTCCGGATGACTCCCTACCTGACCGGTTCATCTACTGAAAGGCACTGACAAATCGGAGATGGTGACAGCTGCAATCCTGCTTCCTTGATACGGACGGCAAACAACATTGGGTGAGATCCTTCCTTACCTTATCCCTGATTCGGGACTCTTATTTACAGTTTCTCATCGCATGTGGTCATTGACCTCTATACTGCAGTGTCAGCTCACCAATTATTTCACCTCTCCAATTCTAGCCGCCTGCCAGTTCCATCCACACCTTCTGGTCTGCAGCCTTGTGAGCCATCCCTGGCCTAGAGAGGCTCCGTCCTGCCAGCCTACACACACCTGCATCCTGCAGCGGCTGTGATTTCATCTATCTATTCCTTTTTGGACCTCTCCAGCAAGGCCCCCTGACATTATTGTCCCCCCTTTACACGGCGAATTTTGTCCGCCATACCACCACTTAGTGCTGATCAAGTCCTGCTGTCACCACAACCCATTCATCCACTATAATATTTGCCATCACTTCCCCCATACCATTTGGACTTTCATCAATGTCTAGCACATATGTTCCATGCATTGTTATTATTGCTGTTTATTCAAAGTGAATGTCTTCTTTAACATATTATAAGTGGTTGATTGTGACGGGTGGTTATCTGTGTCCGCACATGACTGTTTGGTCTTTTTAATGGTGATGGTACCTGTGTTATCAGGATATTTTCTGGATTAGTGTTTATTGTGAGTCTCTTTTTCATTAAAAAGCATTTAATTAATATTGACTCCTGCTTGTTCCTCATTCATGAATTCACTTTCTCTCCCCCTCTTTTTTGATATATGCTGCATTGAATTCTGAGGAACACACCTATTATTGATTGGTGTTTGCAGGTGTCCAAACCTACATGCAGACCTGTACGGACCTCACCCTAAGTCTGCTATTAGCCTCATTGAAACCACAGAGTGTTCCAGTTCTTTTACTCACCCCCCTTTTTTGCTCAGTGTGCTTCTGTGGGATTATACTTCCCTTCTTGAACCCCACTCTGTGATCACTCACGCTAATCCGTACCATCTACCAACTTTTTTAACCCAGAGCGAAGCCGTAGGCAACCTTTCCCAGATCTCATCTTTTGCCCTTCCTCCCTTTTTCTCCTCCCCTACCCCCCCCCCCCCCCCTTTTTTTTTTTTTTTTTTTTTTTTTTTTTTTTCTTTTTTTGGTATGGCCTATCAAATTGATGACGAAATAGAAAAAGAAATTCAGTTGGCATTTTCTTGTGAACAACCAATATCCAAGGATGGTGAAGACTCACTTCAGTCTCTCTTCAGAAACCACAAAAAGCTAACCATTAAATTTCTCAACAGGAAGTGGGACATTTCCTCTTTAAAATCCCACATTGAGAACGGTATCATTCCACGTGGTCTGAGAGAACGTGTCACTCCAGCTGCACACCTCCATACCCCTCGGTTCATTGAAGCATGGAAGGCCAGTTGTGCCAAACGAGGCCTTGAGATTATGCAATTGATTGTTGACGAGGAATTGATCCAACTGAACGAGATTAAAACAGAGATAGAGGCAAGTGCGTTGCTACTTGAACCCTTTAAAACAAATCCCCTGTTTGACAAACACAATGAACTCCTTAAAAAGGAAGTAGAAAAGACACAAAAAAATCTAAAAAGTAGTAAACAAGAAAAGTTTAAACAGAACTTACTAGACTTGGAACGAGGTGATCTCTTTGATCCCACCATTCATGTGGGTAGGAGTAGATCACGTAAGAGTAGAGGTAGACACAGCAGTTCCACATCAAATCGCCACCATATTTCGTCCTCTGACAGCGATAGTGAACACAAAGAACCTTCGGTGACTTTTTTAGACAAAGACCCACCCCCCCCAGACAATTCCACCACAACAACAGTGAAAGCGAAATCAAGTCTAAAGGGACACAATACCTTACATCAGCCCCCACCTCCTCAAGGAAGGACTCGAGAAATACGAAAAAGCCAACGGCAATCAAGGAACAGAACACACAGAACGTAATGCATTCCACTACGACACACGATCCATTGCCTCCCCCTCCTATCTCTCTGGTAGACATGAAAGTTGTAAATCTTACTCAATTCCCTCTTAATGAACACCATATATCACTGTTAAATAGAGGCCTCTCCTTCTCCCCCAAATCTGGGATGAACGAATTTGAAGTCTATAAAGACATCTCACTCTACTTAAGAAAGGTTATCTTTGGATATTGGCACTCATCAAAACATGATGAGCCCTATCCTGTGTCAGCAGATGGGGAAGAGCGAGAGGCCCTTAATATTTTGGTTTCGTTACTCCAGGAGGGCTGTGAGTCTGACTCTGACTCTGAGACCTCAGACCACCAGCATGCGTTGACTCGCCCGGCCAACTTACCGATAAGGTCCACCAAGATGCCCCCCCTTTCCAAATACAAACCGATTGAATTCTTTCTGACCCAAGTCAAGAGAGATCTCTCCAAAATTAATTGGAACTATAGGGGAATCGACAATATCTCACGTGAGGAACGAAAAGCCCTCAGAGAACTTGAAAATGCCCCCGGTATTGTCATTAAGGGCAGCGACAAAGGGGGTAATATTGTCCTTCTAACTGAAACACAATACGAAACTGAAGTTAGGAGACTCCTAGCGGATGAATCTACCTACCGCAAACTTCACACCAATCCCTTCAATGCCATCGTCAATGCTCTTAATTATCTCCTTAGTCTCGGTTTGGAAGAGAAACTGATCACCTCTAAAGAGTTCAACTACTTGAGGGTACAGCAATTCAACATCCCCACTTTTTATATTATCCCCAAGCTCCACAAATGCCTGCATAATCCACCCGGCAGACCTATAGTGTCCGCAGTCAACGGTCCGCTTGAAAAAGTGGGTAAATTCATTGATGCCCTCATTAAGGACCTGGTCCCTGAGTTACCTTCATTTGTACAAGATACTATGGATGTACTAAGGCGACTAAATACTTTAACAATGCCATCTGGGGCCCTCTTAGTGGGGATAGATGTTGAATCGCTGTACACCTCAATACCACATTCCTGGGGCCTGCGTGCAGTCCAATTTTTTCTTGAACGTAGGTTCCCTTCCCTAGGACAGCATAATGAATTCATAGGCGATACTCTTACATTTCTACTTGAACATAATTGCTTTCAATTTTTGGGAAACTTCTACCAGCAGATAAGGGGAACCTCCATGGGAGCACCCTGGGCGCCCTCCTATGCATGTTTACACCTTGGTCTGTGGGAGGAAGACCTGGTGTACCCCTCGTCCATGTACCTCAGCCACTGCCTCACATGGCTGAGGTACATAGATGATGTTCTAATGATTTGGGGGGGCTCTGAACATGAGCTACATACCTTCATGAATGAGCTAAATTCTAATGACAGAAACATTAGACGCACCTACACCTTCCATCCCAACACACTTTCATTTCTTGATCTAACCATCTACATTGATAATTGTCGAATTAAGACCAAAACCTTCAGAAAACCCACAGCAGCCAATACCCTACTTTTAGCATCCAGTGACCACCCTAAATCTTTGATTAAGGCCATTCCAGTAGGCCAATTCCTCAGGGCCCGAAGAAACTGTTCTGACCCAGTTGACTTTATCACTGAGTCTAAAGATCTCTACAATAGATTCAGAGAGAGAGGCTATTCCCACTCATGTATCAGGGAGGCCAGAAGAAGGGCCACTCAGACAGATCGGTTAACACTTCTTTCAAAAAAGAAAAAGGACCCTAAACCTTCGAAATCCGGTGGATTACCCAGGATCATTACCAAATTTGGTGCCCATTGGGACCAAGTTAGGTCCATACTTAACAAACACTGGCATATTCTGTCTGAGTCGCCCCTCCTAGGCAAGATTGTGGGCACCAGACCCCTCTTAACGGCTCGGCGTTCCAAAAATTTAAAAGATAGTTTAATTCACTCTGAGTATCAAAGATCACCTACTCCCAACTGGTTGACACAACTTCCGCCCCTGAAGGGGATGTTTAAGTGCGGTCGCTGCTCAGTATGCAAGTACGTTGAACGTACAAGTACATTTTCTGATTCTGAGGGAAAAAAACTTTTCAAAATTAATAACTTTATCAATTGCAACACAACTAGGGTGATTTATATGCTCACCTGTCCTTGTGGGAAACACTACGTGGGGAAAACTAAGAGACCACTGAGGGTAAGAGTGAGTGAACATATCCAGTCCATTTTAAGTAAGGACGACGAACGACCAATCCCCCTACACTTCCTGCAGGCACATGGGGGTAACCCCAAAGGACTTACTGTCAAAGGTATCTATAGGCTTAACCTCCCCCTGAGAAGGGGCGATTTCGACAGGATCCTTTACCAGAAGGAGAAAATGTGGATATACAACACCAATAGTATGCACCCGTATGGGTTAAATAACGAGTGCAACCTCAGTGTATTCCTGACCCCATAATTCATCGGTGGTTGTATGTCCGCATTTCTTTCCTTCTTTTCCCCTCTTCTTGGTTGGGATTTCACTACCTATAGTTCCCCCTGATAAACTCCTAGCCCTGTTCCTGACTTTTCATATTGATATCTTCTGTATCTTAGTCATCTTTATAATACTATCTATATTATTTTTGCCTACTGCACCTGATTATTGGTGCTAAGAACCACTCCTACATTATTTTATTTTATTTTATTTTATTTTATTCTTTCATCATCCCTTTATTTTATTTTTTACTTTTACCATTTTTATGCTATTTTCTATTTCCTTCCATTTTTTTCTTATCATTTCTGACTGACCCCCCCCTCCTTTTTGTTTCTTTCCCTTCTCCCCTCCCTCCCCTTTTTCCTATTTCTCTCTATTCCCTGGTTGCCTTCACGGACTCGCTCTGTTAGTCATGTTTTATATGTTTTTCTCTTGTGTATGGCTGTCAGTGAACAGCGCGGTAGCCTTGGTAACCAAACGCGAAACCCATGTGATCCTCCCTCAACACTACTTAAGTTGATGAAGTTTGCTACTGCGCATGCTCTGAAGAAATCCGGTTTACGGATGAAACGCGTCAGCATGACGCCAACACGCTGCTCTCAGCGTACCTGCTGACAAACAGACCCACCACCAGCCTTGATCACGCCGATCACCTGACCCGCTAGACCAGCGACTGTTTGATCTCGCCACAGCGCCATAACGGCTAGCCGAAAGGGGAAACTGTTGCCTCAAACTGCTTGGACTTTATATGCAGAACTTACGTGAGCTTACTCACTCCCAGCACCAACCCGCCACTTACCACTGAGGCACTGTCCGGATGACTCCCTACCTGACCGGTTCATCTACTGAAAGGCACTGACAAATCGGAGATGGTGACAGCTGCAATCCTGCTTCCTTGATACGGACGGCAAACAACATTGGGTGAGATCCTTCCTTACCTTATCCCTGATTCGGGACTCTTATTTACAGTTTCTCATCGCATGTGGTCATTGACCTCTATACTGCAGTGTCAGCTCACCAATTATTTCACCTCTCCAATTCTAGCCGCCTGCCAGTTCCATCCACACCTTCTGGTCTGCAGCCTTGTGAGCCATCCCTGGCCTAGAGAGGCTCCGTCCTGCCAGCCTACACACACCTGCATCCTGCAGCGGCTGTGATTTCATCTATCTATTCCTTTTTGGACCTCTCCAGCAAGGCCCCCTGACATTATTGTCCCCCCTTTACACGGCGAATTTTGTCCGCCATACCACCACTTAGTGCTGATCAAGTCCTGCTGTCACCACAACCCATTCATCCACTATAATATTTGCCATCACTTCCCCCATACCATTTGGACTTTCATCAATGTCTAGCACATATGTTCCATGCATTGTTATTATTGCTGTTTATTCAAAGTGAATGTCTTCTTTAACATATTATAAGTGGTTGATTGTGACGGGTGGTTATCTGTGTCCGCACATGACTGTTTGGTCTTTTTAATGGTGATGGTACCTGTGTTATCAGGATATTTTCTGGATTAGTGTTTATTGTGAGTCTCTTTTTCATTAAAAAGCATTTAATTAATATTGACTCCTGCTTGTTCCTCATTCATGAATTCACTTTCTCTCCCCCTCTTTTTTGATATATGCTGCATTGAATTCTGAGGAACACACCTATTATTGATTGGTGTTTGCAGGTGTCCAAACCTACATGCAGACCTGTACGGACCTCACCCTAAGTCTGCTATTAGCCTCATTGAAACCACAGAGTGTTCCAGTTCTTTTACTCACCCCCCTTTTTTGCTCAATATACGCTTATTGCAATAATTTTTACCAAAAATATGTAGAATATATATTGGCCTAAACTGATGTATAAATTTGTTTTTTTATATTTTTTGTTTGGATATGTATTATAGCAGAAAGGAAAAAAAAGTGTTTTTTTTTTTTCATTGTTGGTCTTTTTTCGTTTATAGCGCAAAAAATAAAAAAACCACAGAGGTAATCAAATACCGCCAAAAGAAAGCTCTATTTGTGGGGAAAAAAAAGGACATCAATTTTGTTTGGGTACAGCCTTGCACGACCATTAAAGCAATTCAGTGCTGTATCGCAAAAAATGGCCTGGTCATTAAGGGGGGAAATCCTTCTGGGTCTGAAGTGGTTAATAGAATATCATTTTTGACTGGACTTCCACTTTAAGTTCTATGATTTAATTTCTTACAATTACTATAGTAACAAGTATTCAGTGTCTTGTGTAGCCTTTGCTTCAAGCTTTAGAACATGAAATAAAAATGATATAAAAAGAATAAAATTGATTTTGATTTAGTTCACATAAACTGAGTGAGTTTATATCAACCAATGAGGTAATTAGTCTTTGTAATATAATTCCATTTTGCAGATTGCACTTTAACCACCGGCAATTCATATAGATAAAAAACATGATAATCTTGTCTTGCTGAATGTTCAAAAACAAGAATTCTTTCTATTTTATGAAAGGAAGCTATAAAATGCATGCAATAAAAGCAACATGACAGCTTCTTTATTGAGGACACTAATGAAAAGGTTTGCTAAACCGTGTATGAGGTCAAGGAAATTCATTACAATACACCCGTATTAAGGTTCATCTAAGTGGGGAGAATGCTATGCTCTTTTCAATAGCAGAAATTATTTTTGCATTAAGTGGATTGTGACCAGCTGCATACACAATATAGTGTGATCTCATCTCATCTCCAGTAGTTACAGAACATTAGATGCACTGAATAGGAAGATAACTGGAGTTAACCAAAACGGAAAGTACTTGAAATAAACTCTAATCATTTGGTTACTTGAAAGTGAGAAACAATTGAAACCACAGATAGCAGATTGCTGTGGCTGAAAGCTGATGGAAAACTCAGAAACCGGCAACAAAATTGCCAGATGTATAGCCAGCATTAGATATGGAGACACAGAAAGATGAACACAAATGGCTCACATTTCTCTTTAGCCTGCAGTGTCTTAATACAAGTCTTGAAGTTCTCTTTCACTTCTCATAAATAGAGCATATCTTGGCCTTCGGCATTAAATAACTGGATGTCAATCTAGTGATTGAATGTGTAGAACACTTTCTGAACTGTAAAGAAAAAGGCATCAATGATTAAGACACACATCTCCTCTAATAATGGGCTCCATTCACAAAGCGGTATCTACCGCTTTAAGACCTGCTTAAGCGTAAAATACGCTTCTAAATAGCTTCATGCGGTATTTTTTTCGAAATATGTGGTATTTCTCATGAAACCATGCAATAATTTATTGCATGTTGTTATATCCAGTGGACGGTACTTCTTTTCCGGTGCAAACTTCTTTGCAGAAGGGAGCAATGGCGGAGGAGAAGAGAAACCAAACATCTTGGGTCTTGTAGAGCAAATGGTAAACACTTTTTTCCCTTATTAAATTGGTTGTAAACCCATTACAACCACTTTAATCTACAGGTAAGCCTAGATTAAGGTTTACCTGTAGGTGCAAGAAATATCTCCCAAACCTAAATGGTTTAGGAGATATTTGCAGAAATAGCGGCACTGATGTCTACAGCGCATGAGCCGTAGACATCGGGTGCAGGCGCACTGAGCATGCCGTTTCTAACGGCGATCATGCTGGTAGTGGCGGCACCAGTGCGCATGCGCGGGAGTGACGTCATCGCAGCTCCGGACAGTCACAGCGCTGGAGCCGCGATACCTGGAAGTCACTCCAGAATAGATGACAGCGTCGGAGGAGGCGAACGAGGGCCGATGCGGGGGCTTCGATCTCAGGTAAGTCATTCATAACGAGCTAGTATGCTATGCATACTAGCTCATTATGCCTTTGTCTTGCAGGGTGTATTTTTTTTTTCAGAGGCTTTACTTCCACTTTAACAGCCACATTTGTCTTTACAGTTATGCAGTTTCATGCTTTGCTTGGGGCACATGGTTCTCCTTACTTTTGGAATATACATGAGGCACTATTTCTATATGCTCATACCTGCTTTTGGCTTTACAGTTCTGTAGTGTTCTCTGCTGGTTGCACACATGGCTCATGCTTCTTTGCACAAAAATGCCCTTTGTAAATTGTCAGCTTTTCTTGTGCATTTGTTTGGAATTGTGAAACATGCCCCAAAATATTTGCCGTGCAGTTATTTGATATGGCCTGGAAAAGGCAAACTAGATCAGCGCAACCTACATTTAATCTTACCAATATACAGTATCTTATTTTTTTCCAGCTTCAAACATCCAACTTTGAGACAGTTTCCATCAACAGTGGAGGCAGATACTGTATGTACAAACTTATGTATTACATTTATTTTTGTTCTTTTCACTGTGAACAGTAATTCTACCATTTTAAAATGTTTTTTATATTGTTAATAAAGGTCCTTAAAATCGTTTATCTGCTCCTTGTAGGCATTTTATTTCCTTTTAAACAGGACAAAAACAGGGAACATAAGTCACCTGCTGCATCCTTAAAATATCCGTGGTCAAATGTAAGTATGTATTTATAATCATACGTACATGTATGAATATACTGTTACTAACATGATTCTATTGTGTCCAATGGATGGTACTTCCTAAATTTAGCCAGGAGCAAGAGAGGGGAAGAAAGAAAGAATGTCCTGGAGGGAAGTCATTGTAGTTTCCTACAAATCTTAAACCGTGTGACTTTAAAGTGGTTCTAAAAATAAGAGTTTTTCTTTTTGGCCTTAACCCTTTTGTTGCCAGGCCCTGTGCTCCATTTTTACACTCAGGTGGCCAGGCCAATTTTGCAATTTTTCCATTGCTTTATTATTTTTCCCTCACAGTTTTCAGAGTTTGTTAAAGACCCCCCCCCCCAAACCATATATTTTCTGAAAGCACGTGACTAGTAGAATACAAATCAGGTGCTACAGATTTTTAGGGGACAATGATATTTGTGCAAATGTTTATCAAAACAATATTGTCCTTAAAAATACACTAAAATCATTATTAGCAGATAAAAACACAGTACATTTTGAGTTAATAAATAACGAATATTTGTAATTTTTAAATTATGCCTTTGTGCAAAATTGTGAAAACTGAACATACGCAAAAATGTAAATAACCACATTTCTCTAAAAATCTGTAGGTTTTCATTGTTCCCTTACAGCTTTCAGAGTTTGTTAAAGACCCCCCAAACGATATATTTTCTGAAAGCATAGGACCAGTAGACTTAAAAGAAGGTGCTACTGATTTTTAAAGGCATAGGCAAAATATTTGCGCAAATATTTAACAAACAATATGATTGCAAAAAATTTTCTAAAATCATTTTTAGCAGATATAAAACACAGCAAATTTTACAAAATTCCTGCTAAATTTCCACTAATTATAAAAGCTTAACCTGTATTGAGTTTCTTTAAAAATCTGGAGGTTTTCCTTTTTCACTTACAGCCTTCAGAATTTGTAAAAGACCCCCACAAACCATACATTTTCTGAAAACACATGGCCAGTAGATTAAAAATCAGTAGCACCTTCTTTTTTTAAGGCACTGCGATATTTGCACAAATGTTTATCAAAACAATATTTTTGAGGGGCGTGATGCCGATGTGACCCACACGCGATAGGGGAGGGGCCTGATGGCAGCACTCGTGTGGGTGTATGGAGGAGGCTCTGTGGAACCGGCGGGAGCTGAGCGGGGTGAGAGACCGCTAGCCCCGGGGGATGATAGCCTCTGGGACCCACGGATTGAGAGCAGAGGAGCGGAACGGCCTAGAAGGGGGAACGGTGTTAGAGAGGTGAGCGAAGGAGTACACCGGGGGCCTGCCCGGATCAGCTGGAGCGCAACAGCTCCCCTTCCCCTCCACTTCCCGGATAACCCCCATAGGATGAGACTGGAGACAGAGAGACAGAGGTGTGTGCTGGAGGAACGTGGGGCCTGATTAATGAACAGGCTACACATTTTTACCAGAATCGCATGTAGGTGGAATGAGAGCCCCCTCAGAGGTCTAAAGATAGCTCCTGGAAGGGAAACAGGCGATTCATCTGTCCCCAGGTAAAACGGCTTTTGAACTGTTATTAGTTGGTGCTCTATTGCTGACCTGTATCTCTGGACTTTTCTCTTAATATCATTGCCTTGCAACCAGACTCCTTATTATTTGCTGTACTGAATAGCTGACATGTGGTGGAGGCCTGTCCCTTGATCATGCAAGAGTGCTGTCCTAGACCCTGGACTTAATGTTTGCTGTACCATATTGCTGCTTGCTCGTCAGTGTGTCTGGATGCTTTCTATGCGACTTTGGACTTATCCTCTGTTTTCTCTTATTGCCATAGTGTAGCCCTATGCTTTTGCTACCTGTTGCTTTACTGTACTTGCAATGCAGTTTAATGGACTTACTTGTAACCCTCTACTTGATGAACGCCTCTTTTGAAGAACCCCCTTTCCCAATAGGGCGTTAAGCCATATTAACTTGTTAAATGCTCAGCCAGAGGTACTCAAACTAGACCTAGGGTCTTGTTTCTAAACATAGGAAGAAGTAGTATCCTGGCTGACCATTAATTTTGCCTCTATGAATGGTCTTCCGCTGGCCTACACATAAATTATGGATTACGAAATTACATGGAGGTCCAGATACAGGGGACCGTACAATAAGTTGTGAAGTCTTTCAAAAGGTAGAAAGGAGAGAAGGAGGGGGGTCGAGGACTGTGTATAAATAATATACCCCCTCAATAAGCGCAGGGTAAAGATATATTGCCCCGGGTGCAGGCCGGGTAAAGTCACATATACCCTGGAACGCCCATTTGAGAGGAGATCAATTTGGGGTGAAAGAAAGCAATAAAAGTGAATGAGAGGTCGGACTCAGAGAGTGACGGAACCAAAGACCCCAAAAGAGAACCTTAATTCAAGTACGATTCAGAAATACTTAACAACAAATGAGGCAAACCCCAAAAGTCCAGGAATGGAAAAAAAGCAGCAAGATGCAAAAGAAAGAGTTGGCGAAACAAAAAGGGGACCAAGGAGATAAAACCAGGGAAGATCTTGGAACAGAAAGGGAATTAGATTCAAGTAATATGGAAGAACAAAGGAATATATCTCAAATGCCAACTATAATAGAAATGATGGAAATGTTTGCTAAACTGGAAAACTCAATTAAAAGTGAGATTACTAATGTAAGGACAGATATGGGCCACCTGCTGAGGAGAGTAGAAGAAGCAGAGGGAAAAACGGGAAAACAAGCTCAAGAAATTTTGGAACTAAAATCGCAAGTAAGAAAACTGCAAACTGACCATAGGGATATCCTCTATAAGCTGGAAGACCAAGAAAATCAAAATAGACGCCAAAACCTAAGGATCAGAGCATTACCGGAACAGAATGGGGAAGATCTTGAGAAAAAAATATTTAACCCAGTTCTAGGTAGTGGAGAAGGGGATGATTTAAAGATTGATCGAGTTCATAGGGTGAGAAAACCCCCGGGTCTGAAAGAGGATGCACCCCGAGAGGTAATCATTAAATTCCATCAGTATGAGGACAAAGCTAAAATAAGGAATAAACTCAGAGGAATGCCCCCATTACAATATGAGAGAGTGGATCTCCAGGTGTTTACAGATTTATCGGCATGAACCTTGACACGAAGACCACAATTAAAACCGCTATTGGAACAATTGAGAGGGGCTAATATCAAATATAGCTGGGGGTTCCCAGCATCATTAATCGTCCAGAAGGAAGGAAGAACAGTGAGATTAAAGTTCATGGAAGAGCTACAGGACTTTTGTAAAAAATTAGATATTCCAGTTCCAAACTTCCCCAAAGGGCAAGAGAAGGGAAGAATGACAGGAGAAGAGAGACCTTGGCAGAGATTGTAAAGGATTCTTAAAACAATTTAAAAATAAAATAAGGAACTGGAAGAGACTGGGGGGTGGGGGGGGGGAAGAGGGTTCCATAACTCTATAATAAAGATTAGAAGTGGAGAGGCTTGAGGTTCATGGAGGGTTTTGGGCCTTTTTCGTGCACCCGCTCCTACATCTCCCTCCCCCTCTGAGGGATTGGGGGGAGGGAGGGGCTTGGACACGGGAGGCCGTGGTTGGAGCCACACACTAGGAGGCAGAGAGCGCAGTATGGGACCTGAGGGGGTCCCAGACTGTGGCACTGAGGCCGTTTGGAGGCCAGGGGGTGGGGGTGGAGGGGGGAGTGGGGGGGAGAGGAAGCAGGTTGGTGAGGGTGGTTGGAAGAGAGGGAGGTGGGGTTGGAGAGAAATTGAGAAGGGGGGAGGATACAGCCTAGACCTGGCAAAGTAAGACCCCAATTATGGGACATAATTTGTCTACAGGAAAACAGGGGCTCTCTTTAGCCCAATATGACAACAGTAAATTTTTTGACGTATAATGTCAGAGGGTTAAACAGGCCTGCTAAGAGGCACAAAATTTTGAAAGAGATTGAGCACTATGGGGCAGGAGTGATCTTTCTTTAGGAGACCCACCTTTCGCATGAAACAAAAGTAAAACTGTACTCCCCACGGTACCCAGTGTGGTACTATGGTGACTCGATGTCAAGTAAATCAAAGGGGGTAGCTATTGGGATAGATAGAGGGGTACGTTTTTCCTTGGAGGACAAATTATGTGACCCGGAGGGAAGGTTCCTCTTTTTTAAAGGGAGGTTAGTTGGAATGGAGTGCACCCTGGTAAGTATACACTGCCCAAATAGATGTCCAACAAGGTTCTTGGGAGAAACTTTGAAAAAACTATGGGAGTTTAAAAATGGAAGGGTAATAATTGCAGGTGATTTGAACTTCTGTATGGACCTTGTTTTGGATAGTACGTCCCATGCACAGGGTAAAAGGAACACTCAATTAAAAGCAATAAAGCACCACCTACACCAATATCAGTTGGTGGATGTGTGGAGAATACAACATCCAAGGTCACTAGATTTTACGTTCTTTTCCCCTGTGCATGGGACATACACGAGGATTGATTATTGGTTAATTGATTTGGATGTTAGATTTGGTGGTGTCTACAAACATAGAAATAGCATCATTATCAGACCATGCCCCTGTGACTATGATAATTATTATCCCGGAAGTACAGAAGCAACCATATTCATGGAAGCTTAATAAAGATCTCCTAGATAATCATGGGGAGGAAATTTTGAAAAGGGAGTTAGTACAATTTTTCCTTGGTAATGAGACAGACGAGATTGCAGAGAATATCTTGTGGGTGGCCCACAAAGCCTATATTAGGGGTATCTTGATATTAATGGGAGCAAGGAAAAAGAAGGAGAGGAGTAAGAAGAGGGAGGAACTAATTGAGGAAATATTTAAATTAGAACAGGGCCAAAAAAAGAATAACTACAATAAAAAGGCATGACAGGGAGGTGCAGCATGAATTGATATTGAAAAGAGATGAGTTAAAAGATCTTTTGGAATGGGAAATGAGGGGAACCTTCAGTAGAGTAGCAAAAGATAGATACCTATGGGGGAATAAAAACAGTAAGACCTTAGCAAGGATGTTGAGGAAAAAAAGATCAATAAATTTTATAGAGAGAATACAAAATAAAAGTGGGGAAATGGTACACAATACCAAAGATATTGCGAGTGTGTTCTGAGATTTCTACGACCACCTTTATTCAGTCAGGCAGGAGGGGGGGACAAGGACAACAGGAGGCCCGTAAAAAAAGAAAAATTTAAAAAATATGTTAAAAAAGCTAACCTCCCCAGAATATCAGAGGAAGTCGCACTAACATTAGAGAGCCCAATTACAACAAAGGAGATAAATAAGGTATTAAAAGATTCATCTAAGGGAAAAAGTCCAGGGCCTGACGGCTTTACGATGGACTACCTTAAAGAATTCAGGGAAATATTATCTCCAAGGCTCCGCTCATATTTTAATGGGTTGGGGGTGAGGTGCAGACTGAGTAAAGAAGCTTCGATGGCCAATATAACTACTATTCTGAAAGAAGGTAAAGAGAGCACATTATGCTCAAGCTATAGGCTGATATCGCTATTGAATACGGACACTAAGGTGTTTGCAAAAGTGTTGGCATTAAGGGTGAAAGATCTAATGTCAGAACTGGTCCATCTTGACCAGGTGGGCTTCGTCCCGGGAAGGGAGGGTAAGGACAATGGGGTAAGGACAATGGGGTATGAACCCTACTGCTGCTCCAGAAAATAAGAGAGGGGAGAACCCCCAGTCTATTCTTGTTGATTGATGCTGAAAAAGCTTTCCACTGAGTAGACTGGGGGTTCATGATGGGAGTGTTGGAGGGCATGGGGATAGGCCCAAGGATGAGAGAGTGGATACAAGTGCTTTATAAGAGCCCTACGGCATCCAAAAAAGGTAAACGGCACACTCTCAGCCCCCTTTAGGATGTGCAACGGTATGAGACAGGGTTGCCCCCTGTCTCTGCTGTTGTTCGTGCTGGCACTGGAGCCACTCTTGGGGAAATGTTGACATAGGGGGCGTGGAGATAGGAGAGGAGACACATAAGCTGGCCGCATTTGCAGAAGATGTGTTGTTCTATATCCCTAATCCCTGCATCTCTCTACCCAATTTGTTAAAGGTTTTAAAGGAATATGGAGAGCTATCTAACTTCAAGATCAACCCAAGTATATCAGAGATTTTAAATATAAACATAAACTCAAAAGAAGAATCTTGCCCTTCAACAGGAATTCCAGTTTCCTTGGAGGAAGTCTGGGATAAAATACTTGGGGATAAAACTAACAGCATCCTTGGGGAAGATCTACCAGGCAAACTATATACCCTTACTGGAGGAATTAAAAGTTGAGATAAAGAGAATAGCAGCTCGACCCTTGTCCTGGATTGGCCGGATTAATACGCTAACAATGATTATTTTACCCAAAATTTTGTATAAATTTCAGATGCTCCTTTTTATCTTCGCAATCTTACAGAGAGGGAAAGACCAGGGTGGATTAAGTGTGCCAGATCTCAAAAAGTACTATGAAGCGGTGGTCTTAACACGTTTGGTGGAATGGACTAAATTAAGGAGTGAGAAAAGATGGGTTAAAATAGACACTATGGCGGATATAAATTTAGGGAAAAATATTTGGACACCCCCACAACACAGGGCACTTGGAGTAAATACACTTATGTTAACTAAAAATGTCATGAGGATATGGGATTTGTTGCACAAACAGAATAAATGAGAATACAATTCACCATTAATGGCACTAAAAGAGAATAATTATTTTGCACCGGGTAAGAGTTCAATAGGGGGAAATTGGATTAAAAAAGATAAACTTACAATTACGACATATAACACAAAGAGGGAAAATTTGTTCACTGCAAGATATAAAAATGAAAAAAGATTGGCTTGTAATGAATGAATGGCGGTATCTTCAGCTTAAACCCATTGAGAGGAGGGGAGGATTTGACAGAGAGAGATTATGCGACACGGAAACAGTACGGGGAGGCATCTCACGGATATATAAAATACTAGTAGAGGGAAGGGAGTTGGAAGTTCCGACGTATATAAAAAAATGGGAGAGGGAAATTGGGCAACGAGGGGAGAATCAAGAGATAGGAAAAATTTTGAGATTGGTACACGGATCCTCAGTTAATATTAGAACAATAGAAATGAACTATAAATGTTTAACGAGGTGGTATAGGACCCCAGATATAGTAGGAAAATACCAAAAGGGGCAAACAGAAGGTGGGGTTAATTATAGGGGAGGTTAGGGGAAGGAAGAAGAAGTACTGTTTTGTAATTCATTTTGTATTATTATCCCTGTTGTAATTACAGGAGTTAAAAGGATGCCTTCTTACCCAATTTTGTATATGAAAACTTGATAAATAAAGATTTAAAAAAAACAAAGCAATATTTTCGCTAAAAATACACTAAAATCATTAATAGTGGATATATACATGGCAAAATGTACAAAATTCCTGCTAAATTCCTAGTAAATATAACAAATATTTGTACATTTTAAATTACACCTTTTTGTGAAATGGTGAAAACTGAAGGTACGCAAAACTGTAAAAACTGTAAAAACAATTTACTCTATAAATCCAAGGGTTCCAATTTTTAACTAACAGCTTTCGGAATTTGAAAATACCCCTCAAACTAGACATTTTCTGAAGGCACATGACCTGTAGAATAAAAAAGTGCTACAGATTTTTTGGGCACCGCAATAATTGCGCAAATGTTCATCATATCGCTATTTTCACTAAAAATACACTAAAATGATTAATAGTGCACATAAACACAACATAACTTACAAAATTCCTGCTAAATTACTACTAAAGCATTGTTCACATCTGGCATACTAAAGTGTACGCCCATGGAGGGCCATGTTTACCCGCACAGGGATGAACAGGTGTTCCGTGCATCCCCCAACAAGCTGTCCCAAATATGTTGATTGGGTTGCAACAGCTGCACATGCATAGCTGCTGTTTCCAATCTGGCATCCAGGGCCGGCCCTACCATAGGTCCCGGTGGGACCATGAGTCCCAGGCAGCACTTCAAGAGGGGCGGCAACACGGGTGGAATGATGTCATACTTGTACTGCTGCAGGAGTCCGAAGTCTGGTGGGGAGCGGAGAGGGGTGGAGCAGGGATGGAGAAGCTCTCCTGGTCCGGAACAGCACAGGCAGGCAGGGGCAGGCTTCAATAGCAGACACCGCTAACACCGCCCGCTGCCCTACACTGATCTGCACCTCTCTGGTCCTCAGCGAAGCGGACCGAAGCCGCCTCCCCCTCCTCTCTGTTTACATCCACACAGACGTCAGCCGGGGAGAGACCTGCGGGTGGTCAAGTGAGCGCTAATCGGTGCTCTGAAATTATGTATGAAACTGCATTTTTTTAAAATAAATAACATGCACAGGGGCACATACTGTAATATAACACTGGAGAGTGTAGGAAGTAAAACTATATTTTTTGCAGCAGAAGGGAAGTGTTTCGCTGACAGGCAGGCAGGGAGGAGAGTCGGAGCAAGGAGACACAGCGGATGACACATAAACTGACCACGGTGTCAGGACTCAGCAGCCATGATAAAACCATGGTCAGTTTACAGGGGGGCAGAATCAGGTAGGATCAGCCAGGTATTTTAGGTAATACAGGGGGGCAAATTACACAGCACAAGCACTTTTGCTTGTGCTTTAACCCATTAAGGTCCACCCCATGCAGATATATAAGGGCAGCCCTCCTGCGTGAAATCATGTACAGGTATGTGATTTCCTGCACAGGGTCTGGGACGTGCGCGTATGCCGCAGGCGACCCACTCCCACTGTGATTGGACACAGTAGGAACCAGTCAGTGGTTCCAGCGGACGCAATGTCTGCCGGGACCCACCGATTGTTCTTTGGAGAGGCTTCCTATGTAAACAAAGCAGACCTCCGTTCCGTGAGAGGGGAAGATGGAGATCTTGTCTTTCTGCTAAGCAGGAACATGGATCTCTGTCTTCCCCCAGTCAAAGCACCCCCTCCCCACAGTTAGTAAGCACTCCCTAGGAGCACACTTAAACCTTTGATAGCCCCTGATTTTAGCCCCTTCACTGCCAGTGTCATTAGTACAGTGACAGTGTATATTTTTAGCACTGATTACTGTATTGGTGTCACTGGTTTTATAGCATAAAGTAAAAAAAATATTGTTTTTTTTCTTCAAATTGTCACTCTTTTTTTGATACGACCAAAAGAAAGCTCTATTTGTGGGGAAAAAAGGACACAAATTTTACTTGAGTTTGTGGTTTGGAGTTGAACGTAATTGTATGTCATATAATTTATGCTTATAGACAAGGTGCTGTAGCATGTAAGTCTGATCTTCAGATACATTTATTTTTAGCTTTAATTATCATGATATAAAATAATGGATGTGGCGGCCTTTTGATTTCTTTTTTTTTGGGGGGGGGGGCAGCATTTCATTCTTGGACCCATTCTTGGATTCCGTGGGTGTGGGTACACGACCCCGAACGCAGACTGTGTGAGCTCAGGGACATGCATCCGGACCTACAAGGATTTATAATTGGGAGCAATGGCTCCGTTTGTGCAGGTGCTACATCCCAAAAGACATCAATGAGACTGCCTGCACAGAGATGCATGGAATACCTGTGCATCCCTATAAAGGTACGCTGTGTATGCCCTGTGTAAACAAGGCCTTAGGCCCCTTTTACACAAGCAGACCGATCGGGTCTTCCTGTCTGATTTTCCATCTAGCAGATCGGATGGTATCAGATGGAAATGGCCAGGTGGTCCATTTCCATCCGACCGCCCCATAGAGAACAGCGAGCTGTGTCTGTGTCCGCTCTGCATCAGCAAAGAGGACGTGGACCTGTCATCCGCCTGCTCAGCAGGGATCAGTAGACAGCTTCCCCGCTGAGCAGGTGGATCTGCTTGACAAAGTTCACTCCATGTGAAAGGGGTCTTACCCGGGGCGTCGCCCCCCTGCAGGATGCCAAACTCATACAGGGCTCTAATTGGCTTGAAAATGGTTGGGCTCGGGGAATAGAGGATTGCACCCAGAACCCACCCACTTGTGACAATAGTGAATTAATATTCGCTATTGTCTTCCGGCTTTTCCTCCTGGCCAATCAGGATGGATCGGGTTGGCCGGGAAGAGAAGCTAAAGAAGCCGTGGAGGGGTGCGGGGGGGGGCATCACCGTAAGTGCTGGTGGACCTGGGGCTTGCCACCCCCCCAAAAAAAAGTTTTGCACCAGCCGCCACTGGGACTTACTATGTTTTTGTTTTAAAAAAATGTTTTTTTACTTTTTACATTTTTTTTTGGAGGGGGGGGTCTTTGGTGAGATATTATAGGTCTAAACAGACCCCCATGTCTTTTTTTTGAGACAGAGAAAGGAACTGAAGACAGTCCCTTTCTCTGCAGCACTTTACTTGAATGAATAAGGAATCTGTATAGAGATTCCTCATTCATAAAATCACAGTCTGATACATAGTAATACTCGCGATTTACTATGTATCAGCGGTCAGTGGACATAGGAGCAATCGCTGCCTATGTCCACTGTACTACAGGGACGGGGCTGGTAAGCACGTTTACCAAGCCCCAACTTCACCCCCCCCCCCCCCCATTCTCTGCATTAATGTAAAAAACCTTTTAATAGTAGTTTCCCTCCCCCAGCCCAACCAAATACTCACCTGAACCCAAGCTCTGTCAAGCGCTGTGCACCTCTGCAGCAACTCTTTTCCCCACTCCCAGCTCTCACAGGCTCGGCTGAGAGCAGCAAGAGCCATCAATCAAAACCTCTGAGCAGAGAAAGGGGGGTGGGGCAGAGCCAGGCTGTGTGTCTGAATAGACACAAACAGCCCATCATGGAATCGAGCACGCACGAGTGCCCCCATGGGAAGCAACTTCTAGGGGGGGGGGGAGCCAGAAGCGCTGGCAGGGGGCCCAGAGAAGAGGAGGATCTGGGCTGCTCTGTACAAACCCACTGCACAGAGCAGGTAAGTATGACATGTTTGTTATTTAGAAAAAAAAAAAAAATCAAGCTTTACAATCACTTTAAAGCAGAGTTCCACCCAAAAGTGGAACTTCCGCTTTAAGGGGAAGGAGGGGGGGGAGCAGGTACCCGATTTTGACATGTACCTGCTCCCACTTCTGTTCCGATCGCCTAAGGCATCCGTAAGCTGAATTTCACATGACAGGTCCTAGAAGACTTCGGGACCAGTCACAGAGAGCAGCGCTGCTCGCGCATGCGCAGTGGGCATACAGTTGTGAAGTCGTAAGCTGTCACAGCCGGGTGCCCATAGTGAAGATGCCGGCATCACCGAGTGAGGACATGGGGAGAGACGCGGAGGACACGGCCAGGGTGAGTGCACCTGGATCGTGGGACAGGTGAATGTGTGTTTATTAAAAGTCACCTAACTGTGTATACATACTAGAGTAGGCACACCAAGATTATCCTAAAAATCACCTACAGAGATTATTATAGAAAAATAGCTCTGAATGATGTGAGTGTATCAGTGCATATATAATTAGAGAGACTGAGTTAAAACTCAACCACCAAAGAACTGCATAGAATATATAAAGTTAATCACTGGACTATAATAAATTCACATTTTAGTAATCAAAAAGTATAAAAAAAAAAAAAAAAAAAAAAAAAAATCGATATATGCAAATTGTGTAATGCATTAAAAATGGTACCAAACCCACATCATACACACCAAAAAACATGCATCCACCTCTCTCACCACATACTCAAAAAGCACCTAACAAATATCATTATATAATGATTTAGTAGACAATAATCAAATAATCCAAAGATTCAAAAAATAAAAAATAATAATAACGGTGATCCTATGCATTGTGGAAAAATGGAAGTACAGAGACAAAAAGTTCAATATTTTGTGAGGCAAAATGAAAGCAAGCCATTGGCCATTCAATGGTAATTATCAATACTCCAAGGTGCAAGGTAAAGGAACAAACGGAGAGAGACATGTATCTCTGGTTGACTCATATTGTGAAACCTCCCAGAATGGTAAGGGAGAGATGAAATTGCATGGTCCAGAGGAGGATGAGTGTTCACCAAAACAAAGTCAATGACTGTCTAGAGCATATGTCTGTATGATTCCGAGATGGATTCTGTGAACATAACCTCCCTTGCACATCCCAGTGTACATTCAAATAAACCATTCCATTGGCTACCTTGGAAGAGTGTTCTCAAAGTATTTGGACAAGACCCATGGGTCACACAGTCAATGCCTGTGCTTGTGAAAACATGCATGTACGTTTTTACATCCAGTAGTTCATAGGAAAATAGACCCATATATTTTATGACGGAGAATGCACTTCTTGAATGCATGTTGCACCAACAGATCACCAATGGGGCAGGGAAAGAAGGTGGACACCAGATACGCCTGACCGGTTTAGTCAGGCACAGGCAAAATGGTGAGTGGCTTTGTCACCATGTGCTTAAATATTGTTTGAAAATGGCCGCCACGCCATGTTACATTCACACGTGCGCATTGGCACACAAAAAAGTGTGACTGTGCAAATTCACGCGCACGTGTTACATCAACACACTCCGTCGAGATAACGCCCTCGAGCATGCGCAAAAGCATGTGAAGTGATGGCGCTTCATTGGCCCAAATGCCAGTACTGCTTAAGGCAACCAGCGGGCGAAAAATAAAATAAAGAATAGAGTGTCAGGGCTGGGCTCAGCCCTTCCTTCTCAAAGCTGGCTGCTCAGCTGTCGGCTAATTGCCAGCTCCTATCTCTCCACAGTGACTCACCTGTTGATGCTATCCTGTTCGCCAGCCCTGCCTACTAAAGCCATCCAGTCCAGATGATCTCTGCATTTGCATTGGTTACATCTCTAGAGACGCTCTCCTGTGTTTCTGTTAAAGACTTGCTTGGCTGACATTCCTTCTGGCTCCAGATCCTGCTTGCTGTTCTACAACGCTCATCTCTGGCTCCCTGATGTTTTGGCTTGTCTGACTATCCATTCTGGTTCCTGAACTCTGGCTATGTTTTGACTATGTTTACTCTGTTCACCTTTTTTTATTATTATTAAACAATTGTGATTTAACTGTACTTCTGTCTCAGTCTGATTCATGGTTTCTGACATAGAGCAACATAAACACAAAAATAACAAAAATATAACAGAATATAGATATTTAGAAACTGTATCGCCATGTTCGACAAAGAGAAATTATATATATATCCATACATATGGTGACATGCCTACCCAACAATACATATCCTAACAAATTTGCATCAAACATTCATACCCATCCATTCAAAATGATATCCTACAACAAAATATGCCAGTGAGTATTCTATTATATAACATAATATTTACATAAAAGGGGGAAAGAGAAAAGAGAAAAAAAAAAAACAAAAACACAAACCTATTTCAAAAAAGGTACAAAACTAAGACTATTGTTTAATCCTGGTGGTTTGGTGGCCTCCAATTCCCATATCCATCGGGTTTCATGTTGGAGGACCATCTGATCAAAGTTGCTCCCTCTAGTGTCCCGGGGGACAACCTCAAGGACCCAAAACCTCAAACATCAAGGATCTCTTTTGTGTTCTAGGCAAACATGTCTAGCTATAGGGGCACATAAATGATATGTGGATATATCATATATATGATCATGGAAACAGTTGCGGATAGTTCTAATGGTTTTTCCAGAATAAAAAGAGTGACAGGAGCATAATATGACATATATAACTCCCATGGTATCACAATTGGCTCTCTGTCTGCATCCAAGTGTCACCCTCTATCATATATGGGCAGATCACACTATGTCCACATTTAGTCATACCCGCATTGGTAGAGTGACCCATTCGTTTCCATGAGATATCACTGTGCAACAGGAGGTCGTTTTTTGATTCATAAAATGTGAATTTATTATAGTCCAGTGAGTAATGTTATATATTTTTTGCAGTTCTTTGGTGGTGGAGTTTAAATCCATTTTTTTAACTCAGTCTCTCCACCTATATGCACCTTTGTAATTCCATTGTATTTAAAGGATTCTTTCAAAAGCTCTCACAGAAAAGATGGGATTGGTCAAACCAGCAAAGTTTATGGTAAACAATAAAAGGAATTTTGACATCTCAAATGTAAAGTGCAATCCTCAGCAACTTGAAAGTATATTTGTGTTTTTTATAGTGCACTAAAGTCAAAGTTGTCAGAGAAGAAACTAATCTTGGAATTAGCAGGTCACCCTCGAGCTCTGGTTCATCTGGAAGAAACAAAAGCAAGGTTAGTATCAATCTCTGAGAATGTTGAAGTCAAACAAGTAAACATGTTAGTAATGTCATGTTAGGCTCCACGTACACTAGCTTAGTAATTGGACAGGAGAGAAAGATTATTCTGATTGTGTGTACTGACATTAGAAAGCATGACTACATATGTCTAGATTTTCTGTCAAGACAATGTCACTTCATCTTTTCCAATGTACATCTTATATGTCTAACTTGTTTGCTTGTTTGGTTAGGTTTATTACTTCTAGGCAAAAAACTGGTGGTGGCTCAACAGCTCAAATGTTGATGCCCTTCATCCACGAAGAGACTGTGACAAGACTGGCCAAAGGTTTCAATACCTTACTCAACAAGAAAGGTAAGTACATTGTGTTAGCAAACATTCAATATGTTAAAAGCGGAGGTCCGCCCACCGCTGTTTCCATCAGCTATCGGGTGCATGACGCCTCCATTGCGAGTAAGGGGACCCAGCAGTGAAGCCTTACGGCAAGGGAGGATATGGGCCAAGGGAGGGGGAAGGAGTACAACGAGCAGAAGTTCCACTTTTGGGTGGAACTCCGCTTTAACTATTCATGCTCAATGTCTATTTGTGGCTCAACCTTTCCAGCTACCATCCTAAGTGAGGCCTTGCCAAGAAAGCCTAGGACAGCCAACAACTTGGTCATTGGTGGAATTGCATGACTACCCTGTGTGTGGGGCTCCATAAAAGCTTGCAATTTCCCAAACACCACCATAATCAGCTCCTTGGACAGGTGAAATTTAGTCAGCACTTCTGCTCTGTAAAATGATCAAGCAAGGTGCGCTGTTTGAATGAACGTAGACACACTATAACCACTCTTCTCCTTCTCCTTCTCCCCCTTTGAATAGCTTGACATTCCAACAAATTAGCCTCAAAAAGCTCAATTAGGGATGTAGGTGAGAGCAATGCTACGTCCAGGTGCCAAATATCAAATGCACATTTGATTGTGTTTTTTAAACACTTCCATGCCCTGTCCATTGAGGTGTGGTGGCTCCTTAGCAAACTAAAGTCATCCATTCCTTAAATTCCGCATGCCTGGACCACTACTTATTTACCGCATGTATTTATTTCCTTTTGTGAATTGACTTTAACCCCATTTTATGCGGTATTTACAGAGCATTTTGGGATTTTGAGGTAAATACCGCATAAAGGGATAATAAATTGCTTTTTTTAGCATCGCATATACTTGGGAAAATTGTGTCAGATGACCTAAATACCGCATGCAATCTGCTTTATTAAATTGAACCCAATGTTACCAATAACAATTCTTTGCCTATACAACCAATTTAACCGACCACTCAATTTTTATTGCACCTATACCTAGAAGGAACTTATCACTTTCCATGCAAAGTGACAGATTCTTCCAATAACATCCACATCCTACTACTGACACCCATCTTTGTAGCTGATCTTTTCACCTTCCAGGCCTGAGCAGCCAAAAGTCAGGCTCAAGCACTGTCCTCAGACCTGCCAAGTCAAAATACAAAAATAATTAACCTAAAAGGTGCGCAAAACCAATATCTCTGTAGTGATCAATACAAAAAATGTGTAAAAATAAAGTTAAAGCGGACCTTCAGTCATTTTTTCAACTTTCCATACATTAAATCTTTTGCCCTTGTTGTTTTAACTTTGGATAGTAAAACATTTTTTTCTGCCAGTAAATACCTTATACAGCCCATTTCCTGTCTCTTGTCTGGTAAAAAGCCTAGGCTTATGACATCATGCACAGACCTCTCTCTCACTCTCGTGAGAGTTTGCCTGGAAGGGAGGGAGGATGAGTCAAAAGAGGGCCAATGAGAGCTGCAGAGCTGGAGGTGTGCCTCTGTGTCTGTAAATCCAGGAAGTGAACAGGCAGCAGCTTCAGCTTCCCACAGTTAAAATGGCTGCCGCCAGACTTGCCAGCATATTTGGCAAGTACAGAATCACAGTATATATATATATATATATATATATATATATATATATATATGAAAAGTGGTTGGAGAGAAGCTTCAGAAAGGCAAAGATGCTTTTATTATAAATTATGTGAGCAGACTACAGTTCCTCTTTAAAGCGTAACTCCGCTTTTGTTGAGAAAAAAACTTTCCCCCTGGGTGATCTATGTGCATTACAAGGATTATAACAACCTTTGTTGCAGATTCCTACCTTTTGTTATTCTGAAGAAATCTATATGTGTTTGTCTGTGCCTCTGTGCTGAGTGGGTCTAATGGGAGTGGTTTCATAATTATCAGTCAGCTGCGGCAGCTGCAGAGCACTAATGAGGAAAGCTGCTGGCCCTATATCCCTTTAGACATGTTCCTATTGGAAATATCTCACCAAAAATTTTGTTGCAGGGGATGCCTGAAATCTGACTTGTATCTTAGGCATACTTCTGGGAAAATTGGTGAGCCAATCACACAAGCAGGAAATTATGTTTCTGGGGAGTGGTCAGTACACATTCTGTGTACAGAACAAATCCAGGTAGCCATATTGCTTTGCATTTATAGAAAATTACAGCGGCTGCAGATTGAAAAGGAAAAGTGATTTTTAATAACATTCAATTACAATATGACTTGTATCGCAATTGTACACGCTATATTATTTTTTCTTTATTTGCCTTTTTTTTTTCCCCACGAAAGTGGAGTTACCTTTAACCAATATGAAATCATAACGAACAATGCACATCAAATAAAAAGTGAAATAGCAGAAGAGACAGGAATAACAAAGAGCAAAGAAACAAGGTACTGGATACAGGGTAAGAGCACGATCAAGTAATAAAAAGTGGTGTTCCGGCCGAAATTATACTTTTTAAATAAAAATACCCCTATAATACACAAGCGTTATGTATTCTAGTAAAGTTAGTCTGTAAACTAAGGTCTGTTTTGTTAGTTTATAGCAGTAGTTTGTTATTTTATAAACTTACAGCAGGCTGTGGCCATCTTAAGTGTGGGCATCTGAAGCCAGACTGTATTTCTTCCTGGATCTCATCCTTGCAGATCTCTCACATGCTCAGTGCAGCACAAGCAGTGTAATAGGTTTCAGGTCAGGTTTCCATCGCAACGGCAGTGTCAGAGGAAGTTGCCGCCCCTTCCCAGAAGGCATTGCAAACAGGAAATGATGCGATGGGTCACGGCCAGGGAGGAGGAAGTGAAAAATGAATACAGCAGATATACAGTAGGTGATGAGAAAAAAAAATAAAAAAAATATCCAATTTGTTTATAGTGCACAGTTTAGTGAGGGATGCTGAAGAGTTGTAAATGTGGGTGGAACTCCACTTTAATGGCAACAGAGTCTGGAAGCAGCATGGCAAACAGAGTAAAAGGTAGGAGCAGCCAAAACACTGAGGCAAAGAGCCATAGCAGTGGAACGTAAACAGTAACTCCACTTTCATGGGGGGGGAAAAAATAGCAAAGAAAGAAAAAATAATATAGCATATACAATTGTGACACACGTCATATTGTAATTGAATGTTATTAAAAATTACCTTTCCTTTTCAATCTGCAGCCACTGTAATCTTCTGAAAATGCAATACAATATGGCTACCTGGAGGTGTTGTGTACACAGTGTGCATACAGAACGCCCCACAGAAACATAGTTTCCCGCTTGTGTGATTGGCTCACTGATTTTCCCAGAAGTTTGCACTAAGGCTGGGTTCACACTGCTGCGGTGGCAGACATCGTATGTGATTCGCAGCGCACTGCTGTTCACATCACATGCGATGTCTGTGCTGTGCGATATCAGCCATACAGATAGTATGGCTGATATCGCACCGCATTCGGTCCAAACTCGCACAGGACCCTTTTTTTTTGTTCGGACCAGAATCGGATCGCATGGGTGTTCACACCTATGCGAACCGAAAATGTCCGAATTGTCAGTTCGCAGTGCGATATGCGGGCTGAACTGGGGTGTCATTAACATTGTATGACACTCCCCAGCAGTTCGCATATGGCAGTGTGAACTGCCATGGGAGTTGGTGCAATGCGGGAACCCGCAGTAAATTCGCTGCGTTCCCGCACCGCAGCAGTGTGAACCCAGCCTCAGACATAGGTCATATTTCAGGCACCCCCTGCAACAAAAATGTAATTTTTTGGTGAGATACTTCCAATAGGAAATCACGTCTAAAGGGATGCAGGCCCAGCAGCTTTCCTCATTAGAGCTCTGCAGGTGGGCTTTTCAGCTCGAGGAAAAAAATAAATAAATAAATAGAACATGCTCCATTTTACCTGCACTGGATTGTACTGGAACGCAGTAAAATGCATCGAAAACGCACTGGACCCTAGTATAGTGGAGAAAAAAACGGAAAAAAGAAAAAAAAAAGTACACGGAATGAATCCGGAAAGGCATCAAAAATGCACAAAAAACACACCGGAACACATCAAAAACGTGTTAAAAATGCACATGCAGAAACGCATCCAGAACAGATCTGGAGTGAGTTTTTGTGGTGTGAACCAGCCCTAACTCTTTAAATACCCTCTCAGCAGGTGTAGCCGGGTGGAGCTGATTGCTAGAGCCTACTGACTGCTGGGAGACACCTGCTGACGGACATGAAAACTGCAGTTTTTCGCCCACGGAAGCACAGTGCCACCAACAGGTGAACCAGATCGTGACAGGTTTGTTTTTGCGTAACAGGTAAAAATTCTGCGCTCACCCAATCACCTGATGAATTTCAGGTGATATAACTGATGTGCTCAAAAAACAAATAGTGAGTATTTAATAAATCTGATGTAACAGTATGTACTCAAACCTAATATGAATGTACCAACAATTGTGCAGCAATCTAAAGGAATTAATACTTAATTCATAAACAATACATATAAACAGGGGCGTTGCTAGGTCAACAAAAGATCTGGGGCTAGAGCCCATAGCAGCGTAGTAAAGAAAGTCATAGGCTTGGGCGGTCATACAAAAGGATATAATATATGTGTGTGTGTGTGTGTATATCCCCAGAGAGCCCCCCCTTACATCAGGGTTCCCAGAGAACCCCCCTTACATTAGGGTCCCCAGAGAGCCTCCCCCTTAAATCAGGGTCCCCAGAGAGCCTCCCCCTTAAATCAGGGTCCCCAGAGAGCCTCCCCCTGCATCAGGGTCCCTAGAGAACCCCCCACTTACATCAGGATCCCCAGAGAGCCTCCGCTCCACTTGGGGACCCCTGCAGAGGCTCGGGGCTATGGGTCCCAGATTCGGGGCTATAGCCCCAAAAGCCACCCCCTAGCGACGCCACTGCATATAAAACAAAAAAGATGTACAAATTGCAAATAAATAATCAAGTGATTGAACACTGAATAAGAATCAATATAACAACTAATTCTAAATATGGTGAAAAACGTGACACTTTGTGTTTATCTCCAAATATAAAACTAAAAAGAGGGGGGGGGGGGGAACACAAAAAAAAGCAAATAGTGAAATGTTCTTTTGAAAAAATGTGTGTATATATAAATTTTAGTCCTGCAAAAACAGTGTTTTAGCAGTGTTTAGAAACACATATCATTAAGAGGATAAAAAACATCCAAAAGGTGCTGTTATAATTCTGACAACTATCAAAGGTGTAGCAGTCTCCAGAGTGCAGCGCTATTCACTTGTCAGACAGCCTGCATATGTGGGCTAATCCATACATATCAAATATCATGCATTTGACCATATATCAGTTTCAACACTTCCAATGTTATACCCCGTTCAAGAGAGAGAGTGATATAGACAGCTGGATGGCCCCTTACTGGGAATGGTGGACTACTATCATGGGAGTCAAACTCGCCTTGTGCCAAGAGAGAAAAACGGCTTCAGATGTCCATACCATTTATTATTCATTTGCAATTTGCGCATCTTTTTGTTTTATAGGTTTGTTTTTGCAGCTGGAACAAGGCTTTCACGCTGGAGCGGTGCGCTGGCAGGATGCTAAAAAAAGTCCAGCAAGCAGCATCTTTGGATCGGTGAAGGAGCGGTGTACACACCGCTGCAGCAGTGCTTTGCAGGTCGTTTTAACCCTTTTTTGGGTGCTAGGGGGGGGTTAAAACCACCCCGCTAGCGGCCGAAAACCCCCGCAAAAACTACGGTAAAGCACCGCTAAAAATAGCTGCGTTTTACGGCCGACGGTGCCGACGCCCCAGTGTGAAAGGGGCCCAACTCTATAAGGATGCAGCAGCTGTATAAACACAGCCACACGTCCTAATTTAATAATTGTGCAAGCGTGGGTGAGTGGTTCCAAATACACACTGTCAGTGTTTGGAGGCCATACATGTGCACCCACACGCCTGTCAAATTAGAACCTGAAGCGGGGTTCGTACAGCTGCTGCATGCAGGCGTATTGCCTGCACACAGCAATATCCACATTAAAAAAAAAATTTAAAAAAATCACACTGTACAGGCCACAGCACCCATGTGAATGAGCCCCAAGACCTCATTTACACGCAGAGCTTTATTTATTAACTTAATACAGTTTTATCTTTTAGACTTAGCAGGAATTATGTAAGTTATGTTATGTTTGTGTCCGCTAATAATGATTTTAGTGTATTTTTTGGGAAAACATAATTTTTATATTTTGGGTCAGGCCTTTCAGGTAGGCTGTATGGGGTCCCAGGATTTCAAACAGTAGCCCTGCTAAAAAGTGTATATTGATTGGTTTTGTGAAAGTTATAGCGTCTACAAACTATGGTATATATACTGGAATTCTTTTTTTTATTACTAAAAATGGTCATCAGCAACTTATACTGAGACTGTGAGTGCGGCAGACAATCTGACACTAACTGACACTGGATAGGAACTGACAAAGGCTGGCCATACATTATACAATTCTTGTACAATTTTCCTTTAGATTTACCTAAACCATATAATATGAAGGGAAACCTAAACACTTTCAACTTGTATACAATCTAAAGGAAATTGAATAAGAAAATTGTATAATGTATGACCAGCTTAACTGACATCACCCCACTGACACTAATACAGTGCCTTGAAAAAGTATTCATACCCCTTGACATTTTCCACATTTTGTCATGTTACAACCAAAAACGTAAAATGTATTTTTTTGGAATTTTCTGACCAACACAAACTGGTACATAATTGTGAAGTGGAAGGAAATTGATAAATGGTTTTCAAAATTTTTTACAAATAAATATGTGAGAAGTGTCGGGTGCATTTGTATTCAGCCCCCCTGAGTCAATACTTTGTAAAATCACCTTTCGCTGCAATTACAGCTGCAAGTCTTTTTGGGTATGTCTCTCTACCAGCTTTGCACAACTAGAGTGACATTTTTGCCTATTGTTTTTTGTCTATTATTATTATACAGGATTTATACCTGTATAGCCCCAACAGTTTGCACAGCACTTTACAACATGAGGGCAGACAGTACACTTACAATACAAATCAATACAGAAGGCATCAGAGGGCCCTGCTCGTTAGAGCTTACAATCTAGAAGGGAGGGTCAAGTGGAAACAAAAAGTAATAACTGTGGGGGGGGGGGGGTTGGGGGTGAGCTGATGGAGAAAATGAAAATACAGTTGTTAGGTGTCGGTAGGGCAGGCTTCTCTGAAGAGAAGAGTTTTCAGGGATCGTCTAAAACCTAATAGCAGGGACGTCACTAGGGGGTGGCTTTTGGGGCTATAGCCCCGAATCTGGGGCCAATAGCCCCGAGTCTCCAAAGGGGTCTCCAAAGGGGAGGGGAGGCTCTCTGGGGACCCTTATGTAAGTGGGGGCTCTCTGGGGACCCTGATGCAAGGGAGAGGCTCTCTGGGGCCCTTATTTTAAGGCAGAGGTTCTCTAAGTACCCAGATTTAAGGGGGAGGCTCTTTGGGGACCCCAAAGTAAGGGGGGCTCTCTGGGAACCCTGATGTAAATGGGGGGCCCTCTGGGTTCCCTGATGAAAGGGGGAGGCTCTCTGAGGACTCTTATGTAAGGAGGAGGTTCTCTGGGGACCCTGATGTAAGGGGGGCTCTCTGGGGACCCTGATGTAAGTGGGGGGCTCTCTGGGGATATATATATATATATACACACACACGTATATTACTGTATATACATGTGTATGCCCGCCCAAGAGTATGACTTTCTTTACTACGCTGCTATGGGCTCTAGCCCCAGATCTTTTGTAGACCTAGCAACGCCCCTGCCTAATAGAGTAGGAGATAAGCGGACAGATTGGGGTAAGGCATTCCATAGGATTGGAGAGGCTTTGGAAAAGTCCTGGAGGCGAGCATGGGAGGAGGTGACAAGGGAGCTGGGGAGCAGGAGGTCTTGAGAGGAATGAAGAGAACGAGTAGGTTGGTATTTAGAGACTAGGCTAGTGATGTAGAGTGGGGCAAAAAAGTATTTAGTCAGCCACCAATTGTGCAAGTTCTCCCACTTAAAAACATGAGAGAGGCCTGTAATTGTCATCATAGGTTTTCCCTTAACTATGAGAGACAAAATGTGGAAACAAATCCAGACAATCACATTGTCTGATTTTTGAAAGAATTTTTTTTCAAATTAAAAATAAATAGGTATTTGGTCACCTACAAACAAGCAAGATTTCTGGCTCTCACAAACCTGTATCTTCTTCTTTAACCACTTAACAACCGGCCCATAGCAAAATGACGACTACAGGGCAGTTTAACTCTGGGAGGGCGTCCAGGGACGTCCTCCCAGAATTCTGCTCTCGCGCGCCCCCTAGGGCGCGCACTCGAGAGCATCCGTGACCGCCGGGTCCAGAGGATCCGGCGCATCACAGATCCCGGTAAATGGCCGCTGATCGCGGACGTTTACCATGTGATCGCTCCGTCAAATGACGGAGCGATCACATGTAAACAAACCGGTGTCATCTGATGACGCCGGTTCCTCTCCTCCCCTCCTGTGTACCAATCGGTACACAGTGACCGGAGAGGCGGATGAATGGATGGCTGCAGCGTTGTGAGCTGCATCTGTAGTGCCCACAGCGCTGCACAGAGACATCCAGCCATCCATCCATCCATGCTCAGCCATCCCTACTACTCTGCATGCCCTGCAATGCTGTGCAATACTCTGCAATTCCCTCTGCAATGCCCCACAATACTCTGCCATACCCTGCAATACTCTGCCATACCCTGGAATACCCCGCAATACTCTGCCATACCCTGGAATACCCCGCAATACTCTGCCATACCTTGGAATACCCGCAATATTCTGCCATACCCTGCAATACCCCGCAATACTCTGCCATACCCTGCAATACCCCGCAATACTCTGCCATACCCTGCAATACCCCGCAATACTCTGCCATACCCTGCAATACCCCGCAATACTTTGCCATACCCCAAAATACCCCGCAATACTCTGCCATACCCTGCAATACCCTGAAATACCCCGCAATACTCTGCCATACCCCGCAATACTCTGCCATACCCTGCAATACTCTGCCATACCCTGCAATACTCTGCCATACCCTGCAATACTCTGCCATACCCTGCAATACTCTGCCATACCCTGCAATACCCCGCAATACTCTGCCATACCCTGGAATACCCTGAAATATCCCGCAATACCCAGCCATACTCTGCAATAATCAGTGATACCCAGCCATACTCTGCCATACTCTGCCATACCCAGCCATGCTCTGCAATACCCCGCAAAAATCTGTAATACTCTACCATAACCCGCAATACTCTGCCATACCCAGCTATACTCTGCAATACCCCGCAATACCCAGCCATACTCTGCAATACTCGGTGATACCCAGCCATACTCTGCAATACTTGGTGATACCCAGCCATACTCTGCAATACTTGGTGATACCCAGCCATACTCGCCGATACTCTGCAATACTTGGTGATACCCAGCCATACTCTGCCATACCCTGGAATACCCCGCAATACTCTGCCATACCCTGGAATACCCCGCAATACTCTGCCATACCCTGGAATACCCCGCAATACTCTGCCATACCCTGGAATACCCCGCAATACTCTTCCATACCCTGGAATACCCCGCAATACTCTGCCATATCCTGGAATACCCCGCAATACTCTGCCATACCCTGGATTACCCCGCAATACTCTGCCATACCCTGGAATACCCCGCAATACTCTTCCATACCCTGGAATACCCCGCAATACTCTGCCATACCCTTGAATACCCCGCAATACTCTGCCATACCCCAAAATACCCCGCAATACTCTGCCATACCCCGCAATACTCTGCCATACCCTGAAATACCCCGCAATACTCTGCCATACCCCGCAATACTCTGCCATACCCCACAATACTCTGCCATACCCCGCAATACTCTGCCATACCCCGCAATACTCTGCCATACCCCGCAATACTCTGCCATACCCTGGAATACCCCGCAATACTCTGCCATACCCTGGAATACCCCGCAATACTCTGCCATACCCCAAAATACCCCGCAATACTCTGCCATACCCCGCAATACTCTGCCATACCCTGAAATACCCCGCAATACTCTGCCATACCCCGCAATACTCTGCCATACCCCGCAATACTCTGCCATACCCCGCAATACTCTGCCATACCCCGCAATACCCCGCAATACTCTGCCATACCCCGCAATACTCTGCCATACCCCGCAATACTCTGCCATACCCCGCAATACTCTGCCATACCCTGGAATACCCCGCAATACTCTGCAATCCCCTCAAATATCCCGCAATACCCAGCCATACTCTGCAATACTCAGTGATACCCAGCCATACTCTGCCATACCCAGCCATGCTCTGCAATACCCCGCAAAAATCTGCAATACTCTGCCATAACCCGCAATACTCTGCCATACCCAGCCATACTCTGCAATACCCCGCAATACCCAGCCATACTCTGCAATACTCGGTGATACCCAGCCATACTCTGCCATACCCAGTCATACTCGGCGATACTCTGCAATACCCAGCCATGCTCAGCCATACCCAGCCATGCTCAGCCATACCCAGCCTCTGTATGCTGTGGAAGTCTCACACATGTGGTATCGCCGTGCTCAGGAGGAGTAGGAGAATCTATTTTGGGGTGTAATTTTTGGTATATACATGCTATGTGTTAGAAATATTGTATAAATGGACAACTTTGTGTTAAAAAAAAAAAAAAAGCGTTTTAACCACTTCCCGCCTTCCGTCATACGACGTCCTTGACTTTGTGCGGGGATATCTGAATGATGGGTACAGCTACAGGCATCATTCAGATATCATATTTTTCAGCCGGCGATTCCCTATACCATGAGAACGATCATAGCGGCTGTTACACTGCTTGATCGTTCTTATGGGAGGCGAGAGGGGACGTCCCCCCTCCCGCCGCCCTCCTGTGCTTCTACCGACTCACCGCTACGATCGAAGCCAGGATGTTTTTTTGTTTTTTTTATTTCAGGAACAGCCTAGAGGTGAGATGTGGGGTCTTATTGACCCCATATCTCACTGTAAAGAGGACCTGTCATGCCATATTCCTATTACAAGGGATGTTTACATTCCTTGTAATAGGAATAAAAGTGATCAAAAAAATTTTTTTTTTGGAAAAAAGTGTCAAACTAAAATAATTAAAGTAAAATGAACAATAAAAAAAAAAAAATTTTTTTAAAGCGCCCCTGTCCGTGTGCTCGCATGCAGAAGCGAACGCATACGTAAGTCCCGCCCACATATGAAAACGGTGTTCAAACCACACATGTGAGGTATCGCTGCGATCAGTAGAGCGAGAGCAATAATTTTGGCCCTAGACCTCCTCTGTAACTCAAAATTTGTAACCAGTAAAAAATTTTAAAACATCGCCTATGGGGATTTTTAAGTGGCGAAGTTTGGCACCATTCTACAAGCGTGTGCAATTTTGAAAGGTGACATGTTAGGTATCTATTAACTTGGCGTAACTTCATCTTTCATATTATGCAAAAACATTGGGCTATCCTTACTGTTTTGTTTTTTTTTAAAGCAAAAAACATTTTTTTTTCCAAAAAAAACGCGTTCGAAAAATTGCTGCGCAAATATCGTGCGAGATAAAAAGTTGCAATGACCGCTATTGTATTCTCTAGGGTCTTTGCTAAAAAAACATATATAATGTTTTGGGGTTCTATGTAATTTTCTAGCAAATAAATGATGATTTTTACATGTAGGAGAGAAATGTCAGAATTGGCCTGGGTGCTCCAGAACGCCTGAAGGTGCTCCCCTGCATGTTGGGCCTCTGTATGTGGCCATGCTGTGTAAAAGTCTCACACATCTGGTATCGCCATACTCGGGAGTAATAGCAGAATGTGTTTTGGGGTGTAATTTGTGGTATGCATATGCTGTGTGTGAGAAATAACCTGCTAATATGACAATTTTGTGAAAAAAAAAAACGAAAAAAAAAAAACTTGATTTTGCAAAGAATTGTGGGAAAAAATGACAACTTCAAAAAACTCATCATGCATCTTTCTAAATACCTTGGAATGTCTTCTTTCCAAGAAGGGGTCATTTGGGGGGTATTTGTACTTTTCTGGCATGTTAGGGTCTCAAGAAATGAGATAGGCTGTCAGTACTTCAGGTGTGATCAATTTTCAGATATTGGCACCATAGCTTGTGGACGCTATAACTTTCACAAAGACCAAATAATATACACTAATTTGGGTTATTTTTACCAAAGATATGTAGCGGTATAAATTTTGGCCAAAATATATAAAGAAAAATTACTAATTTTCAAAATTTTATAACAGAAACGAAGAAAAATTTATTTTTTTACAGATTTTTCGGTCTTTTTTCTTTTATAGCGCAAAAAATAAAGAACCCAGTGGTGATTAAATACCACCAAAAGAAAGCTCTATTTGTGTGAAAAAAAGGACAAAAAAATCATATAGATACAGTGTTGCATGACTGAGTAATTGTCATTCAAACTGTGAGAGCACCAAAAGCTGAAAATTGGTCTGGTTATTAAGGGGGTTTAAGTGCCCAGTGGTCAAGTGGTTAAGAGGATTGCATCAGTTCAGATTCTTCTCTCTTTATCTGATGCAGTTACGATCTGGGCTGGCACTCTTTGTATGCTGGAAGCCAAGTTCTGTGGTGTGGGCCAACTTGGAGCAGCGTTTTGTTTGTTTCACACATTCGAGTTGGATGGGGAAAGCCTCCCCGCTATGCTATTGTATTCTGAAAGCGGGGACTCCTACACGAGCAGAATACACTGTTCATGAACATAAACTTGGAACAAATGGGAGAATGCCATAGATCAGGGGTGTCAAACTCAATTTCATCGTGGGCCACATCAGCATTATGATTGCTCTCAAAAGGGCCGGTTGTATCTGTAAGATTAGATGTCCAGCGCATCCCCTCCCCTTACATTAGATGTCAAGAGCCACCCCACGATTAGAATTCGAGTCCCCTATTCTCCCTTACATCATAGTGCACCCCCTTTTCTTATGCTGCTGCTGGGAAGAAGCTGGATGCATTGCTTGAAAGCAAAAGGTAAGGGTCCGGGGGGTGGCTGGAGCTCTACTGCAGCTGCAGGAGAGGTGCGAGGGCCACATGAAATGGTCTGGAGGGCCGGATTCGGCCCGCGGGCCTTGTGTTTGACACCTGTGCCATAGATGGATTGAAATTTAGTTCAACCAGCCGAATTTCAATCCATTGATGGTCAGCTTTAGGACAGCCTTGATGAGGCAGCGCGACTTCCACATAACATTTGCAAATGTTGTAAAACTAAAACCTTTAACATAAAGTTTAATGCTAATTGTTAGACCGGTGCAAATGAATGTAACAAACTGTACTGATAATACTGAGTCCTGTGGACAGTAAACAGTGATATAATGCTTTTGCACAGTACGAAAAATAAATATCACATGTCTATATGACCCTATTTACACAACCTTTGTATTTTCCAGATCTTTATGGCTTTTAAAGTACTGTTCTAATTTCCCTATATACTCTCTTGCTTTGTACAGTTGTTGCACAATACCTTCGCTTGTAATGTATGGACATATATTTAGCAAATCCTAGCACTGCCTTCTTGGGCCAGCCCATGAGATCATATGACTGCTCTATGAGACACAAAGGCCTTTGCTGGGTTTGACGATAAGGAACTGAAACGCAGCTGTACAATGTACTAGCCAGTTACAGCAAACAAAGAGGTAGGGTGAAGGAGACATAGAAGGAAGTACAAGCTGATATTTAGGACAGTAGAAGTCATCGAAGAATCATGACCTTCATCCCCAGCTTCTCTTCAGAGACCTGGATCCTAATAGCCTTATTTTGGGTTCTCTTTTTAATGTGAGTATAATATAGCCTGACATACACAATGTACACATTAGTATGCTATACATACAAGGCGTATGATTTAGTTACAACATTACCCGTGTACATATATGAGACCGCACACTTCCTATACAGATACAAGTATACTTAACAACAGCCTATGTATTTATTAACCACTTAAGGACCAGCCTCGTTTTGGATTTTAGGTGTTTACATGTTTAAAACAGGTTTTTCTGCTAGAAAATTACTTAGAAACCCCAAACATTATATATGGTTTTTCTTCTAACACCCTAGACAATACAATGGCGGTCATTGCAATACTTTTTTTTGCACCGTATTTGCGCAGCGGTCTTAAAAGCGCACTTTTTTTGGAAAAAATTCACTTTTTTGAATAAAAAAAATAAGACAACAGTAAAGTTATCCCAATTTTTTTTACATTGTGAAATATAATGTTACGCCAAGTAAATTATTACCCAACATGTCATGCTTGAAAATTGCGCCCGCTCGTGGAATGGCGTCAAACTTTTACCCTCAAAAATCTCCATAGGCGATGTTTAAAAAATTCTACAGGTTGCATATTTTGCGCTACAGAGGAGGTCTACTGGTCGCTGTGATACCTCACATGTGTGGTTTGACCACCGTTTTCATATGCGGGCGCTACTCGCATATGCGTTCGCTTCTGCGCGCAAGCTTGTCGGGACAGGGGGGTTTTAAAAAAAAATTTTTTTATTTTTATTATTTATTTTACAATATTTTATTTATTTTTACACTGTTTAAAAAAAAAAAATTGTATCACTTTTATTCCTATTACAAGGAATGTAAACATCCCTTGTAATAGAAAAAAGCATGGCAGGACCTCTTAAATATGAGATCTGGGGTCAAAAAGACCTCAGATCTCATATTTACACTGAAATGCAATAAAAAAAAAAAGTCATTTAGAAAAATGACATTTGAAAAAATATGCCTTTAAGAGGCGTGGACGGAAGTGACGTTTTGACGTCGCTTCCGCCCAGCAGTGTCATGGAGACGAGTGAGCACCATCTTAGTCTCACTCGTCTCCAGACACACCAGAGAGCAGGATGCGATCGCCTCCGCCGCTACCGACGGCTCCGGTAAGCGGCGGAGGGCACCGGATCACGGTGGGAGGGGGGGCCCCCTCTCCCGCCACCGATAAAAGTGAATCCGAATCCGAATCCGCCACAGGGACCACTTTTATCTGAAAGCCGGCCGCCGCACGAAAACGGGGATACCGGGGTTATGGCAGCTAGCTGCTGCCATAACAACGATATCCCCGTTCAAAGTTTGGACGTACATCGTCGTGCGGTGGTCGGGAAGTGGTTAACTGTCAGTAGACGTTGTGCAAATACATTTCTCATAATGATGTGATTTCCTAAATTAGGTAACCAGGTTCAGGAAATAAAAGAGACTTGTACACCTGTCTTGCAGGCTTCTATTGTATTATATTAAATGAATGTAATGAAGTGAAAGAATTAAAGATATTTTGCTACAAAAGAGTTTTTAAAACTGATATGGTGAAACCCTGGGCTATATCATAGACACAGGAGTTATTTAAAAAATGCTGGATAAGTGATTGTGTTGATAATTATACACTACGGTATATCAACTTACTGACACATCTATACTTTGTTAGGCTGAAATAAAATGATTGTGCCCTAGGTTACTTATAATATGCATTGGCTGTTATGAGCTGCATAGTTTCTGGAACACAGATTCAAGAATAACTACATTTTATTTCTGGATAAGGCTTCATGTACACGGGACGTTGTTCAACCTCTCCTGAACGATTTAACTTGACAGCTAGAAACTGGCGTCTAATAACGGCAGTTTAGCCGCGTTTAGTCACGTTTAGCCGCATTTGCGTCTAGAAGCGTTTGAAAAGAATATATATATATATTTTCAAAATAGCCAAAAACAAAAAATGGCTGTAAACGAAACGCGGCTAAACGCAAGTTACCGCATTTAGCCACGTTTGAAATGCCTCTAAACACAGCTTTTGAATGCATTTTTTTGGGTTCCAAAAAAAGCCTCTAAACAAAACTGCTTAGAAATGACTATAAGCGTCCCTGTGTACGTGTACTGATAAGATAACATAGAGGAGAGTTTCGGAGCAGTTGAAAAAAATGCCCAACTGCTCCTAAACGTCCGTTTACCAGCAGCAGTGTACATGAGGCCTAAGGGTAGAGCTATACCCCTTATATCTTCCTACATGCTTCAGTCTTGATTGCTAATTTAATTAAAGGCATTTAGTAAGGTATTTGAATATGGGGTAATTGGCAGTGCGTGTGCCAAGTGGGCAAAACATGACAGAAATGCCCCATCAGAATGGACCAATATTGGGGAAACATATTTGGGGCAGTTCCATAAAGCATTTGAGTTACTGTAAATTTCCAGTGGTGTAAAGATAGTCAGCAACTTTGCGCTAAATTCACAAAATCCATGCAAAATTTATATTTTTATTACCAATGTGTGCAAAAAATTCTTGCAGTTCTTACTTGCAACACTTTTACTGTCTGTCCCGATTGTTGTGACAAATTCATAAAGAATTCAGATTCTGTCAAATTTATAGAGTGTGGAAAAAAAAAAAAATTAGTGCAATAGATGTCACAACTTGTGACAGATTTGTGTACAGGTCCATAAAGTACAGTATATTAATCTGCCGCAGAGCTGTCTCAGAAAAAATATCTCTGCACACAATACTTAGATGGATCAAATCTCAGCAGGTTCAGCAGGGACGGGCCAAGATTCGATCCATCTATGGGCAGGCTGGTTGTACCCAAGACATTCCATCAATCAACCTGGGCACAGCCAGCCTGTTGAATTGTATCCATGTGATCACTGCCAGTGGCTATAGCCATCAGCAGTAATCATTGTGTTCTGTCAACAGGGAAGGTTCCCCGCCGGCAGAACACAATAGCGTTGGGGTTTCCCCCATCAACTCTGATTGTGTTGCTGGGGGAATTGTGCGTGGTGGAAGGAAACAAAATTGCATAATCTATGGGTTGCTTTACACATGCAATACATTTTCTCAACATAGGAGAGGTCTTATTTACTCCCACTTTCCTTTTTACTAATATGGTGTATTTCTATATGTAAGTATTTCTTTATGAATTTTATTATAACAATAGGGACAGACAGTAATAATTTGGCAACTGAGAACTACTTGAATGTGTTGCACATGTCAGTGCTAACAATGAAAATGTTGCAGGGATTCATAATTTGACACAAGGCATGCAATTACATCCACACCTCCAGGAATATGTTGCACATGCGTTAATGAATTGCCCTCTTTATGTTGGTCATGCAAGAAATCCCCAGCACTAGTAATAAAACTCTTTTACTACATCAAATAGCAAACAACCAACATGATAGTTCAAGAGCACACAGGGCCTCAATTAAGTGAAAAAGACATTTCCGTTAAAAGGTATGCAGCCTAAACTAAGACTTTTATGTGAATATGGTATAGTAGTATAGTATAAACGCATATCTAAACCTAAAAGCAAAAATGTTTAGCAGCTCTTAGATGTGGTGACAACATTAGTTTTCATATGTCAGCCTAAAACAGTTTTAGCACGTACAGAAATTACCCGTTGATCTTGCCTGAGCCCGGGTTCACACTGCAATGGGCTGCGGATCGCACAGGAGCGCTGTGCGTCCCTGTTCCCCGTTTCAGGGACGAATCAGGGCCGATTCTATGCCTAAATTCGGCCCTGAAACGCAGCCAAAGACGCACAGCGTTTTTGTGCAGTGCGCTCCGCAGCTGCCCCGGAGATATGTAAACCGGCTCCATAGGGAGCCAGTCACATTCTCGTGCTATGCGAATTAGATGTGCGGAAACGCACATCTAATTTGCATAAGTGTGAATCCGGGCTGAACAGCAGTGCCCTTGTCTCATTCTCGAACCGGCCGGTAATGGGCAGGCTGAATGTGCCAAGTTGATAGATTCTCTTGAGATCATCGCCTGCAGCTGCTAGCAATAATTACTATCTTCTCCTGGAGGGCCCCCCACCAGGACAAGACAATTGCTTCTTCCCCTATCAACACTGTCTGTAGCAACACCACAGGTTGCTGGAAAGAATTTTGCATGGTCTCATTAAACCACCTTGTATTGGAATTGAGCAAAGGCAGATATGTTTAGTCCAGCCTGTGTGAAATCCATGACACCTTCCATAGATACATTGGAGAGAAGAGTGTAGACATGTGGGGCAGGAAGTGTGTTATTTGCAGCATTACTTGGTAAAAAAAAAAAAGCCTTGAAAGAAGAAAAGGAATGCAGCCACCACATCCAAGGATTAGTAAACTGCAAAAGATTACATAATTTTTGGGGGGTTTTATTTATGCTTCAACATTAACTAAGCTATGCAAATCTATGCTATATTTTGATATTTCGAGAGAGTAGTACAAACTGACACTATGGATTCTAAATAGTGTTTTTGTAGTATTATTTTATGTTGCATAATTTTCTATTTACTTGTACATTATATGTATAATTTATATTTTTTACTATATTTCTTTTTTCTACTCAGTTATGGTGTATGGCCATATGGAATATTTAAGAAGTTAAAAGTTCCAGGTCCCTATCCAGTTCCATTTATTGGAACATTTCTTGGATATAGAAATGTAAGTATGTGATTTTATCAGAGACCCCAAATTCACAATCTTTATCTACTTGAGAGTCACATTTAGTCTTATGCCGTGTACACACGGGCGGACTTTTCGACCGGACTGGTCCGACGGGACAATCCGACCATGTGTGGGCTTCATCGGACCTTCAGCAGACTTTTTCGGACGAAAATCAGACAGACTTTAGATTTGAAACACGTTTCAAATCTTTCCGACGGACTCGAGTCCGGTCGAAAAATCAGATCGTCTGCATGTTAGCCTGACGGACGAAAACCGATGCTAGGGCAGCTATTGGCTACTGGCTATCAACTTCCTTATTTTAGTTCGGTCTTACGTCATCACATACGAATCCCTTGGACTTTGGTGTGATCGTGTGTAGGCAAGTCCATTTGTTTGAAAGTCTGTCGGAAAGATCGTCGGACCTTTGATGCCGAAAAGTCCGCCTGTGTGTACACGGCATTAGATTCACACTGACAGAGGGATTGAAATCGTGCGAGTTCGCCTGTACTCGCACGATTTCATACCCTCATGTCAATCCGACTTCGGGAGTGATTTCAGAGACATCTGTGCGGGTTCCTGCACAAATGTTTATAGAAATCGCACCTCGAAGTTGCCAAAAGTAGCACAGAAACTACTTTTGGGAATCAATTGACATGTCAAATCGTATGCCAAATCGCATCAATGTGAACCTAGGCTCACTGGTATAAAAATGTATGAAAAAATGTCACTTGGCTGATGATATTTAATGATGTGCCTGTTTATGGTACAATATTTTATGGTGATAGACTATGCATATGGTAATAGTGTATATAAAAAAACTTTGCCTGTTTTACGTTTTATAAAAATTATTTAGGAAAAAATTATCTGGTATTTACTATACATCCGTGCAGTGCTTCCTGGATAAATGAAGGACCTCTTTAAAGTCCAACTTCAGCCGAGCATTTTTTTTTTTATGTTTTAGAGCAAAGGAGGGTTATAACCTCTGTTGGGTTTCTATTGCCATTTGTGTCCCATTTAAGCAGATTTCTATTCTCTTTCTGTCAGAACAGGAAAAAGTAAATAAAGACAAGGATAAAAACCTAAATAAAAATGCCAGTACCCTCCAGGAACAGCCGCATATACTTGTATTCCCGTATGAATAGTATGCTTATATTGTATAAATCTGAACAATATGTAACAATGACATGACAGACCCAGTAAATCCTACCGGATACTTGTATTCATCAAATGATATGTAAGAAAAACACTACTCAACACATTCAAAGGAATTCAAAAGTCCATAGTGCAATGCACATATTGATATCTTACAAATAATGCGTATGGACAGGTAAATGCAATGTCCATAATAATATGATCAATGTGATTCACAAGTCCGCTTCTGTACATAAAAATTCCCAACCACAGTCAGTTTGAGAAATGAAAACCTCTGATGTTAATTTTATTGCACAATATATAGTAGAGAGCACTTACTGTATTCAATATACTGGCAAACAATTTCATTTCACCACATCCTCAGAAATACCAGGCATGCATGTCAGACGTCACTATACTTCAGCAAACCAGAGTGTCGTCCAAGTGCCTGTACCTCTAAAACTCATGACCAAGAGTCCATCTTTGATGGGCCATAGTAGGAGGGAGAGAAAATGTGTCTCCGGGATCAGGCATTGCCAGAGCCTAGCAATATATCTGACGCATTTCACAATAATGGTGTCATCAGAGGCACATACAGTGGCTTTAATGAACTCAGACTAAAATGTCAAAAGGGGCAGAACTGGTAACACGTGACCAAGCCAATACTCACTTGGTATGTTCCAATATGACTTGAAATCAAAATTCCATTGCGTGATATTCCAACCTTCTGTATATGTTTTATTGCATGATATTTATCTGTGTGTGGCACAAAATGCTAAGTAAAACAATTTTTGTAAAACTACATGCTATAAAGTTTGGATAGCAGCATCGAGCATAAGCTGTAGGTCTCCCTGGTTGGCCAATAGAATCTTCCCTGATTGCCTAAAAGTTTTCACAATGTCACTGAAAAAAAGTTTGGATGTTAGGTGGCATATGATATTAATCATCTGCAAATATGGATGTTTATTTGTGTATGTTTCTGTGCTTATATGTTTGATTATTTTGCAGGGTGTGGTACAGTATGATTTGGAATGCTTTAAAAAATATGGAAAATTATGGGGGTGAGTTCAAAGATCCAGAATATACATTTTGGTTTTCAATGATATTCAATTTCAATGATTTTGGTTTTCTAGTTGAGCTGAGCTACAGCAGTATGGTATGGGGTTTAAGACATTGCTCTTTATTCCTGTCTCCCTTTAATGAGATACTAATGTTATACTGCACCTGGCCAGCAGGAGGCAAGCTAAAGCCCAAACAAGCCCATAGACTTCTATGCAGAGTGCTCAGAATCCTGGAAGTTGTAGTTTTAGATGAGTCATATAATGGCTACACTATAATGGTTACAATATAAATTCCAATAGGCACTGTGCAGTAGGAGGAGTAAAGAGATGATTTATGTTAAACTTCCCCCGAAAGTTCTTCTTGGCACTGAGGGAGTTAACCCTGGAAAACCCAAAACCTGGGACATTCCCTTAAGCAAATTTTCACCAGTGGTCAAGAGTTCAGGCCCAGTTCTTTCGACTTCCCATGTCTCACTAATGATTAGTGACGCTGTCAAAACTAGTAACAGAACAGTGTGGAAGGGAGACCAGATGTCTTGACCACAGGAGCTAATTAAACTTGTAAAATTGATCACCCTGTACTCTGGGGCTTCTGAGACACTCTGGGGTGCATATGTAGAACCTATAGACGCCTGCTATACATGGCTGGTGACAGATTGCTTTGTTATTGAATATACAGACAAAAAATGTATGCATTTTGTAGCTGTTCAACAATTAATTTTTATCTGTAAATAATTTCTGTTGTATATTTTGTTGCAGATTGTATGATGGAAGACAACCAGTTCTTGCAATTCTAGACCCTGTTTTAATAAAAGCCATTCTGGTAAAAGAGTGTTACACTAACTTCATAAACAGAAGGGTAAGTGTCCTTGTGGTAAATTATTCAACAATAATTTCTTTCCACCAGCAATAGTGCATCATCATGATACCTCATGGTTTCAGTCTGTGTAAAAATGGCATTACAGGCTGCACAGTTACAGAGGTGGCTTTATGAATTTACAACAGAACTACTGTATACTCACCTATATACTATATACTATACTCACTTACCAGTAATTCAATGCTCACAAGTTCCTTGTCAACGCTGACATCTTTTCGCCAGCCTCTTCTGGGATCAAAAACTTTAGCCATATTAATTGGCCAGGTTGGGATGACGTAACCCCTGTTCATGTGCACAGGCGTTAATTAATTTTGGCAGATGCTAGAATTGTGTCCACTAAGCTGCCCATGTATCACGTAATACAGATAAAGTATCCCAAAAGATTATGTTAAAAGTTTGGATACCATAAACAATAGTGAATTATTTGATTATTACTGAATTCATGAAAATGCCACACACACAGAAATAACCACCAGCTGAATTTTCCAACAATTAGACAGTATTTTTAAAAAGATTTGCAGAGCTATTCATCCTGTGCCACTGCACGGACGAAAAGTCTCTGCCACGGACTTTAAAAGAACAAATTGTTGTACGATCCTCTGCCACAGGATGTAGTGTTAGTTAAACAATCCTCTGCCATAGGATGTAGTGTTAGATGAGCAGCAACACAGTACCAGAACCTTTAAGCCGACCCAGCAGTACTGTGCGGTATATTAGTAAGGATGCATCCTCCAATTGAGTCACCAGGCTCTTCTTGAGATACCAGCCTCTTGCACAGTCCTCTCCAAGATGAGTCCTCCCCTGGATCTTTCAATTGTTCGGCTTCTTCCCGCAGGACAGACAGCACAGGACCACCTCTAAACCAACAGGCCCCAGACGACCTCTGGGCCTACTTGTAGTAACGTAGCCTCGGGCCAGCATGGTCCCGAGACAGGAAAAAAGTTGTCACATACCTTGGGCCAGGAGGTGAAAGAGAAAAAAAAATGGCGTATGCCCCTTAAGTACTCTTTATCAGAATGCACAGCGGTGGACTACCTCCGCTGGGTTACTTCTGAGAAAGAAGAGCACTCAATACACTTCAGCCTTTTGCTCTTCCAACACTGGCCTGTGGTGTCAACGACACCTACAGACAACAGTGTGGAACTACACAAAACCCAGCTAATACTGGAACAGAAGCTAATTTAGCCACAGATTAAATCTGAACTATATGCAGAACAGACAACCCCTTAAATTTACATGCAAGCGCCTGATCAGCAGGAGCAGGGCGCAACAATTAAAACAGGCACATCTAACTATGCAGGCATCCGAGGGTAAAGCTGTCCACATAGACCATCCTAATCACCACCGTTGAAGTCATCCCTTCCACGCTGCGCTCCACGAGCGGTTCAAGCCTTGCTTTCAGATCGCTCTACTGCAGGGTAGTCTTCCCGGTCATGATTGCAGAGTGACAGCGATGAGAGTCGGTAGGGATGGTCTATGTGGATAGCTTTACCCCAAATGCCTGCATACTTATAAGTGACTCTTTTAATCATCAACCATGTGAGTTGCTAAATGTTGTACCTTTTATTAAATGTAACCATATTGCTACACTTAGAGGCGCCTCTCTTATCTTTTATACTCTCTAGCTCCTGCTGGATTTAGCTTCTAATTCCCTTGTGGAGGCTTCCATTTGTGGATTGACATTTCATGGTTACACAATCTGGTCTGAAGGACTTATGAATAAATGGTTGTGGGACGAATCATTTGAGTTTCCATTATTTTTTATAGGGAAATTCGCTTTGATGTACAACTGCTTTGAATTACAAGCATGCTTCTGGAATGAATAATGCTTGCAATCCAAGGTTTTACTGTATATAAATCATCATCAGCTCCATCTAGTCACCATAATTCAATATTTTTCTGATTATTATCATTTATTATTATTAATACTTACTAAAATTATCTGCATCACATTTTACTCACGCTAAAAGATAATTATGTAGTAAAATTCCAGCAGCTGTAAGGATCTTCTGCCACAACAGCTGAAACCAAACCTCCAAAGAGAGAAAGAAAAATAAGAAAAAAACTATACAGGGGGTCCCCGGGTTACAAACAAGTTAGGGACTATAGGTTTGTTCTTAAGTTGAATCTGTTTGTAAGTCAGAACAGGTACACTTTTTAAGTGTAGCTCCAGCCAAAAAAACTATTTTTAAGCTTTTTGGATAGCATAGGGAAGAGTTATCACCCTTGTAACATTTGTTTTGCTGTGTGTGTGCCTCTGTTCAGAAGATTTCACCTCACTTTCTGTCCCAATGACAATTGGATTTTGAAAATTTTGGGTTGTTGTGGAAACAAGCCTTGGTGATAAAACATCAGTGGAGGCACCTTTTCCCCATAATAGCTCATACAGGAGAGAATTTCCCTTCCTAGGGGTAGATTTCCTCTTGCTTCCTGTTGTCTGCATCCGTTTGTAAGTAGGAGTCGTTTGTAACTAGGGGACCCCCTGTATATATACAGTATCTCACAAAAGTGATTACACCCCTCACATTTTTGTAAATATTTTAATATAACTTTTCATGTGACAACACTGAAGAAATGACACTTTGCTGCAATGTAAAGTAGTGAGTGTACAGCTTGTATAACAGTGTAAATTTGCTGTCCCCTCAAAATAACTCAACACACAGCCAGTAATGTCTAAACCGCTGGCAACAAAAGTGACTACATCCCTAAGTGAAAATGTCCAAATTGGACCAAATTAGCCATTCTCCCTCCCCGGTGTCTTGTGACTCATTAGTCTTACAAGGTCTCAGGTGTGAATGGGGAGCAGGTGTGTTAAATTTGGTGCTATTGCTCTCACTCTCTCATACTGATTACTGTAAGTTCAACACAGCACCTCATGGCACAGAACTCTCTGAGGAGCTGAAAAAAAGAATTGTTGCTCTACATAAATATGGCCTAGGCTATAAGAAGATTGCCTAGACCCTGAAACTGAGCTGCAGCATGGTGGCCAAGACCATACAGCTGTTTAAAAGGACAGGTTCCACTCAGAACAGGCCTCGCCATGGTCAACCAAAGAAGTTGAGTGCACGTGCTCAGCGTCGTATCCAGAGGTTGTCTTTGGGAATTAGACGTATGAGTGCTGCCAGCATTGCTGCAGAGGTTGAAGGGGTGGGGGGTCAGCCTGTCAGTGCTCAGACCATACGCCGCACACTGCATCAAATTGGTCTGCATGGCCAGAAGGAAGCCTCTTCTAAAGATGATGCACAAGAAAGCCCGGAAACAGTTTGTTGAAGACAAGTACCGTATTTATCGGCGTATAACACGCACTTTTTTCCCCTTAAAATCAGGGGAAAATCGCAGGTGCGTGTTATACGCCGATCCCCTGCAATCCCGAGCTGTCACATCTTCAAAATCGCCGACCGCGATTTGAAAATGGCGCTCCCGGCGCCGAAATACACAGAGCCGGTCCTCGGCTCTTCTCGGCGGCTCTCGTTCACTTTCAGCTTCACTCGTAGTCCCAAGCGGAGCTATCCGAACCTACTCGGCTAGGTTCAGATAGCTCCGCTCGGGACTACGAGTGAAGCCGAAAGTGAACGAGAGCCGCCGGGAAGAGCTGAGGACCGGCTCTGTGTATTTCGGCGCCGGCGGCGCCATTTTCAAATCGTGGTCGGCGATTTTGAAGCCCAGGATGGCAGGGATAGAGGATCGAAGGCTGCACTGGGGCAAGGCTGCACTGGGGCAAGGCTGCACTGGGGCAAGGCTGCACTGGGGAAGGCTGCACTGGGAAAGGCTGCACTGGGAAAGGCTGCACTGGGAAAGGCTGCACTGACAAGGCTGCACTGACAAGGCTGCACTGACAAGGCTGCACTGACAAGGCTGCACTGACAAGGCTGCACTGACATGGCTGCACTGACATGGCTGTACTGGGGCAAGGCTGCACTGAGAAGGCTGCAATGATGGGCATTTAAATGTAAGTTTTTTTCCCTTCAACTTCCCTCCTAAAAGTTTTTTTTTCCTTAAAATTCCCTCCTAAATTGGGATGCGTGTTATACGCCGGTGCATGTTATACGCCGATAAATACGGTAGTTTAAGGACATGGATTACTGGAATCATGTCCTGTGGTCTGATGAGACCAAGATAATGTTAATAATAAGATAATGTTGTCAAGCAGGTGAGGAGAACAAAGACAAGTGTGTCTTGCCTACAGTCAAGCATGGTGGTGGGATTGTCATGGTCTGGGGCTGCATTAGTGCTGCCGGCACTGGGGAGCTACAGTTCACTGAGGGAACCATGAATGTCAACATGTACTGTGACATACTGAAGCAGAGCATGATCCCCTCCCTTCGGAGACTGGGCCACAGGGCAGTATTCCAACATGATAACGACCCCAAACACACCTCCAAGATGACCACTGCCTTGTTAAAGAAGCTGAGGGTAAAGGTGATGGACTGGCCAAGCATGTCTCCAGACCTAAACCCTATTGAGCATCTGTGGGGCATCCTCAAACGTAAGGTGGAGAAGCGCAAGGTCTCTAACGTCCACCAGCTCTGTCATGTCGTCATGGAGGAGTGGAAGAGGACTCCAGTGGCAACCTGTGAAACTCTGGTGAACTCCATGCCCAAGAGGGTTAAGGCAGTGCTGGAAAACAATGGTGGCCACACAAAATATTGACACTTTGGGCCCAATTTGGACATTTTCACTTAGGGGTGTACTCACTTTTGTTGCCAGCGGTTTAGACAATAATTGCTGTGTGTTGAGTTATTTTGAGGGGGCAGCAAATTTACACTGTTATACAAGCTGTACACTCACTACTTTACATTATAACAAAGTGTCATTTCTTCAGGGTTGTCACATGAAAAGATATAATAAAATATGTACAAAAATGCGAGGGGTGTACTCACTTTTGTGAGATACTGTATATATCAGCAATAATTGTGTTATTATTGAACTCATTTGACCACTCCGTAAGGACAGGATGGTTAATGTCAGCGGATGAAAAATATATACAAAATATAGAATCTCAGATTTCTGGGAATTACATTCTTTTTTTTTTTCTCAAATCCTTAGTACATTATTGCCAGTAACATTATTGATAGACATGTTAACATGAACTATACTATCACCTTTTTAGAAAGATTATGTGACCCTTAATTCTTAGGATGCCATTATACAGTTGCTGCTAATACTCTTTTCTTTCCTTCCTTCTCTAATTAGTTACCTTTGGTATGACTTTTATCTGACATTTAAAAAGGCACTCAGGTTGCAAAGGATTTCTGTGTAAACTTTAATTCTTTTTTCCAATAAAAGTGAAGACAACAAAAATGTATTATGAAGATTTTTTTTTCCCTCCGATACAGAATTTTGGCCTTAATGGTTCCTTGGAATCAGCTCTAACAATTGCGGAGGATGACCAGTGGAAAAGGATTCGTACAGTGCTCTCACCCACATTTACCAGTGGAAAACTGAAGGAGGTAAATGTTATTACTCAGCTTCTGTGTATCTCTTGAATACTTCTTTTGTGGACTGCTATTTTAGGATTAGTGAACAAATGAGATCATTCTCTACAGCAGTGGTTCTCAACTCCAGTCCTCGGGACCCACCAACAGGCCAGATTTTAAGTATTGCCTTGGGGAGATGCAGACTAGAATACTGCAATCACTGAGCAGCAAGTGATATCACCTGTGATGTGTTTCAGTTATCTTGCAAACCTGGCCTGTTGGTGGGTCCTGAGGCCTGGAGTTGAGAACCACTGCTCTACAGGATATCGCCTCTTTATATTTCTGCAAGAATACTTAGAAGTTGATTATTCTAAACTAAAATCTCTACTCTTTAGATGTTCAAGATAATGAAAGACTATTCTAACACACTGGTCAAGAATATACAAGTTTATGTTGCCAAAGACGAGCCATGTCTATTGAAGGAGTAAGTTTATTCAATGTTAATGAAAAAACATTAAAGTTGGACTCCCGCGAGCTATTGAGAAAAATGTGTTGTATGGCATCACTCCACTAAAAGCACATACAGTATGCTTACAGCATACGTGCTGACAAGAGGAAAGCACAGAGTGAGCAGAGGGATGACCTCATCAGTATATTGCTGCTGCTATATTGAGCAATCAGCAGGTTGATTATGTGCTTTGACCTAGTGTTTTTGACCAAATTGTACTGCTGTATTGGCGGTAAAGTATATGTATTTTAGTAATGCATGTAGTTGCTTGAAGCTCAGTTATTAACTGAAAAGCATGAAGTGCTCTACCAAGCACAGAAATTATGAAAGTCTCCATGACTACAGTGTAAAAAAGTAACAAAGCTTTGTTCATAATGTTGTCATTCCTCAGACAAATGAACTGTCCTATTTTCTGTGTCTGGAAGGAATTCCTAATGTTCTTGCTCAATGCAGGGGTCATAATCATTTAAAGTTCCTGTAAACATAGGAATAATATTTGAAAGCAGGGCTGCTGTTAGAAATCATGCGGTTAGAAATCATGTTCGAAATCATGCTGTTAGAAATCAATACAGGCTACCTGACAGGGCCCCCACCCAGAAACATACACATGCACATACCATAGCAGTGATGCTATGCTTCGCAGCCATGGCAGAAATTATACCCCTATCCAATAAGACCATTCAAGTGAATAGAACTGCTCTGCAAGCATCCCGCAAAACACATTGTTGCAGCGTGCTAGTGTAGGGTTAAAGCAGGTGGTGAGGAAGCGATATGCCTCTTCACCGCCTGTCAAATGCTCTCTGAAGAGCGATCCAAATGCAGACTGATTTTTAGAGAGCAAAGCACATGAGAACGAGTTCCTTTTTTTTTTTTTTTACATTTTTTTTATATAGTTGTACTGCCCTGTTGAAGGGACCTTGGTGAAATATCAGGGGTCTAAACCTCTAATGCCTAACTTTTGAGACTGAGAAAGGAACTGAGGGACAGTAGCACAGATGAATGAATAAGAAGTGCTCTGCTTTCTGTTCATTCACAAACTGAAGCATAGTAAACTGTGTTTGTGATGAATGGACACAGAAGTGATTGGTACAGATCAGTCATTGTGTTAATTCAGGAAAGGAAGGGGGCGGTAAACTGAATGTTTAAGGCCAACCCGCCCCCCCCCCCCCCCTTGTGCTCCCAGCACCTGGCTGGAGAGGACAGAAAAGAAGAGAAGGGAAGCCAGCAGCGCTGCGGGTGAGGGGGGCACAAAGGGAACCTGGGGAACACAGGGGTGGCATTGATTATAGTGGGAGTGGGGGCGCACAGCCAGGGGGAGGGAGAGGCGAAAAAGCACTGCATGAGGACCACAAAGCACTGCAGGGGGCCACAAGAGGAGGCAATACAGCCAGCCCTCCTACCTGGCAGGTGCTCCGGTCCCCCTGTTGAACTGATTGGGCCAGGGCCCTTCCTTGCCTTATTAGTGGCCCTATATGAAAGCCTGCTGCCACTACAGCAGATGCAGGGGAATTACTGTATAAGCTAAGACTCTGCCTAATCATATCAGTCTGAACCTCACATCCCCTTTCATATTAGTAAGGAATGAATTTACTAACATTTATAATATACCTTCAACAAAGTCAGGTTTTGTAATTGAAGCCAAACTAGAAGCAAAATCTTTTTTTTGTTTTGGATTGGTATAGGATTAGAACACCTGTCCGGGTTTTGTCTGTCTTTGTCCCCATTGGGGAGATTTACTCTCTTTTAATCTGTCCTGGTGACCGTTATCACTGAGATCGAACGTAGAACAGGAAGACAGGGGAATCTTCCAATGATGAAAATAGTTCTGATAACAACCACAAATTCCCTCACTTTGGAGGGAATTCCTCTTGCATCCTCTTTTGGGAATGGGCAGGAAGTGAAAGGATATCTCCACAATGGGACGCAGATGTCAAAAAAACTTATTGGTGTTATAACCCTGCCTGGCTTTATCCAAAATAAAAAACAAAAATGTTTTGTCTTTAGTTTAAAAGAAAGCTGCCCCTGTATATTCAGGCTGTTCCGGGAACCAAGGTTTGCACATTACGTAAATGATGACTTGAGCCCAAGCCAAGCAGTCAGAATGAGCCTGCATCCAACAATAAATCTCAAGAGATGCAGTAACAGCATTTAACATTTGCTTTAATATAGCATTCGCATAAAACACTTGCCTTAAAAAGCTTGTAGGATTTTTTTTTTCCATAAAAAATGGAATATGCGGGCTGACGACAATAGGCACATGTTGCATTTTTTAAAGTTTCCATAGTTACAGTCTAACTCCTCATATACCTTCATCCAAATCTATCAAACCACAGCAGTAGGCTGCCAATGAGGAGGAAGCAGGCCTGTACTGGCCATAGGGACTACAGGGAGATTCCCGGTGGGCTGATGGCTCAGTGGGCCAGTCAGGTGAAGTCCTGGAGCTGCTCCTCTCTGACAGTGAGTGATCGCAATTTCACTCCTGTCAGGAGGAGAAGCTTCCTTCCATTAGGCGTTATGCTCCCTCCAGCCTGCAGGGGGAGATAGACCAACGGCAGACTTTCCTTCCTCTCTCCCCTATCACTTGTTGACACTTCAAATGTGAAGTGGGCTGCTGGTGGGGACTGCTATGTGAAGTGGGCTGCTGGTGGGGACTGTGATGTGAAGTAGGCTGCTGGTGGGGACTCTCTGTGAAGGGAGCTGCTGATTGGGACACTCTGATGTAAGGGGGACGCTGTTGGGGACACTCTGATGTAAGTGGGATGCTGTTGGGGACACTCTGATGTAAGGGGGACGCTGTTGGGGACACTCTGATGTAAGTGGGATGCTGTTGGGGACACTCTGATGTAAGGGGGACGCTGTTGGGGACACTCTGATGTAAGGGGGACTCTGTTGGGGACACTCTTATGTAAGGGGGATGCTGTTGGGGACACTCTGATGTAAGGGGGACACTGTTGGGGACACTCTTATGTAAGGGGGACGCTGTTGGGGACACTCTGATGTAAGGGGGACGCTGTTGGGGACACTCTGATGTAAGTGGGATGCTGTTGGGGACACTCTTATGTAAGGGGTACGCTGTTGGGGACACTCTGATGTAAGTGGGATGCTGTTGGGGACACTCTGATGTAAGGGGGACGCTGTTGGGGACACTCTGATGTAAGGGGGATGCTGTTGGGGACACTCTGATGTAAGGGGGGCGCTGTTGGGGACACTCTGATGTAAGAAGGGTGCTGTTGGGGACACTCTGATGTAAGGGGGACACTGTTGGGGACACTCTGATGTAAGGGGGGCGCTGTTGGGGACACTCAAAATTAAAGTGGGCCAGTCATGAGGAAGTCCAGGGCCAAATTTTTGTCCCAGTCCAGCCCTGGGAGGAAGATGCTTATTTGACGGGGAAAAAAAGAGCGAGTAACATCTGGCAAATCTGTTTTAAAAATAAACACATTATGCCTGTGTACAAATTCAGGCAATGGGAGCATGGTCAAAAACATCCGCAAAGTAGCCCTGACTTATACTGTAAATCAGCCAGCAGTTGTGTGCATGATCAGTGATGTTTAAATGATATATATACCAGGGATAGGCAGCCTTTGAGAGGTGGAGATCTACCTGAACAACATGAAAGAGATCAAAGATCAACGGGGTTCAGCACCATTTAATAAAAAACAAACTAACCTGCAAGGCCTAATTAAATAGTAAGGACAATTTAGAATAAATATAATAAAACAGATTTCACTGTAAAAATTCCAACTTAGCCTACCTTTTTTTTTTGCAAAATCTTTTTATTAAGTTTTATATTGTCATACAAAAAGTACCCACACAGGGGCCAAACATTCCCCACACAGGGGCATATCCTCTGATGTGGCTATAGACCGCACCAGGGCACATCGTTCAACATAAACAAACTTACTTAACTATATCGCAATGGGGGGAGAGGTTTAATTCAGGAAAATCCATGCTCTGCATTGAACTGACAGGATATTTGAATGAGAGATATTGGGTCAATTTGCTAACATAATATGACCATAATGTTAATTTAGGAATTGGTTACTGTATCAGTTGCCGTGGTATTATCATCTAACCAACAGGTTCATACCTTTTCAAATTTTTGGGGACAACCCCTGCCTGAGTAGGTGGCTTTATAGAGGGGCAGACTGGCATTCACTAGGCTCTTCCAAAATCTAACAGAGGGGGTAGATGACTGTTTCCAGGTCATCGTGATGGCTTTACGTGCATAGTAAAGTAACAGAGATATTAGTATTTTCCTAGCTCTGAGTATTGGCATTTGGTCCACTAGTCACAGTAGACAATGTTTAGGATCATACAGGATACTAATCTTAGTGATCCTCGTGATCACTTGGAGTACCTCTTTCCAATACTGTACAATTGCTGGGCAAGCCCAGAAAATGTGAAAGAAGTCCCCCGGCTGGTAGGAGCAGCGCCAGCATGCCGGAGAATATGCCGGCGACATCTGGTGCAGCCTGTGGGGCGTGTAATGAGCTCTGTGTACGATTTTTTGTATTGGACCAGTTTGTCCCTAGCTGAGACCAAAGGGGAGAATGGAAAATCCCAAATCTCCCTCCAGTCATCTTCATCCATCTCCGGTATGTCCCCCACCCATTTCGTGCGGAGGGAGGACAGCTCGGGAACGGCAGCAACCAGCAGGGACCCATAGATCTGAGACGTAGGGTGGATTCGAGTTCTGAATATTCCAATACAATCGGTTGGCCTAAGAACTGACACCTTTAGGCATGAGCGACTTGAAGATACCGAAAGTGGACCTTTGCAGGTACATTAAATTTGGTACACAATACGTGAAAGGGAATGAGCTCCCCATTGGTGATTACATGTTCAAGGGTCAGTATTTTATATTTGGCTCAGGCCTGAGATCCGGGATAGTATTAAACTGTGATAGGTTAGTGTTCAGCCACAGGGGGGTGTGAGGAGACCAGGAGTTCGGCTGGGGTGCCCTCAGCTCCTCTCTCACCTGCCACGCCCGCATAGTGGTACGCATAGAAGGGGTGAGGGAGCGAGGTGTGTTTGGTCCCCTGAATGGTAGCCCCTTCAAGGCCTCCAGAGACCCCACTATAGCCGCCTCCAGCACCGTCGCAGAACTGATCAAGTCCGGCTGCAACCACCAATGGGCGGTCACAAGTTGAGTGGCCAAGAATTACTTGTGACAATCAGGTAGAGCCAAGCCCCCACTGTCCACAGGCCTGGTCAGAGTGGTATATCTAAATCTAGGTGGCTTTGATCCCGAAATGAAGGAGAGGAAGAGTTGCTTAAGAGAATTAAAGAAGGTTTTGGTCAACCATTGTGTGGAATTTCTAAAAATGTATGTAAGTTTGGGGAGGACTTTCATTTTAAGAAGGTTGATACGCCCAATGAGGGAAAGAAGAAGCTCTTCAGTTTAGATCTAATAACTGCCAGGACAGGGTCAAGATTTAGCCGAGCAAAGTCCCCGCTCTCCCTTGAGATGATGATACCTAAATAGGTAAATTTATCCACCCACTGGAGCGGGGTTGAAGGGGGTGAGGAGGACCTGGCCCCCTCCTCCACCGTAAAGAGCTGAGACTTGTGCCAATTCACCTTCAGTCCCGTGAAGGTGGAGAAGGCATCCATGAACCCAAGTGCGCCCCTCAGAGAGCCACCAGCATCATTTAAAAGAAGGAGTAAATCATCAAAGTAAAGAGCCACTCTCTCCTTCAGCCAACCCACCCTAAGCCCACGGACCTCGGCCGAGCTCCTGAGGGCCTCAGCTATTGGTTCCATAGCCAGGGCGAACAAAGCCGGGGAGAGAGGGCATCCCTGCCTGGTGCCTCTCTGCAGGGGAAACGGAGGAGACAGGGAGCCGTTCATTTTAATGCATGCCAGAGGACCAGTATACAATGTACGAATCCAGTCAATAAATTTCAGGGGGAAACCGATTCTTCTCAACACCTCCCACAGATACACCCACTCCACCGTGTCAAATGCCTTTTCCATATTAAGTGTGGCAATGGTCCTAGTGCCCTGATTAGTATGGGGGGCGTGAATATTAGAAAAAAGTCTGCGTATGTTAATATCTGTGGATCTACCCAGCATAAAGCCCGTTTGGTCACAGTCAATCAGGGATTTTATTACCTTATTAAGCCTAGCGGCCAGTAATTTGGTTAGTATTTTTATTTTTCAGGCTATCGGCCTGTTGGAGGTGCATAACTTAGGGTCTTTGGCTTTGGAATGAGAACAATATGGGCTTTCCTCATAGTGGATGGTAAGGAGCCCTGTTGGAGGCAAGCCTGAAACATCTGAGCTAGCTTGGTGGTGAGCAGTTCTATGTGAGCTCTATAATATTCTATGGGCAGTCCATCCAGCCTGGGGGTCTTCCCTGCCGGGAAAGACCTGATGGCCACCGTGACCTCTTCTGATGTAATCTCAGAAACAAGTAATTGTCTCTATGCATCAGAGAGCCATCCCAGTGCTAGCGTGTCTAACATGGAGAGCATTGGTGCAGTATCTAAGTCAAGTGAGGAAACATATAGAGAGGTATAAAACTTAGTGAATGCCGATAGGATATCTTCCTGGGAGGTGACTAATACATCCTCTGTCATGAGGATTTCAGGTATAACCGCTAAGGTCCTATCTTGCTGTGCTAGCATCGCCAGGAGTTTGCTGTTTTTATCCCCATGCTCGAAATATGCCTGTCTGCTATTTTGTATACCAACTCTTGTGATGTCTGAGACATGGAGATGTAGTTCTCGTCTAAGCGATAAAAGTGGCTCGAAGTTAGGGACCGTAGCTGAGGCCGAATAATGAGTCAAGGCCTCCTCAACTTTATGTTGTAGGTCAGAGACCCTGTCCCCAAGTTCTGCCCTAACCGCTGCCACAGCAGAGATATATCGACCCCTGCTGTGAGCTTTGGAAGCATCCCACACCATCTCCAAGGAGGCTGACCCCGCATTATCCACCCAGTAGTCCTGCAAAGAGGGAGAAACTTTGTCATGGACTGCTTCATTGTTAATCCAATGGGGTTGTAACCTCCATAGGGCTTTGTTAACTTAGCCTACCTTAAAGTGAATGTAAACCCTCCATTTACCCAGTGAAGTGAACTACCTCAGTTGATACATAGGGATGAAATAAATCTCCCTACATAAGTTTTACATGTATATCTGCTGTCTTTATATACTGTTTAGAAAGTGCACATCGTGTTAGGAGATTTTCTCTTCTTGGTCAGTACTGCAGGAAGCCTGGGCATACAGCCACGACAGCTGATTGGAGGAAAGGCACACACCCCCTTTCCTCATAGGTAGAGACTTTCAGCTATGTCCCTTGAATCTTTCAGGACTCAAAAAAAAAGCACAAAACTCAGGCTGCTTTTATCATATGTGAGGGAGAACTTGTCAGGAGTTATCAGGCTGATAACAGAAGAGCTGAGCAGGAGACAGCTAGGAGACTTAGTGCTTTGAAGAGAGATAACAAACACCTGCAGATATATTTTCCCAGCTCAAATTTCATGAATCGGGTTTACATCCACTTTAAAAGTGGATGGTGTCAGTCAGTAGGGCAGTGGACGGTGTTAGTAGGGCAGAGGTTGGTGTCAGTAGGGCAGTGGACATTGCTAGGGGTGAAAGAGGGGTCACAGGTCACTGCTATGGGGGAAAGGGGGGGCAGAGGACACTACTATGGGGGGGGGGATGTGAAGGGCAGTAGAGGCAACTGCTATGGGGGGAAGAGGCCAACTCAGTGTGCAACAGTATGTAACGTCAGAAGGCGGCGGTTCCACCAGATGATGTAGCCAGGTGGCCCTGCCCCTTACCTGTATAAGAACTGTCAAACAGTGGAGCCTGCAGTAGGCTGCCAGTCTTCATAGACGGTGGGAGAATTTTTGTTTTATTTTTCAGATGTGGTGGGCGGCGCGATTGACGATGGATTTGCATCGGGGGACACTATTTTTTTTATTTTTTAATAAAGGAATTGTTATTGACATTTTTTTTGGTGAATGGGTAGGGGTACTCTGTACCCCATACTCTACCACATAAAGGGGAGGCTGGGATATGGGGGTCCCTTTATTAAAGGGGGCTTCCAGATTATGATAAGCCCCCTGTCCACAGACCCCCACAAACACCGGCCACGGTTGTGGGGATGAGGACAAGATGCTTTGGGGTAGGGGGGCAGAGCACCCCCCGTCCCAAAGCACCCACCCCCCAATGTTTAGGGCATGTAGCCTGGTATGGTTCAGGGGGGGGCTCACTCCCCCCCTTTCCTGACCTACCAGGCTGCATACCCGGATAAGGGTCTAGTATAGATTTTGGGGGGGCCCCACACCATTTAAAAAAAAAAATTGGAGTGGGGTTTCCCTTAAAATCCATACCAGGCCTGAAGAGACCAAATGCCGTTTTTTTCTTTGTTTTTTTTTTCAATAGCCGGGTGATGGCAATTGCAAACGTGAGTCAATTTAAATGTGATTTGACTAGTTTTTTTTTTTTTTTTTCTTTAGAAATGTCACTTTTGCTGCAGCATGTTCTATATATGCTACAGATGCACCACTTTACAGGCAGACTAAGAGGACCCCCCATGCACTATATTTAAAGGAATTTTTCATTTTTATTGTTGCACTTCAGGCATCATTAAAATCACTGCTCCTGAAAAAAAAGTTTTGCATTGATACATGTCCCCAGGGCAATACCCTGACCCTGATACCCCTTTTATGGCCATTTGCTTGCATATAAGCTTTCAAAATAGACACTTTTGATTTTTCCTGTTCGGCTCCCATAGACTTTAATGGGGTTCTCCTTCAGGTTTGAACTTTTTCCCTGTTCAGGAGTTCTGCTGCAAACCAAACAGGGGGAGTGTTCGGCCCATGTCTAGTAGGCAGAAAAGATTTCTAATTGGTTCTGTATAATCATGTGCAGTTTAAAGTATTTCTGAGTCACTTTCTTATTTTCCTTCTCTAGTGTTCTGGGAGCTTACAGCATGGATATTGTCACCAGCAGTTCCTTCAGTGTGCATGTTGATTCTCTGAACAAGCCGGATGACCCATTTGTTTCAAAGACCAAGCAACTTTTAAAGTTTGGATTGTTCAGCCCATTGCTGATCTTTCTAGGTAAAGTGATTTTTATTTACTGTTTAAAGCCTATATTTATGAAAGAGGAGCCCCTGACAGCAAAATACACAGTTTGTATATATTGTGACAGTGTGAGGCCCTGCCACTGTGAAAATGTAGAAGAAAATGACACTGGATTTGCAATTAGGCTTAATGCGAGTTGCCAGGCTATTGTTTCTGAGGGGAGAAAGATGTGTTTTTGGCTTTCGATGGATCCTGTTGCCCTGAATTGGGAGCTTGAAGGTTTCAAAGTGTCTTGGGTGGGAAAGAACCTTCGATCCTGTGTCCATAATTTGCTGAATGCCAGCAGCCTTTGCGAATACACAGGGTCATTATATACTCAAGCATGAGGACAGCTCAGGGCTCCCAATTTGGAGACAGCTCCCATATTGGAGACACAACGTCTCTACCAGGGGTCAGAGGGGCCCCAGCCAGGAGTCAAGAGACAGGAGGTCTCAACCAAGGGTCAGAGGTGCCCTAGCCAGTACCCAGGAGGCCTTGTCCCAGGAGTCAGTTCGACTCCTATTGAGGTGTCAGGAGAACCCCCCATAGGCCAGGAGTGGGCCATGCAGGAGGGCACTGCAACTACAGGCTGAGTGGACCAAGAGAACCATAAGATCTGGGCAAGACAGTAAGAGGGACTGGTAAGAAGGGCAGCAGTGCTGCTGACAAGTGATCCAGGTGGCTTGACATTTTCAGTTGACTATTCATGTTGATGTGGAAGAACCACTGTGTAGGCAACTGATTTCTATAGGAACAGTTCCTTTCTGTTTAAAAAAAGTGGGCTGCCATATCTTGGGTTTACAGTTTGGACTGACATATACATATACAGTGGGGACGGAAAGTATTCAGACCCCCCTAAATTTTTTCACTCTTTGTTATATTGCAGCCATTTGCTAAATTCATTTAAGTTCATTTTTTTCCCTCATTAATGTACACACAGCGCCCCATATTGACAGAAAAACACAGAATTGTTGACATTTTTGCAGATTTGTTAAAAAAAGAAAAACTGAAATATCACATGGTCCTAAGTATTCAGACCCTTTGCCGTGACACTCATATATTTAACTCAGGTGCTGTCCATTTCTTCTGATCATCCTTGAGATGGTTCTACACCTTCATTTGAGTCCAGCTGTGTTTGATTATACTGATTGGACTTGATTAGGAAAGCCACACACATATAAGACCTTACAGCTCACAGTGCATGTCAGAGCAAATGAGAATTATGAAGTCAAAGGAACTGCCTGAAGAGCTCAGAGACATAATTGTGGCAAGGCACAGATCTGGCCAAGGTTACAAAAAAAATCTGCTGCACTTAAGGTTCCTAAGAGCACAGTGGCCTCCATAATCCTTAAATGGAAGATGTTTGGGATGACCAGAACCCTTCCTAGAGCTGGCTGTCCAGCCAAACTGAGCTATCGGGGGAGAAGAGCCTTGGTGAGAGAGGTAAAGAAGAACCCAAAGATCACTGTGGCTGAGCTCAAGAGATGCAGTCGGGAGATGGGAGAAAGTTGTAGAAAGTCAACCATCACTGCAGCCCTCCACCAGTCGGGGCTTTATGGCAGAGTGGCCCGACGGAAGCCTCTCCTCAGTGCAAGACACATGAAAGCCCGCATGGAGTTTGCTAAAAAAACACCTGAAGGACTCCAAGATGGTGAGAAATAAGATTCTCTGGTCTGATGAGACCAAGATAGAACTTTTTGGCCTTAATTCTAAGTGGTATGTGTGGAGAAAACCAGGCAGTGCTCATCACCTATCCAATACAGTCCCAACAGTGAAGCATGGTGGTGGCAGCATCATGCTGTGGGGGTGTTTTTCAGCTGCAGGGACAAGACGACTGGTTGCAATCGAGGGAAAGATGAATGCAGCCAAGTACAGGGATATCCTGAACGAAAACCTTCTCCAGAGTGCTCAGGACCTCAGGCTGGGCCGAAGGTTTACCTTCCAACAAGACAATGACCCTAAGCACACAGCTAAAATAACAAAGAAGTGGCTTCACAACAACTCAGTGACTGTTCTTGAATGGCCCAGCCAGAGCCCTGACTTAAACCCAATTGAGCATCTCTGGAGAGACTTAAAAATGGCTGTCCACCAACGTTTACCATCCAACCTGACAGAACAGAAGAGGATCTGCAAGAAGTAATGGCAGAGGATCCCAAATCCTGGTGTGAAAAACTTGTTGCATCTTTCCCAAAAAGACTCATGGCTGTATTAGATCAAAAGGATGCTTCTACTAAATACTGAGCAAAGGGTCTGAATACTTAGGACCATGTGATATTTCAGTTTTTTTCTTTTTTAATAAATCTGCAAAAATGTCAACAATTCTGTGTTTTTCTGTCAATATGGGGTGCTGTGTGTACATTAATGAGGGAAAAAAAATGAACTTAAATGATTTTAGCAAATGGCTGCAATATAACAAAGAGTGAAAAATTTAAGGGGGTCTGAATACTTTCCGGCCCCATTGTGTTTGTATGTATATATATATGTGTATATATATATATATATATATATATATATATATATACATAGTTTTCTTGGCCATTTTTCAGAGAATATGAATGATGGCACGAAAACTTTTCTTTCACTCATGGTTAGTGTTCGGCTGAAGCTATTTAAATTACCCAAATGACCCTGATCAAAAGTTTACATACCCCAGTTCCTAATACAGTGTATAGCCCCCTTTAACATAAATGACAGATTGAAGTCTTTTGTGGGCTGTCTTGCATGAACTGCACGTTTGAGATCTCCCCAAAATGGCTCAATGATGTTGAGGCCAGGAGACTGAGATGGAGCCCACACACGGTCGGAATTTCCGACAACAAGCTCCGATCACACACATTCCGTCGGAAAGTCCGACCGTGTGCCACTACAGAGCCTTCACTTTAATCTGCTGTAGCCAATGACAGGTCGACTTGGCCTTCTGTTTTGGATCATTGTCATGTTGGAATGTCCCAGTACGTCTCATGCACAGCCTCCTGGCTGATGAATGCAAATGTTCCTCCAGTATTTTTTGATAACATACTGCATTCATCTAGTCATCAATTTTGACCAAATTTCCTGTGCCTTTGTAACTCACACATCCCCAAAACATCAACGATCCACCTCCAGGTTTCACAGTAGGAATGGTGTATCTTTCATCATAGGCCTTGTTTACTCCTCTCCAAATGTAGTGTTTATGGTTGTGGCCAAAAAGCTCAATTTTGGTCTCATCACTCCAAATGACTTTGTGCCAGAAGGTTTGAGGCTTGTCTCTGTGCTGTTTGGCATATTGTAAGCGGGATACTTTGTGACATTTGCCTAGTATTGGCTTTCTTCTGGTAACTCAAGCATGCAGCCCATCTTTCTTCAAGTGCTTCCCTATTGTGCATCTTGAAACAGCCACACCACATGTTTTCAGAGAGTCCTGTATTTCACTTGAAGTTATTTGTGGGTTTTTCTTTGCATCCCAAACTATTTTCCTGGCAGTTGTGGCTGAAATTTTAGTTAGTCTACCTGACCGTGGTTTGGTTTCAACAGAACCCCTCATTTTCCACTTCTTGATTAGAGTTTGAACACTGCTGATTGACATTCTCAATTCCTTGGCTATCTTTTTATATCCCTTTCCTGTTTTATACAGTTCAACTATATTTTCCCTCAGATCCTTTGATAATCCTTTTGCTTTCCCCATGACTCAGAATCCAGAAACGCCAGTACAGCACTGAATGAAAGATGCAAGGGTCTGTCAGGAGTCCAGAAACTCATTGACCTTTTATACGCACACACACTAATTACAAGCAAACAGATCACAAGTGAGAATGGTTACCTTTTAATAGCCATTCAAACCCTTTGTGTCAACTTGTGTGCATATTATCAGGCCAAATACACCAGGGTATGTAAACTTTTGATCAGGGTCATTTGGGTAGTTTCTGTCCTCATTATGATTTAAAAAGAGTAAACACAGTTGGCAGATAATAAATAGCTTCAGGCAAACACTAACCATGAGTGAAAGAAAAGTTTTTGTGTTATCATTCATATTCTCTGAAAAATGGCCAAGAAATCATAAATTCTGCCAGGGTATGTAAACTTATAAGCACAACTATCTATATATATATATATATAAATATAATCTAGATAGATAGAGATATATCTGTATATATATATATATATATATATATATATATATATATATATATATACATACAGTATATACAGTTAGGTCCACATATATTTGGACACAGGCACATTTTTCATACTTTTGGCTCTGTATGCCACCAGAATAAAATGTAAATGAAACAATGCAAATTAATTTGAAGTGAAGACTTTCAGCTTTAATTCAAGGGGTTGAACATAAATATCAAGTACACATTTTAGGAACTGCAACCATTTTTATACACAGTCCCCCCATTTTCAGGGGCTCAGATGTAATTGGACAAATAAATATAATCATAAATAAAATGTTCATTTTTAATATTTTGTTGAGAATCCTTTACTGGCAATAACTGCCTGAAGTCTGGAACCCATGGACATTACCAAAGACTGGATTTCCTCCTTTCAGATGCTTTGCCAGGCTCTAACTGCAGCTGTCTTCAGTTGTTCTTTGTTTGTGGGTCTTTCTGCCTTTAGTTTTGCATTCAACAAGTGAAATGCATGCTCAATTGGGTTGAGATCAGGTGATTGACTCGGCCATTGCAGAATATTCCACTTCTTTTCCATCAAAAGCTCCTGGTTTGCAGTGTGTTTTGGATCATTGTTAATCTGTACTCTGAAGCACCGTCCAAATCAACTTTGCTGCATTTGGCTGAATCTGGCCTGACAGTATATCTCTAAACATTGCAGAATTATATATATATATGTGATAGATATATATGGATCTAACTGTGTGTGTGTGTGTGTGTGTATATATATCTCACACACACACACACACACACATTTATTATCTATTTTACCTTTCACTATTGGTGTTACATTTATCCTGAAGCCTCCCTTTCCCCAAGCCCCCCATCACTAGTCTTATACTCAGCTGTCCCTGTCATTGGTGAGATATTTCTGTCAAGTGTAGAACACTCTCTTTATTCAATGTATCATAAAAAATATATGCAAAAAAAAACAAAAACAAAACAAATCTAGACATAATAATATATAATTGTGCAATGTGCAAACAAATAAAATAAATATGAATGCAAAGTTTGTGAGTCCTGAGGTGACTCAAATGAGAACAGTCACATGTCTCGGAAGCCTGGGCTGCTATTGTGGCTGGGCCTGCTGGTTTGAATATATTGACCATCCGTAGAAAGTGTACAGATAGCTCATTAATATCCACCTGCAGTTGCTATTGGAGACTCCTGGTTCATTGTTACAATGCTTGATTAGCCCCTGCAATAAGGGACCATCTGGAAGGTGAGCACACACCATTGTGGGTTTTTTGGTGGTGGTTTCCATGACTGTCTTTGTATTTCACCTTGAACATGGATCCTTTGGAAAAATCATGGGTTTGATTTACTTTGGGTGGACTTTTCCTCACAGAATGTTCTCATTTCAATAATCACAGGACTCACAAACTGTGCATTTAAATTTATTTTTTTTGCACATTACACAGTTATATATTAGGTTTATTTAGTTTAGTTTTTTTATTTATTGCAAGCGCAGCACTTTATATATATTTTTGAGCTTATATATACTTACGTGCTTGCATCTTGATTGTATTTTACTTATTTTACTTCATCTATTCATCTTCATCTATCGCTAGTGAGTGCAGAACACTCTCTGTATTCAAAACTATAGAGGGTTTGTATTTCACGAGCCACAGATTGCAGACAACATGAGCATTCAGGCCAGAAGAAGACCAAGAATGTTGTCAAGGGGACCCTGTTTCCCACTGTTTCCCGTTTCATACCTTGATCAGCTCTGGTGCTGTGCTGCTTTGTGCCTATGGAAATACCCTGTAAGTTTGCCTATCAGAAGTGACACAGACAAATCAACCATGGAGAAATTGTAAACATATGAAGGAACTTTTGATCAAATAGCTGCCAATGCATATTAAGCCAAAGGACTTGCATCTGAAGTGCAGCAGAACAATGACCTTGGAGGAGACAAAAGAGTCAGCATTGCAGGTTCTGACCAACCTGCAATGCTGTGCGTACATCTTCCCCACCCAACATACCTTGGCTAACAGCACACTCAACACTCTCCTCTTTTGAATTGGCTATTACTAAAGAGGTTACAAAACTTTTCTCAGATGCCCACCTAACCAATTGTCCCTTGGATCCTGTTCCCTCACCACTACTACGGTCACCCTCTTCTTCTATCCTATGCTCCCTCACTCACATCTTCAATCTCTCCCTCTCTAGTGGAACCATCCCCTCCCCTCTAAAACATGCGCAGATCACTCCCATACATAAAAAGCCCTCACTATACCCTACCAACCTGAACAACTTAAGACCCATCTCATTGCTCCCATTCACCTCTAAACGTGTACAACGCTTAGTCTACAACCGTCTTAGCTCCTACCTCAGTGAAAAGAACCTTCTTGACCCCTTACAGTTTGGCTTTTCGCTCGCAGCACTCCACGGAAACTGCTTTACTAAAACTCACTAACGATTTACTAACTGCTAAAACCAACAGCCAGTACTCCATACTCCTACTACTTAACCTCTCTGGGGCCTTTGATACTGTTGACCATCCACTCCTTCTCAATAAACTACATTCCCTTGGCCTCTGAGATTCTGCTCTATCCTGTTCTCTGCCTATATATCACAGCGCTCCTTCAGTGTCACCTACAACTCTGTCTCTTCCTCTCCATTGCCCCTTTCTGTGGGGGTCCCCCAAGGCTCTGTTCTTGGACCCCTTCTCTTCTCTATCTACACCTCCTCCCTTGGTCACTTGATAACCGCCCATGGCTTCCAATACCACTTATACGTTGATGACACCCAAATCTATCTATCTACTCCTTACCTCACTCCTTCAGTCTCCTCTCGCATTACTAACTTACTAACTGACATATCAGCATGCATGTCGCACCACTTCCTTAAACTGAATCTCTCTAAAACTGAGCTATTAATATCCCCCCCCGCCCGTGCCCCCCTCCATGACTTTTCCATCAAAATCAACAATGCAACCATCAGTCCCTCCCCACACGCCAGGGTACTAGGTGTAATCCTAGACTCTGACTTGTCATTTCAGCCTGAAATTCAAAAGTTTGTAGAATTCACCTCCGCAACATCTCTATAATTCGCCCCTTTTTAACAAATTAAACCACCAAGCTCCTCGTTCACTCCCTTGTTATCTCGCACCTTGACTATTGCACTTCCTTCTCATTGGCCCGCCTCTCCATAGACTATCCCCTCTTCAGTCTATCATGAATGCTGCTGCCAGACTTATACACCTTACCAACCGCTCAGTGTCTGCCAACCCTCTCCTCCAATCCCTACACTGGCTCCCAATCACCCAGCAAATTAAATTCAAAATACTAACCACAACATACAAAGCCATTCACAACTCTGCCCGGAGCTGCATCACCAATCTTGTCTCCAAATATCACCCAAATCGTCCTCTCCGCTCTTCTCAAGACCTCCTACTCTCAAGCTCTCTCATCTCCTCCTCTCATGCTTGTCTCCAGGATTTCTCCAGAGCCTTTCCCATCCTCTGGAAGTCGCTACCTCCACCTGTCCGGCTATCGCCTACTCTTGCTACCTTCAGGCGATCCCTGAAAACTCATCTCTTCAGGAAAGCCTATCACGTCTCTAACTAACCTTTTACCACTTCCATCAGCTCATTCCCCACAGTTACAACCTTTTGTACCACCTGCCCCACCCTATTAGATTGTAAGCTCTTCTGAGCAGGGGCCTCCTAATCCTCTTGTATTTTATTGTATTATAACTGTATTGTCTCCCTTTTATATTGTAAAGCACTGCATAAACTGTTGGCGCTATATAAATCCTGTATAATAATAATAACCCTGGGCAACAAGAGTGTGCTGCTAGTGGAAAGTACAGGACCCTGCCAGCATCATCATCAGTGGCTAAAATTGTGTAGGTAAAACTTTTCTATAATCATCCCAATGTCATGCGCTAGCTCCATAATAGAAGAAAAGAAGTTGAGTACCGCTGTACCACTGTGATGTGACCTGTGGCTCAGATTATGCTCAATGTAAAATGCACTGTGCAACCTTTACCCTTAACCCTTAGGTTACTTACGAGGTGATTTGTTGTTGTTCTTACAGGTTTTGCTGACTGATGCTGTACTGTGATTTGATATACAGTCCACAAATTCATATCAACCATCAGGAACAGGGATGGTTAGGAAAACTCCCCAATTTAGTCTGATTTCAATATAAAAGTCAAGTAGGATCATGAGTTGGAAGAGTTTTCATGAACTGTTTAACTCCCTGCTTTGCGGTGTGTGGGTGCTTGGGCTTATTAAGACACCTTGAAGTCACAGCACAACTTCAGGGTAGCAAACTTGATGACCCAAAATTTTAAGGACTGCTTCTGTGAATTGAACCACAGAAAGAAATCTCCAAACACAAGTTCCATCCCACAACACGTACCTAGACCATAGAATTATAATGAGAGGGGCAAAGTTGTGTATATTCTGGACCCACAGTGTTGCACTAAAACTGAAAATTATTTCTGCGTTACTACAGTTTAGCCAGTGTAGGCTTACAACAGAAAGATAGCCGGGTTTTATCTGGTGTAATGTATGACATGCTGCTTAGTTTTAGCTTGAACGTTGAGTCATGCTAATGCTCTGATGCTGATTGCTAGACTTCTTTTTACTTTAGAACATGAGCGGGGTAATGTTAATTTTGAGGATATGTTATGGGTTCTACAAGGGGTTGTTGTTTATCTTTATTAAGAAGTTCCCTAAGTAACCCACTTTCTCTTCTGTTTGGTGGGTTTTCCCCTAAAGGAGAGAATGTGCATGTAGGAGGTTGAAGTGAAGATAAGACAGGGTCCTTACCATTTTTCAACCTTCCTGAGGAGCTTGAATCTAATCTAATCTCAGGATACTATTGTAGCACTGCCCCCTTGGGGGTTGCTTAATAATGCATGTTCTCTTATGCTACCTTGACCGTATGAACTCTCCAGTCCCTCTGACACCCTAGGTTCAGACATGTTATGTAAACCTTTAAATGACACACAGACACAAAGCAAATAGTTTCAACTCTCTCAGACTTTACTTCTTTGAGATGAGAGGTGAAGACTAGAATTATTCAGCCAAATCCTGGGTGGACCAAGACTAGGTTGAAATAACACTTGTAACAATAGCAATTAATAGTGACAGATGGATGCAACAATATACACAATCACCATAGGATATATAGAGAAGCTATCAATGGATGTAAGGATAGTGTCCACTTTAAAGAAAAACCCCGGACTGACCTATAATACCTTAATCCTAATGAGAGATAGTATACTATAGTGACGTTAGTAACAACACTGTCCTAACAGCAAGGCCTTGCACTGTCTTCCCCATCAACGTTGGAGCTCATAGAACAGAGATTCCTGGCTGCAGCAAAGGGATGATGAACAATGCAAGATAATAAATCCCAGTTGATAGCAATACTATTTGTAATCCAAGACAATGTTGCAGGTGTTCTGTGCTGAAAGTGTAGTACTTGGCAAACAATGGAATCTGTGGGCTAAATCCCCCTCACCAATCCTGATAGACCTCAGAGTCACCCGGTGGAACCAACAAACGATTCTTCCACTTAGAGGTGGACCGGGACAGGGATGGTTGTGTAGAAGGATCTGGACAGCCGCACACCAGGATAGGCAGATAAAATTCTTCTTTATTTAATAGGATCATGAGGTACATATGACACAGCTGGAGTAATACAGCTTAGCAGTTAACGCGTTTCACACTCATACAGAGCGCTTACTCAAGCGCTCTGTATGAGTGTGAAACGCGTTAGCTGCTAGGCTGTATTACTCCAGTGGTGTCATATGTACCTCATGATCCTATTTATTAAATAAAGAAGAATTTTATCTGCCTATCCCGGTGTTCGGCTGTCCAGATCCTTCTACACGACCATATCTGTACCAGCAATTGCCACCACCTGGGGCTCTCTCTCCCCTTTTTGCCTTAGAGGAAAGGAGACTTCAGTTTGGCTTGTCCGGAGCGGTGATAACTATCTTTATCTCATTCATTGTATCTGGACCGGGACAGGAACCCGTCTGTGGACTCAGCGATCTGGTTATGCAGTATTCAGCACTGCTGCAGAGCTTCCTTCTGTCAGCAGCTGACGGCTGGAGCGGTGGACTGTGGATTGCATGCTAGGCCGCAATCCTCTTACAGAGCGGCGGAGTGGTGCTCACTCACACAGTGAGATCCAGGAAGCAAGAGGGCATGGGCCTAGTCAGCAGATCCCTATATAGTCTCTCCCACAACTCCTCTGTGAGCAGACAGTCTCTTGGGAGATGCGGTTCACAGTCAATTCTGCAATATCAGCAGTGCCTATTAAGGGAACTCTATCTCCCACAATGCCTTTCTCAGTGCTTCAGGAGATGATGTCAGTGATGGAAATCCAGCTCTAGGGGGACATAGAAGCAGGGCTAGAAAAGTAACAGGCTGTCTGCAAAGTCAGATAACCATAGTCCACTCCTGGCTACACTATGATATCACTGGCCTTGATGATTATCCCAGGCATTTTTGTGTGTTCCTCCCAGATGGAGTTATAATAATATGAATAAACAGCCCAAGACCTTGTTCCAGTATGAAACAAATGCTTAAAATATGAAATTGAAGAAGTCTTTTTTTAATTAAAGAGAACTGTTACAGTAAAACAGCTGAAACATTTTGCAAGAAAAACTTTGTGTGTGGACTCTTGTTACTCCACCTGCACTAGTAAAGATGGCCTTCCAGGGCTTATACAGAATTTATTTTAAGGGGGTTGCCCCTTGCTGCAGAGAGTTTGAGAATGCAGAGTGTGTCAGAATTAGCAAGCCAAAGAGAACTCGGAGTGTAGTGAATCAGATCTAGCTCCTTTTGCATTAGGAAACATTATTTCTACTCCATGAAGCCAAGAGAGACAGATGAGTGATTTGCCCACAGGAGCCATATGTGAAAAAAAACTGAAGCCAATCAAAGTTCCCAGCTCTTAGGTGTAGCCAGAATCAACCTGCTGCAAGTGAATGGGCTGGCAACACACCAAAAATGGTGCATTCACTATTTCTGGTAATGCAGCACAATGTAACACATTTATCTGTTTCTTTTTTATATCTGTTGTCTATCTATCATTTAAATATATATGCTGTGTGGCCCCCTTGGACATGACAGAGGTCACACCTGAGGCTCTCTATATTTACCAGGTTGACCACCACTAATATAGCTACCTCCTGTAATACATGTGAAGGGATCTGCTGCCATCTACTGCCTGTATATGTGAATACCTGTGCTCCTAATATAACATAGTTACGTATGTATTCACTTTCTGTCTCGGGGGTGGGGGCTGGGTTAAAAACCCTTGAAGAAGGAGGTGGATAGATTGATTTTTTTTTTAGATCACATGTCCATATGCAGGAGATGCTGCTGTTTTTTATCCAGACCAGAAGCAGAGACTGTTAGGTAATTGTTATGTCTGTTTAACTGTACCTGCCCATAACTTTTTGATCTGAATCCTAGTGAAAGACAAGTCTCTGTCCTATTGTTATTATCTCACATGCACAGTGCCAGATAGCTTGGTCTGTGCTACTATATGTGTGTAGTGGTCACCTTCCAGTATATTAGTGGGTGAACCAGTTTATTGCAATATAATTTATATACAGCTCCTGTTATTTTAGTTAACCCTGTTTCTTCTGGTTTGGGAGCTAGTTTTGGCTCAGAGCTTAAAAACCTGCATAGTCTAGAGCCAGGTTAGGCATCCAAAGGCCCAATAGGAAGTTAGAGGTCCAGTTGCATTACAGATTAGAAGTTACTAGGGACTAAGAAGCAGAGTAGATAGGCTGACCCTGAGTTCCAGCATCACACCACAGTTTTTGCTTGTGAGAAGCTATGTTCCAGATCAGTTGGACAATGGCTGGAGGATCTCCCCATCTTCACTGACTGTCTTTAGGTCTTCAACACCAAGACAGAGTTCGCTGTAGGTATATCGTTTAACTATATATATGCCAGGGTTTATGTGCACAATTTCAAATGGACTCTTGCTGGACCCTTTGTGGATAGTACCTGTTTTATACATTGGATGTATGCACTATTATTAACCTTTTATTATATAAAGATTTTATTCTTCCCACACTGGTGTGTATCTGTAGATTAATGGTAACTGTTATATGCTGGCTGTAGTAGTTCCTCTTCTCTCAATTACTTTGAAAAGATTACTGGTTAATTTTCCAGGAAGGGAATCCCTCCTGCTTACAGAGGCCCTATCCTGGGTAGAGACATTGCAAACTTTATTATTGTAGTGCCCTGAAGGGGCCTGCTGAGTATATGCCTAGGTCTCCCTTGCTAGTACTGAGGCTGCCTTCCACCAACACAGTTCCATGCACACCAACAACACAGGCTCAGTCTTGGGCAGCAGTAGTCCAATTTCTTGATATGGGGGGCCACAAATGTAACCCCCCCACATCATGTCAGTTTGAGAGAAATCAGACATACAACAGGATATGGTCCAAGAATATGGTCATGATACAAGAAATGGTCAAGAAAGTCAGGGTCAGAGCCTGTTACAAGAAATGGTCAGAGACTGTAGACATGTTACAAGAGATGGTCAGAGACTACAGATGTGTTAAAAGAAATAGTCAGAAACTGCAGACATGTTACAAGAGATGGTCAAAGATTGAGGGCATCGAAAAAAATATGGTTGGAGACTGGTGACATGATACAAGAGGTGGTCAGAGACTGTGGGCATGTTGCAGGAGGCTGTTAGAGCTTGTGAACATGACAGAGCAGTTGTTGGAGACTGGGAACATGCTTCAAGAGAGTCTGGAATGGAGGGATATTACACAAGGCTGTTAGAGGTCATTGCTATAAAAGGACAATAGGGAAACCCAGATTAGTGTCTGCAGGGGCCTTGAGGGCCACACAAAAAGTGACAAAGGGCCACATATGACCCCCAGGCTGCAGGTTGGGTACCAAGGGTCTTGGGGATGTCTTTTCATTAATTTATTGCAGAACAACTGAACAGAAGGGGACTTAGGCATTCAAGATACTCCAAAATTATATCAGGAATCAACAGGAGGACACGCTTCTATCACCAATCCTTATAGCTGCACACGCACGAAAGTGCCACAGTAGGTCTTACAATGTCCCAAGAGCTGGCTGCCACCCAGCTTCCATATGACACTTTTCAGTAAGGGAGACAAAAGATTCTTCTCCAGACTGGAACTCCAGGACAGTGCCATCCAGAAAAGGCCTTTAGCAAATCTTCTTTAGGTCCTTAGCCCAGGAACTGCTAAGGCTGAAAACGCAAATATCCTCTCGCGCCTTCCTAGCCGCAGGAGAACTGGAACCCTCCTAGCAGCGGAAAGGACAACACTCGGGAAAGGCCTCACAAATATTTATCACCTCCCTAGCCAACTGCTGGACACCACCTCCAGACATTGGCTAAGGTATGATAAATATTCATAACTGAGTGATAGACCCTCCTGCTTCTTCTAGAAACAGGCAGGGGCAATTAATCAATCACCCAGCTTAGGAAACCTTGACCAGACCAAAACAACAGATCCCTGCGCCACTGACTACAGTGAAGCCAAAAACTAAATTTAGCCTAACAGAGGCAGGGTGCTACATCGTCAAACCCACCCAGAACCAGGTTCTGGTTCTCTTATTTACCTACAGGTTTAGTACAATAACCTGTTTGTGGAGGCCCATTTCTCATAACCCCCCAAAAGAGGGCGATACCTGTAGTATATATAAAAATATTGTGAATAAAAAGCTTCACATGCTTAATTAAATGATACATTATGACACGCATGCTTGGCCAATCACAGCGCCGTCTGCACAGAGAGCTGTAATTGGCCGAAGCCAGGGTGCCAGTTGCACCTACAGTATACCTACCTGAAGCCAGGTGCTTGTGTGCTTCTTCTGATCCTATTAATAGCACAGGCAGGCTCTTGAAGTATTTCCAGTTAGTGTACTGTGTGCCCTGCACAGTTGCACCTACAGTATAGCTACCTGAAGCCAGGTGCTTGTGTGCTTCTTCTGATCCTATTAATAGCACAGGAAGGCTCTTGAAGTATTTCCAGTTAGTGTACTGTGTGCCCTGCACAGTTGCACCTACAGTAAAGCTACCTGAAGCCAGGGGCTTGTGTGCTTCGTCTGATCCTATTAATAGCACAGGCAGGCTCTTGAAGTATTTACAGTTAGTGTACTGTGTAACCCTGCACAGTTGCACCTACAGTATAGCTACCTGAAGCCAGGTGCTTGTATTCTTCTTCTGATCCTATTAATAGCACAGGCAGGCTCTTGAAGTATTTCCAGTTAGTGTACTGTGTACCCTGCAGTTGCACCTACAGTATAGCTACCTGAAGCCAGGTGCTTGTGTGCTTCTTCTGATCCTATTAATAGCACAGGCAGGCTCTTGAAGTATTTCCAGTTAGTGTACTGTGTACCCTGCACGATTGCACCTACAGTATAGCTACCTGAAGCCAAGTGCTTGTGTGCTTCTTCTGATCCTATTAATAGCACAGGCAGGCTCTTGAAGTATTTCCAGTTAGTGTACTGTGTACCCTGCACAGTTGCACCTACAGTATAGCTACCTGAAGACAAGTGCAGGTGTTCTGATACTAATAATACTACAGGCAGGCAGTTGATTCTGCTAGCTGCAGTATAATCGGTATATATATATACATCCCAGTTTTGTGCAGCTACGTCTCACTGCAGGTCATTAGTATGTCTGGAAGGCCAACAAGGAGAGGCAGACAGTCACAAGCCAATAAAAGAGGGCAAGCAGGCTCTGTGTCTAGAGGCAACAGTACTGGTTGTAGACACAGTGCATCCTCATCAGCACATGGCCGTGGGACACGCTTGGCCTTTTTTTCGGCAGCTGGCCGCGTTGAGCCGCAACATGCAGAAGACTTGGTCGAGTGGATGACAAAGCAGCTACCAACGCGGCCTCTTCCCTCGGCTCAATGGCATCAGTCACTCCTTCCCTAGCCTCACCATGTCCTCCTGAGGAGTCCCTCGAACTGTTTGACCACAGTGTTGGGTACATGCTCCAGGAGTATGGCCAGCGTTTTGAAGGCTCCGATGATGGTACTCAGCTAGAGGAAGGCAGTAACGTGAGCCCAGACAAGGGGGTGCCCAAGAAGGACAGCAATCTGGCAGTCATGTTCCCCCTGCTGCAGCATACTGCCAGGTTTGCTCCAGTGATGAGGAGGGAGGGGATGATGAGGTCACTGACTCCACGTGGGTGCCTGATAGGAGAGAGGAGGAGGAGGCACATCACCAACAAGGCAGGATGCCCTCCAGGGGCCAGCTTAAGGGCAGCACACTGACTGCATCACACCGCAGAGCTCCGCATGTGCAGGGCGCTGCTGTCTCTGCGCATTATTCCAAAAGTTCTTTGGTGTGGGCCTTTTTTGAGACGAGTGCATCAGATCGCACCACTGCTATTTGCAACATATGTCTCGAGTATCTCGCGTGGCCAAAACATCTCCCACTTGGGCGCAACATGCTTGACCAGACATATGTTGACCTGCCATGCAGTTCATTGGCAAGCGTACCTAAAAGACCCACATCAAAGAACAAAGAGCACCTCTCCTTGCTCCTCATCGGCTGGGATCTCCAACCCCACTATACATTCAGTCCTCTCTGACACCTGCACTGAGAGGAATGAAGGTGTAGAATTAGGTGTGTCACAGCCAAGTACTTGCGGGCAATCTGCTATCGGTACACCGACGTCAGATTGTACCAGGCAAATTTCCCTGCCCCAGCTGCTGCACCGCAGAAAGAAGTTCGCTCCCAGCCATCCACATGCCCAGCGGTTGAATGCTAGCTTGGCAAAATTGCTAGCACTTCAACTGCTACCTTTTCAGTTGGTAGACTCTGTCCCCTTCCGTGAGTTTGTGGAATGTGTGGTTCCTCAGTGGCAGGTTCCCAAACGCCACTTTTTCTCACGGAAGGCGATTCCGGCTCTCTACTAGCATGTGGAAGGCAATGTCTTGGTCTCGCTGGACAGGGCGGTCAGCTGTAAGGTGCATATTACTCATGGTCCAGCAGGCATGGACAGGGATGTTGCCTAAGTTTCAAGGCGCATTGGGTGACTCTGCTGGCAGCTGGGAAGGATGCAGGACAAGGTGCAGTAGTGTTGGAGGTTGTTCCGCCACCACGCCTCCAAAATGCTACTACTGGTGATTCTGACACACCTCTCTCCTCCACCCCTCCTCTTCTTCTTCCTCCATGGTCTCTTCCTGTGCTTTGTCCTCGGAACCAGCAGTGCTCTGTAGGCGTTCAAGGGGCTATGCAAGTAAGCAGGCCAAAAGATGCTATGCGGTGCTTAAGCTGGTGTGCTTGGGGGATAGGAGCCACACTGGGGCAGAGATTCTGTCAGCTCTGCAGGGGCAGGTTCAGAGGTGGTTGACGCCACGCCAGCTAAGCCAGGAATGGTGGTTTGCGACTATGGCACCAACCTCCTCTCCGTCTTCTGACAGGGACAACTGACCCATGTGCCCTGTTTGGCTCATGTCCTTAACTTGGTGGTGCAGCGGTTCTTGGGCAGGTACCCGGGCTTACAAGATGTCCTGCGGCAGGTCTGGAAAGTCTGTGTGCATTTCCGCCGGTTGTATAATGCCAGTGCTCGGCTGGCTGACCTCCAAAAGAAATTTTAACCTGCCCAAGAACCGCCTAATCTGTGACATGCCCACCATGTGGAACTCAACGTTGGCACACGCAGCAGAGGGCCATCAACGAGTACCTGTGTGACTATGGCATCAGGACAGGGTCAGGGGAGCTTGTTTTTTTTTTCCCCACTCCAGTGGGCCATGATTAGGGATGCATGCACTGTCCTGTCACCATTTGAGGAGGCCACAAGGATGGTGAGCAGTGACAGTGAGGACTTACAGTGTTGTGGCACCACCACCACCAAAGGCCCAATTTTTCTGCCCCTGTTCAACAGGTGCATGTAATTACAATTCTTGATCTAATATTTTACAGCAGGGCCCGTTCTAGCACCCACCAAGAGTAACTGTGAGGACTTACAGTGTTGTAGCACCAGCACCACCACCACCACCACCAAAGGCCCAATTTTTCTGCCCCTGTTCAACAGGTGCATGTAATTACAATTCTTGATCTAATATTTTACAGCAGGGCCCGTTCTAGCACCCACCAAGAGTAACTGTGAGGACTTACAGTGTTGTAGCACCAGCACCACCACCACCATCACCAAAGGCCCAATTTTATTCATTGGTTCATCAGGAATTTATCCTTCAAACTCTGGATTATTTGTTAACACAAAACTTCTTCATGTTCGATGGGGATTGCTACCTCCAGAGGTACCAGACCTCTATGGGAGCCAAGTTCTCTCTGTCCCTTGGCAACCTATACATGTTGGTGGGAGAGGTCCTGCATCTTTGGTGTCGGCAATCTGGCATACTTTCACTACATAGACGATCTCCTGTTTATTTGTTCCTCAAAGATTGGAAGTCTGGATGATTGGCTTGATTATCTGAACGATAAGGAGTTAAATCTAAAATTCCCAGATTCTAGCTCGATTTCTTTCCTGGATGTGAATTTGCCCAGTGAAGGGAATCAGATTATATCTTGACTTCACAAAAAGCCAACAGCTGGAGCCGATTCGGGACACCCTCTTTATACCATAAAAAGCATCCCCATTGGTCGATATTTGAGACTCTGCAAAGTATGCAAGTAAGTACCAATTTTTAATAAAAAATCCAAATTGATGTGGGAATGCTTTGTGTGTAAAGGTTATTCTGAACCTGTTTTAGATTGAACATTAACCACTTGCCGACCATCCTCTGCAGTTGTACTGCGGCAGAATGGCACGGCTGGGCGAAATGACTATATGTAACGTCGCTTTGCCCTGTGGCCACTAGGCGGCGCATGCGCGCTCCCTGCTCACCCATGGAGCTGATGCGAGTGCCGAGTGGTCGCAATCACCGTCGGGCTCCCGCGATCGCTTGGGCCACACGGAGAACCGGGATCTGTGTGTAAACACACAGTTTCCGGTTCTATGAGGGGAGAACAGACAGATCGTCTGTTCATTCAGAGTATGAACAGCGATCTGTCATCTCCCTTGCACAGTTCCATCTCCCCTTCAGTTAGAACACAAACTAGGGAACACATTAACCCCTTGATTGCCCCCTAGTGGTTAACCCCTTCACTGCCAGTGACATTTTTACAGTAATCAATGCATTTTCATACCACTGATCGCTGTAAAAATGCCAATGGTCCCAAAAACGTGTCCAAATTGTCCAAAGTGTCCGCCATAATGTCGCTGTCCCGATAAAAATCGCAGATCGCCGCCGTTACTAGTAAGAAAAAGATTAATAATAAATATGCCATAAATCTATCCCCTATTTTGTAGACGCTATAACTTTTGCGCAAACCAATCAATATATGCTTATTGCGATTTTTTTTTTACCAAATATATGTAGAAGAATACATATCGGCCTAAACTGAGGAAAAAAAATGTTTTTTTTATATATTTTTGGGGGATATTTATTATAGCAAAAAGTAAAAAATGTTGTGTTTTTTAAAAAATTGTCACTCTTTTTTTGTTTATAGCGCAAAAAATAAAAAACGCAGAGGTGATCAAATACCACCAAAAGAAAGCTCTATTTGTGGGAAAAAAAGGGCGTCAATTTTGTTTGGGTACAACATCGCACGACTGCGCAATTGTCAGTTAAAGCGCGCAGTGCCGAATCGCAAAAAGTGCTCTGGTCAGGAAGGGGGTAAAATCTTCCGGGGCTGAAGCAGTTAAGCATTGCTAAGAAAACATCTCGTGAGGAGCTGTTGAAAGATAAAAAGATTTCTGGATCTAATAATATCCCTGCGTTCTCCACTCTTTATAGCGCTGAGTTTAATAAAATCAAAAACATTAATGAAAAGTATCTGCCTATTTTGTATAATGATCCTATTTATACACAGGTGTTGTCTAATCCGCCATGTTAGGCAGATATCTGTCTCTAAGTTTATTTGCCAGCAGGAAGAAAAATCCTTCACACTGGCTTCAGCTTAAAGGCTCTTTTGCATGTGACATTAGTGCTTGCCCCTGCTGTTCACATATTAAGAGGGGATACTCTGTGCATTCTACTAGTAACGACAGAATTTATGACATTACTTCCTTCATTCATTGTAACACTAGGTACTTGATATATGCAATTACGTGCAAACCTCTGCAAAATACAGTATGTTGCCCGTACTACCTGCAGGTTGAGGGATCGCCTGCATGACAATGTTTATGACTTTACCAAGAAACATTCAACCAATGTAGCTAACCACTTCAATGACTGTCATTCAGGTGACCCCTCAGCTGTGTTTCTGGATCTTCCGTCTGGGAACACGAAAACCTGTAGGGCTCAACCATAAATGGGATGTGTCACATTTTTGTGAATGAATAAAGTGTATTCTAGGTTTTTGCTACTGGTGACATTTTTTCCAATTTTTCAAATTTTTCCTAACTTTTTCTAAAAATTGGGTTCTGATTTTATTTTGTATTCTGCTCTTTATATGATTCTTTTGATGTTTTATATCTGTTATATATGTTAGAGTTTCTGCATTTGCATCCCCATCCCTAAACAGGGGCAGTCATCTGTCAATTATTGGCAGCCACAAACCAACTGTTTCACAAAGATTGTTCAAATCGCAAGTGATTGTTGCATATGTATGTATATATACAGTGCATTGAAAAAGTATTCATACCCCTTGAAATTTACCACATTTTGTCATGTTACAACCAAAAGCGTAAATTAATTTTATTGGGATTTTATGTGATAAACCAACACAAAGTGACACATAATTGTGAAGTGGAAAGAAAATGATAAATGTTTTTTAACATTTTTTACAAATAAATATGTGAAACATGCAGCATTTATTTTTTTTCAGCCCCACTAAGTCAATACTTTGTAGAATCACCTTTCACTGCAATAACAGCTGCAAGTATTTTTGGGGATGTCTTTACCAGCTTTGCACATCTAGAGAGTGACATTTTTGCCCATTCTTCTTTGCAAAATAGCTCAAGCTCTGTCAGATTGGATAGAGAGCATCTGTGAACAGCAACTTTTAAGTCTTGCCACAGATTCTCAGTTGGATTTAGGTCTGGACTTTGACTGGGTCATTCTAACACATGAATATGCTTTGATCTAAACCATTCCATTGTAGCTCTGGCTGAATGTTTAGGGTTGTTGTACTGCTGGAATGGAAACCTCCACCCCAGTCTCAAGTCTTTTGCAGAGTCTAACAAGTTTTCTTCTAAGATTGCCCTGTATTTGGCTCCATCCATCTTCCCATCAACTCTGACCAGCTTCCCTGTCCCTGCTGAAGAAAAGCATCCCCACAACATGATGCTGCCAGCACCATGTTTCACGGTGGGGATGGTGTGTTCAGGGTGATGTGCAGTGTTAGGTAAGTAACTTAAACTTCTCCACAACTTTATCCCTGACCTGTCCGGTGTGTTCTTTGGCCTTCATTGATACCATTTGTTCCCTAAGGTTCCAAATAAACCTCTGAGGGCTTCACAGAACAGCCATATTTATACTGAGATTAAATTACACACAGGTGGACTCTGAAGGCAATTGGTTCCATTAGATTTTAGTTAGGGGTATCAGAGTAAAGGGGGCTGAATACAAATGCACGCCACACTTTTCAGATATTTATTTGTAAAGAAATTTGAAAACCATTTATGATTTTCCTTCCACTTCAAAATTATGTGCCACTTTGTGTTGATCTATCGCATAAAATCCCAATAAAATACATTTACGTTTTTGGTTGTAACATGACAAAATGTGGAACATTTCAAGGGGTGTGAATACTTTTTCAAAGCACTGTATCTCTGTAGTGGACATTTGTATGTGAGCTATGACTAAGAGCTAAGGGAGCATGAACGCGTTAGTGGTGATGTTGTTCCTCTTTATTTTTGTTTTTGGACATGTTTTTATGGACTTGCTGAAGTAAAGGCGATTTTACTGGACGTACGGCCAACCGAAATTCTGTTTTACTCAATGATGATTGGATGTTAGAATGTATAGAAATCATTTACACTGCCTGAACTGCTACTTATAAAACATTATAAAGTATATACATATTTCTTAAGAATATGTGAAGAGGAATCAAAGAATGTAATACCTGGATTCAATAGGTTTAACTTTATTTTTGTAATGAATAGCTAATATAATAAATAATAATAATCATATACAGTATCTCACAAAAGTGAGTACACCCCTCACATTTTTGTAATTATTTCATTTTATCTTTTCATGTGACAACACTGAAGAAATGACACTTTGCTACAATGTAAAGTAGTGAGTGTACAGCCTGTATAACAGTGTAAATTTGCTGTCCCCTCAAAATAACTCAACTGAAAACCATTAATGTCTAAACCACTGGCAAAAATGGTGAGTACACCCCTAAGGGAAAATGTCAGAATTGGGCACAATTAGCCATTTTCCCTCCCCGGGTGTCATGTGACTCATTAGTGTTACAAGGTCTCAGGTGTGAATGGGAAGCAGGTGTGGTAAATTTCGTGTTATCGCTCTCACATTGATCACTGGAAGTTCAACATGGCACCTCATGGCAAAGAACTTTCTAAGGATCTGAAAAAAAAAATTGTTACTCTACATAAAGATGGCCTAGATTATAATAAGATTGCCAAGACCCTGAAACTGAGCTTCAGCATGATGGCCAAGACCATACGGTGGTTTAACAGGACAGGTTCCACTCAGAACAGGCCTCGCCATGGTCAACCAAAGAAGTTGAGTGCACATGCTCAGCGTCATATTCAGAGGTTGTCTTTGGGAAATAGACATATGATTGCTGCCAGCATTGCTGCAGAGGTTGCTCAGACCATACGCCGCACACTGCATCAAATTGGTCCTAATTGCTGTCGTCCCAGAAGGAAGCCTTCTTCTAAAGATGATGCACAAGAAAGCCCGCAAACAGTTTGCTGAAGACAAGCAGACTAAGGACATGAATTAGTGGAACCATGTCCTGTGGTCTGATGAGACCAAGATAAACTTATTTGGTTCAGATGGTGTCAAGCGTGTGTGGCGGCAACCAGGTGAGGAGTACAAAGACAAGTGTGTCTTGCCTACAGTCAAGGTGAGGAGTACAAAGACAAGTGTGTCTTGCCTACAGTCAAGCATGATGGGGGGAGTGTCATGGCCTGGGGCTGCTTGAGTGCTGCCGGTGTTCTGACATATACTGTCCTCCTATCGGATAGTGTCCGCTCCGTACTGCGCAGGCGCAGCGCTTGCACAGTACGGAGCAGAAGGAGATGCCGAAAGTGTCTGAAGTTGATCAGCTAACCATCAGCTGTACACGGCGCTTCGGCACTTCTTAGCGATGGCAGTGTAAGAGGGCCCCTCGCGGGCTCGCTTCGCTCGCCACGCTTCGGGCACGGCCTCGCTGCGCTCGGCAACTATTTATTCTCACTCTATGTCCACTTGGATAGTAGGGAATGAACCTGGACATAGGGTGAGAATAAAAGCGCAGGCGCCGTGTACAGCTGATGATCAGCTGTTAAATGTCGGAGACTTTCGGCGTCTCGTTTGTCCTCCGTACTGCGCCTGCACAGTACAGGGCGGACACTATATGATAGGGGACTGTATTTGACAAGACACCAGCACTGGGAAGCTACAGTTCATTGAGGGAACCATGAATGCCAACATGTACTGTGGAAAAAAGGAAAAAAATAATTGCGCTTCAAAAACATACGAAATAAAGTGACATAAAGCTGTGATGTCCTAGAATGTGACACAAACACACAATATAAATAAGAAAAAATTGGTGACTCGCGCTAAGCAAACTGGTGGATGTGTGGCTAAGGAGTGCCACACCAAGAAAACTAAATACAATATATATATAGATGAAATGGTGTAACAAACTGTAACACACTAACTGTAGGGGAATTCACAAGCCCCCTTGGTGAATGTGCAATTAGTGCAAAAATATAACACAATCGATGCAAACAAATTTCAACATAAGTCCATGTGTGATGGATATAAATCAGGAAGTAGATAATTGGAGGGATAGTCCATATGAAGGGAAACCCAAAAAAGTGATTGACAATCCCAGGTACTTCAAATGTGTAGAGTCATAGATATGTGGGTCCACCACCAAAAGAGAGAGCCTGGCCGCTTACCAGAACCCCATGACCCCCCCGTTACAGAGGGTCTAAATGGGCTTTGAGATTCTGCTAGTCCGGAACTCCCAGGGGCGAGGATGGAAAGTGGAAAGGACGTCAGGCACTGTGTTGGAGATGGATGGGTCCACAAAAAGGCTCAGCCCTCAGCATAGTGTTGTCATCATGGGAAGAAAGAAAGGGAGGGCTCCCATAGTGTAAAATCAAACGGTAATTTATTGAAGTAAAAAACATAAACACTCACATGTAGGTATGAAAATCATCATCATCAATAGAAGAACAATCTGTGGCACCGGCCGGATGACCACAGATAGCCCGTCCTGCTGGGTATACAGCGACAATGGGAGGTGGCGCAATGATACTGCTCAGCTCTACGCTGCGTTTCGCAAGAAAATTGCGTCTTCCAGGGGCGAGCTGCTCATCGCATCACCTCCCTTAAGTAACAAACATAAGCCTCACTCTGAAATCACCCACGCCAGATTTCCGCATTAGCCTAAAGCGCACCTGATGTCAGTGCGCAGGCGCGCCCCGGGACTCAACTTCCGCGTTAGCCTGGAACGCACAAGACCACGGCGCCAACGCGCATGCGCTCCCCAGGACTCAATCAGCGTCACTCAATGTTAAGTCAAATGTCCCAGCCGCTGAACCAATCAACATGTACTGTGACATACTGGAGCAGAGCATGATCCCCTCCCTTCGGAGACTGGGCTGCAGGGCAGTATCTAAACATGATAATGACCCCAAACACACCTCCAAGACAACCACAGCCTTGCTAAAGAAGCTGAGGGTAAAAGTGATAAACTGGCCAAGCATGTCTCCAGACTGAAGGTGGAGGAGCGCAAGGTCTCTAACATCCACCAGCTCTGTGATGTCGTCATGGAGGAGTGGAAGAGGACTCCAGTAGCAACCTGTGAAGCTCTGGTGAACTCCATGCCCAAGAGAGTTAAGGCAGTGCTGGAAAATAATGGTGGCCACACAAAATATTGACACTTTGGGCCCAATTTGGACATTTACACTTAGGGGTGCTCTCACTTTTGTCGCCAGCGGTTTAGACATTAATGGCTGTGTGTTGAGTTATTTTGAGGGGACAGCAAATTTACACTGTTATACAAGCTGTACAGTCACCACTTTACATTGTAGCAAAGTGTCATTTCTTCAGTATTGTTGAATGAAAAGATATAATAAAATATTTACAAAAATGAGAGGGGTGTACTCACTTTTGTGAGATACTGTATATATAATACTTTCAATGATGTGAATGTACAATACATGTGTGTAAAGCGCTAAATAAATTGACAGTGCTGTATAAATACCTGTAATAATAATAAAAAAATAATCAAGCACTTTATACAAAAAATACACACCTGTATTATACTAAAAATATGTTGCATTAAAAAAAATAAATGATCTTGGAGTGACATTACTGTTTTGTTTTCAGTTATTTTCCCATTCCTTCGTCCTATTCTGGAGGGGCTGAATGTCACCTTGTTTCCAAAAGAGAATCTAACTTTCTACATGAATGCTGTTACTAGTTTCAAGGAAAAGCGTCAGAAAGAACACCACACAGTAAGTCCTCCCTACTAATAAATAATGTGTATACTAAGATGATCAGTGCCATAATATTGTGATAGCAATATGACAATACACAAGCCATGTTTTTTGAGAAGATTTTGAGTGCAACTACGGTATAGCCACAATAAAAAGAAAATAACATATATGATGTAGTCTGTCAATAACACAGCAGTATTACGTAAATGAATTACCTTTTGCCCCTGTCAGTAGAAGTATCATTTTAACTCTTCCTGTAACAGGCCAAGCTGGCCAGCAAAAATTGTCAGGTACAGTTAAAGGGGTTCCCTGCCTCAGCTTTTACATTTTTTCTCAGCATATTTGTTTCAGTGATTCAGAAGGTAATTGGACCAGCATATCAGCCAGAGGGGAGGTCAGAAATGGCAGCTTATCTACTTCCCTCTTCACAGGTTTCCCTGAGGGCCCCCTCACACCTAGGCATTTGAAAGCATGCTTGTTTTTCAGAGCATTCAGAGGTTTTTAATATTTTTAATATGTTAGTTCACATACAGTACATGCAGCAGGTTGACATGCATTGACCAAAAAAAGGTCATGTCCATCAGTTTTAAAGGGTTTAGAGAGAAATGGCAACAAATGTCAATGCATAATGATGCACATCAAAACACTCTGCAACATAAGTGCATAAGTATGAATCCAGTCTTACAGATTTTTCCCTCTTCCGAAAGGTTTATTCAGAAAACTAAATTCAGACACAGGAGCTACTCAGTATTTATATATGAATGCATTGTTATGCCTGATGCTTGCTTTTATGATGATGATGGAAGGTGGCATAAAAATACAGATCTGCCACTGTCTTAAATTTTATCAATGCAACGTATGTCATCACATTTGCTTGTTATGTTTTAATCAACAGGGTCGTGTGGACTTCCTACAGCTTATGCTAGATTCCAAAACAGAAGACATCAGTGGTCTGGACAAAGAACAAAAAGGTAAGCTGACTTCCATCATTATGCTTTCTTTTAATTTACATTACCATTTACATGGTGCTTGAATCTCTTAAAGTGAACAGCACGGGAGCCCTCGGTTCTGGCAAGAAGCTCTGAAGGTCTGGCACCGTATACCGAACCTTTAGAATGCACGTGCCGCTGATGTCAGCAACTGCATACAGGGTGAATATCTCCTAAACGATGCACGTTTAGGAGATGTTAGTTTTAAGACACACAGAGGGATCTTGACCAGGAGGCACGGGAGCAAGGAGAGGGCAGCAGGAGAACACTGCCAGGCAAATCTCCAGGGAGGAAGACAGCCAGGAAGGCTGGTGAGTGTTGCAGTCAGAGGGCTGAGAGGCATGCCTGAAGGGACTAGGTTCAAGAAGTCTTGGATGGATGCAGAGTCAGTCTGAGAGGTAGCCAGGAGGGCTAGTGAAAGGGGCCGCTGCAGCCAGGCGGGCTGGCAGTGCCTGAAGAGGTAGTACTGGGATCAGTAGCCACAGGAATAGGACAGCTAAGCACTAATACCTCTTTTCTGCTGCACTACCAAATGGGCCTGTGGTCCCTGCCTGAAAAGGGCACTTGCTCTGGATCTGACTGAATCTGTGTTGGATCATCTTTTCAGTGCTAGCTAGTCCTGGGAGATGTAGTTTTACAAGCAAGATTGTGCTAGAGGTAGAAGAGGAGAAATGTATATACAGTAAACTGTGTGTATATAGTTGTGTCCCTAAAAGATTCTGTGTTGATCAAGTGGGCATCCCATAATAACACTATCCCCTATCCAAGTTCAACTCCCCTAATAAAATACAAAAACAAAGCTGCAAGGACTGATTCCTGACTCCAGGTGTGGAAAATTAGTGTGCCTGGCTGTGCAGGGTGGGAGATACCCATATTCACCAGGGGCTCCTACGGGGGTAGCACTACACATTTATTACTAAACATGTGTGTGTCTATTTACCTGGTAGCAACCCACAGCCAGGCAAAAGGTATTATATATATTGGTGTCCTTATGCTTGCAGTTATTTATATTCAACCAGGTGTGTCGGAGGGGCTGAGGTTGTTCTTGGAGTCAAGGTTCAGTCCAGAGAATCCAAAATGACCAAGCTGCTCTTTTGGGGGTGGCGCTAAATATACTTTGCACAGTTGCAAAGTTGAGTTGCTTAGCCTGGTTTCCACGTTGGAGGTATGGCTTTTTGGCCGCAATCCTTCCATGAAGACCCCTTCTCTGGACAGTAGATGGGTGTACTTGGGTCCCATTGGTTTCCGACAGTTCTGTGCTGATTTTACTGCTGAACATCTGCTGATGTTGAAGGGAAGTAAGCATGATGTTTCTTTTATCTTCTGTAATAAGTTTCCTTGGCTAACTATTGCGCCTTTTGTTTTCCACTTGCCTGTTTCTTTGTACTTCTTCAAAAGAGCTTGAACAGCACATTTTGAAACTCCAGTCTGCTTTGAAATCTTTGCATGGGAGAGACTGTGCTGATGCAGTATAACTACCTTGTGTCATGTTGCTGTGCTCAGTCTTGCCATGATGTATGACCTGTTACAAGAAACTGTTTTCCAAAACCTCACTTTAGTAGCTGACTGGTTGGACTGGCCATAGGGCACACCAGTCCTTGTGGGACCAAAGGCAACTGGGCTGCTCCTTGAGCCCGCGCCGCTCACCTGGCCTCTCCGCAGCCGGCTGGCCACCAGTTAATTTCAGCCGGGGGGCAGAAACTACAAGTCAGCTGACCTGTGATCATGAAGAGGGAGGAGCTGAAGGAGATGCCGTACCAGAGTGAAAGTGAGTGCAGCTCCCCATGCACCTGGAGAAGGTGCATGGGGCGGGGCAGCTGCATATAGAAGATTAACTCTCTGTAGTTTCCTCCTGCAGTCTCTTAGAGCCTGCTTCTCCTCCTCTCCCTCCCGCAGGCATTCAGAAGCTGCAGGAGGAAAATAGAGAGATTGATTCTTCTATATGCAGCAGTTGCCACCGCTCCTCCTATCCAGCTAGGAGCTGGACAGCCTCCTGTGCTCTCAGGCCCCCCTTGCTTTCAGGCCTCCCTGTGCTTTCCAGCCCCCCTGTGCTTTCCCACCCCCCCCGTGCTCTCCACCCCCCTTGTGCTCTCCACCCCCCCAGTGCTCTCTGACCCCATCCTGTGCTTTCCAGCACCCCAGTTCTCTCCACTCCCCCTGTGCTCTCCAGCCCCCCCCTGTGCTTTCCACCCCCCATGCTCTCCAACCCCCTCTGTGCTCTCTAATCCCCCGTGCTTTCCAGCCACCCCGTTCTCTTTGCTCCCGTGTTCTCTGCCCCCTGTGCTCTCCACCCCCCTATGCTTCTCGGCCTCCCCTGTGCTCTTCACCCCCCCCCATGCTCTCTGGTCCCCCTGTGTTCTCTGCCCCCCCTGTTCTCTCCGTCTCCCACTGTGCTCTCCAGCCCCCCCCCCCCCCCAGTGTTGTTTCCCAGCCCCACCACCTCTGTCAGGATGTCATGGGCTGTTCAGGCTAAAATGCCAGGGCCTATTTTTTTGTCCCAGTCTGGGCCTGGTAGCAGAGTTTGGCTGTTCCTCACCCAGTTTTTAGCCTCCCACACAGCTGTTTCTGTTTCAGTTAATGACTCTGTTTCAACCTACATATGAAATTGATGATCATTAGTACCTGTTTGGTATAATTGATTATTTATACACCAGACTATAATCCTACAAAATCCTTGACTATGTGCAAGTGTACAAAGTGTGCAGGTGTAAGAACTGATGCTGGCTTGAAGCCAAAGGATAGTCACACCAAATATTGATTGGGAGACAAGGTTTAATGGGAGGTACACTTAAAGTGTTTCTAAAGGTAGGTCATTTCCTTAATGGGTTCTCTGCATTAGAGAGAAAAAATATCCCATAGGTTATATCACGCCCTCACCTGCCTAAATAGATTCCTAGAGTCCTATATTGATCCAGCACTGTGCCTGAGTGCAGCAGCGCTGCTCTCTCGCTCTCCTCACAGGACTCGTGAGAGCTATTGGCTCCTGTCAATCAAATCCTATGAGGATGGAGCAGGAGGCGCTGTGTGTGTCTATAGCTGCACACAGTCTGGCTCAGGAGCGAGCCTGCAAGTGTGCCCCCAAATGAAGTGGCTTCCTATGGTGGTGCACGCAAAAGTGGAGGAGTCAAGAGTGCCGACGGGGGACATGCCAAATGGAGATTCCGGGCTGCTCTGTATTGCACAGACTAGGTAAGTATAACATGTTTATTATTTTAATAAAAAAATTAAGCCTTACAATCACTTTAATATCACTTTCCCAGATTAGACTAAAACTGGCTATAGACCGATAGTTATTTTTTTCGTTCAGTCCGCTGACAGATTCCTCCATCCACACAAATGAGATGGATGAAATAATTCCCCCTGCCAGGACATTGTATTGACAGAAGGACCTACCCACTGGCTTTTATGTTAAAGTGATCACAGTGGCCAAAGAATTGCCCAATCACAGGGCTGACAGTGTGCGATTAGAACACATCCTAAAATATGTTCTGGATGTTTTAACAAGCTGCAAGCAGTCATTGAACCTGTTCCCACTTGTCCATTTTGAAGCCCCAGATCACTTGAATTTGCTGCATTATATGCATGTCAGGTAGAAATCCCATTGTTTCCTATGTGGTTGGTTCACATCTATGCACTGCAGTTTAGTGTGAAAAACCAAGGGAAACACTTTGGATCCATTCTCACCTACATGTGTTCATCACCATATGTATGTACCATACTGCATGTATACAATACAGTATAAATCTAGGTTGCACATAGCACTGAAGTATGCTGAAAGCCTGCTGAAGCCGGCTTGCTTGGCTGGTGTCATAACTGATCACATGTATAGCACCATGGCAACTGCAGATCAAACAGAGACTAATGCCTCGTACACACGATCAGATAATCGGATGATAAAAATCGCTTTCGGATTGATCGCACGATAGTCTGATCGTTAGTACACAGCTTTCGACAGCTGAAAACAACAGTCTGTCCAACAATATCTGAAAAACACAAAAACTTTGCTTGGACGATAGCCCAGCAAACGACAACTGTTTAATCAGTACAGTATGCGTCCACTAAAAATTGATAGACAAACACCGCATATTATCGGAAATACGAGATGGGTGAACAATACAAATGGAAATAGCCAAAAGGTGTGGCAAACACAGGGGCCATGCGTATTTTACATCATTTCCGATACATAGCTACGCAAACAGGAAGGTTTTCCAGAATCGTACGACACAAATTATACAATTTGTAGAGCGCATTTTGCACTGTTGTAGTCAATATTAGTATTATGCAACAAAATGCGAACGATAAGTCGTATGATTATCTGATCATGTGTACGAAGCATAATACTTCCTTGGCTGTAAAGGATAGAAAGGGTTAGTTCTGTTTTAATGTGATAGACAAGACTAATATTAAGATTTGTGTTTAACATCCCTGCACTGGAGCAGAAGGGTGTGTTGAAGGCTTTAAGAAACCTGTGTAAAGCTGATGCTTTGCAAATGCTTTCTAAAACCCTTCAGTACACAATGCTCTTTTACAAGCCGAAGCCCATATGTACAAGGCTTCAAAACGCATACAAAAGCTAGATCCCATCTTACAAACCTATTCTGAAGCATGTAAGTTGCTGCAAAATTACAGTTCTGCTTGAAAATAAGAGGTCTAAAATCTTCTAAAGTAACTTTAGAAGGATATGAACATGTTAGGTCTGTATTGTTAACAGTCTGTCACAGGTGTAACACTGACCCTAGAACCCAGAAAGCACCAAGATTTCACCAATCCAAGAAGTGTATACTAGACTTTGCTGTAGAATGAGCACCATTTAAAATATCATTACTAGAACTCATAACCCTTGAATCCATCTCTACAGCAATGACAGATTCGGAAATAATGGCCCAATCCATTATTTTTATACTCGCTGGATACGAGACCACTAGTTCGACACTGACCTATCTATTTTATAACCTCGCAACACACCCTGATGTACAGCTAAAACTGCAAGAGGAAGTTGACTCACATCTTCCCAACAAGGTAAGAATCTAGCTGGTGATAAGCAGCTTTAAATCTGTAATTCACATATAACACATTACCATCTTGTGAACTTGGTGTTGAGTTATTCACTTGAAGGTCATCACAGAGGACAAGGGGGGCACTCTTTACCTCTGGATGAAAAGAGATTTCTTCTCCAAATATGGAAAGGTTTCTTCACAGTAAGAGCTGTGAAAATGTGGGGTAATTATATTTTTATAAAATTTTCATCTTTCCACATTTTGTTATTTGTTAACTTCCCAAGTAACCTTTGCAGCAGTAGATCAGGTATGGCTATAATCTATTCCACGCTGTTATCAGCAAGCAGTAAATCAAAATTGAAGTGAGCTGGCTGTAAACACTAAGGGGAGGTTGCATTTGTAGGCATGATATGACTGCTTGCAAGTACAGCCCTAAAAAGTATCAATCACATCAGGCAGCAATTTGCATCTAGACATGTGAAGCAGGAATAGAGGAAGTGCTGCAAATGTGTCATATCTCTGGTTTCCTGTAGACTGACTATTAACGCTAACTGGAAATCTTTATGATGTCAGAAAGACATCATAGGTTTTTCCCATGCAACCAAAATGTAGAAGCATCAAAGATATGGTCCTAAGAAGGGATGTTACAGTTAAAAACCGTGTTGGAGTGACATTTCTGATTAAAATGTGGAATGGAAGCCTGTACTTGGAAAAAAACTGTTATAATTGTCCATTTTAAAAAAGTGATTGGTCCAGAAAATTCCCTATATAGTCAGTAGCTAGCCAAAGGCATTTTATGAAGCCTGTAAGGAATAATATGGGAGCTGCTCTAGAGGAATAGAAGTCCTTTAACCACTTCAATACAGGGCACTTTCGCCCCTTCCTGCCCAGGACAATTTTCAGCTTTCAGCGCTGTCGCACTTTGAATGACAATTGCGCGGTCATGCTACACTGTACCCAAACTAAATTTTTATAATTTTCTTCCCACAAGTAGAGATTTTTTTTGGTGGTATTTGATCACCTCTGGGTTTTTATTTTTTATTTGTTTCTGTCATAAAATTTTGTTTTCTCATTCACTGATGGGCACTGATGAGTTTGCACTGATAAGGTGGCACTGATGGGCAATGATGAGGAGGCGCTGATATGTAGAATTGATGGGCACTGATAGGTGGCACTGATATGCAGCACTGATGGGCACCGATAGGCGGCACTGATATGCAGCACTGATGGGCACCCATAGGCGGCACTGATAGGTGGCACTGATGGGCACTGACAGGCGGCACTGATTGGGCACTGACAATGAGGTACTGACAGGTGTTACTGCTAGGCTCTGATTGGCACTGTGGTGGGCACTGAGAGATTTTTTTGAGAGGGCACTGACTGACAGTTGATGGGCACATCTGATGGGGGCTGTGCTGATAATCAATGTGCTGATTATCAGCACAGACCCCCGCTCTGACAGGGAAAGCTGCCAATCAGCTCTCCCTCTCAGCGCGAACCGAGGAATGCATTTTACTGGCATTTCCTCGTTCCTGTGATGATCAGCTGTGATTGGTCACAGCTGATCTAGTGGTAAGGAGCCTCTGTCAGAGGCTCCTTACCACGATCGGAGATGCGGTGTGTCAGATTGACACGCCGAACTAGCAATCGCTGCGATGCGCATGGGCATGTTATCCTGCTGGGCATCTATGATGCTCAGTCAGGATAACAGAACCACTTCCTGGCTGTCAATCTGCTGTAGACCGGGCGGGAAGTAAATTAAATTTTTTGAGGAAAAAAAAAAAAAAATATATATATATATATATATATATATATTTTTTTTTTTTCCTCAAAAATATATATATTTATATAATATAGCGTATACAATTGCGACTCAAGTCATATTGCAATTAAATGTTATTACAAAAAAATACCTTTCCTTTTCAATCGGCAGCTTTGTAATTTTCTGTAAAATTCAATGCAATATGGCTACCTGGAGGTGTTCCGTACACCGACTGTAGCCTAAACCTGAAGAACATGCTTTGATAACAAAGCAAATGATGACATGGGTGTATCCAAGTGTTTCAGATGTGACTGTGAAGTAATAACTGCCACCGATATGTCACTGTTTACTTGATTTGAACAGCAAAATTTGGATTGTTTATTATGCAATCCAGTCTATACTTATGTTATTTACAAAGTTGGGAGTTACTCTTGAACATGGATCTGTGTGCAATGATAGAGGGATTTGTGCTGGCTAAAGAGGGAGAGCTCAGTAGTGGGACTGTATCCTGGTTGGGCCAGGCTGGGCCTTGCCTAGAGTTCCCAAGGGTGTTACTGTGAATCTCACTCTTCTGCCCGTAAGAATAATGGGATCTCTGGGGAGCCCCAGGCAAAAGGATTACAATGGTGGCATGCTGTCTGGCCCAAGTCGAAAAAAAGAAGTGAAATTCCTATATTACACTGCTTTTGCTTACCTAGCGTTAAAAATGCCAGTTCTAGAGCTGTCATCTTGATACTGGCATCATTAACTAAGAATAATTATGTAGGATGACAGCTCTGACTTTTTATACTTTGTTGTTGCCATGCCTGTTCTAGGTCAGCCACTCCCTAGTTATCGGAGCCAGAATCAGCATGGGGTCTGGAGCCCGGACTTTTAAACCCAAGTTAGCTTTGGAAGCTTTTTTCCATTCTCACAGGTCCACTTTAAACAGCTTTCAGAGGTTTTAGAAAGATCTGAAACCAGATAAACATAAAACGTAATTTTTAGTAGAATCAATCTCATCCAGTCCACTAGACTTATCCCCATGATTTTTTTTTCTTTGTTTTTTTTTTCTACTTATTCACTTTAGTTTTTTTGTCTACCTCTGGATCAACACATCAGCAAATAAAGAAAGGTTACTGCAATGGAAAATTCATTTTACAAAACAAATATTTCTCATTTCTCAGCTTGAATTTAAAGCATGATATATTGATTTATAATGTAAATAGCATAAATGTGCTGCTGCCCCTGTAATTTCACCTATCACATGTGCTCCTGCTTAAGAGTACAAGCAGCCATGCCAACACACATTCTACAGGCATGGTTAACCATTGTCACTATCAGTAAGCCAATGCAAAGCAATGATTTGTGGCTGATGCTGGAGTGAGTGTATGTAGACAGGAAATGGCTAAAAAGGCTGGATAGGATCAGCAGCACTGAGATGCAAAAAATGAATAGGGCGGCATGTTCATCCAGGACCTCTGTTGAATAGATCTACTTTTGCAGCCACAATTAGCACGGATTTGATCTAGTACCCGCTAATATTAATCACTGGGAATCAATGTAGGCCAGTTAACTGGCTCTGGTTGATCCCTTGCTGGTTATTTGGAAGCTTTTACACAGTCCATTTTATCATTCATCCTGAACCATTGTGTATAGGAATCAATAGGAGGGCGACCCTAGATGCTGTGTTAAAGGAATAGTCACCTTGATGTAGGGTTGTTGTGAATCTGCTGGTCCTATTTTGCCATTAGAGGTATTTTCTGGTCGGTTTTGATCTAGTGAATGCCTCGCTGATCTGGTCGCGCCTGGGTAGCACATGGCATGCCGCTTATGAGAGGGCTCTATTCATTAAAATCCCTTTGCTTGCAGTCAATGGAAATAGGTCCTGAAGAAGCGAAAGCGAAACGTTGACCTTGTTTGACTTGGTAGTATAGGGAATATATATTTTTAAACCTGGGGTAATATAAATGAGAGGTCTTAATTCTCTAGTTTTTATTTATCTACACTTTTATCAATTTTGTAATATTTAATAAACAATCTTTTTTTGTAAAATTATATAGTGTTTCTTCTGGTACCGGTAAAGTCCGCTCAAATGTCCAAAAAATTTTTCTAACAGTTTATATTGGACGTGGTACCCCCTTAGCTAGCCATCTCTGCAAAAAAATGAATACAAAAAGGTGAAAACGGCATTTATTGACTGTAAGAAATAGCAATTGTTTATGATACAGAGGGCCTTAGCAAATGAAATGACAGCATTTGGGTATATAATAAAGTGTGTTTTTTTTTTTTATTTGCCTGAGTGTACTTATTTAATGTCACCCTCTCAGGCCAGCCCCACTTATGATATTCTGATGAAAATGGAATATTTGGATATGGTGATTCAGGAAACTCTCCGAATGTACCCTCCTGCAGGAAGAGTGGAGAGGGTTTCAAAGAAAACTGTTGAAATCAATGGTGTCATCATACCACAAGGAATGGTCTGTATGATCCCAGCATATGTGTTGCATAATAACCCAGAATACTGGCCAGAGCCTGAAGAGTTTCGACCTGAAAGGTATAGTATAGAAGATACCGGCATACTGTTCATAAATTCCCATCCTTATTGGATCTTACTGACCCATTTCCCTGCTTCAAAATTAAAATGAAGATGTTGATTACGATTTTATCTTCAAGATAATAGTTATAATAACCATTATACATCCAAACCAAAATGGCTCCCTGAATATACACACATCATATATGGCAAAAATACAAGTAGCTGGGTGCTGTTATTTCCAGATGTCACAAAGGCATTTCACTCATTTTGTGGATCTCCCTATTGTTGACTAGTTCTGTATTTTGTGCATACACCTCAATCATTGTAGTAGTATGGACATATACATATCTAGATCTGAGAGATCTTACAACAAAGAGGTAGTTCGTTCAGCAATACACATTTATTAATAGGGTTACATAATCTATACAAAGTACACACCCAACAGTATTTACAACACAATGTACAGTGTAGGTCTCCTGGCTTACATGGTATTTACAAATTACCCACAACACCCATATTTACAGTACAGTATAAAATACAAGTATATTAGATTACCTGTTAACTTCAGGTCAGCCCATGGTGACTGCTGTCTGTTCCCACACCAAAGAGTGAGTTAGCTTGGTCACAAAGCATTATATCCCCCCCCCCCTCCTTTCTGTAGTGTGGCTAATATAATTCTCCCTAATTGGTCACTGTACCTAGTAAATGTATATTGGGCACGGCCTGATTGGATGAGTCAAAGAAGGCTGTTGTTTACTACCCAGGGAAGATGTTCTCAGGGAGAACAAAAGGCCAACCTTTGAAGTTGAACTAATTACAATAACACCAACACACCACTCAGTATTTTAAATATATTTCCCTCTAACTGAAATATATTTCTAATTGCAATATTTTACAGCGATTAATGGAGATTTCACATAATCCCATAAGGCAACACTATGGACCACACTCTACAGAGGTTAAGTTTTAGTACCACATTTATCAAATATGTTCAACTTCTATACTGTGTAAATCACTGGCAAAGGTCATATTGAACAGTTATACCACGTACACACGAGCGGTTTTGCCGTCGGAATAAACTCTGAAGGTTTCTCCGATGGAATTTTCCCACGGAATTCCGCTCAAGCTGTCTTGCATACACATGGTCACACCAAAGTCCGACCATCAAGAACGCGGTGATGTACAACACGTACGACGGGACTAGAAAAAGGAAGTTCAATAGCCAGTAGCCAATAGCTTCCATCTCATACTTGCTTCAGAGCATGTGTCGTTTTTGGTACGTCGGAACAGCATACAGACGAGCGGTTTTCCCGATAGGAATTGGTTCCGTGGGAAAAATATAGAACATGTTCTCTTTCTAGGTCTGTCAGAATTTTTGACGTAAAAAGTCCAATGGGCATACACACGGTCGGAATATACGATGAAAAGCTCCCGTCGGACTGTTTCTGTCGGACATTCTGCTCGTGTGTACGCGGCATTAGACCTCCACTTAGATATACATATAGATGCAATTGCAGTTGTGTCAATTTATACTACTATTAATTGCAAGGGTAGAGGAGCCCCTGACAGATACATTGAGGATTTCAACAATCAGGGCCTCTACTTCAATAGCCTCTGGAAAACAATATAATTAAATGCAAATGGCAGAATTTAATACTTGAGAGATTGAGAGATCCATAGAGACTCTATTGTCCCTTATTGTTTCCTTTGGCGAACACTACAGTTTGACCCTAAACTGGAAGATGTCAAGCTCTTGATACCAGTCCCCAGTGACAACTTTTTAAATAATTATCTGATTTGAACTGACAGTCAAAAAGGTGTTCATCCGAAAACCTGCAATGGATTATATTTATTGAAATAAGAATTTGTTGTTGCCCATATAAAGCCAATCAGATTTTTTTAATATAATATAATATGATGTATGCAAGTAGTTTATAATCTTATGCAAAAAAAAAAAAGCTTTCTTAGAATAGATCTCAAACATAAATAGTAGTAATATAGTATAGTATAAAATACAGTACTTTAACATAGTAAAGTACCATTTCTTGAATACCGGATCTGATTCAACATTCCAAGTTTAACTTAAAACATAAGTCACCCACTCTGTTGGTATGGACTATGTACCGGGGAGAGGTACATCCCTCTCTTGTCTTGTTTATGTACATTTGATGTATAACTACTGGTATAAGGTTGTGTGCTTTATTTTTACAAAATACCCCTTTTATAGCCTAAAAAAGACTACTACAGCCCATAATAATTTATCATTAGGCAGTAATATTTTTTTTTTTTTTTGCAGGTTTAGCAAGGAAAACAGAGAAAGTCATACTCCATACACCTTCATTCCCTTTGGTGATGGGCCACGAAATTGCATTGGAATGAGGTTTGCATTGCTAAGCATGAAAGTAGCAACAGCGGCCATCCTTCAGCACTTCACATGTCGACCCTGTGAAGACACGCTGGTGAGCTAAATCTCTTCATTTTTATAAAGATAGTATTATCCATCTCACTCTACATGTACAGTACATCTATTTGACAAAAGAGTTAATTTAGGTATTATCATCTTTTTTTGTCCCTCAAGTGGAATTCCAACTAGAAGATTTTTTAGTTTTGGATAGAATTGGAGAAGTCTAGAACCCATGCCATGTATGTGATTCAGTTGGGCTGGTTTCCTCCCCTATGCTTTGTAGGACCAGTTTTTTGTTGCTATCTGATCGCAGTTGGGGACTCAGCAATAGGAACACCTGTTTAAGAGCTTGTGGAAGGCTTATAACCTTTTTTTAGTTCTTTTACAGTTCGTGTCCCCATTTTGGAGATTCCTGGTCACGAACTAGAAATGAAAGTGAGGAAAAAAATCTCCTCAACAGGGAGTCAGACAGCAATAAACTGGGAAAAAGCTCTAACCTTTCTCTACTCAATCCAAAACAAGAAAAAAAAAGTTTTGATTGGAGCCAGGCTTCATAGTTGACAAAATCCTGCATTCTGTTGAAATTTATAGCCAAAACTTCTGTATTTTTGGATAGACTGGGTAAGTTTAGAACTCCGTTGGAGAGAATCCTTCACCTCCTGTCTGGTAAAAAGGATGTCCCCAGGACAGGAAGTGAGGGGAATCTCTCTAACAGGGCCCTGGATAGCAGTAAACCTGACAGGGTTTCTAACAGGCATTATAACCTTGCCTCGTGTTGTCTAAAGCTAAAATGAAAAGTTTTGGGTATAAATACACTTTAATCCTGATGGTTGCTGATATACCTGAAAGGTAAATGTGTGAGCCCCTAGATGACCTTTAACATTGTGTTGTATTAGTATACTTCTTATTGGAGTTATACTGTATTGTAAAAGTGTTCCTTGGTGCTTTTCCTGATGGTGTCATTTATTTTTGGTATAGATGTATGTGACCATACCTAAAGTGTATCATAAGCCAATGCTCCAAAGACATGCTGGTAGAATAATTTGCCCCTGTCTAAATTGGTCCTAGTAAGCGTATGTATTAATGTGAGTTAGGGACCTTATGACTAGTACAGAAGATGAGAAAATTGGACAAATGATCGTCTGTTGTTTTTTGAATGCTAGTTTCATATTGGACCCCAGTCGGATTACTAATGGTACGAAAATTATCGTAAGACAGAATATAACTTCCTGCATAAGTAGCAATGTGCCACTGTACAATAGGAAGTGATGTAATTACGTGTGTCCCTCTTCCGGCCATGCCTATAAATATACACTTTACAAGCGGTGATGATTTTTCTTTGTCCACATGTTGATATGTTCGTCATAAACATTTAGTGTCTCAAAACTGAGTTTTTTCCTGATGACACACCCAATTCCACCATTCCAATAGATTCTTTATTAAAACAACAAAGTCCAAAGAGTATCATGATAACCAAATGTCAATCAGAAAACATGGTGTTTGAAGGCCCAATAATATGTATAATATAGTTTTTTTCCTGTTTGTTTACATTTTTCTGTGAAAAAAACTTGTTTTCATTGCCCTACATATTGTGTGCTAAAAGCTGTCCCTCTTTATTTATTTTTTCAAAAAGTTAGGAGGTATGCATATGGGATCTATTTGACCTGCAAAATTGTTAGCATTTTGTCTACTAGTCCTGAGATTTACACAACCCTGCCACATAGCATAACCAACCACATGACCTGGGATTTCTCTGCTCCCGATAAACAACATAGCTAGGTCACTCCCCTGGTCCCAGTCTGTGATTGGACAGTGAGGGAGCAGCAACAGACTTATGAGGTTGTCTATCTCCTACTATCAGTGTTCTTTGGCATCAAGTGTAGCATGTGAATGCAAGGGGGCTGATTGGCCCAAAGTACTATTTATCACTGTGTATCCCCTGAGGTTAGTCACTTCAGGGCCTATGTAAGGGTTTAACACTTTAAACAACAGGTTTCTGATAGTGGCAATAGTATGAGAAAAGTGACTTACATTACAACAGGCAGTCTGCCACCCCTTGACTGTTCTGAAGAAGGAGATACCTCACACACTAATTATTATAAGTCTACATTCGCCATATGCATTTTTAAACACTGCAGTGCATGTTAGATGTGTTTTGCATGCATATTACATGTATTGACATTCATACTATGGAGGACATATCTTATTGAAAACCACAAAGGATGCAACAAGCACTAGAATGTATACAATAAGAAAACATAGCTGAGGAGGAAGATGCATCAAAATAATACATTAAATTAGAAAATTGAAATTCATTTTACCCAAAAGCCTTTATTGTAGAATATAATTTGCTTTCCTGGCTTTGTTGGCTATGGTGCTTACAAGTTTGTTTCCTTTTTTTCCGTGTACAGATCCCAATGGAGCTCAGCACTCAAGGTTTCATGCAGCCCAAGAAACCAATTATTTTGAAATTTGTATCTCGATCTTGAAAAAAGAACGTCCAAATAAAGAATAAGTCCTCTAGCCGTAGATTTCATATTGCTTTCATATTGCTTTTCTGATGTTCTTAATAAAAACTATAAATAAAATGCAGCTAAACTGAAAAAAACATAGTATGTGATATATAATATGCACAAACTGTATGAAATTACTTTTATGACACTTATTTTTCTGTCACTGCAGCTAGTTTTTCTCAAGTGTTTATCATTTCTAAGTTCTCATTTTGCAGTAGTAAGGAGTATGAATAACCTGGAGCATGACTATACAATATCATGTGTAGAGAAGACCTTGCAATTTTTAGGAAAACATTTTTTAGGAAAAAACAAACCCCTGTAGACAAGCTATATTTCTTGCCAGCAAATTTTTGGAGAATGATATTCTGTGCATAAGTTGTTTTTTCACTATGCCCTTTATCACGCTGATTTCTAAATAGAAAGGTCTGCCTTCATTGTAACCACCTGGTGCAATCAAACAGTTGTAATCAGAAAACAGTGGTGTACATAGTTGCCAACATTGTAAAAAAAAATGTGGGACACTTTTTTGGCTGTAGGCGGAGCCGTAAAATAATTAGGGGGCGGGGCATTCATTTGTAGGCGTAATTCAGGGAAAATATAAGGCGAACAGTAGGTGTGGTTTACGTGAATTAGTGGGCGTGGCTTAAATGGGCGTGGCTCAAGAGGTTGTGGTTAGAGTCTGAGATGAATGAGGGATGGAGAGGGAAAGGGGGAGAGGGGGTAAGGGGGAGAGGGAAATGATGGGACAGCAGCCCCAGATCCTACACAATAAAAATATGTGTATTCTAGAAAGTTTAACAATCAGCAGATAAAGATACTCCAAACACCTGGTGTTAGCACTTCAATCATCCCGGCACCATGGTTGTTATGGTGTCAGGATGATTGAAGTGCATTATTTCTATTATTACATTGTAATATAAAATGAAATCATTCAACTCACCATAATGCAGAATCAGTGGGATCCCTGAGCGTGTCACTAGCCACGTCGCCTGCCACCAGCCGTCCCTCCTTGCGTCAGATGTCCCAGCAGAGTCCGTCCTTGCATCAGGTCTCCCAGCAGAGTCCGTCCTTGCATCAGGTGTCCCAGCAGAGTCCGTCCTTGCATCAGGTGCCCCCAGCGGAGCCCCCCTTACATCAGATGTCCCCAGCGGAGCCCCCCTTACATCAGATGTCCCCAACGGTGCCCCCCCTCACACCAGGAGTCCCCGGCGGAGCCCCCCCTCACACCAGTAGTCCCCGGCGGAGCCCCCCCTCACACCAGTAGTCCCCGGCGGAGCCCCCTCACATCAGGAGTCCCCGGCGGAGCCCCCCCTCACATCAGGAGTCCCCGGCGGAGCCCCCCTCACATCAGGAGTCCCCGGCGGAGCCCCCCCTCACATCAGGAGTCCCCGGCGGAGCCCCCCCTCACATCAGGAGTCCCCGGCGGAGCCCCCCTCACATCAGGTGTCCCCGGCGGAGCCCCCCCTCACATCAGGTGTCCCCGGCAGAGCCCCCCTCACATCAGGTGTCCCCAGTGGAGCCCCCCTCACATCAGGTGTCCCCGGCGGAGCCCCCCTTACATCAGATTCCCACAGTGGTGCGCCCCCCCTACCTCAGGTATCCTAGTGTAGTAGACAGTGTCCGCCGGCCGCATTGGCTAGAACCCCCGCCCCTTTCCATAACAGACTGTCAGCGCGGCGGGGGGTAGGCGGGGCGAGGCGCAGCGGTGACGCAGGAGCTCCGTCTAGCCCCCCCAGCCGTCTTCCTGATCTTATTTAAAATGGCGGCCAGCGGAGACAATGTCTCCGCCGGCCGCGTACCTCTAGCGGCGGCGGCGAAAATACGTGAAGAAACGGATTTCTCTGGACATTTACCGGGACACAACAAATTCGGGAATGGAGTCTAAATTCCGGGAATGTCCCGGGACAGTTGGCAACTATGTGTATGCAACCCTAGATGTGAATAAAACGTTGAAAGTTTCTCAACAATAATAAAACTCCCATTACAAAGGATGCCTAGAATTTAACATTTATCTTTGTTCCGACAAGCAATGAGTCGGTCGCACCAACAGTGAATAAGATTCCTATGGCATACAGAAGGCCTCCCATTTAGGTTGGGTTCACACTTATGCAAATTGGATGCAGGTTTCTCCGCATCCAATTTGCATGAAATTAGAGTGTGCTCCACTTTCAATGGAGCCGGTTCACACACCTCCGGGGTGGGCACGGTCCGCATTGAAGAATGGTCCTGTGTATCTTTGGCTCCAAATCAGGTGCAAATTCAAGCAGAAATTCAGATCTGATTCGCACCTAAATTACAGGGACGCACTGAATTACAGGGGTGTACAGGGACGCACTGGACCCCCTGCTGTGGGCCACGGCCGCAGCAAGTGTGAACCCAGCCTCACTCAACACACTTTGCATACCAAAATGATTATTATAATTTTCTGTGCACATATGAGGCATTTCATAATTTGTTTTATGTATAATACTTTTTTTTTTATATATATTATGAGCAGATAAATGGACAAGATGCATAAAATGCAGTTGAAGTCCTGGTTCACACCTATGCATTTTTTAGCACGTTTTCAGTTTTGCAGAAACACACTACAGTCCATTTAACATGGTTTTCTATGGATGTAGTTCACATCTGTGTGTTTTATTGAAAGGGCCAGGGAGTTTTTTCTGTTTTTTGGCTCCATAGACTTCAATGGATGAAAAGCATATACAGTAATACCTTGGATTGCGAGTAATGCGGTTAACGAGCGTTTCGCAGTACGAGCTATTCTTTTTTTAAAATCCCGACTCGGTTTGCGAACGTTGTCTCGCAAGACGAGCATGATTCAAGCCTCTGCGGTGTGCAGTACTGCATTTGGTCAGAGGTGTGGGGGCGCCTGTGACATTCTAAGCCGTTCGGATGCACTCGGAGCCTCTCTGAGTGTTTCTGAGCGCATCCGAGAGGCTCCGAGCGGTTTCTGAGTCTCTGGAACAAATTATCTGAGTTTCCATTGACTTCTATAGGGAAACTCGCTTTGATATACGAGTGCTTTGGATTACAAGCATTGTTCCGAAACAAATTATTTTTGTAATCCAAGGTTCCGCTGTATTGGAAAACGCAAAATGCACCTGCAACATGCAAAGGGCAACTTGCATAGGTGTCAATCAGGCCTTAGGTTCGATTCATATCTATGCATGTTTCTTTTGAGAGTTTCTGCAGTGCTTTTTGCGGTGCTTCCCGCGTTTTTTGGACACGTGTTTTACCACGATTTGTGATGGGTCTATGACGTCACACGGGGTGGGGCATCCTAAGAAGATATTTTTAATAAAAGACTTGTCAAAAACTGTCTACTGTATTTTTTCACACTACACTACTTATTTTTTGGTGAATGGGTAGGAGTACCCCGTACTCATTCACATAGGGGGGAGGCCGGGATCTGGGGGCTTCCAGATTCCGATAAGCCCCCCACCCACAGACCCCGACAACTGTAGGGCAAGGGTTGTCGGGAAGAGGCCCTTGTCCCCATCAACATGGGGACAAGCTGCTTTGGGGTGGGAGGGCACAGATCCCCTCCTGCCCCAAAGCACCCCCTCAATTTTAAGGGCATGCGGCCTGGTATGGTTTAGGAGGGGGGGTGCTCGCTCGTCCCCTCCCTTTCCTGACCTGCCGGGCTGCATTCTCGGATAAGGGTCTGGTTTGGATTTTGGGGGGACCCCACACCAATTAAAAAAAAAAAAAATTGGCGTGGGGGGGGTCCCCTCCAAATCCATACTAGGCCCAAGGGCCTGGTATGGACCTGTGGGGGGACCCCATGCTGTTTTTTTTTTCACAATTTTTTTTTAAGTGATAAATCTTTTTTTTACAGCTGATGACTCACGGTTGTTAAGGACACGGCGGCCAGCTTCCCGGCCTCCTCCTTAGCAACCAATTATATACAGTGAATGTACAGCTAAAAAAAAAACCACAATTTCCAAATCGCAGCAAAATCACGTGTGTAGGTTTTCAAGCATTTGTCAGTGCTATGTGATTGATAAACAAGTATGTACATTGGCTGCAATTCACAAGTGATTAACTTTTTGTTTTATACTTTTTTAACATTATGACTTTGCTTGTCACTGGGCACGATGAATACTTGATCAGCCAAAAGTTTATCAATCAGCATACATTACAAGGCTTTACAGCACAACTGTGCAGTCCACCCCTTCAGAATAGAGTAATTATACAAATTAAAAAATACTTAAACTATTAGGCCTCGTGCACACTGGTTGTTTTTACAGCTGCTGTTTGGGCATCTAAACTCCCATGCATGTTATCCAATGTGTTTATGCACACATAGGCTTTTAGCAGAGTTTTGTGGCAGGAGAGTTTAGTGGCAGAAAAAAAAAAAACTCCTAGTGCATTCTGAATCAGCAGTGTTTTGGCAGAAAAAACGCTGACAGCTCCTAAACTCTGTTAAATGCCAGTGCCCAGCGGTTGTTTCTTTTTCCTGAACGAAGGCCGCCAGCGTCCTTAACAACCAGTGAGGAGCTGGGAAGTAAGGAGCATCCTTAATAACAGCTATGAGTAAGCACTTGGACAAGTGTGAAACGCGTTAGCCTATGATAGCCTATGATCTGTACACTCTGTCTATGATGTCCTGTATCTGATGTGTTCCTGATTTTAAAATAAAGAAACTTGGATTATTACTTCCTGGAGTGCGGCTGTCCAGATCTTCTCGTTTGCATATACATCCTTAATAACGGATGAGTCATCAGCTGTAAATGTTGTTTCCACTGACAGTTGAATGTAAAAAAAAACAATTGTCGGCATTAAAAAATAAAATTATAAAAAAAAAAAAAAAAAAAAAGGATGCCCACCCTCAACATCTATACTAGACCTTATGCAGCCTGGCAGGCCACATGCCCTCAACATGGGGGGGGGGGTGCTTTGGGCCTCTTCCCCACAACCTTGGCCCAGCGCTTGTGGGGGTTCAGGGGTGACTTATCGGAAACTGGAAGCCCCCTTTGCCCCCTTTGCCCCCAGATCCCACTCCCCCAGGTTAATGAGTAGGGAGTACCCATACTTGTTCACCAAAAAAGTGTCAAAAAGTAAATAACAATGCTTTAAAATACAGTGCCTTGAAAAAGTATTCACACCCCTTGAAATGTTCCACATTTTGTCATGTTACAAACAAAAACATAATTATATTTTATTGGGATTTTATGTAGCACATAATTGTGAAGTGGAAGGAAAATGATAAATGGTTTTCAAACCATTACATTTGTGAAAAGTGTGGCGTGCATTTGTATTCAGCCCCCTATACTCTGATTCTAAAATCTAATGGAACCAATTGCCTTCAGAAGTCACCTAATTAGTAAATAGAGTCCACTTGTGTGTAATTTATTCTCAGTATAAATACAGCTGTTCTGTGCAGCCCTCAGAGGTTTGTTAGAGAACCTTAATGAACAAACAGCATCATACAGGTCAAAGAACACACCAGACAGGTCAGGGATGAAGTTGTGGAGAAGTTTAATGTGAGGTTATGTTATAAAAAAAAATACCCCAAGCTTTGAACATCTCACGGAGCAAAGTTCAATCCATCAGCCGAAAATGGAAAGAGTATGGCACAACTGCAAACCTACCAAGACATGGCCGTCCACTTAAACTGACAGGCCAGGCAAGCAGAGCGTTAATCAGAGAAGCAGCCAAGTGGCCCATGGTAACTCTGGAGGACCTGCAGAGATCCACAGCTCAGGTGGGAGAATCTGTCTACAGCACAACTATTAGTCCTGCACTCCACAAATCTGGCCTTTATGGAAGAGTGGCAAGAAGAAAGCTATTGTTGAAAGAAAGCCATAAGAAGTCCCATTTGCAGTTTGGGAGAAGCCATGTGGGGGACACAGCAAACATGTGGAAGGCCCCTCAGCTAGCCCAGCTGAGTCCTCACGAACAGAAAGTACATGGCATGGCTGCTAGAAAGCAGCAAGCCCTCCAGGCTGGACTTCTCTCCAGGATAAGACAAGACTGCTCTGTGTCACATAGTATTTATACAGACCCTCAGCAGCCTTAGGGGCCATTTGCCCTGGGATTGGTTGTATAAATATTAATGCTACCATTTGCATTGTTCCACATCTATGTTCAAGAGATGTACAGTTCTCCAAAAAAACAATCAAACCTGCAGCAGCTGAAACAATGAACAGTAAGGTGACCAGATTTTTAAAATGAAATCTGGGGACATATTTTTTTTTTTTACTTGTAATGGCAGCAATCGACGACTCTTTGCCTGTCTCCGCCGCCGCCGCCCGCCTCACAGCCTGTCAAGTCTAAAGCCCCATACACACTATCAGATTCTCTGCTGATTTTTTTTCCTTCAGATTTACCAAAACCTTAGGAGTTTCAATTTGTATGCAATCAGCCAGGCCCTTGCACTACATGGTTTTGGTAAATCTGAAGACAAAAATCAGCAGAAAATCTGATAGTGTTTGGGGCTTTACTCTTCGGGCCCCGGCTACTACTAGGTGGGGAGCAGAGGAAGGTCTCTCCACCAGGGAAGGCACGGAGATAAGCAGGCAGGCGGCTGGCCGGGACTTGAGCCAAGGCAGAAGAACATGCGAGTGGAGCTGAATAGGCATGCGCCTGAAACTGAAGAAATTGGCCCTCCGCTCCGACCAGCACATGATCATCAGAAAGGGGCACAGATAATGGAAAAAAAATAAACCCCCATAAGCTAGTAGGAGCGGCAGAGGAGGGGGGGGGGTGCAATTCAGATTTTTTTTTTCTTTTTATTCTGCACGGGCTGTCTTTTAAATTGCCCCAGCCCCTGTTCAAATCCAATCCAGGGACAAAACTGGGGACAGACTTGGTCCGGAGACAGTGTCCTCAATCCGGGGACTGTCCCCAGAAACCGGGGATGTCTGGTCACCCTAATGAACAGGCCTAACAATTCTTATGCAGCTGCACTGATTACAGTGAGCACAACAGAATTTACCGAACAACAGCAACTACACTGGATACAGTGAGCCACAGCTACAGTTACCTAATCCTAGCACCTATCTAGCTAAAACGCAGAGGAACCTCTGAACAACTGATTTTTATCTTCCCAGTGAAACCTGAGCTTCAGTTCGTTCTGCACATGTCTGAACCCAGCCTAAAGCTTGATAAAAATATAAAGAACTGCATAGCTCCCAACTATCCCTAATTTCGAGGGACTCTGATTTGGAACAAAGTCCCTCTGTTCCTCCTTTTGATCTGATCTATATAGTTGTATATAAAATTCCCTTTTTATCTTTCAAAGTGTGTTTCCTTTGTTGTGTTACTAAACATTTCATCGAATTTCTAAATTGCTGCAATTGTAGATTTCAAAAGAGAGTATAAAGGAATAGAAGTGGTAAAATAAAGTAGCGGGTTTAAAGTATAACTAAAGGCAAACATTTTTTTTTTTTAGTTTTGGATAGAGGAGAGAGGGGTTAGAACCCCTGCCAGCTTTTATTGCTGTCTGTGCCCCAGCTAAGGAGAGTCACCCTCTCTATTCTATTCTATTTACCATTATCATTGAAAGTGAAAGCAAAAGAAAATCCTCCAATTTTGGGTTGTTCCCAGAAAAGTAAGAGGGAAAATGTTCCAATGGGGACACTAGTTATGGTGACCTGGGGGTCCCCAAGGAATTCCCTTAATTTGCAGGGGTTTCCTCTCACTTCCTGTTTGGCTAGGGGACAGGAAGTGAAGGGAAATCTCTGCAATGGGATACAGATGGCAAAAATAAATCTGACAGGGGTTACTACCCTCCCTTGCTCTATCCAAAATGAAAAAAAAAATGCCTTTAATTCTACTTTAACTAATAATTTTTTTAAAATAATTCTCTTTAAGGGGGCGTGACAGGGGGTGTGTCTTATGCCTACATAATTTTGGTAATAGGTTTACCTTGTTCCCATCTCAAAAAGTTAGGAGGAGAACTGCAATGCATTTTAACCTGTTGTCGCCCACGTGACACATATGTGCAGTGGCAAAAGAATGGGTTTTAACGCTCACACATGCAACACAGGGTGGCCAATGTTTCTGTGCTGAGAGAGTGCTCCCATAGTTGCCAACATTGCAAAAAAAAAAATTTGGGGCACTTTTTTGCATGTAGGCGGAGCCAAGCTATAATTAGGGGCGTTGCATTCTTTTGCGTGCCACGGTGAAAAATGGTCGTGGTTTGAGCTGAAGGGGTGTGGTATGAGATATATAAGGGATGGAGGGAGAAATAAAGAAAGAAAGAAAGAGGGAGAGAAAAAGAAAGAGGGAGAGAAAGAGATAAAGAAAAAGAGAGAAAGAAAGAGGGATTTAGGGACAGCAGGCCCAGATCCTACACCATAATAGAAATATGTGTATTCCAGAAAGTTTAACAATCAGCAGATAAAGATACTCCAAACACCTGGTGTTAGCGCTTCAATCATCCTGGCAACAAGGTTGTTATGGTGTCAGGATGATTGAACTGCATTATTTATATTATTACATTGTAATATAGAATGAAAAGATTCAACTCACCATAATGCAGTGGAAGCCCTGAGCGTGTCACCTGCCACGTCGCCTGCCACTAGATGCCATCAGGTGTCCCCAGCAGAGTCCCTCCTTACATCAGGCATTCCCAGCGGAGTCCCCCCTTACATCAGGCATTTCCAGCTGACTCCTCCCTTACATCAGGCATTGCCAGCGGAGTCCCCCCTTACATCAGGCATTGCCAGCAGAGTCCTCCCTTACATCAGACATTACCAGCAGAGTCCCCCCTTACATCAGGCTTTGCCAGCAGAGTCCTCCCTTACATCAGACATTGCCACCGGAATCCTGCCTTACATCAGACATTGCCAGCGGAGTCCCCCCTTACATCAGGCATAGCCAGCAGAGTCCCCCCTTACATCAGGCAGAGCCAGCAGATTCCTCCCTTACATCAGACATTGCCACCAGAGTCCCCTCTTACACATCAGACATTGCCAGCGGAGTCCCCCGTTACACCAGGCATTGCCAGCAGGGTCCCCTCTTACATCAGGCATTGCCAGCGGAGTCCCCCCTTACATCAGGCATTGCCAGCGGAGTCCTCCCTTACATCAGACATTGCCAGTGGTGCCCCCCTTACATCAGGCATTGCCAGAGGAGTCCCCCCTTACATCAGACATTGCCAGTGGTGCCCCCCTTACATCAGGCATTGCCAGAGGAGTCCCCCCTTACATCAGACATTGCCAGCTGAGTCCCCCCTTACATCAGGCATTGCCAGTGGAGTCCCCCTTACATCAGGCATTGCCAGCGGAGCCCCCCCTTCCATCAGGCATTGCCAGCGGAGTCCCCCCTTACATCAGGCATTGCCAGCGGAGTCCCCCCTTACATCAGGCATTTCCAGCTGACTCCTCCCTTACATCAGACATTGCCACCGGAGTCCCCCCTTACATCAGACATTGCCAGCGGAGTCCCCCCTTACATAAGGCATTGCCAGCAGGGTCCCCCCTTACATCAGGCATTGCCAGTGGAGTCCCCACTTACATCAGGCATTGCCAGCAGAGTCCCCCGTTACATCAGGTATTGGCAGCAGGGTCCCCCCTTACATTAGGCATTACCAGCGAAGTCCCCTCTTACATCAGGCATTGCCAGCGGATTCCTCCCTTACATCAGACATTGCCAGCGGTGCCCCCCTTACATAAGGCTTTGCCAGAGGAGTCCCCCCTTACAACAGACATTGCCAGTGGAGCCCCCACTTACATCAGACATTGCCAGCTGAGTCCCCCCTTACATCAGGCATTGCCAGTGGAGTCCCCCCTTACATCAGGCATTGCCAGCGGAGTCCCCCCTTACATCAGGCATTGCCAGCGGAGTCCCCCCTTACATCAGGCATTGCCAGCAGAGTCCCCCCTTACATCAGACATTGCCAGCAGAGTCGCCCCTTCCATCAGGCATTGCCAGCGGTGTCCCCCCTTACATCAGACATTGCCAGCAGAGTCCCCCCCTTACATCAGACATTGCCAGCAGAGTCGCCCCTTCCATCAGGCATTGCCAGCGGAGTCCCCCCTTACATCAGGCATTTCCAGCTGACTCCTCCCTTACATCAGGCATTGACAGTGGAGTCCCCCCTTACATCAGGCATTGCCAGCAGAGTCCTCCCTTACATCAGGCATTGCCAGCAAAGTCCTCCCTTACATCAGGCAGAGCCAGCAGATTCCTCCCTTACATCAGACATTGCCACCGGAGTCCCCCCTTACATCAGGCATTGCCAGCAGGGTCTCCCCTTACATCAGGCATTGCCAGCAGAGTCCCCCTTTACATCAGGTATTGCCAGCAGAGTCCTCCCTTACATCAGACATTGCCAGCGGTGCCCCCCTTACATCAGGCATTGACAGCGGAGTCCCCCCTTACATCAGGCATTGCCAGCGGAGTCCCCCCTTCCATCAGGCATTGCCAGCGGAGTCCCCACTTCCATCAGGCATTGCCAGCGGAGTCCCCCCTTACATCAGACTTTGCCAGCGGAGTCCCCCTTTACATCAGACATTGCCATCGGAGTCCCCCCTTACATCAGGCATTGACAGCGGAGTCCCCGCTTACATCGGGCATTGCCAGCGGAATCCCCCCTTCCATCAGGCATTGCCAGCGGAGTCCCCACTTCCATTAGGCATTGCCAGCGGAGTCCCCCCTTACATCAGACTTTGCCAGTGGAGTCCCCCCTTACATCAGACATTGCCATCGGAGTCCCCCCTTACATCAGGCATTGCCAGCAGAGTTCTCCCTTACACCAGGCATCCTCCAATGGAGCCCCCCTTTCCTTATATCAGGCATTCCCAGCAGTGGAGACTCTCTCCGCCGCCATTACTAAACAGAATGGGACAAAATAGCCAGGTGGCTGCCAATAGCAATTCAGCTGTGGCGCCGCACACCCCCGCCCCTTCCCACATCAGGTCACAGACAGAAGACAGCGGGGCAGGAGGTGGGCGGTGCCACAGCTCAAATTCTATTGGCAGCCACCCGGCCATTAATGAGCAGTAATTCTTTGTTTTGGTCTTCGGAAAATGGCGGCCGGTGGAGACATTGTCTCCTTTGGCCACAGGCCTCTAGCGGCGGCGGGAAAAAAAAATCGGGAAAATAAGAATTTCTTGGGACATTTCCCGGGAATGGCAAAATCCAAGAAAAGGGTCTAAATCCCGGGAATGTCCCAGGAAAATCGGGACAATTGGTAAGTATGTGCTCCCAGCACAGGGACCAAGCTGTCAAAGACAGATTTTGGTTCCCACAAACAGCCAATCACAGTGTTCACATGATCACCGATCGTTCCCCTCCCCAGGTGTTTGGAACTTTCCCCCCTATCCCTTTAAAAATGAATACATTTGAATTACACAGCTTCTGTGGCTAATTAAGGTGGTAATTAAACAATTAGTACCTTATCTGCATTAAATTAGCCTTAGAACCTGTGTAATTCATATGTGTTTGGTTTTAAAGCGATGGCAACTAGAGTTATCCACCTGTCTGGGATTCACCCGGACAGTTCGGGTTTTGAATCATGTGTCTGGGTTTCAGTCCACCGGAAACCTGAACACATTATTCAGACAGGAATGTGGCTCAGAACAGGGCGTGACAGGAAGTTGAGGGGGCACTGTGTGCTGCATTACTATTCTCTTTGGAGTGCCCAAAGGTCTCCCAGGTCTGTTACAATCCTATAGTGCAGGGGTAGGCAACCCGGGGCCAGCTATTGTGGAACTACATTTCCCATGAGGCATTGCAAGGCTAGCAGTTACAATTACTCCCAGAGGCATGATGGGATTTGTAGTTCTGCAACAGCTGGAGGGCCACAGGTTGCCTACCCCTGCTATAGTGTATACTGGAAAAAAAAAATTGCTGTGCTCCGGTAATATTCGAGTTTGGCTTAAAGAAAAAGTGGCAGGAAAGGGTTAAAATCACATTACAGCACAATGCATGCTAAACTGCAAAGCAGCACGTGCATTATGCACACAATAAGAGCCCTTTAACACTGAGGCGGGGGGGCGGCGTCGGCGGTAAAACGCCGCTATTATTAGCGGCGTTTTACCATCGGTATGCGGCCGCTAGCAGGACGGTTTTACCCCCCGCTAGCAGCCGAGAAAGGGTTAAATACCACCGCAAAGCGCCTCTGCAGAGGCGCTTTGCCGGCGGTATAGCCGCGCCGTCCCATTGATTTCAATGGGCAGGAGGGGTGAAGGAGCGGTGTTCCGAAGATGCTGCTGGCAGGACTTTTTTTCCCATCCTGCCAGCGCATCGCTCCAGTGTGAAAGCCCTCGGGGCTTTCACACTGAAATGAAAGCAGCGGCACTTTCGAGTCGGTTTGCAGGCGCTATTATTAGCGCAATAGCGCCTGCAAACCGCCCCAGTGTGAAAGGGCTCTAACATACACGCTGTCATGTGAATAGGCCCTTACAATGTATGACTGCTGTTTCACCTGGCAAACTGCTGCTAAATAAAATTCATACAAGCAGAGTAACAGTAAATTCAAGAAAAATACCAGGTTGTAACTACGTAAAAAGAAAATCTACATTAAAATAACTAGACGCAACAAGCGTCCCACTGTAACCTAGAGACCACACTTCACATCTATATATAAGTAGGAAGTGAGCGCTGAAGACCAAAACGAGGCTTGAGACGCACATTTTTCCGCTATTGTTCCCTTTAAATCGCCCCTGTACCGCTGATAGTGCTAACACTGCCGGTAGTGAAGATGTCTTCTGATCAATTGCTAGCGGTAAAGGGAGGCAGCCATGTTTTCGGAGAACAAAGTCAGTAGACTTGAGTGGAGTTGCACTTAGGAAAATGGCTCCCTCGGTGGAGACATTAGAGAAGTAGCTGAGCTAGGCGGGGCATGTGTCACTGGTCCGGATCTGGGACTGCAGCGCTGGGGAAGCCGGTGACTCGGAGTAGTTTATGGTTTATAGGGACTGAATAGTAGTTCGTAGGATTGACATCATGGTCCTGTGATGTCCCATGTGTGACAGTGCTGTGTATACGGACCTCTGCTCTAACCTGAGCCTTCCCTGATTGTTTTGTCATTGCATTTTATTGAGCAAGAATGCTGAACGTCCCTTCAACGTCATTCCCTGTCCCCAACTCCCAGCAAAGGGTGTCCGCAGGTGGCCGAAACAAGGTATGACTGGAAATAACTCTGTGCTCTTTATTACAGTGTATGGCTGATCTTCTATCTGTACAGAAACACCACACAACATAAGCACAGTCACCTGTAAATTTCATTTAAAAAAATCCCATGTTGTCACTACAAATAAAAAAAGTCTAAGTGTAAACATTTGATATATTTGGTACTATATCAAACAATAGCAGGCGCTTAGTTGTCATCATTTCCTATAGGCGCAATATTGCGCATTACCATTACTGTTTATAGAATAGACATAGTCTGGCTTTCAGATTTTGGGCTCATGCACACAGCCATCTAGGGCCATACATTGCCTAGATCAATGGATTCTTTGCAGCGTATATGGCTGATCATTTCTGATTATCTGCGGTCGGGAAGCTTGTACAAATCAACAGTCCATACAGAGGTACAGACACAGGGCTGTAGGCAGTCTTCATTGCACCTGCGAGCCGCTGACATTGTGCTTGTAATGTTAGGCTCCTGCAGGATTGCAGGAGCAGATTTCACCCTAAGACCCCTTTCACACTGGAGCGGTTTTCAGGCGTTATTGCGCTAAAAATACCGCCTGAAAACCGCTCCTAAACAGCCTCCGCTGTTTGTTCAGTGTGAAAGCCCGAGGGCTTTCACACTGAAGCGGTGCGCAGGCAGGGCGGTGAGAAAAGTCCTGCAAACCGCTTTTTTGGAGCGGGGAAGGAGCGGTGTATTCACCGCTCCTTCCCCGCTCCTGCCCATTGAAATCAATGGGACAGCGCGGCTATACCGCGGCAATACCGCGGCTATAGCCGCGCTGTACGAGGGATTTTAACCCTTTTTCGGCCGCCAGTGGGGGGTAAAACCGCACCGCTAGCGGCTGAATACCGCTGCAAGAACGACGGTACAGCAGCGCTAAAAATAGCGCTGTTGTACCGCCGACGCCCCCACCGCCCCAGTGTGAAAGGGGCCTAAGTATGCTGCAATGCTCTTCAAACTCTGGTAAAAACATAATAATAATAATAAACACACATTTTTTCCTGCAAAAAATATATGTATTATGCATTTTTTTCCATAAAGATGAACTTTAAATTGTCTTAGAATTCTAGTGGAGAGATTTATATCTCTGCATACTGCCCTATTTTCTCTCCATATTCATATAAAATATTATTATTAATATTATTATACAGGATTTATATAGTGCCAACAGTTTGCACAGCGCTTTACAATATAAAGGGAGACAATACAGCAACAATACAATACTTAAAGCCGTCCAGCTCACTTGATCTCTGCCTCCGCCTTTGTCAACATCACAGAGACTTTCTCCTGCGTTCCTGTTGAAGACTTGCTCGGCTGACGTTCCTTCTGGCTCCTGATCCTGCTTGCTGTACTACTACGTTTATCTCTGGCTCTCTGACATTGGCTTGGCTGACTACTCGATCCGGTTACTGAACTCTGGCTTGTTTTGACAACGCTTACTCTGTTTACCTTTTTATTATTACCAAATAAGTGTGATTTAACTATACTTCTGTCTCGGTCAATCCACTTGTTGGTAATATTTTTTCCAGATTGGATGAGCAAGATCACCGCTTGGATCAGTTTGCCATAGCGTTACAAATGCTCCTGAGTCGCACGGCTCACCTGGAAACTCCCACTGTGGCTGCTCCGTTACAACCTGAGTTGCAGGCCGTCCCTGCTGCTGCGCCAGTCTCTGTGCAGGCACCCGAGACTCTATAAGAGGTATGTCTGCTTCCGCGCCACTTCCCCAGTGATTTGGGGGTGATCCAGTTCAATGCAGAGGGTTTTTCAACCAGGTTGAGAATTACTTTGAGATGCTGCCCAAGGCGTTTCCCACGGACAGAAGCAAAGTAGGTTTAGTAACATCTTTGCTTTCTGAGAGAGCCTTGGCCTGGGCAAACCTTCTATGGGAGACCCAAAAACCTGTTGTCTTGAGTTACCCTGAGTTTGTGGCCTCCTTTAAAAGGGTATTTGACGTTCCCGCACGCTCTGCTTCTGCTGCCAAGTGCCTCATGTCCATCAAACAGAGTACGAGAACTGTTGCCGACTACGCCATTGAATTCCGTACTCTGGCAGCAGAGGTTGCTTGGAACAATGAGGCCCTTGTGGCTGCTTTTTCTCATGGTCTCTTGGATTCCATCAAGGAAGAGACAGCAGCCCGAGATATACCCACTGAGCTGGAGAGGTTGATCACGTTTGCCATCCTCATTGACTCCAGACTCAGAGAATGACTTTCTTTTAAGGAGTGCTTGCAGAAGCCTCCTGTACGTTTGCCTCCGAGCTTTGCAGTCTCACCCGTGCCTCCCTCACCTCTCATGCCTCCTGGCACCGAGTCGGTCAGTGAAGATGAACCTATGCACTTGAACTTCAAGCGTCTCTCTGCGGATGAGAGAGCCTTTAGGAGGAGGGAGAGATTGTGTCTTTATTGTTGCCAGGCAGGTCACTTTTTGAAGTTTTGTCCTACTCGTCCAGGGAACGCCCGAACCTTGCGGTCCTGTCCTGGACAGACCTTAGGTGGCATTGTTTCATCCCCAGTTATCCAGAAGGATAAGCCCCTGGTTTCAGTCACCCTTTCTTGGGCTGAGTTGTCCATCGAGATACGGGCTCCAATCGACTCTGGGGCTGCAGGCCTGTTCATTGATGCTGCCTTTGTATCGAAGCACTGGATTCCACTGCAGCTGCGTGACACTCCACTTGCCATTGAGGATCTTGACGGAAGACCTCTACAGCCTGCCCATGTGACTCATGAGACGGTTCCTTTGTCCATGGCCGTAAGGGCTCTTCACCATGAGATAATCCAATTCCAAGTGATTTCCTCACCTAGGTTTCCGCTGGTTATTGGTTATCCTTGGTTACAGAGGCACAACACCTCTTTTGATTGGCTCCGTGCTGAGGTTCTCTCCTGGTCACCACAATGCAGTGAGACATGCTTCCAGAAGGTAGCCAAGGTCCTGTGCACCTCTTCACTCTCCTCCCTGCCAGAGGAGTACCGTGATTTTAGAGATGTCTTTGACAAAGGTCAAGCCGGTAGTTTGCCTCCACACTGGCCTTATGATTGTGCAATTGACCTTCAGCCTGGTGCCATACCCTCTCGTGGCCGGGTTTACCCTTTGGATACAAATGTCTGAAATTTTCTTCAACAAATACTGGATAAGAATTTGAAATAAAGGATTTTATATCTTGCAGGACTGAGGGGGTGGTATATGCTTTACAGTGCTCCTGCTCCCTCCAATACATTGACAGAACGAATTGACCAATGTGGAAGAGAATAAGAGAGCATATCCAGAACATTAGAAAAGGCTATCCAAAACACAGTGTTTCAAAACATTTTGATAGGTATCATAACAGAGACCCTAGGGGTCTCCAATTCTGAGCTATTCAAAAGCATAAGGCTCATTGGAGGGGTTCCCATAAAGTGAGGAAACTCAGCAAGAATGAATCCAAATGGATATTCCAGATGGGTACATTAGAACCCCATGGTCTGAACATTGAATTCGACCTGAATTGTTTTATTTCTGGTTTTTAGAGGTTTTTTCAGATTTATATATATATTTTTATGGTATATTTTTTTATTTTAATTTTTTTATATATTTTTTATTTTTTTGGTCCTAGATTCTCATTATTTGTCCAATATCATTTTTTTTCTGAGTGGCAATATTTGGTTCAGTTCTAGCATATAAATAATGGTCATCATCCATTTTTGCAATATTCTATCAGGGAATTTTTAGATTTTAATTTTACATTTTAATATTATCTCCCTATTTCTTATATCATATCTTATTTTAATTTTATATATGTGTATTTTATATACATATATATCATGTCATCTTGTTTACTCCGTTTTCCATACATTTATGAGCAGAGCATGTGGATACCCCATTTTTGTGATATTATGGGGCACTGGTCAATTATCAAAACCATTAGAGACAATGCTTTGCTATACATTCCCTCTGTGAGATGTTATACCAATTGTGACCACTGGAGGGAGTTGAAGAAGTAAACGTGATTAGAGATATCAATATATATATTTTTTACTTTTTTTACTGCGTTTTTTACACATGGAATCGTGGTTTTGATAAACCAACGATATTCATATGAATTACATGTCTAATAAAAGTAGGTTTTAACAGGATTGAAGTCTATGCAGGAAGCAGGATGATGATTAACTCATGCTGTAGCCATGGCAACCACTCTGCTGTTGTGCTCTAAAGCTGAGTCCGTCAGAGCTTGTATTATCCTTGAAAAAGTCACGTGACTGTGATGTAACGCGTGGGAGGAGCCAAGGACGCTCTGTGCAGATCAGCAGTATCACACAGTGTACTGCAGTGAATCTGCTCCTGTCTAAGGCGGCTGACTGCTATAGTAAAACCTGCATATGCCTTATCATTATAAGGCACACGTGAGTGGATTGAAGTTTGCCTGTGTACCTTGGTATCCTAACTATTGCACAATAATCGTTTTTTTCTCTTATCTGCCTGTCAAATGAGATCTGTTTATGATTCTCACATTGGTTGTGAACAGAAGTAAAGGAAACATTGTTACTATAAATGTCAATGAGCACCTTAATTAAGCAAGTGTTTTTAAACAGCTTTGCTAGTGGGACCGGATCAAAGCTCTATACCAATCGGATTCTACACTTGTATAATTGAACCTTCTGAATACATCCCTATATATTTATTTTTATGTTGATTTTTTTTTATGTGGATTTTTTTACACATTTGGTGGCACTAATAATTTTACACTTTTTTGATTGCTGGATTTTTTTAGGAATTTTACTCACCGCTGGATTTATTTGAGCATTTATATTTATTTATATTTATTCATATATACTCATTTTTATGCACATTGTGAAGCGCTTCAAATATCATTATTTATTTACGGGTTTACCCTTTGTCGGTCTTGGAGGATAAGGCCATGGAGGAGTATGTTGCAGATGCACTTTCTCGAGGTTTCATCCGCAAATCCTCGTCTCTTGCTGGTGCTGGTTTCTTCTTTGTGAAGAAGAGCGGTGAACTGAGACCTTGTATTCATTATAGGGGTCTCAATCGTTTCACGATTAAGAATGCCTACCCGATTCCGTTGATTACAGAGTTATTTGACCGCCTCGAGGGAGCAACGGTTTTCACAAAGCTTGATTTGAGAGGAGCATACAATCTTGCGCGGATTAAGGAGGGCGATGCGTGGAAAACTGCGTTTAATACCAGAACAGGCCATTATGAGTACCTCGTAATGCCTTTTGGCCTTTGTAACGCCCCGGCAGTTTTCCAGGAATTTATTAATAATGTCCTCCGAGATTTGTTGCAGTTATGTGTGGTGGCTTATCTTGATGATATCCTCATATTTTCCAAGTCCCTGGAGAGCCACCACACAGATGTCTGTTGTGTGCTTCAGAAACGAAGAGAGAACAATCTCTATTGTAAACTGGAGAAGTGTGAGTTCCATCGTGAACAGGTTAAATTCCTGGGCTATGTCATTTCCACTGCTGGTTTTTCGATGGACCCAGAGAAATTTTTGGCAGTCCTACGGTGGCCCAGACCCGTGGGTTTACGTCCTCTGCAGCGTTTCCTGGGCTTTGCCAACTATTATCGAAAGTTTATTCGTAACTTCTCGTCTCTTGCCAAGCCCCTGACTGATATCACCAGAAAGGACAGTAACCCACAGAGTTGGTCTGCGGAGTCCATTAAGGCCTATGAGAGTCTCAAGGCTGCCTTTGTTTCTGCTCCTGTGTTGGCACATCCTGATCCTACGTTGCCTTTTATACTAGAAGTTGATGTGTCTGAGACTAGAGTTGGCGCCCTTCTGTCTTAACGTCCTAACTCTGAGAGCGCTATGCATCCGTGTGGCTACTTTTCCAAGAAATTGTCATCTGCATAGTGCAATTACGAGATTGGTGACAGAGAGCTGTTGGCGATCATTTTTAGCCCTGAAAGAGTGAAGACATCTCCTTGAAGGTACCACTGTGCTGGTTCTCATTCTTACTGACCATAAGAATCTCACATTCTTGTCTGAGGCTAAGTGCCTCTCTCCCAGAAGGGTGCGATGGGCTCTTTTCTTGTCGAGTTTTAATTACATTGTCTCATTCTTACCCGGTACTAAGAATGTAAGGGCTGACGCCTTGTCACGACAATTTTCCTCCACTTCCAAGTTGGAGTCGGTTCCGGTTCCTGTGATTCCACCTGATCGTATTCTGGCTATGGATCGCACCAGTCTTACTTCTCCTTTTGGGTGACAAAATTCTTGCTGCTCAGGTCCATGCTCCTCCTGAGAAACCTTGTGACCGCTGCTTTGTCCCAGAGTGTCTCCATACTGCCGTGCTCCAGACTTACCATTCTCCCAAGGCAGCTGGCCACCCTGGGAAGAGTCAACTCCTTTGGGCCATTTCCTAACAATTCTGGTGGCCCAGTCTACCGGCTGATGTAACTGCCTTCATAGCTGCCTGTTCCATGTGTGCTCAGAGTAAGACTCCATGACACCTTCCAGTGGGCCTCCTACAACCCATACCCAATGGAGAGAGGCCCTGGACCCACCTGTCTATGGATTTAATTGTGGAGTTACCCAACTCCCAAGGCAACACTGTTATCCTTATGGTGGTTGACCAGTTCTCAAAGATGTGTCATTGTATTCCACTTAAGAAGTTGCCCACTTCTAAGGAACTGGCTTCCATTTTTGCTCGGGAGATCTTTCGCATACATGGGCTACCCAAGGTGATTGTTTCGGACAGGGGTAGTCAGTTTGTCTCCCGGTTCTGGCGAGCCTTTTGTGCACAGTTGAGAATTCAGCTTGCTTTCTACTCTGCGTATCGCCCGCAGTCTAATGGGGCCGCAGAACGAGCCAATCAGTCCTTGGAGCAATTCTTACGTTGCTATATTTCGACCATCAACTGGTCATACTTATTACCGTGAGCAGAGTTTGCTCACAACAGTGCCTTCGATTGTCCCCGTTTTATGGTGAATTATGGTTTCCAACCTTCCATGTTGCCTGACTCGTTTTGTTCCGCAGAGTATTCCTGCATTAGAGGAGCATCTCTGTGGTCTTCATTCCACTTGGACACAAGTTCAGGAGGCTTTGCAACATGCTAACGATAGGTACAAACTCCATGCTGACCGCAGACGCTTGCCTGCGCCTTCCTACCAGTTTGGGGACAGAGTCTGGCTGTCGTCTCGCAACATCCGACTTCGTGTTCCTTCTTTGAAGTTCGCACCTTGGTTTATTGGGCCATTCCGCATCCTTTGCAGGATTAACCCTGTGGCTTACGCCTTGGACCTTTCTCCTAGTATGCGCATCTCAAATGTGTTTCATGTCTCCTTATTGAAACCTTTGGTTTGCAACCGCTTTACCACCTCGGTGCCACGTCCTCACACTATACAGATTGAGAGCCATGAGGAGTATGAAGTACGTTCCATTGGTGCATACAGTACCTGGTGCATTGGAAGGGGTACGACCGGAGGAACGCTCTTGGGTCTCATCCTCGGACGTACATGCCCCTGTCCTCCTCCGTGATTTCCATAGACGTTTTCCCCTCACGCCTGGTGGTCCTCCGAGGGGGAGGGGTCGTTGAGGAGGGGGTACTGTCAGGGCTGGGCTCAGCCCTTCCTTCTCTGGGCTGGCCGCTCAGCTGTCGGCTAATTGCGGCACTTCCCCGTTTACTTGAATGTGTAGTGTTCGGCAGATGGCATCGCTACAAGTTGGGTCAACTTTGTCGTGGATGCGAAGCATCACAGCACCAGAACCCGTTTGGCAGGCAGCAAAAACACAGCTCAACCGCAAGCCTAAACAAAGCCTAAGGCCTCGTTCATGCAGAGCATACTGCAGCAAGGCAGTGTTTGGCTGCAAAGGGATGCACAGGTGTTCTATGCATCCCTATGCAGGCAGTCCCATTGATGTTTATAGGGACACAGCGGCTGCTTGTGAATGCACCGGTATTCCATGCATTCCTGTGCAGGCAGTCCCATCCTTCAATTGAGATGCAGTGGCTGCATCGACACAGCTATTGCTCCCAACTTGACATCCATGAGGTGTATGTTCCTGAACTCACACTGTCTGCGCTTGGGGCCATGCACCTAACTAAACACACATGGATGTCAGATCTGTCTTAGCAGCTGCTGCGCCCCAATTGATATTAATAGGACTGCCTGCACAGGTGCGTGTAAACATGTCCCACTATGGGCGTATGCTTTAACACACCCCATTGAACGAGGCCTTAGTAGGAATTTAATTTAATTTTCTAAGTTACTGTATGTTGTGGTTTTGTGTGCAAATAAGGATTTTTGTGGAGATTTTTTTCTTTTTTTGTGAAAATAGCGTTTTGATAAACATTTGGGCAAATATTGTGGAGCCTACAAAAAATCAGTAACACCTTTTTATTCTACTGGTCATATGCTTTCAGAAAATATATGGTTGGGGGGGGGGGGTTCTTTTACAAACTCTGAAAACTAGGTTTTTAGGGACATTTTTGCGCACATTTGATTTCTACCATTTCACAAAAAGGCTCAATTTAAAATTGACAAGAATGTGTTATTTATTAATTCAATACAGCTTTGATATTTAGTAGGAATTTAACAGAATTTTGTAAAATTTGCTGTGCTGGTATCTGCTAATAATAATTTTAGTGTATTTTTTGCAAAAATATCGTCTTGATAAACATTTTGTGCAATTATCGCGAGGCCTTAAAAATTAGTAGCACCTTCTTTGTATTCTACTGGTCATGTGCTTTTAGAAAATCTATGCTTTAGGGCAGGGATATGCAATTAGCGGACCTCCAGCTGTTGCAGAACTACAAATCCCATGAGGCATAGCAAGACTCTGACAGCCACAAGCTTGACACCCAGAGGCAGAGGCATGATGGGACTTGTAGTTTTGCAACAGCTGGAGGTCAGCTAATTGCAGATCCCTGCTTTAGGGGGTCTTTTACAAACACTTAAAGCTGTATGGAATAAAAAAGCAATGGAAAATTTGCAAACATTTGTTTAAAAAAAGTGTAGAGTGGAGCATAGGGCCTGAAAACGATAGGGTTAATGTGTGTGTGTGTGTTATAATCTCTCTCTCTCTCTCTCTCTCTCTCTCTCTCTCTCTCTCTCTCTCTCTCTCTCTCTCTCTCTCTCTCTCTCTCTCTCTCTCTCTCTCTCATATAGTGCATGCAGATAATATACTATTAATGAATCTCGTGAATCAAAACAACATAATTACATCATGAAGTCCATTACAAATATATGATAATCCAAATGTATAAATAAAGTGACAATGTGAAAAGTGCTATAGTACACAAGTATATACTGCACTGATAATGAATCTTATGAATCAATGCAACATGATTAAATCATAAAGCCCATTTCAAACATAATCATAATTAAATCTTGTCATGGTGATCCAAACGTCTTCACGTGTCCACACACTGTAGCTCCCCCCTATGTGAATTTGCTCACCTTAGAGCGTGTGACCTCACAATTACATTCAGTCAAAACATGCATGTGAACCACCTCTGGGTTCTGTGAATGCTGTGGGAAAATGGGCTGCCCAATAGCGCTGTCTCCACATACATATGGGATATATGAAAGGCTGGATAGTGTGATACCGTTTAAAGTTTAAAAATATTTATTAAACCATAGCCCCTCCCCGGGGTACTCGCATGATACAGGTGCTTCAGTGCACCACTGAAGGAAGATATGTCACATCCCTTTATCGACACGCGTTGGGGAGGGGACAGGACGGTGCAGGAGACGGTTAGTCTGTCTCAAGGCGAATGGACATACTATTTCAGCGTTTTGGCTTGCTGTAGAGTGGTGCACTGAAGCACCTGTATAATGTGAGTTCCCTGAAGAGGGGCTATTGTTTAATAAATATTTTGAAACTTAAAACGGATCAGACTATCCAGCCTTTTATATATCCCATATGTATGTGCAGACAGCGCTATTGGGCAGCCCATTTTCCCACAGCATTCACAGAACCCAGAGGTGGTTCACATGCGTGTTTTGACTGAATGTAATTGTGGGGTCACACGTTCTAAGGTGAGCGAATTCACATGGGGGGCACCGGTGTGTGGACACGTGAAGACGTTTGGATCACCATGACAAGATTTAATTATGATTACCGTATGTTTGAAATGGACTTTATGATTTAATCATGTTGCATTGATTCATGAGATTCATTATCAGTGCAGTATATACTTGTGTACTATAGCAATTATACTATAGCTAAGCAGGGTGATCACTTCACAGCAAGATGTGGAAACCTTACAAGAATGCCTAAATAAAATAATGGGATGGGCAGCTACATGCCAAATGAGGTTTAATGTTGAAAAATGTAAAGTAATGCATTTGGGTGCTAAAAACAGGAAAGCGAGGGGGAGAAACTCTGGGGGTCCTAGTAGATGACAGGTTCAGCAGGGCATGCAATGCTAAGCCACTGCAAGCAAAGCCAGTAGAATATTAGCATGCATCAGAAAGGGTGTATATACTCCAGAGATATAGCGATAATTTTGCCAAAGTGCTAATCTTAAAGGCTTATATGCAAGTTATTGTCATAAAATGTGTTTGGGGACCTGGGTCCTGCCCCAGGGGACATGTATCAATACAAATTTTTTTTTTTTTAAACGGACGTTTTTTTCGGGAGCAAGTGAAACAATAAAAATGAAATATTCCTTTTAAATATTGTGCCTGGGGGGTGTCTATAGTATGTCTGTAAGTTGGCGCATTTTTCCAGTGTTTAGAACAATACCACAGCAAAATAACATTTCTAAATGAAAAATTGTCATTTAAAACTGATCATGGCTGTAATGAATTGTCGGGTCTCAGCAATATAGATAAAACTCATTGAAAAAAAGAGCATAGGACCCCCCCCAGTCCATTACCAGGCCCTTTGGGTTTGGTATGAATTTTAAGGGGAACCCCGAACCAAAATTTAAAAATATTGCGTGAGGGTCCCCCTAAAATCCATACCAGACCCTTCGGGTCTGATATGGAAATTAAGGGGAACCCTGCGCCAAAATTTAAAAAAAAAATGGTGTGGGGTGCCCCCCAAATCCATACCAGACCCTTATCCGAGCACGCAACCTGGCAGGCCTCAGTAAAAGAGGGGGGACCCCTCTCCTGAACCCTCCCAGGCCACATGCCCTCAACATGGGGAGGGTGCTTTTGGGGTAGCCCCCCCAAAGCACCTTGTTCTCATATTGATGGGGACAAGGGCCTCATCCCCACAACCCTTGCCCGGTGGTTGTGGGGGTCTTCGGGCGGGGCTTATCAAAATCTGGAAGCCCCCTTTAACAAGGGGACCCCCAGATCCCAGCCTCCCCCCCTGTGTGAATTGGTAACGGGTACCCCTACCATTTCACAAAAAAAAATCAAAATGGTAAAAAAGACAGGAGACAGCTTGGGACAAGTCCTTTATTAAAAAAAATAAAAAAATAAAAATGTCCCACGGTGTAAGTTCACGCCGCCCAACGGACCAAAAAAAAAAGAGAAAGCTGCACCTGATCCCGAAAAACTGACGTTTAAAAAAAAAAAAAAATTTGCATTGATACATGTCCCCTGGGACAGGACCCAGGTCCCCAAGCACTTTTTATGACAATAACTTGCATATAAGCCTTTAAAATTAGCACTTTTGATTTTTCATGTTAGTGTCCCCTAGATTTTAATGGTGTTTTCCGGCAGCTTTCGAATTTGCCGCGAACACCGCATATTGTTCGCTGTTCGGTGAACACCCAATGTTCCGGCTCATCCCTAGTAGCTGACGATAGAGAAGAGGTCTCTACTAAGTGCAGGTGTACCCATTCCCAAGTAGCTGAAGTGCTAGGAACGCATGACTTCTATGCAGCAGGGTGCCTGCCAGGCCTGCACTACCTTTTTGAAGGACTGGCAGGCACCAGTGGCCTAGTACATCCTGACACACCAGCACTGCAGTATCACGTGGTGATGTGGCGAGTCCCAGAGGTGCAGTACAAGCTGGTGAGGTGGCCAGCACTAGTAGCGTCTCTCAGCCACCAAGAATTTGAACACCGGCTCGTAGAGCCCATAGTGTCCTTCCAGAGGTGCTTGCAAATCCTGCTTGGCAGCCCACAGATTCAGCAGCACACATTACTCCCCCATTCAATGCACAACCCGGAATTCTAGTGGAAACAGCAAATTGAACAACTCCCCTTGAATTTTTTTATTTTTTTTGAGCTGCTTTTCACGGAAGATTTGTATCAATCAATTGTGAACCAATGCAATCTATACGCACAACAATACATCACTGCCCACCCAAATTTAACTCTTGACAGACAATTTGCGTGGAAACCTGTCACAGGTTCTGAATGTAAAATTGTTTTGCGCCTAACCCTCAACACGGGCATTACAAAAAAGAGTGAGTTCCGGTCATATTGGTTCACAGACCCGATTCACCCAATGCCCTTGTTCTCTGCTGCAGTGGCCAGGAAACGATATAAGATGATAATGTGTTTCATGCATTTTAGTGATAATACACTCTGTTGTCCTCAGGGTGACCCTGAATATGATGGGCTCTACAAAATTCAGTCCCTCATAAATTGCTTCTCATGCATTTCACTTGCCTTGCATTCAAGCAATATCTCCCCAGCAAGCGTGCCAGATCTGGGGTCAAAATGTATAAGCTTTGTGAGAGGGCGACAGGCTATACATACAATTTAAGACTGGGTTCACACCTATGCAAATTGGATGCTGGTCTCCCCGCATCCAATTCACATGACAGAAGATTGTGACCGGCTAGCTATGGAGCCGGTTCACATATCTCCGCTGTGGCTGCTGTGCGTCTTTGGCTCCGTTTCAGGGCCGAATTCAGTCAAAAATTCGTCCCTGAAACAGAGAACAAGGATGCACTGAACCCTTTCTGCGAGCCGCATTCATCGGAGGTGTGAACCCAGAGTTTATGAGGGAAAGGACAATGAAGTAGAGTGTACCACCCCCCCCCCCCCCGGTGTCTCCCTTGTGCCGGAAGGTGTACTATTTGTACGTGGATAACTTCTATACATTATACTATACATTTTTTAGACACTTATTCAATCTTGACATTGGCTGCTGTGGCACCATGCAACCTAATTGCCGGGGCTTCCTTCAAAGGCTCATTAACACCCGACTAAAGCCTCGTACACACCACTAGGGGTGAGGAGAGACACATGCAGCACAGAAGGCTTTTACTTTAATGCATAGAATGCATTAACCACTTGGAGCCGACGCCTCCTGGGGTTTATGATCATGTGACCACTGTGATTGGCTGTCACGTCGTCACATGATCAGAAAGCTTCCAATAGCAAGTAGCTTTCTGTTAGCTGCCGGTAACTGTCCCCGGAGTGCGCAGGGAGTGTGTTCTCAACACAGCTGCTTTTGCACTAATGCACGCAAATATGCGGCTTCTTGGCGCCTAGGCCCACCCGCCAAGAGGCCGCATACTTGCGTGTGGCCAGCACCAAGAGGTTGAGGTAAAAAGCCTTAAGCTTTTACAACCACTTTGGTGCAATATGTTTTCCGTTGCCCCAAACTCCTGTAGGCAGCAGTATAACCTGACTGACTGTTTCTGTGTCCTTCAATAGACTTCAAGAAAAAGATTTTATGGCAAGTAGAAAATCTTATTTTTGTGGGCCAAACTTCTTTCCTGAAGAATCAAGGGAGCAGAATTGTGTTTCCAGTGTGCCCATTATTTATAGCCAACCGAATATTTTTGTAGGGCTTTTTGTATGCCTTCTTGTCCTTAAGGCTGGGTTTACACTATGTGCGGAGCACAGCAGGGGGTCCGGTGCATCCCCATTCACCATTTCAGGTCTGAATTTTTGGCTGAATTTGGCTTTGGCCAAAAACACACAGGACTCTCCTGCTCTGCGCTCTGTGGTCGCCCCGGAGATGTGTGAACCCACATCCAATTCGCAATAGTGTGAACCCAGCCTGACTAGAAATGTTAGCCATGAGATTGTTGCAGGTGTACAACTTTATACTGTGCAGCTTTTCTTTCGGGTCTGCAGTGCAAAGAAATTAGTTGTCCAAGTGTTCTTTTTGCTGTAAAATTGCTCATAGGTTGCTGAAAAATTTAAAGAATGTGAAACTTACGGATGGCCATTGTTCAGTAAGACCCCTTTCACACGGGTGCTCCATTCAGGTCCGCCTGTCAATTTTTCAGGTGGACCTGATCGGACGCTCCATGCACCTCTATAGAGTGGCGGATGTCAGCGGTGACATGTCTGCTGACATTCGACGGTATCCGATCCTGTCTGTGAAATTCAGACGGATGGAAACCCTATATTCCATCTGTCTGGAAAATCGGATAGGATTGGATGAAAACAGACAGGCGGTCCGTTTTCATCCTATCTCCATAAAGGACAGCAGGTCTCTGACAAGTCTGTTTCCGCACAGTGAGCGGAGATGGACCTGTCATTCACCTGCTCAGCAGGGATCAGCGGATCGATCCCTGCTGAGCAAAGCGGAGTCCATAAATGGGCAAGCCTGTGTGAAAGGGGTCTAAGAGGCTTTAATTTAAGTGCCTTCATTTAGAAAGGGGACATTTGAGCATTCACCTGTAAGTGCATCATTATACCTGCATAGCAACTCTGTGACTTCAGTTTTACAGCTTACAAAAATGCAGTTGTTTTGTTCCTTTATTCTTTTTCATTTCGTCATTCATTACTAGCTCCTGATTTGGTGTTATACTGTACTTTTCCATTATCGGCACAGCTAGCTTCTTCTTTAACCCGTTTTATGCAATGTTTTATTGTGTAACTTTTCTTTTGTAACTTTTTGTTTGAAGCAACATAATAAATAATGCAAACAAAATGAAAGTATTTGTTTATGCTAGGAAATAATGTTCATGCTGATGTGATTTGTTGTTTGTCGTTTTTAATTCTTGGAAAAAATACTAATTGCTATGCCATGTTTATTCATGTGAAAACATTGAAAAAAGATCATGCCAACAAGCACTGCTCAATTGTTAGTGCTTGTTAGTGATCTAAATAAATAAGGGGATTAGAAGACAATGGCCCTCAAACTGTAGCCTGCTGATTGCTATAATCTGGCCAGTAATGAAAAGGCCCCACATGCAGAGCGTTCTCATTTCATGCAGGTGGGAGCCACTGAATGCAAAGTGCCAAGGTGTCAAGTGCTGGAACACAAGGTATTTCGACACCCAGCAATGTATTTTTGGCACTATCGGACTGAATGATCTATTTTTCTGATGTAACCTGCATAAATGAAGGAATAATCCCTACGACTAAGCCCTATTGAGTGAAATGCGTTAGTGGAGCAGTCCTAAGTGGAGACTGTCACCGCTGTGCTTGTGGACGTGCTGCACAGTAAACACAAATATTAGTGACCCCCCCCCCCCCCCCCCGGTGTGCAGTGGCTTTCTTTTGCTGCATTAACTCTGACCATGCTTTTTTTTAGTATATTACAGACTTTTCATTGCCTAATCAGGAAAGGTGACTAAAAAAACAGAACTGCAGCAGTTGGAGATTCCAATCATGAGTACTTTTGCCATGAGTTAAGTGAAAAGGGTTTGATTTGTGTACACTGGGCATACTGTATAATTGAGATCCCGTGGTTATAATTTCTGGTTAGTTTCACTTTAATAATTACTTCGTTTTCAACAGTGATGCAGTTGTGAGCATTCCTACGGATAGCCAAATAGTATAATTAGTGGTCATAGACTGTATAACTATTTTATTATTTATAAATTTAATATGTTTTCAGACACCACTGAAGCCTGGAAGAAGTCTGATGGACTGGATTAGAGTCAAAAGTAGCAGCAAAGATTTAACAGGCCTCAGTGGAAGAATAATCGAGGTGACAGAAGAGGAACTTGCAAAACACAATAAAAAGGCTGATTGCTGGATATGTATTAGAGGTAAGTGCCTGCTGTGTAATTGCTTGTACAAGAAAATCTTAAAGCACATCAGTAAATGTTTCAGAGCTTTTAGCGTAATAGAGATGTTGATGGTGATAAACTCCAGTTACACTACATTATCTATTTGGTTTTAAAGAATAAATTCACATAAATTTGAAAGGTTGCTGTTGATCAGAAGCTTTCAGCAGCCAAAAGATTGGAAAAAAAAAGATAGCAATAGGTAAGAGAATTTTAGAGTGGAGTATGCAAAATTACATCTAATGGAGCATTGGAAGTTAGAGAACTTTATTCACTGGCTTCAACCCACCATTTCTTAGTTGTTAAAGTGTGTTGCCATAAAAATTCAGATTCCATGTGTTGGATTATTTACATACTTTTTACTAAACTTAGCCTGTAATGTTTTAATTTGCACATAGTTGCTAAATACCTGGTGATCATGCCAGTTCCCCTTGGTTCGTTTTTCAAACTGACCACACCAAGCAAGAAAGCAGATCCATGTTTGTGTGGTCAGGTTGCGGCTGACACCCTCCTTGCTGAAATGTCAAAGTAATAGATCCAAAAGCCGCACATCATGAAGCAGACCCATGTGTATGAAGCGTGATGAATGGCAGCCTCAGCCCGGACTTCAGCCTGGCCACGCTTCCAATGTGTTTAGCTCCACCCCTTGAAGCTTAATCATAGGTTTGAGTCCCCTCCCTGCTCACATGCTTCCTCCCAGCTTGAATGGCAGCAGTTATTTCCACATACTTTAAATTCTTGAGCACCCTATGAGCATGACACACCGCCCCTCTCTTGTATAGACCGCAGTCGTAATAGGATAATGGAAAAGCCAAAGGACAGAAAAGGCCAACAGAACAATCTGTTAGTCTCACTGCACTCACCTTCAGATTGATGTCTCACTGCACCTGGTGGTCAGTAATGAGCCACAGAGTTCATCACAGACAGACATTAATTGAACAATCCAAGCTAATAAGGCAATGACCATGTATATAAAGGTCAATATGTACCAAAAAACTGAATAGGTTCCCATTGACAATCAAGCAATGGATAAGTTGATTGATAATAAACAATAATAAAAATGATAACAAATTGCTGAAAGAGCATGTAGCCCCGAGGTAGAAAACAGTCTAAAAGACTGTATAAACCGCGGAGGTGCTGCTTCCAAGCTGTGTAGGTTATCAGTACAAAACTGAAAAAAGAAAGAGAGAGGAGCACACACCCCCATAGTGTAGTAAGTTAAAAAGGTTTTATCAAACCAATAAAATTGCACTTACAAGGCAACTAGCAGGTGCTTGAGCATGAAAGGTTGTCTGGAACGCTGGACTAGGAGCAAGCAACCAGGGATCTCTGCCTTGGTCACAGGTTGGGGAGAGGGTGGACCGTGATTGATTTAACACTGTCGGTACAGACAGATTGAACCACCACTGGGGACTGGAACCAGGCTGGGGATAGTCCCAGCGGTGGGACTATCCTTCCTACTGACACGGAAGGATAGTCCCACCGCTGGGGACTAAAGCCTGGAACAGAGAGCTGCCCGCCTATGCTCTTATGCATCACACTCAAACATCGGACATATTTCAAAGCATAATTGTTTCTTTCTCAGCCAGCGTTGCGTGCTTAATTAGAAGTAGGAGGCAGACATTAAAATGTCACATCTCTCTCTCTCATCATCTCAGCATAAATGAGTACACCCCTTTTTGAAAAATAAGATTTTAATCAATATCTCAATGAACACAAGAACAATTTTGACAAAACTGAGTTTTACAGAATATTTGTTTAGCTCCATTACATAAAAGTAATGCTGCGTACACACGGTCGGACTTTCCGGCATACTTGGTCCGGCGGACCAGAGTCCGCTGAACAATCCGACCGTGTGTAGGCTCCAGCGGACTTTTCCGGCGAACTTATTCCCAAAAGCCCGCCGGACCTAGATTTGAAACAAGTTTTAAATCTTTCCGTCGGACTCAGTTTCTGGCGGAAAGTCCGCTCATCTGTGTGCTGGTCCGACGGAAAGCCCGCCCCTCTGTATGCTGGTCCAACGGACCAGATACGACGCAAGGGCAGGGTATTGCATTTCGCGCTTGCTGCAATAGGAAAAACACATTTTCCTATTGCGGCGAGCGCGGGGCATTCCAGGCCCTTAGGTCTGGTATGGATTATTAAGGGAAACCCCCTACGCCGAAAAAACGGCGTGGGGTCCCCCCTAAGATCCATACTAGACCCCGATCCGAGCACGCAGCCCGGCCGGTCAGGAAAGGGGGTGGGGACGAGCGAGCGCCCCCCTCCTCCTGAACCGTACCAGGCCGCATGCCCCCAACATGGGGGGGTGGGTGCTTTAGGGGAGGGGGGGCCCTGCGGGGCCCACCCCACCCCAAAGCACCTTGTCCCCATGTTGATGAGGACAAGGGCCTCTTCCCGACAACCCTGGCCGTTGGCTGTTGGGGTCTGCGGGCGGGGGGCTTATCGGAATTCGGGAGCCCCCTATAATAAGAGGGCCCCCAGATCCCGGCCCCCCACCCTATGTGAATGAGTATGGGGTACATGGTACTCCTACCCATTCACCTAGGGAAAAAGTGTCAATAATAAAACACACTACACAGGTTTTTAAAATAATTTATTAAACAGCTCCGGGGGGTCTTCTTCCGGCTTCGGGGGTCCCTCCGTTTCTTCTCCCGGCGTTCGGTTGGTTCTTCTCCGCTCTCTCCGGCCTCTTCTCCTGGTGTTTCAGTTCTTCGGCCGGCTCCTCCGCTGTCTTCAGGCAGCTCTCTTGCCAGCGGAGGTCCGGACTTCTTGGCTTCTGGGCTTCTTGTCTTCTTCCCTCTTCTCTTCTCTAGATGTTGACACGACACTCTTTAGGGGGCGTGGTCACCGGGTGATGTTGACCACGCCCCCTAAAACGTCACAGTCCCAGCATGCCCAGGGACCAGCATGCCCAGGGACTATGACATCATAAGGGGGCGGGGTCTCCACCTGTATAAGTTGTGTCAAGAAGGAAGAGAAGACAAGAAGCCCAGAAGGGAAGAGGGAAGAAGACAAGAAGCCTAGAAGCCAAGAAGTCCGGACCTCCGCTGGCAAGAGAGCTGCCTGAAGACAGAGGAGGAGCCGGCCTAAGAACTGGAACACCGGGAGAAGAGGCCAGAGAGAGCGGAGAAGAACCGGAGGGACCCCCGAAGCCGGAAGAAGACCCCCCCCCCGGAGCTGTTTAATAAATTATTTTAAAAACCTGTGTAGTGTGTTTTATTATTGACACTTTTTCCCTAGGTGAATGGGTAGGGGTACCATGTACCCCATACTCATTCACATAGGGTGGGGGGCCTGGATCTGGGGGCCCTCTTATTAAAGGGGGCTCCCGGATTCCGATAAGCCCCCCGCCCGCAGACCCCGACAACCAACGGCCATGGTTGTCGGGAAGAGGCCCTAGTCCTCATCAACATGGGGACAAAGTGCTTTCCCCAAAGCACCCACCCCCCATGTTGAGGGCATGCGGCCTGGTACGGTTCAGACCGGCCGGGCTGCGTGCTCGGATCGGGGTCTGGTATGGATTTTAGGGGGGACCCCACGCCGTTTGGTGTAGGGGGTTCCCTTTATAATCCATACCAGACCTAAGGGCCTGAAATGCCCCGCGACGGGGCTCGCAAGGTGTCAATCTCGCCGATAAAAGCGGCAAGATTGACTTCCTTTTCTAGCCCCGTCGTACCCGAGTCACGTTCAAAATGAACAGACTTGTCCATGTGTGGGCAAGTCCGTTCATTCTGAAAGTCCGTCGTAACTCCGGCGAAAGTCCGTCGGAAAGACGGGCGGACTTAGCCCGCCGGAAAGTCCGGTCATGTGTGGGCAAGTCTGTCCGTTTTAAAGTCCGGCGCACCTGGCGGACAAAGTCCGTCAAAAAGTGTGCCGGACTAAGTATGCCAGAAAGTCCGATCGTGTGTACGCGGCATATGGTTAATAATATAACTTAGATTACAAAATCTTCAGTTTTACTCAAGTTAGTCGATGCAAAAATGAACATACCCCACAACAAAAACTATTACATGTAATATTTTGTATGACCTCCATGATTTGAAAGCACAGCACCAAGTCTTCTAGGAATGGAATGAACAAGTTGGTGACATATTGCAACATCTATCTTTTTCCATTCTTCACAAACAACCTCTTTTAGAGCCTGGATGCTGGATGGAGAGTGATGCTCAATTTGTCTCTTCGGAATTCCCCATAGGTGTTCGCTTGGGTTCAGATTAGGACATACTTGGCCACTGTATCACTTTCACCCTGTTCTGTTTCAGAAATGCAACATTGGCCTAGATGTGTGTTTTGGATCATTGTCCTATTGGAAACGTGCGCGACGATCAAGTGCACGGAATGATGGTAGCATCTTCTCTTGCAATAGAGCAGTACATCTGTGAATTCATAATACCATCAATGAAATGCAGCTCCCTGACACCAGCAACATTCATGCTGCCCCACAGAAAGGCACTGCCACCACGTTTCACTGTAGGCACCATGCATTTTTCTTTGTACTCCTAACCTTTCGGACACCATACAGTTTTGAAGCCATCAGTTCCAAAAACATTTATCTTGGTCTCATCACTCCAGAGTAGAGTCCCAGTCGTCTTCTACTTTTTCAGCTGGGCCCTGGCAAATTCAAGGTGGGTTTTTTTGTGCATGGGCTTTAGGAGAGGCTTCCTTCGTCAACGACATCCATGCATATCATTATTCTGCAGTGTACGCTGTATTGTGTCACGGGAAACAATCATCCCGGTTTGGCTTTCTACTTTTGCTAACTGCAGTGAACTTGCATGGCGATTTTCTTCTACCCTTTTCATCAGAGGATGCTCCTGACGAGGTGTTAACTTCTGTGGATGGCCTGGACATCTCTGTGAGATGGTTTCAGTTCCATGTTTGTTAAATTTTTGTATCGCTTTTACTACAGTGTTCTGACTGATAAGTAAAGCTTTGCTAATCTTCTTGTAGACTCCATCTTACTTGTGTAAAGAGAGTATCTTCTTTCCCAGACCTTGTGACATTTCTCTTCCATGTGGTACCATTGCTGACAGCATGAAATGGGAAGGGGGTTTTGTTTGTTAAGAAACTCCCTTTTTATAATCAACTGTCTGCTGGACACCTGTTTAATGGATAATTGAACTCACCTGTAGTTGAATTCTTGTTAATTAGGATTTTGTTGTCTAAAATTTAGCCTTGCTCCTAAGACTTTCATTGGGGTGTATTCATTTTTGCAACATGTTCTTGAATTTATTTGTTAGGAAAAATACTTTTGTGTGTGCAAATTAACAAATCTTGGTTGCAATCAATGGCCCGCATTTGTGGGAGTATTTGGTAGTATAGTGTCCCATAGAAAATGTTGACTCTGAATTGAAAGTAAAGGTTTTCTGACAGATCTGTTGGGGTGTACTTATTTATGCTGAGCACTGTGTGAGTATATGCTACAATAGTCAAACCACAGATCCATTTAGCAGTGTAAATCAAGTGGGTGGTTTCGGGCAAGCAATAGGCAAAACTTGCTAGGCACTGATCAGCTCCCACTGGCAAATGAGATGCCTTACTTCTTGATTTAAACTGCAAAATTGATCTGTATTTTGACTCTCATGCCATTTATTGTATATCTATCATTTTGATGTCTGTGCCTCTAAATGCCTGATGAAGTTTTCCATGAAACATGTTGAGTTTTGACTCCATATCCAAGTTTATTTGAGAAGCTGAAGCAAACTATATATCTGATATTATGAAAACTAAAAAGAACAGTCACCAGAGGCTTCTGTTACATGCTATGGGACATTTCGTTTGAGTGGTTTCATTAGTGTACAGTATTTTATTGTATGATTTTTGGTGACATTTTTAAATAATATGTTGTGTTGCTGTTAGGTGGCACAGGGAAAGTCCCATGTATTTATTTTTTATTTAATTTTTTTGCAATATTTCCAGCAGCAGAAATGGAAAAGAGCTGCTGGCACTCGAGCTGGGAGTGGTCTTGTCAGCAGTCTGTTGCACGTGGAGCGCTGGGCAGAGGGAGAAAGTTGCTCTGCTCTTATCAGTACACTGAGCTGCCCAGCTCTCCGCATAGGACAATTTGGACACTCTCACAAAAGAGGTCAGCCCTAGAGCTGGAATATTTATTGTCTCTGTGGAATGCAGGTTATGGGGTTGGTGGATGCTCCTTTCCTTTTCTGCTCTCTTGATATAGAAAGGGGAGCTAGGAACCTCTAGGGCAGTCGTAGGCAACCTTAAAGGGGTGGAGATCTACCTGAGCAACATGGGGGAAGTCAAAGATCACCGGGCACAGTGTCTCCTCCTCACACCTGATTTAAACCTCTAATTGCCGTACTACTGTGTCGCAACCACGTGCATTGCATGGCAATCAAGGGTTTAAATCAGTTGGGAAAAAGGCAACATATTGCCTCCTCATCACCTGTCAAACACACTCGGATCGTTTTTCAGAGGAGCAGCAGTGCCTGCTGCACTTGTGAATGAGCCTTTAGTTGCATTTGGCAGTGGCACCATTTGTGCTCGTTCACACGTTGATGGGGAGGGGTGTTAAAACCCTGTGTTTGTGTCGCCCCCAATCCCTATCCCCTTTAGCTGCGGAGGGTGTACACATGCCGCAGCATGATTTAAGCCCCCTGTTGCTTTTGGTGAAAATTGCAAATGATTGTTGCGTTTGCTGTCAATCATGACCCATTGAAGCAAACGGAGCCACTCTGCAAGCACCCCACAACTGCACGCTTCTGCGGGGTCCAAGGGGTTAAAGCAGGCGGTGAGAAAGCAACGCAACGCTGCCTCATTTAACCCCTTGTTTGCTGTACTGCACAAGTTGCAGGGTGGCCTCATTCACTTCACCATGACAGGGTGTATACTGTGGCATGTGTACACCCCTGGCCACTGCAGCTAAAAGGGATGCGGTTGGGGCGGGAATGATAAAACTCGTCTTAACTATGAGCTTTTACCACCCCCCCAAACTGCAAATGTAAATGAACCCTTACTCTTCTGAGCCCCCTATAAGGCTGCTTTTACACGGATGTGCTGCAGTTTATTTGCAGGTATGGTGCACTTTCAGAAAGTGCACCAAACCCACAGGAACGCTGCTTGCTAAGTGCAGCAAACCCGCAGGAAAGCTGCAAATAAACTGCACCCATGGTGTGGGTAAACTATAGAACATCAGTGTGAAAGCAGCCCTGTACTATTATGTCCAGTGTATTGCTTCACACTGACCTGATGATCTCTTCTTTCTTAATCGTACATCACAGGACACAGTGTCATAGTAATTACTATGTGGTTATAGGCCACCTTCAGGTGATGGACACTGGCACACCCTAAACAGGAAGTTGCCTCCATATATAACCCCTCCCACTACTGGGAGTACCTCAGTTTTTTTGCCAGTGTCTAAGGTGTTGGTCACGAGTAAAGATGTGCTGTGCTGAGCTCCACTGGAGCAATCCTTGCTGGCGCTAGCTATGCAGCCAGATCCATTCAAAGTGTCATTTCAGGGCGAATTGAATGGTGCTCGGGCCTTGTGGCGGAAGAAACGAGGTTTAGCCTGTAACGCTTCTCTTTTTAGAGCACTGAACCCTGGGATCCAGTGCTTTGGTGTTTTCAGCCATAAAGTTTTTACTGGCGGGGTGCTTTATGGGTTCAGGAGTGTGGGTACCCGGTTCCTGAAGTTTTTGTAATGGAGCCCACTGTGAGGGGTGAAGATTGGGTCTGGTTTTACCACAGAAATTCCTGCAGCGGGAAAGGTAAGTGGAGGTTTCTAAGGAATTTTTAAATGTTCTTATGAAATGTCTCCTTTAAAAAAGTAAATGTTGTCATGCCTAAGAGTCACCACTGGGGGCTGTATAGAGCATGTACCTTGTCATGCTTTCCTCAAAGATCACGCTGTGTCAGCAGAAGCAGCAGGCTTCCGTCCGCTGAGCAGCTCAGACCTCCAATAAAATTGGGGGGGATTATTTTCCACTAAAAACCCCCCACCTGGACAAAGCTCTCCCTGGATAGGGGGAAGCCAAAACGATCGGCGATGCTGCTCTGTTTTTTTCACCGCCCCTGTACGGCGGCTTGTCACAGGTCTCCTCGCCATCCCCCTCACACACACGCCGATCCTGCCGGATCGGAGGCCCTCGCTCGCATGGGAAAACGCTCTTTTGAAAAGAAAGGGGGGGCGCGATATGACGGAAGGGGCGGGGCTTAGGTCGGCATTGGCGTGCAGCAACATCCAGCGCAGGAGTATATTTAAAAGCTCCATTTTTGCTGGCTGCAGATGTTGGAGGGACACGAGCAAAAAGGAGCATGTAAGAGGTTGGTGACACAGGCATCCCCTGGCACATTTACTAAAAGCATCAGGCTGAGCGTTAATAGCAGCGGCAGTTGCTGGACTATTGCTCAAGCAGTGGATGCGATTTCTTCTGGTAGTACCTCTGCATTTGAGCATTGGGCTATGGCCAGAAGGGGGGTTGAAACACCCCCAAAAAAAGGGCTAAAAGCTTCTCCCTCAAGCTCTGGAAAGCCTACTCATCTCTACAGTGGCACCCCCCCCTGAGAGGGGGTGGCTGGTCAGAGAGTATCGGGGCCATGAAATGTTTGCAACTGTTTTTAACACTGCAGCCCCTGTCTATATTACTAAAGAGGTCTTTTTCCTCAGCAATGATAGGATTGGAAAAAAGGTTAGCGGCTTTAATCGCATCCCAGTGTGGGACAAATTCCTTCCATTACCCAGGACCCTCAAACTGAGGAACTGGGGGCAGAAGAAGATTAATTCCCTCAGGGGACCATGGTTAGGCTGACTCCTCTTCTGAGGGGTCAAATGTGGGGGGGGTTCAGCTTCACAATCTGTAAGATTGATGGTGCAATTTCTTACTTAATGGTCCGCTCCACATTTATGCTACCCTTAACTGAGTGTTTGGGTTCACTGAATTCTCCTCAAGCTGTGCATGCCTTTTCTGTCCATTCATTGCTGGAAAAGCTTTTGTATCTGAGTGGGATCACCCAGATAAGCATGTTTTGCCTCCTAAAATGTTTTTTCACACTTTATCCTGTGGAGGAAAAATTCACTACCAATTGACGCTGCTATATCCTCTGTGAACAAAAGTTTGACTTGTCCCGCAAACAATGCTCAAATGCTTAGGGATCCAACGGATAAAAAGTTGGAATTTTCTATTAAAAAAACAAACACTTTTTTCTCTGCCAGGTTGAGTGTTTCAGCCTGCGCTGACAGTAATTGGTCAATCCTTGATAGACCAATTAAACAGGTGCTCAAGGTTATCCTGTTCAGCAGACCCAGGATCTAGAAAGCTACTAGCAGCTTTATGTTTGCAATAGTCGCTATTAGAGATTCTATCCTTCAGGCCTAGCACCTTTCGCTAAGCGCCATGCAAGAAGCTCCTGGCTAGTCTTCCTTTTTGCAGTGAAATGGCTGTTTGGGGATGATCTGGGTAATACATCCAAAGAATTTCTAGTGGAAAGAGTACCCCTTTGCCATTTAAGAAAAGGAGTAAACGTATTTAATTTAAACAAGCTCCTTCTCCAGTGCCACGGGCATCAGCCTCCAGGCAGTCATGACGGCCTCCGCCATCAAGTTCAAGAGGTAATCCCCAGGGTCAACCCCAGGGACAAAAAGTCTTGGGGGAGGAAACCTACAAAATACTAAGGCCTCATTCCCACGAGGCGGATCCGCTCAGCTCTGTCCGCCAGCTCAGCGGGAGATCTCTCCGTTGATCTCCGCTGAGCTGGCGGATGACAGGTCCGTCTCTGCTCACTGAGCGGGGAGGGGCCTGTCAGAGCGCCGCCGATTCCTATGGAGGGATCGAACGAAAACGGACAGCATGTCCGTTTTCATCAGATCTCATCCGATCTGATCCACCAGGACGGATGCGAACGTATCGCCATACGTCTGATTTTAGGGGATCGGATGTCAGCAGACATGGTAACCGTTGACATCCGTCGCTCCATAGACCTGCATGGAGCATTTGTTCAGGTCTGCCTGTCAGTTTTTTAGGCGGACCTGAACGGTTCGTTTGTGTGAAAGGGGCCTTAAGCCGCCTTATGAGGAGGTGCCCCCGCTCGCTCGAGTAGGGGGAATACTTCTGCAGTTCTCAAGGGTCTGGCAGGAAGAGCGTTGAGACAGATGGGAGACTTCCTCAATAGCTCCAGGGTACAAACTGGAGTTCCAAGAGTTCCAGTCTCCTCGTTTTTTAAGGTCAAACGTTCCTAAGGATCCAGAGAAAAAGAAGTCTTTCATACAAGCATTGGACCATCTTTTGGCAAAGAAGTGATTATGGTGGTCCCCATGAAAGAGCAGGGGTTGGGGTTTTGTTCAAACCTTTTTACACAGTGTCAAAACCGAATGGAGATCTCAAAGATCTAAACCGGTTCCTGAATATCCGCTCTTTTTTCAAATGGAGTCAATACAATCAGTTGTCTCCATACTACAAGGAGGAAAACTTCTGGCGTCAATTGACACCAAGGATGCATACCTCCATGTGCCTATTTCCCCGCTCACCAGTAATATTCACTTTTCAAGGTAGAAAATCTGCATTTTCAGTTTGTAGCTCTGCTTTTCGGTCTAGCTACTGCACCTTGAGTGTTTACAAAGCTTCTGGCCCCTCCTCTAGCCAGATTAAGGGCCCAAGGTATAACGATTAAGTTTACCTAGACGATCTGCTCTTGATAGACCAGTCTGTAGCCCGCTTAGACCAAAGTATGGTCACCACATTCAACTACCTGGAATGGAGGTTGGATTCTCAACTTAGAGTAATCTTTCTTAAAACCACGAAGGAGCCTAGAATACTTGGGTCTGATCATAGATACAACCAGAAAAGCGTATTCTTGCCCCAGGCAAAGATCAGTGCCATAAAGGAACTGATTTAGGTGGTCGAAGCAAAGAAGAATCCTTCTATTCAGCTTTGTATGAAGTTGTTGGGAAAGATAGTGGCTTCATTCGAGGCCGTTCCTTATGCTCAGTTTCATTTGAGGCTGCTGTAAAACAGTATCCTATTGGCTTGGAACAAGAAGGTCCAAGCTTTAGATTTCCCAATGTGCCTGACTCCAAAGGTGCGCTGGCACCTCAGTTTATAGTTAATATATATCAATCACCAAGGTGGCACAAGAAGTTGTGCGGCGCAGAGAGAGGTGACTCATATCCTATCTTGGGCAGAAAACAATGTACTTTGCCTATCGGCAGTCTTCATTCTAGGAATAGAAAATTGGTAGGCGGACTACTTGAGTCGCCAGCAGTTGTTTCCGGGAGAATGGTTCCTTCCCCCCGATATCTTCCTGTCAATATGTCAAAGATGGAGGATCCCAGACGTAGATCTGTTTGTGTCCAGGTTCAACAAAGAAATCAACAACTTTGTGTCAAGAACAAAGGATCCGCTAGCATGTGGAACAGATGCCTTGTTGTTCCCGTGGAATCAGTTTTCACTGATTTATGCATTCCCTCCTATTCTGCCTGCGTCCACGACTTCTTTGCAGGATCAAGCAGGAAGGGAAATTGGTGATTCTTGTGGCCCCCAGCGTGGCCCAGGAGATCTTGGTATGCAGAGATTATAAGGATGGCGGTATGGGTCCCATGGACCCTACCACCACGTCCAGATCTTCTCTCGCAAGGTCCGGTATTCCATCCTACCTTACAAACGCTAAATTTAATAGGTTGACTATTGAGACCCACATTCTGAAGAAACGTGGGCTGTCCAGTTCAGTGGTATCTACCTTGGTTAATGCAGGGAAGCCGGCCTCCAGAATCACATATTATAGAGTTTGGAAGGCATATGTCTCCTGGGATGAATCCAGGGGTTGGCACCCCAGGAAGTATGTCATAGGTAGAATCCTTGTCTTTCTGCAGTTGGGGTTAGAAATGAAGCTGGCCTTGAGTACTTTCAAAGGCCAAGTCTCGGCCTTATCGGTATTATTCAACGACCACTTGCTTCGCTTTCTTTGGTTCATGCCCCGGTTAGGTCACCCCTGAACCCTTGGGACTTGAATTCAGTTCTGTCGGCATTACAAAAACAGCCTTTTTGAGCCGATACAACATATTCTCTTGGTACTTTTGACAAGGAAACTAGTTTTTCTGGTGGAAACTAGTTTTTCTGGTAACCATAATTTCTGCAAGAAGGGTATCAGAGTTGGCTGTTCTTTCTTGTAAAGAGCCATATTAATATTCACAAGGATGAGGGTAGTATTGCATCCTCATCCTAACTTTCTACTGAAGGTAGTGTCAGGTTTTTTATCTAAACCAGGATATTGTTCTACCTTCATTTTCCAGAACCCTGTTCTATGGAAGAAAAATCACTACATTCTCTTGATGTGGTGAGAGCAGTCAAGGTCTATTTAAAAGGCGACAGCTCAGATTTGAAAAACTGATGTTTTGTTTGTGTTGCCTGAAGGTCCTAAAAGAGGACAGGCAGCATCGAAATCTGCTATTTCTAAGTGGATTTGACAAGTAATCATTCTAGCTTATGGTTTAAAGAGATGGATTCCACCCTCTCAAATCAAAGCGCACTCCTCCAGGGCTGTTAGTGCTTCGTGGGCAGTGCATCACCAAGCCTCCATGGCTCAAATCTGCAAGGCCGCAACTTGGTCTTCAGTCTATACATTTACCAAATTCTATCAGGTGGATGAAAAAAGACATGAGGATGTCGCCTTTGGGCGCAGTGTGCTGCAGGCAGCAGTATAAGTCCTCTGATCTCATGTTTCCCTACTTTGGTTGTGTCTCCCTCCCCTCAGTTGGCATTGCTCTGGGACATCCCACGTAGTAATTTACTATGGCTCTGTGTCCCGTGATGTACTGATGTACGATTAAGAAAATAGGATTTTTATAACAGCTTACCTGTAAAATTATTTTCTTTGAAGTACATCACGGGACACAGAGGTCCCTCCCCTCTTTCTGGTATACACTTGTATTGCTTTGCTACAAAAACTGAGGTACTCCCAGTAGTGGGAGGGGTTATATAGGGAGGCAACTTCCTGTGTAGGGTGTGACAGTGTCCATCACCTGAAGGTGGCCTATAACCACATAGTAATTACTATGGCTCTGTGTCCCGTGATGTACTTCAAAGAAAAGGATTTTACAAGTAAGCCGTTATAAAAATCCTATTTTCCTGCTGCTGGCGCTACTTTGGGGACCGCTAGCCGGGATAAAAGGTGGAGTGCAGTTGGTATTACTACTCATGGGACAGGAGCCACAGAGGAGGCTTATGCAGCTCTTGCTCCCTACTACAGCTCCAACTTTACAAGTAGTCCCTCTGCATTACACTCTGGGATGGTGGTTCAGCAAGCCCAGACCGCGATCTACCAGTCACCTGTCCGCGATCTACTGGTGCTGACCCCTGCTCTAGGGGTTTTACACCAGGTTTGAGTGAACAATTTAAGGGGGCACAAGGCTGCAAAAACAAAGGAAACTGACAGATCTATGTTTGCACACAACATCCCTGCCCTTTAAAGCTTGAGTGGTACTGGTTCTTGGCTAGAAGCTGATGAGCATTGCTTCAAGTCTCCACCCAAGCCCTTGTTAGAGTGGAGAGAAGAAGCGAATGAGCAGTCATGTGGTCACTTACAGACGATATAAAAACCATATTTACAGTGCTCTTTCATGTTTTCACCTATAAGGTATATATTGGAAATATGCAAGTTTTTAAATGATGTGTACACTATGGTATGACTTCACAAATACTTTAAAAAGCAGGACTTTTTAATATAAAAATAAATAGTCTATTAAAAGAAAATAACAAAAGCAGTTTTTTTGTGCAATCCAGAGATTTCCCCTGCAGTACTTTTTTTTTTTTTTTCTGCCGTTAGATGTCCTCAGTCTAAAGGCCCACATCATTTAACCGACTTCCTCTGAGCCCAGACTGACTTGGTTCCGCCACTCTTTGTGACTGAACAGTAAAGAAGAGCTCATCTCTGTCACTCTGCTTTCTCTTCCTATCAGCATGCTTCTTGTCAACTCATGAACTGATTGGCTCCTTGTGATGCTTCTTCCACTCGCACACCAGCTCTCCTGAACAGGGACTGCAGGAGGCTAATACCTGGTCAAATCCAAGTACTTGCATTTAAGTACAGTGCCTTGAAAAAGTATTCACCCACCCCACCCCCCCACCCCTTGGCATTTTTCGTGTTTTGTTGCCTCACAACCTGGAATTAACATGGATAATATGGTTTGAGGATTTGCATCATTTAATTAGCAGAACTTGCCCACAACTTTGAAGATTTTTTTAATTATTATTTTGAAGCAAACAACAAATAGGACAAAATAACAGAAAAAGTCAATGTGCATAACTATTCACCCTCCTAAAGTCAATACTTTGTAGAGCCACCTTTTGCGGCTATCACAGCTCCAAGTCGCTTTGGATAGGTCTCTATGAGCTTGCCACATCTTACCACTAGGATTTTTGTCTATTCCTCCTTGCAAAACTGCTCCAGCTCCTTCAAGTTGGATGGTTTGCGCTTGTGAACAGCAATCTTTAAGTCTGACCACAGAGTTTCTATTGGATTAAGGTCTGGGGTTTGACTAGGTCATTCCAACACATTTGCACGTTTCCCCTTAAACCACTCAAGTGTTGCTTTAGCAGTGTGTTTGGGGTCATTGTCCTGCTGGAAGGTGAACCTCCATCCTAGCCTCAAATCACACACAGAGTGGTACAGGTTTTACCCAAGCATATCCCTGTATTTAGCACCATCCATCTTTCCCTCAACTCTGACCAGTTTCCCAGTCCGACTGCTGAAAAACATCCCCACAGCATGATGCTGCCACCACGTTTCATGTGGATGGTGTTCTTTGGGTGATGTGATGTGTTGGATTTGCGCCAGACATATCATTTTCTTTGATGGGCAAAGAGTTCAATTTTAGTCTCGTCGGACCAGAGCACCTTCCTCCATACATTTTACAGTCTCCCACAAGCCTTTTCACACACTCAAAATGTGCCATTTTGTTTTTTGCTGAAAGTAATGGCTTTCTTCTGGCCACTCTGCCATAAAGCCCAATTCTATGGAGCGTATGGCTTCTTGTCATCCTATGTACAGATACTCCAGTCTCTACTGTGGAAATCTGCAGCTCCTCCAGGGTTACCTTAGATCTCTGTGCTGCCTCTCTGATTAATGCCCTCCTTGTTCGGTCCATGAGTTTTGGTGTGCGGCCGTCTCTTGGCAGGTTTGCTGTTGTGCCATGTTCTTTCCATTTGGTTATGATAGATTTGATGGTGCTTCTAGGGATCATCAAAGATTTGGATATTTTTTTATAGAAAATAGGAAAACACATGTGTGAGAGTCCACAGGGCTGCACAACCCAAAAGTTTTAACAACAAAAAATATTCATGTGGATAACTATGCTGTAAATGTAATTGGTAAACCATGTTTCACTTGGGGTTCTTATGCCACGAGTGATGTTTTATGTTGTTGTTTGTGCCGCCAACCAGAGCTGGTATTTTAAATCTATTGTATATTTGAATGTATTATTTATTTTTCTACCTAATAATAAAAGGTTTTACTTAATTATTTCTCTACAAATTCTTTGCTGCCTAACCCCCCCCCCCAGGGAAAACTTTCCATTTTTGAATATTTTTTTTATAACCTAACCCTCACTTGTACTTCTCTTCAACATTGTCCCTTACTTGTTTAGAGAGTTCCTTGGTCTTCATGACAGTGTTTGGTTAGTGGTGCCTCTTGCTTAGGTATTGCAGCCTCTGGGGCCTTTCAAAAAGGTGTGTATATGTAATGGCAGATCATGTGACACTTAGATTGCACACAGGTGGACATCATTTCACTAATTATGTGACTTCTGAAGGTAATTGGTTGCACCAGAGCTTTTTATGGGCTTCATAACAAAGAGGGTGAATACATACGCACATGCCAATTATCAGTTTTTTTATTTCTGAAAAATAGTTTTATGTATATATTTTTCTAATTTTACTTCACCAACTTAGACTATTGTGTTCTGATCCATCACATATAATGCCCCGTACACACGGTCGGATTTTCCGATGGAAAATGTGTGATAGGACCTTGTTGTCGGAAATTCCGACCGTGTGTAGGCTCCATTACACATTTTCCATCGGATTTTCCGACACACAAAGTTTGTGAGCTTGCTATAAAATTTTCCGACAACAAAATCCGTTGTCGGAAATTCCGATCGTGTGTACACAAATCCGACGGACAAAGTGCCACGCATGCTCAGAATAAATAAAGAGATGAAAGCTATTGGCCACTGCCCCGTTTATAGTCCCGACGTACGTGTTTTACGTCACCGCGTTTAGAACGTGTGTATGCAAGACAAGTTTGAGCCAACATCCGTCGGAAAAAATCCTAGGATTTTGTTGTCGGTACGGGGCATAATTCAGATTAAAAAAACATTGAACTAAAGGCTGTAATGTAACAAAATAGGTAGAAAGCCAAGGGGGGGGGGGGGGGGGTGAATACTTTTGCAAGGCACTGTATGACAAAGAATATCTTTTGGTCATTTGCACAGTAAAAATGAGTTTCTGGTTGCTGCAACATTTGCTACATATCTTTCTTTTACTCATACAAGAGTCTCCTGTCTATGATGAGTGTCCGGCACTGAGCCTTGTAGTTCCAAGTGCAGTACACTGATCACTTGGGGTCTCTTGTTTGTTACCCCCTCCATTCATAAAAGAAAGCCTTGCAATGGTTTTTAACCCCTTGCCAACCAGCCGCCGTCATTTTACTGCGGCAGGTTGGCACAATCCCGCGAACCGTCGTAGCTATACGTCGGCTTGCAGAATCGGGATAGCAGGTGCGCATGTGCCCGCTGCACAGCGTGGGTGCCGATGCTCATGGCCAACGGTCGTGATGACCGCCGACCGCGAGCGATCACGAGCACGAGAGGCAGAACAAGGGAAGTGTGTGTGTGTGTGTGTGTGTGTGTGTGTGTGTGTGTGTGTGTAAACGTGTGAGAGATAAAAAGACAAACATCTTTGTCCATACTTCAGCTTGGTGATGTTTAAATGATTTTAGAGCTGCATTAATGTGTGCCTCTTTCTGTCTGCCTGGAATTCAGCCTTATGTGCTATTTTTCTTTATTTATGGAATGCCATGATTTGAAAAATATTGACTTTAGTTTTCCAAATGAAGGCTTTCTTTGTAAAGTGGCTCTTTGTATCCGTTAGTGCTGCTGTTCAAGCGCTTCATAGTATATTATAGGTCAGAAGACAATCTTAAGAGTCGGGGAGCTTGTGGTTCTATTGACAGCAAAAGAGTAAGCTGAATGTTTTTAATGGATTTAATCTTCATGACTAATTTGTTACCGGAAAGCAGATTCTCTCTAAACAAAATTAACGTGTTGTCATGTTTTTTTTTTTTTGTTGGTGGTTGTATTTATGGCTGATTCACAGCACAAAAACGCACTCCAGATCCATTTCGGATGCGTTTCTCCATGCACTTTTTAATGTGTTTTTGATGCATTTCTGGAAGCATTCCAGGCACTTTTTTTTCTTCTTTTTTTTTCTGTTTTTTTATATTTTACATTAGCTGTCCCAATTCAAAAACAGCACAGCTGTGCAGTACTTCACCTACATGGCAGCATCAATCACTCAGTTTCTTGTGACTGAATAGACTACAACTACCGTCAGCCACCGCAGCTGAAGGCTTGTAGTTCCAACTACAGTGAGGAAGCTGTTGAGCACTCTCGTAGTTCATTTTACCGCCGACGCCGCCCCAGTGTGAAAGGGCTCTAAATCAAGACATTCTGAATTCTGATCTCACTGTTCTATCCTGCAATTAAAGCAGAACGTATCTAAGCACCACAAATTTGAAAACGATACTAAGAGCCCTTTCACACTGGGGCAGTTTGCAGGCGCTATTGCGCTAATAATAGCACCTGCAAACCGACCCGAAAGTGCCGCTGCTCTGTATCCAGTGTGAAAGCCCCAAGGGCTTTCACACTGGAGCGATGCGCTGGCAGGACGGTAGAAAAAGTCCTGCCAGCAGCATCTTCGGAGCGGTGAAGGAGCGGTGTGTATACCGCTCCTTTACCGCTCCTGCCCATTGAAATCAATGGGACGGCGCAGCTATACCGCGGCAAAGCGCCACTGCCAGTTTCCTACTGCGCACGCGCGAGCGGCGCTCTGTGAATGGCCCCGTGGTGTTCTGGGAACACACACAGTTCCCAGAAGGCAACGGGGCTGCTCACCGAGGAGCAGAACACGCTGCGGAAAAGGAAGAGGCAGATTAGGAAGACTGCCTAGCAACAAGGGCTTAGGCAAGTTTAATTTTTTTTTTTTTTTCAAATGTTTTTTTTTTAATTTTTTTTTTTTAGGATTTTTGGTGAATTTTTTTTTTTTTTTTCAGGGTGGCCCTCCACTTTAATTCCTCTTTAATATTAATAGCAAACTCACCCATCTATCCATGTCTCCAAGCTTTATTTGGTTGAGAAATTACTTTAAAAAACACCCCCTAGCACAGGGATATGCAATTAGCGGACCTCCAGCTGTTGCAAAACTACAAGTCCCATTATGCCTCCGCCTCTGGGAGTCATGCTTCTGGCTGTCAAAGTCTTGCTATGCCTCATGGGACTTTTAGTTCTGCAACAGCTGGAGGTCCGCTAATTGCATATCCCTGCCCTAGCATTTCTTGCTGTGGCCTTCTTGAGTAAGGGCAGATGATTCATGTAGCGTTTACTTCTGGGAATCTATCTGCCGTTAGTTTAGGTATGCAGGCAGGGTGTGCTTAACTGAGAAAACCCCTCCTCCCTTCCTCCCGATGAAAGAAAAATGCACATGAAGGCTCCTGGGATATATGACATCATTTTGGCCATGGCCAGAAACCAGGAAGAATCAGAAGAAACGTAAAAAAAAGTTTAAAACAAGTAAATATAATATACAGTACCTTCCTATCTATTTACTAAAGCTAGCAACATAATGTCTAAATAAAATAAATGTTGAACATGAGGTTCTACGTACCCAGAAGGAAGACCAGGTGGAGATGAAAGCTCCGGCAGTGGTGACAGTGTGCCATTGGAGGACTTCGTTTGAAAGGTAAGTTTGTTATAGTGTGCTAATTTGTGGTGCATACTAGCACATTATGGCATAAACCTGCAGGGGGCCCAGATTTTTACATTTTTTTTTTACATTTTTGCCACCTTGCTAAGTCTTTAATGTCTATGATTGGCTTACCCCTCCCCTCAACTAATGCATGTACCACTACTAAGGCTGCCATCGTTTTTGCCTTTGAATCTTCACAATATTGCTTACAGATCAGGTTCCTCCCTTTCGTGGCACTGCTCTGCTGAATATCACCCTTTCCCTGTTCTTCTGCATCCAAAAACCTATTATGCCTGTTCAGTGGTTGGCCTCAATGAATGTGGTCTAATCCCCTTCCTCCTCAAGTTGTGCACTATCCCATATATGCAGATATTGTCCTCTCGAGGTATTAAATGTTTGTCACCTGTATACCTCACCTATGTGAGGAATTTGACCTCCCTGTTAATTCTCTATTCTTTTACTACCAACTTCGCCATGCTATCAGGGCACAATTTGGATTCCTCACTAACGCGATAGAGGTCACTCCCCTTGAAAAGCTATTACACAGATACCAGGTTGATTTCCCAATACTATTTTTTGCTAACTGCAGATTCTAAGGCCGGCCATAGACGGTTCGAATCTTGGCCTGTTCAGCAGGAACCAACCCGTGGTTGCAGAAGCAGGAAATAAATTTGCACTGTCTGTGGCCTGCCTAACTCCAAGTAAAACATCAAAGTCTCTTTTTTTCCTAATTTATATACAGCTGTCACAGCCTGTCTGCAGGGAAACATTGGAAGCAGGAGCTTTTGGTTCTCTGCTGCTGGAAACATTTTCAAAAATACCCAGGATCCTGAGTAAAAATAATTAATTCATGTCAATAATCTGTTTAAATAAAAAAAATTATATATATGTATAATATTTTTTTAAAATTAAATCTTTATTAATTTATGGCAATAACATGGTATGGGTGGATTTCTGCCAGTCACGCCCCTTCAGCCTGTGTCTTAGAATAACAGGGAAGTGAAGCCTCCATCATTCAATATCCTGCCCCATTGTGTTTAGCTGGTTAGTGGGCACTGAGGAGGGAGGGAGTGGGCTGTCATTTACCAGAGAGTATACACCAACATGTGTGACTCTATAGTCACATGGACTACTCAGATGTGATAGGGAGGAAATGTTCAGCATAGAAACTCACTGAAAACTGAGCATGTGCACTAGCTGCCAACACTGCTCTGCAAAATCCCCAACTGCATGGGGAAATATGGCATGGGTTGTTCTATATTTTCGTGTAAGTTTGCATTGGAGAGTCATGCGAAGGTGGTGTTGATACAACAGAGTTCCTCTCTTGGAGTTTGCCTCCAATGAGTACAGAGCAGTTTTTAGTGTCTTTGTGGCTTTAAACACTTCAGTTTTCTCAGTATTTTCACTATGCTGGTTCTGTCACCAGTGTTTAAGGTTGATTGCTGAGGTGATGACTGAGTGGAGGTAATATTCTCTGCATCTTCCTACAAATTAATTTTCTCCTTTTCATTGAAGATATGCATACCACCTTTACTTATTGTAATGTTTCCTGATCTTCTAAACTATCACAAACACATTACAATAATTTTTAACAACTTAACAACCGACCCATAGCCGAATGACGGCTACAGGGCGGTTTGATAACTCTGGGAGGGCGCCCCCTGGGGTGCGCACACGGGAGCATCCGTGACCGCCAGGTCCGGTAAATGGCCGCTGACAATGACGGAGCAATCACATGTAAACAAACCGGCATGATATCCGGTTCCTCTCTCCCCTCTCCACCCAGTGTGAGCGGAGGGAGGAGAGATCGGATGCAGCAGCTCTGTGGGCTGGATGTGTAGCTGTTCCCCGCCATACTCAGCCGTTTCCCGCCGTACTCAGCCGTTCCCCGCCGTACTCAGCCGTTCCCAGCGGTACCCAGCCATGCTCAGCGGTACCCAGCCATGCTCAGCCGTACCCAGCCATGCTCAGCCGTACCCAGCCATGCTCAGCCGTACCCAGCCATGCTCAGCCGTACCCAGCCATGCTCAGCCGTACCCAGCCATGCTCAGCCGTACCCAGCCATGCTCAGCCGTACCCAGCCATGCTCAGCCGTACCCAGCCATGCTCAGCCGTACCCAGCCATGCTCAGCCGTACCCAGCCATGCTCAGCCGTACCCAGCCATACCAAGCTGTACCCAGCCATGCTCAGCCATACCAAGCTGTACCCAGCCATGCTCAGCCATACCAAGCTGTACCCAGCCATGCTCAGCCATACTCGGCGATACTTAGCCGTACTCAGCCATGCTCAGCCGTACCCAGCCATACCAAGCCGTACCCAGCCATACCCAGCCATACCAAGCCATACCCAGCCATACCAAGCTGTACCCAGCCATGCTCAGCCATACTCGGCGATACTTAGCCGTACTCAGCCATACCGAGCTGTACCCAGCCATACTCAGCCATACCCAGCTGTGCTCAGCCATACCCAGCTGTACTCGGCCTCTGTATGTGGCCAGGCTGTGGAAGTCTCCCACATGTGGTATCGCCGTACTTAGGAGAAGTAGGAGAATCTATTTTGTGGTGTAATTTTTGGTGTGAACATGCTATGTGTTAGGAATATTGTATAAATGGACAACTTTGTGTTAAAAAAAAATGCGTTTTCATTTTCTTTTCACATTTTCCAAAAGTTTGTAGAAAAAAATGACATGTTCAAAAGACTCATTATGCCTCATAGATTATAAGTTGGGGTGTTTACTTTCTAAAATGGGGTAATTTTTGGGGTGTTTCCATTGTCCTAGTGCTCCAGAGCCTTCAAAAATTTAAGCGGTAGTCAGGAAATTAGATGTGTAATTTATGCTCCAGAACGCCTGATGGTGCTCCCTGCATGTTGGGCCTCTGTATGTGGCCACGCTGTGTAAAAATCTAACATGTGGTATCGCCGTACTCGGGAGGAATAGCAGAATGTGTTTTGGGGTGTTATTTGTGGTATGCTTATGCTGTGTGTGTGAGAAATAAGACAAATTTGTGGAAAAAAAAAAGAAAAAAGAAAAAAAAATCTTGATTTTGCAAAGAATTGTGGAAAAAATGACAACTTCAGAAAACGCACCATGCCCCTTCCTAAATACCTTTTGGGATGTCTACTTTCCAAAAAGGGGTCATTTGGGGGGTATTTGTACTTTCCTGGCATGTTAGGGTCTCAAGAAATGAGATAGGCCGTCAGTACTTCAGATATGATCAATTTTCACAGATTGGCATCATAGCTTGTGGACTCTATAACTTTCACACAGACCAAATAATATCCACCAATTTGATTTATTTTTACCAAAGATATGTAGCAGTATAAATTTTGACCAAAATTTATGAAGAAAAATGACTAATTTGCAAACTTTTATAACAGAAACGAAGAAAAATGCATTTTTTTTTACAGAATGTGGGCAGAAAAGGACAAAAATTTCATTTGGGTACAGTGTTGCAAGACTAATTGTCATTCAAAATGTGAGAGCAAAGAAAGCTGAAAATTGGTCTGGTTAGGAAGGGGGTTTAAGTGCCCAGTGGGTAAGTGGTTAAAGCAGAGTTCCACTCATTTGCAAGTTTATTAAAAGTCAGCAGCTACAAAAAGTGTAGCTGCTGACTTTTAATAAATAGACACTTACCTGTCCCACGGTCCAACGATGTCTCCCGAAGCCTCACTCCTCTCCCCCTCCTTTCTGCATCGCTGGCATTGCAAGTGTGTGCACAAGGTTGTGAGAGCTTGCAGCTTCACAGGGCGCACACAGCACATGTGTGAGTTGCGCTCTCTTAGTGGCCAGGCAATCTTCTGGGACCTGTGACGTGACCTAGAAGATTGCAGAGAGGGAGGGGGAGAGGAGGAGGCGACGAGAACAGGAAGTGGGAGCTGGGTACCTCTCAAAACTAGGTACCCACTCCCCCCCCCCCCAAAAAAAAAAAATGACATGCCAAATGTGGCATGCACGGGGTGAGGAGTGCTTTAAGCAGAAGTTCCACTTTTGGGGGGACTCCGCTTTAAATAATAAAAAGTGACAGGAATTTATGACCTTCTTTGCATGACAGTCTTCGAAAATGACAACTTCTCAAAGTAGATGTGCTCTCACTTTCTTTCACCACTGCCACTCAGCTGTATCGTAATCTAATTTAGATGCTTTTTTAATCGGTCTCTCTGGGGCTTTCATCTGGTCAAATGGTACTTCCAAAAAATTAGGATGTTTTACCATTTTTTATACTATTTCAATACCTTTTTATAGTTGATAGTTTTGGTAAAACATAGATAAATAGAGACGTTAATTTATATAGATTGGTAAATGGATATTATATACAGCACATAGTTTAGTTTGGGGGTTGGCAACTGGTTGATCGCAGTGCTCAGACTTGACAAGTACCATTGTCTCTCTCTCTGGTTGAGCACTGCCAAGATTGGCTGGCAGGTGTTCACTTCGACTCACCATAGTGCACAGGCACCAGAAAGAATCATTGTGTCTGATAATAGGGGTCAACAAAGGCTGGACGAGGAAGACTGGGTCAGGTGTTGCTAGGAGTCAGGGTGAAAAGAAGTGCAAGTAAGGAGTTGTCCAGGGTTTCTGGGATGTTGGACTGCTTTGTGTATGTTTTATCAGTATTTTAGTGATCCCAAAATCTCTGCATTTATGTAAAGGTACCGTATTCCCTGAACCTGCCACTCTAAAAAGAAAAGGAAATGGCATTAACCCCACTGCGAAAGATAATTTGAACAATATGTGGGTATAATTTTCTTCTGAATAACAACAATATAATGGTGTCCATACAATTTATGACTGAAATGTATACAGTTTACTATACTCTGCTTTACATACTGTTGACCCATCTATTCTGCATTACATACTGCTGACCCCTGTATTCAGCAATATGTGCTGCTGACCCCTGTATTCTGCAGTATGTGCTGCTGACCCCTACACTCTGCTTTTACATACTGCTGACCCTTGCTCTCTGCATTACCTACTGCTGACCCTATTGTTATTTTTTTCCTGACCCCTGCACTCTACACAATATACTTCTGACTTTGCTTTCTGTTTTACTTATTCCTAAGCCCTGCTTTCTGGTTAACATACTACCTTTCTCTGCATTCTGCAGTGCATACTGCTGACCCCTCCACTCTGCATTATGTTCTACTGATTCCTGCACTCTGTGTTACCTAATATGGACTCCTGCACTGTGGGTTACACACTACTGGCTCCTACTGTGCATTGCATACTGCCTGAACTGTGCACTCTATGCTACATACTAAAAACCCCTGCATTCTGTTATACTTACTCCTGGAATATGCATTACATACTGCTGACCTATTGCCCCCTGTATTACACCTGATCCTTCTCTCTGCGTTACATACTACTGACCTCTGCACTCTGTGTTATATACTCCTAAGCTCTGTGTTACTTACTCCACACCCATACAGCCTGTGTTACATACTTCTAACCTCCAAACTCTGCAGTACTTACTGCTACTGCAATTTCCTGACCAAAGTGTACACTCTTCATCCTGGGAAGCCGCCCGGCCAGAATCTCAGCCCAGGCAGGAGGGCCAGGATGCCAGGATCTCCGCTCAGCCCGGCTGGCCAGGAGGGAGCTCAGCCCAGCCGGCCCAGAGCTTAGCTCAGCCCAATCAGCCAAACCAGAACCCAGTTTGGCCAGGAAGCTAGCCACACCAGAACAGGCCTAGGAATTCAGGAATTTGCTCAGCCACGAATATATATATATATATATATATAACGATTATTTTCATAATCGATTAGTCGATTAGTTGGCCGGTTATTGTTTCGATTAATCGGTTAATAACCTTAAAATTGTGGTGTATAATTTAGTTAATATGTAAAGTTTAAAAAAAAGGCAATTTATTCTTAAATATCTCTATGCAATGATACATATAAATAACCAACTATATGGTTAGAGAGCAAAATCTGAGAATAACAGACAGAAAAGATATACTGTATATACTATTAGAGGAGATATATACTGTATTTACTATTAGAGGTTGAATCTGGTAAATATCATCAGACTTGGATCTTTTTTTTATTTAAGGTAAATTAAATAGTTAGACTGTTTTGCAGATTTTCAAATGGAACTGTAATATATTATATGCTGGCCATATGTAAAAAATGTAAATTTTTAGAATGTTCATTCGATTAGAATCGTTAGTGGGGTCAAATTGACATTCGTTTTCAACCACAGTGACAGGAAAATTTAGAAATAATAGAAAACTGGTCAAAGGAATTTTCAGACAGTGTATGTGGTTTTCGTTCAGAAATTATATTATTTTTAAAACAGAATGTTAAAAGCAAGTGAAAATTTCAAACAACATTCTTTCATTCAGCGAATGTACAAAGATTTTTCATATGAATATTCTCGTCTGAAAATTGATCCGTGTGGCCAGCATAAGGCTCGGTACACACCTATGCAGTTTGCTTTTTATCTGTTTCTATACTGCTTTTTTGCTGTTAAGTACAGTATAGAGTGCCCCAATAGCAAGGTGAAGAAAACTTCTGCCTTTAGAACCACTTACTTCCTGCCCAGGACTACATGTCCCATGAGGCATTGCTCCTCGCACATTCACAAGTTCCCAGGCACTTACTGACATGTATGGACAGTGTACTGAGCTGTATGTGTGCTGCGCTGTATTTCCTGATATATAAACATATAATGCATTCTGTATGCAGACCAACTAATCGACTGGCCGATTAATTGATTATGAAAATAGTAATCAATTAATTTCATAATCGATTCATTGTTGATTAATCGATTAGTTGTTTCTGCCCTACATATATCTATATATATTTATAATATATTAGGGATGCACATATCGGCCAAAAATGGTCTTTTCGGCAATTTGCCGAAAGAGAAATTTTGCCAATAATGGCACCGAAAATCACGCATGTGCAGTAGTGGTGGGAGAACCAGTGGGTGACGTCACCCGTTGTGTGGGCGACGTACACATTCCTCGTGATTAAGACGCCACACTCGCGTAAGCACGTTCCCTGCTGAGACGCTGGAGTTGGAAACACCTTCACCGCGGATGCTCCTCGTGGTTGTGAGCTGCTGGGACCCAAGAGACGGCTGCACATTGCATACTCAAGTATGAGAGTGGGCACTATCCCTCCTGGATGGCTACCACTACTATTCACCAGTGAGCATTGCCGCTTTTGCCTTACTTGAACTGACAAATGACAAACAATCCAACTAGTAGTATTATTTATTCTATTATTATAGTACTGAAACTGAAATGATGATCTTTCTGTCTATAGCAGTCAAACAACATGTATTACTTACTTACTCCTTGGCCTTTGTTAACAACAAGCCAGCACTCTTGCCATGCAATACTAGTATTTAAAATGTCTGCACTGCAGTATATCTGACTTTTACCAAAAAGATTTTATATAATTGGACTGATTAAATATGATTTGAAATGAAATGGATTGCAATTGCATGCTATTTTTATTTTGTAGTATAAATTAATAAAATTCATCCGGCTTGTTGTCATTAAATGTGTCACTTTGTCAGCGTAGTATAAGTTATACTACACTGACATGACAGCTAGCGCATGAATTTTTTAAACATGACAGTGCGCAATAAATATAATATATATTTATTAAATAATATTTAATAAATATATATTGCGTACTGTCATGTTTAAAAAATTCATGCGCTTGCTGTCATGTCAGTGTAGTATAACTTACACTACGCTGTCAAAGTGACAAATTCAATGACAACAAGCGGATGAATTTTATAGTATAATACTACAGAATAGCTCAAAAAAATAAAATAGCTTGCAATTGCAATCCATTCCATTCCATTTATTCCATTTCAAATCAAATTTTATTTAATCAGATCAATTATATAAAAATCTTTTTGATACAAGTCAGATGTACTGCAGTGCAGACATAACTACCTTGCATGGCTAGAGCTGCCCTGTTAAAAAAAAAAAAAGAAAAAAAAAAGGTTAGTTTTATTATTTTTTTAAAGCTGCCTCCTGGGGTTTAGCTTTTAAATTGGGGGGGTCACCTCTCCCCCAACTAGCCATTGCAACCCTAATTCTGGACATTGCAGCGAGTAGAATATATTGTTACAACCTGAAATCAAGGAGGCACGAGATAGTTAAAGAACCAAAGCTAGTAAAGGGAGGAAAGAGAAGAAGAAATAAATGATAAAAAAGGGAGCAAGGTAAGAGGGGGAAGGCGGGTGGGGAATGGGGAAGGGTAAAGGAGGAGCATACCTTATGGTCTGGAGAAGTCTTGTAGATCTGCGCCGAGCGAGTTCCGACCAGGATAGGCCCTTTTCATGATAAGTAGGAATGGAGAATGTCATTCAGTAGGCACTATTACTTTTGTCTAAACGGGATCTTAGGGATGGTTCTGCCAACAGCAGAGCCAGGTCTAGGCTAGTTGTTTCATGATCAGGGTCAGACATATAGTCTTTCCATGGGTCCCATATGGCATCAAAACGCTCCACCTTTCCTTTACAGGTCGCTATCCAGTGTTCGGCCTCCCTAATATCGTTTACTTTTTGGATCCAGTCTTCCCTTGAAGGGATCTTGGGTTGTTTCCAGTAAATTGGGAGAAGGCATCTAGCCGCATTTAAAAGATGCGGCAAGACACTTTTTTTGTATCTACTAATTGGCATCTGTGGGACGTGCAAGAGGAAGTGGGCCGGAAACAAGGGGATATCAAGATCTAGGATTTCCCTTATTAGGGCTTTAATGTCTGCCCAGTATGGCTGGATCAGAGGGCACTTCTACCAAATATGAAGGCCACACTTCCTCCAGCATTGATCCGACACCGAAGGTTAGATGCGAGCTAGGTCAGCCGGGACACGGTACCAGCGTGACAAAATCTTGTAATTTTGTTTCTTGAGTTTTGGATTCCATAGAGCTTGAGTGAGCGAGCTGGTAGAGATGTGTCAAATGGGTTGTAGAAAAATAAAGCTTTAAGTCCCTTTCCCATGCCCGTATGTAAGTTGGCCTAAGGTTGTCAGTAACATTACTTAATAGATGGTACATTTCCAAGATCATGTGAGGGATCGGGTCATCATCTACAAAAAACTGTTCGAAAGGTGTAAGAGAGGAGGAGTCTCTTGTAGATTTCCCGTGGATCTCGAAGAAGTGGTGGAGCTGCCTATACCTCCAGAAATTCATTCTGGATCCCCGTGTCTAGTCTGTTGGGATTCAAAGCTCATCAGTTTACCATTGTGCATTAATTTCCCACAACTGGCGTTACCATCATCCAGCCAAGGACAAAAAAGGCTATTTGCTCACCTGGTGGAAACCAAAGGAACCCTCCTAACGGAGCCAGCGGGGACATGGGAGGAGACAAATTTAGAACCCAATTTTTCCTGTCCCATGTGGAAAGCTCGTGCATCGTCAGAGGGGAGGTAGCATCCGACAACCCCCTAAACTCTTGGGGTAGCCATGGTGCATATGCTAAATTCCTGCCCGCCAGCCATTTTTCTAAGAAGGAGACCCAAAGCTTTGACTGGGTGTGGAAACGCCAGTTGAGGATTCTCTGGAGGGCGATGGCCCTATGGTATTTCAAAATGTCAGGGATCCCTAGGCCTCCTGTCAATTTTGAGCGTTTCAGTACTTTCAGAGCTATTCTGGATTTCCGTGTATTCCACACAAACCCAGATAGTGTGCTATTAAACTGGGAGAAGTTGCTCGGTAGGGGGATGGGAATCATTTGTAAAAAAAAAGTATTCGGGGCAGAATATTCATTTTTACTATATTAATGGGACCTATCCACGTAAAAGCGGTCTTGGTCCATTGGGAAAGATCTTTCTTAATTGTGTTAAAGGGGTTGTAAAGGTAAAAATTTTTTCACCTTAATGCATTAAGGTGGATAGTTCTTGCGGGGAGGAGCTGAAACAGCTGCCGAGGGACCCCAGAAAAGCAGGTTCGGGGCCACTCTGTGCAGAACGAGCTGCACAGTGAAGGTAAGTATAACATGTTTGTTATTTTTAATCAATAAAAAAAATTACCTTTACAACCCCTTTAAGTAAGGGGGGAAATTCACGGCATAGAGGGTATCGAAACGGTCTGTTAATTGTATACCTAAGTATCTAATTGAAGACTTGGCCCAGGTGAAGGGAAAGGCGGCTACCCATCAGGGAGGGAGGCAGATGGACAGGTAAAATCTCCGATTTAGAGAAATTAATCTTTAAATTTGAAAGCGACCCGAATGTCTTTAGTTCTTTCATCAGGACTGGCAACGAGATCAGGGGTTCTGATAGATGGAATAGAACGTCGTCCGCATATGCCGACAGTTTGTGTTCGGTGTTTCCAACCTTTAAGCCCCTTATGTCCGTATTTGCTCTGACAGTACATAGTAACGGCTCAAGAACAAGAGCAAAGAGGAGGGGAGAAAGGGGACACCCCTGTCTCGTGCCATTCCGAATCGGGAACTGTGAGGAAAGCACTCCATTCACTTTGACCTGTGCACAGGGAGTGGAGTACAGTGCCAAAATAGAGGTCAACATGCGCATTTTCAGCCCTAGAGCCTCTAATACCATTTTTAAATACGACCAGTCGACCCGGTCGAAGGCCTTTTCGGTGTCGGTGGAAAGAATTATGTAAGGTTTTGGCTCAGGGCCGTTACGAGCCCAGTGTATGAGTTGAATGGCTCTGATTTGAGTTGTCCCTCACCTCTCTCCCTGTGATAAACCCCGTTTGGTCTGGGTGAATAATATGAGGCATAAGGCCTCCAAGCCTGTTCGCCAACACCTTTGCCAAGATCTTAACGTTGACGCTAAGAAGGGATACGGGTCGGTAACTTTGGGGAATCATCGGATCTTTACCTTCATTAGGCAACACTGTGATGTGTGCCAGGAGCGCCCCAGTGGGGATAGGAGTCCCTTCCGCAATGGAGCTGAAGTAATTGCACATGTGGATAACTAGAAGGGGTAGGAAAGTTTTGTAATATGTCCCGGTGTAACCATCCGGTCTCGGACTCTTTCCTTTTGGGTAAGGATTTCACCACCAATTCAATCTCCACAGGGGAGATCGGTAGTTCAACTCTGTACATTGGGCGGCATTCAAAGGTGGGACGCCAGCCGAGGCTAAGTAACCCCGGATAGCAGCAGACCTGGATATCTGAGCGTCTAGAGGATAGTCAGGGGCCAGGTTGTAAAGTTGTGTGTAATATTCCTGAAACCCTGAGGCAATTTTAGAGGATTGAACTGAAATGTCGCCAGATGGGGAACAAAGCTTTTGTACGTAAGTCTGTGCATGCTTTTTACGAAGGGCCCTTGCAAGCATACAACCACACTTATTACCATGCTCGTAATATATGTGCGACAGGTGTCTGGCCTGTTTGCGCGTCTGCCGGTCTAACAAACGTAATAACAGGTTTCTCAGGTCAGTTAACCTCTGCAATGCCTCAGGGTCTCCATTTTGTTTATGTTTCAGTTCCGCTTCCTGAAGTGCGGTCAGCACTCTGGTAAAATCTGCCTGAAGCATCTTTTTAAGCTTGGCCCCCAAGGATATTAACTCCCCTCTGACTACAGCCTTGTGGCCCTCCCACACCATACCCTCACTAAGGTCGTCCATGACATTTTCTCTGAAATAATTTGTGATGACCTCCGACACTTTGGAAGCCGCCGCCACATCGTCCAACAGGTTTTCATTCAGCCTCCACGTCCAGGCCCCACGTGAGCCTGACGGGAGTGTGAGGGTCACCCCTACTGGGGCATGATCAGATAGTGTGATATTCCCGATGGATGCGGACTGCAGCAGCTCCAGCGTGGGGGCGGTCAACACACACACACACACACACACACACACACACACACACACACACACACACACACACACACACACACACACACACACACACACATATATATATATATATATATAAAATCTATGAGGGTATAAACATCATGGACAGCTGAGTAATAGCCGAAGTCCTGATGAGGGGTTCAAGAAGTAAATGAGATTGAAGAGACTTATGAAAATGTTTAAGAAAAGCATAGGAGTATGAATGACTGGTGTTGGAGGTGTCTATTGAAGGGTCTGGGCTACCATTAAAGTCTCCCCCAAGGATAACAAATCCTTCCTTAAACTCTGTCAGTAGCTCGATAGTATTATCTAGGAAAGAGATTTGGTTGGAGTTAGGCGCATATATCGAGGTGAATTTGTGTCTTCGCCCTGCTATGGTACCTTTCAGAAAAATGTAACGGCCTTGTGGATTTATTTTACTATCTGAAAGCTGGAAAGGGCAGGTCTTATGAATCGCAATCGTAGTGCCTTTAGATTTAGAGGTAGGGGAGGTACTGTGAAACCATTGATTAAATACATGGGTAGGAAGTCTAGGCAGGGAGTGGTGGGTAAAATGGGTTTCCTGTAAAAAGACTACTTGAGCCTTTAACTTCTTAAGTTCCTACCATAATTTATTTCTTTTCCCAGGGGAGCAAAGGCCTCTTATGTTATAAGATATTACCTTAAGTGTAGACATGAGGGGTCAGATGTCTGGAAGATTGTCGGGTGATCCAACTCACCCGGCGCAGGATCTCTAGCGATGAAATGGAGGGGTGGGGAGGGAGAGGGAAGAGCAGGAAAGAAAAGCAAGTGAGGAAAAAGCACAAAGAGATCACTATTAAAGTGAACAAAACATAACAACATAGGAGTAGCAGTGTTAATAGGTAAAACATCTGTATGTGAGGCGTGAGGTCCACTCCAATAGAGGGGGGGGCACAGACCCCAAACTAGTGTCCCAGTAAAGGGACGATACCCAATAAAGGGTGGCCTACGCGGGGGAACGTGAGCCTACGCATGGGGGGGGGACAGGGAGTAGCATCTCCGTCCACCGCATCTTATGGGGTTTAAGGTTTTGGATAGGGGAAATAATCTGTGGGAGAAAACAAAGCCAACTCCTAATAGGGGCTAAAGTAAAGAAGTTATGGAGATTTGTCCATGTCCCGGGTAGGGTCTACCAAATTCCACAGAATGGGTATTAGAGGTAACGATTAAATTATCTCAGAGGGATCAGTGCTCTAATTAGGGTAGTCTCAAAGTTCAGACTTATGTGTCTCGTCCCCTACGTCTGGTTTGAGATGAGGGGAGAGTGACACAATGTGGGGGCATGATCTCCTCGTGTCAGATATAGGGAGAGTTAAATGTTATCGAGTTGGCACAGGAGGGTCACATCCTCAGTCCCGGGTGGTGGAAGGTCCCACCAAGGGGTCTTGATTCTGATGTTGTCTGTCCCTTTTGCGATTCCTGCGTGAAACCGTTGACCTTTTGAGGGGGGAGCTGAATCCCAAAAGTATCAGATGGGCACCTCCAATCCGGAAAGTCCACGGGGTCTAGACCAAGGGTGGAAAGAAAATTTGGGAGGTCATCTTTGTTACATAATGTGATTTGCCGTCCATCTTTAGTCACCTGCAGAAAGAAGGGAAAGCCCCAGCGGTATGGTAGGCCAGCTTCCTGAATCACTGACAGGAGGGGGCGGAGAGCTCTGCGCTGCATGAGGGTGCGCCTGGATATGTCTTGATATAAAAATAAATGTGCACCAACAAAATCATAAAAGGGTTTGCCACGCATTTTTTGCATAATGCGATCTTTAATGGTGTATTTGTGGAGTTTGCAGATTATATCTCTGGCGTTATCCACATCTTGAGACGGAGGTCTTAAAGCTCTATGTGCCCGATCAATTTCTATGGGAGCGGAGGCTGCTAGGCCCAATATGTCTCTAAAGATGTCTGTCAGCGTGGGGATCATATCCCTCCAGGCTGTGGCTTCTGGCAGGCCCCGGATCCTATTGTTAGCCCTCCTGCTGCGATTTTCAGCATCATCGAGTTGACATAGTAAGGTTCCGATCTGTTGGTCCTGCATTTGACATTTAGATTGCAGCAGAGCAATAGTGGGGAGAACCTCCTCCAGCTTTTCCGCTATGGCTTCCACCCTGTTACCCAAATGTGAAGTGTCAGCTTTTAGTTGAGCAATATCTTCAGTGAAAGCTTTTTCCACCTAAGTCCTCTTTAGTGGGCAGAGACATAATATGGCGCCTGATATCTTCATCACTGAGGTAGTCAGAAACCTCAGAGCGGCCATCCAGAGAAGCAGGGGAGGCACAGGGGGCTGAATCACTCACCGACCCTGGGGATGGAACCAAAGATGCTGGGGAAGCTGTCTCTTTCGGCGGCCGGGCGGTGGCTGCTGCTGGCTGGTATGATTTGGCCGCTTTCTGGGCCTTCCCGGTCAGGGCCATCTTGGAGGCCTCACGGCCTTGTCCTCGGGTCCCAGGAAAGTATGAATCCAGCTGTCCCTGCCGTGTTTTTTTTCGGTCCTTGCCAGTTGGGAGGACTGCCGCAGTCGCTGTGACATGTGGGGAGTCCTGTAAGTATAAGTTTCCCCTGGTTATTGCTGATTTCTTGCGGCGGTGGAGCGGAGCTGAGGCAATGCACAACCTCACTCCTCCATAGCCAGGACACCCCCTCAATATCTTTGTTTTTAAGGTTGTATCATTTATGTTATAGTTGCTAACCTCGGATTAACAAAAGTTTTCTTTTCTGTACAATAGTAAGTTTAAATAAATTAGATTGTTATCCTTTTGGCACAAGTATCATTCGTTCTTACTTTCATGGGTTGATTCATATAGATAAAAGGTTTTTAATCACTTATGTTATGCATCATTAAACATATAAGTGAGGTAGGTAAACATAGCCTTATCACAAGCTTTGCAGATACAGTTTGGAATGCCACCGAAACGTCTGCAGCAAGATGTAGCCACTCGTTGGAACAGCACTTTCTATATGCTGCAAAGTCTTTTTGAACAAAAACGTGTTTTAGCTGCATACATTGCAGATTACGAGCTGCCGACAACACTGAGTGCACATCAGTGGATGTTAGTTGAAAATAGTTTGCCTCTTCTATCTCCATTTGAACAGTTAAGAAAAGAAATAAGCTCAGCTAATGCTTCAATTGCTGAAGTTATTCCCTTGATTGCTGCACTGAAGCGGCTGCTAGGAAAAGAGCTAGAAACAGACTATGGCGTAAAAACGGCTAAAGCCACTCTACTGGAGGCCGTTACCAACCGGTTTCAAGACACTGAGTCCAACCCTCTGTACTGCATTGCAACAATTCTAGATCCTCGATTTAAAGAGCATTATTTTTATGTGGCGAAAAAGCAGCGTGCATGGGAAATGATACAGGCACAAATGGAGGTGGTGGAAGCATCTGGTGAAGGAGTTTCGAGGTGTAGCACAGAGGAAAGTGAGAAGAAACGGTTGCATACAAGTGAAGAGGAACACACTCCCTCCATATCTGATATGTTTGAAGAGATTTTACATGAATGTACCCTGGTCCATAGCAGTGCCACAACAATCCCCTTGAGTACTGGCGCATCAACAAACAACGTTTTCCTTTGCTTTCACAGATTGCACGCAGATATTTATCTGCCCCAAGCACCAGTACAGGGGGTCCCCTAGTTACAAACATTCGACTTACAAACGAATCCTACTTACAAACAGAGGGAGACAACAGGAAGTGAGAGGAAATCTACCCCTAGGAAGAGAAATAAACTCCTGTAAGAGCTATTATGGGGAAAAGGTACCTCCACTGATGCTTTATCACCAAGGCTTGTTTCCACAACAACCCAAAATTTTCAAAATTCCATTGGTATTGGGACAGAAAGTGAGGTGAAATCTTCTGAACAGGGGCACAGACAGCAAAACAAATGTTACAGGGGTGTTAACCCTTCCCTATGCATTTCAAAAAGCTTAAAAATTGTTTTTTTGGCTGGAGCTACACTTAAAAAATGTACCTGTTCCGACTTACAAACAGATTCAACTTAAGAACAAACCTACAGTCCCTAACTTGTTTGTAACCCGGGGACCCCCTGTATAGAGAGTGAGAGACTATTGAGTCTAGCATCTCATATTCTTGATGAGAAGAGAAACCGTCTCTCCTTTGAGAAAGCTGAACAACTTTAGTTCTTAAAGCGAAATCTGCCACTTTTACTGAAATAGAGTTATAAATCCGTAGCATAAACCAATTATTCATTTACCATGTTGAACATAGTAAATTATTTGGTATTGGACTGTCCTATTTGACAATTGGAACATACAACATAGTATGACTGACTACCTAGTATGTTCCAATTGTCTAGTTGTGCCATTTGTTGATAGTTCATTGTAGATCTTCTACAGTTTTTTGCACTTCTTCAATTTAAGAGAGAACTCCAGCTTTTGAACTACTGTATGCATACATAGTTTGTTGCTGTTGGGCCAAACTATCTCTCTCCGTAAGCTGTCAGCCCGCTACATGTTCATGTGCAAAACTATATGTACTGTATCTGTATCTGTGGCTGTCTACATACTACAGTACTATACACTATACCGCACTGTGTTCTGGGTATGGGCGGAGACTTCCAGAAACACAGACTAGTCTACATTGCTTGCAGTGATTGGCTGAGCACGGGTGCTGTAGACTAGTCTGTGTTCCAGGAAGTCTTGGCCCATACCTGGGGGCCGGAACACTGTGCGGTCTACTGTATGACTATGTATGTAACTCGCAGCTACATACATACATACACTTTTTATCGCACATGCAGCCACTGACACTTTAGTGGGAGAACTTAGGAAAAAAAAAATTACAAGTTGAAAATAATAAAATAACAATTTTACTATAGCATTAGCATATGTTAAACTTATATTTACAGAAACTGTGAAACAGAATAACGGCCTTCTGCCATATTTCTGTTATGGTTAGTTGTTCTGTATAGTTATACATAGTTTGTTGTTGTTGGGCCAAACTATGTCAGTCATTGTCTCCCCCGCTGCATGTGCAAAACTGTATGTTCTGTATCTGTGGCTACAAACTACAGTACTATACACACTATACCGCACTGTGTTCCGGGTATGGGCGGAGACTTCCAGAAACACAGACTAGTCTAAATTGCTTGCTGTGATTGGCTGAGCACCGCTGCTGTAGACCAGACTGTAGACTAGTCTGTCTCCGCCCATACCCAGGGGACGGAACACAGTGCAGTCTACTGCATGACATTGGCTATGTATGTAACCCGCAGCTACATACATACACTTTTATCGCACATGCAGCCGTTGACACCTTAGGGAGAGAGAACTGAATTACTAGTTCAGATTTAAGTTGCAAATTATCCGGTTCCAGACCGGCGCACGCCAATGTACGTCGGCAGAATGGCACGGCTGGGCAAATGTGCGTGCCTGTACGTCCATTTGAATTCCCTGCCGTGCCATTGCGTGCGCGGCGGCCGGGAGCTCCGTGAGTCGGGTAGCGGGTCCCGCGGACTCGACCGCCGCGGGGATACCCGCGATCGGCTCACGGAGAGGACGAACAGGGAGATGCTGATGTAAATAGCATCTCCCCGCTCTGCCTAGTGATTAGTGTCACTGATCAGAGCTCCCTGTCATCGGGAGCTGTGATCAGAGTAATGACACTGCTAGCCCATCCCCCTACAGTTAGTAATCACTCCCCTAGGACACACTTAACCCCTCCCCGCCCCCTAGTGGTTAACCCCTTCACTGCCAGTGTTATTTACACAGTAATCAGTGCATTTTTAATCACACTGATTGCTGTATAAATGACAATGGTCCCAAAAATTTGTCAAAAATGTCCGACATGTCCGCCATAATGTCGCAGTCACAATAAAAATCGCTGATCGCCGCCATTACTAGTAAAAAAAAAAAATTATTAATAAAAATGCCAAAAAACTATCCCCTATTTAGTAAACACTATAACTTTTGCGCAAACCAATCAATAAACTCTTATTGCGATTTTTCTTTTTACCAAAAATATGTAGAAGAATACGTATCGGCCTAAACTGAGGAAAAAAAATTTTTTTTATATATTTTTGGGGGATATTTATTATAGCAAAATGTAAAAAATAATGCGTTTTTTTCAAAATTGTCGCTCTTATTTTGTTTATAGCGCAAAAAATAAAAATCGCAGAGGTGATCAAATACCACCAAAAGAAAGCTCTATTTGTGGGAAAAAAAGGACGTCAATTTTGTTTGGGAGCCAAGTCGCACGACCGCGCAATTGTCAGTTAAAGTGACGCAGTGCCGAATCGCAAAAAACGCTCTGGTCAGGAAGGGGGTAAAATCTTCTGGGGCTGAAGCGGTTAATAAAATAAAAAAAAGTCTTCTTATACTTAGTCTTACGCATTTTTATATTTATTTATTTTATGCCTGTTTTGTTTTTGTTTTGTTTTTTTGTTGTTATGGTGCAATGTGCACTGACTGCAGTCTGCACTGCAGGATATGATGTAGTTACTTTATTTATTATAATTTTGTATTTTTTATTTGATTATCTTCTGTGTCCACTGTCCAATTTATGTGGGATGCTTTTTTATTAAAGTGCTTATTATTTACATTAGTGGATTGTACTATTCTTTTATTCATAAAAATAATGATTACATTGGATATGAATAACATAAAGAATATAACACAATTTTATATATAAAATATTTTTTTGTTATATAAACAAAGGCATTTTCGGTATCGGCTAGATACCGAAAATGCCTTTGTTTATATAACAAAAAAATATTTTATATATATATATATATATATATATATATATATATATATATATATATATATATATATATATAATATTCTTGAATGATGGTTTTGTAGGTCAGTGGCATATTATATTGTCTAAAATCTCAACTGGGAAAATTGTATAATATTCTGCGCAGAATTTGGGACTACTGGGCAGCGGGCAGAGATAATCACAGCAAGGATTATTTTAAATTAAGGCTGGGGATTCCTACCTTCCTAAAAAAAATAACTTTAAGTCAGCTACTTTCTATTCTCATTCCTGACATCGAAGGCCATCCTGACGACCTTTTTAGCTGCAGCTTTCCAGAGTACACCCCAGGGACACCAGAGCTGTTGCTGTGCCACCTAGTCCTCAAGAAGTGGTGATTTGACTGCAATGTGCTAGTTCTGATTAGAGGGTTCCTGGACAGAAGTATTCTGTTTACCTGGGGCAGTTGTCAGTCACAGATAGAACAATCCTACTTTTTGTTCCACAAGGCGGCTGCAAGGCCAGAACAGAGTCACTCTACTGATTTGAAGCTGGCACCCATGTGTTGGAAGGTATGATTTATTATTTAAATATTTTTTCAGATTTTGTTTTAAAATAATATCTCTGAGACCTTTCGTTAACCTGGGCATGCTACATACTTTATCGAAGTGCACAGGACATGTGTAGGACACCCTCTCCTCCTGCCTCACTACTGCTACCTTCCTCGTACTTGCTAGCAATTTCCTGTAGTCAAAATGATAGCTGGGAATTTCTGTGAAAATAAGGTGGCTTTAGGACAGGGGTCTCAAACTGGCGGCCCTCCAGCTGTTGCGGAACTACAAGTCCCATAATGCCTCGACCTATGCTTGTAACTTTCAGCCTTGCAAAGCCTCATGGGAATTGTAGTTCTGCAACAGCTGGAGGGCTGCCAGTTTGAGACCCATGCTTTAGGAGCTGTTGCGATCAAAAAGAAATAAAAAAAAAAGAAATAAAATGGAGTAACACGGTTTATAAGCACTGCTAAGACATGAAATAAAAGGACATTGTCACTTTTCTTTCAAAGAGATGAGCTTTCGTCAGCATATAATATCAGTTGAATAGAATTTGCTTCTGTTTAACCCAGGGGTAGTCAACGTTTCAAGCATAGTGTGGCAAAAAATGTTTTCAAAGAATTTGAAAGTACCAGCTACATAAAAATAAATGTCAACTTCACACTCTCGATCATGAAAAATTATTTTTTATAAAGTAAATGCTGTAAACCAGTGGTTCTCAACTCCTGTCCTCAGGACGGACCCACTAACAGGCCAGGTTTTATGTATTACCTTGGGGAGATGCAGACTAGAATACTGCAATCACTGAGCAGCAAATTATATTACCTGGGATGTATTTCAGTTATCTTGCAAACCTGGCCCGTTAGTGTGTCCTGAGGACAGAGGTTTCAGAACCACTGCTTTAAACTACTTGAATAATTATAAGAAGAATTTAATATTAAAGTTGTTCTAAAGACTAAAGGCTCAAGGTTTTTTACCTTCATGCATTGTATGCATGAAGGTAAAAAGCCTTCTGTTTGCAGCAGCCCCCCCAAAAACTTACCTGGCACCATCTCGATCCAGCGATGTGCATGAGTGCCTTGGCTCTCCGGGAACTCTGCCTCCTCATTGGCTGAGACGGCAGCGGGAGCCATTGGCTTTTGCTGCTGTCAACCACAGCCACTGAATCAATCAGGAGAGAGAGGATGGGGCCGAGACGTGGCTCTGTGTGTGATTTAACATGTAGAGCTGCAACTCGGGATTGTGCCTGCTCAGGTGCTCCAATTGCAAGCGGCTTGCTCTGGTGGCACTCAGCAGGGAGGAGGGGCCAGGAGCGCCGGCGAGGGACCCGACAAGAGGAGGATCAGGGCTGCTCTGTGCAAAACTACTGCACAGAGCAGGTAAGTATAACATGTTTGTGTTAAACAAAATAAAAAAGGAAACTTTATTATCACTTTACATACATAGTTACATAGTAGGTGAGGTTGAAAAAAGACACAAGTCCATCAAGTCCAACCTATGCGTGTGATTATGTGTCAGTATTACATTGTATATCCCTGTATGTTGCGGTCATTCAGGTGCTTATCTAATAGTTTCTTGAAGCTATCAGTGCTCCCCGCTGAGACCACCGCCTGTGGAAGGGAATTCCACATCCTTGCCGCTCTTACAGTAAAGAACCTTCTACGTAGTTTAAGGTTAAACCTCTTTTCTTCTAATTTTAATGAGTGGCCACGAGTCTTGTTAAACTCTCTTCTGCGAAAAAGTTTTAACCCTATTGTGGGGTCACCAGTCCGGTTTTTGTAAATTGAAATCATGTCCCCTCTCAAGCGTCTCTTCTCCAGAGAGAATAAGTTCAGTGCTCGCAACCTTTCCTCATAACTAAGATCCTCCAGACCCTTTATTAGCTTTGTTGCCCTTCTTTGTACTCGCTCCATTTCCAGTACAGCCTTCCTGAGGACTGGTGCCCAGAACTGGACCGCATACTCTAGGTATTCAAAGATCTTTCAAAGATCAGTGGTAACATGATAACTTTTTCTGAGTGATCAGAGGCCAACACAGTGCAATATTGGTTCAATACTCCTTTTATATGTGGGAATATTTGCTCACAAGTATAAGTAGATCCAAATGCAGATAGCCTTGCCAAGGCTACCTTGCCCAATTTCTTCACCTTCCCATCTCAGATCAGCCCAAATCCTGTACCTTCAGATCTCATGTGAGCCCCAATTTCTTCACCTTCACACCTCGGATCAGCCCCAATTTCTGCACATTCAGAACTCCTATGAGCCACAGTTCATACACTTTCACACTTTAGATCAGTCTCAATTTATGCACTTTCAGATCTCTGATAAGACCCAATTTTTGCACCTACACTCCTCAGATCAACCTAAATCCTGCACCTTCAGATCTCATGTGAGTCCCAATACATGCACCTGTAAGGCCCATGCACACGATCAGAAAATCGGAAGTAAAATTTTGTCCGATGAACGATCTGCCAATTTTCTGATCGTTAGTATGGTGCTTTCGACAGCCGATTCCGAATTTTCGTATGACAAAAACTGGATGTGCAGGCTCTAACATTTTTGTCGGATGTGAACACAATGTCCGATTTTCATTTAATTAGTATAGTTTTTGTCTGAAAAAAATCGTAAGAGCAGGACTATGTATGCTCAGAAATGAAAGAGCACATACAAAACAATTCAATACATTACATCACTTCTGAAGTTGAATTCTGTCATACGAGAATTTTCGTATGTTGAGTAACTTTTTCACTTTCGATATGAGACTAGCATGCTACAAAAAACGGATGAAAATAATCTGTGTGTACCCAGCTTTACACCTCAAATCAGCCCCAATTTCTGCACCTTCACACCTCAGTAAATCCTACACCTTCAGATCTCATTTGAGTCACCATAAATGCACCCTTTTAAGGCCCGTACACACGATAAGAAAAAAAATTCCGTATATCGAACGATCGCTCAATTATCTGATCTTTAGTATAGTGCTTTCAACAGCCAATTCCGACTTTTCAGACGACAAAAACTGAAGGTGCATGCTATAAAATTTTTATCTTGCATGAATACAACGTCTGATTTTCATTTATTAGTACAGTTTTCGTCCTAAAAAATATATTAAGAGCAAAACTATGCATGCTTGGAAACAAAAGAATACATTACAAAACAATTCAACACATTACATCACTTATGAAGTTGTTTTCTGTCGTATGAGAATTTTCGTAAGTTGAGTACCCTCTTCACTTTCGATATGAGACTAGCATGCAACAAAAAATGGACAATTGTTCGTCCGATAATCTAATCATGTGTACCAGGCTTTGCACCTTAGATCGGCCCCGATTCCTTCACCTTCACACCTCAGATCAAGCCCAGTTTCTGTACCTTTAAATCTCATATGAGCCCCAGTGCATGCACCTTCATACCCCAGATTAGGCCCAATTTCTGCACCATCAGATCTCCATGAGCCTCAATGCATGAACCTTCACACCTAAGATGAGGCCCAATTTCTGCACCTTCACACTTCAGATCATTCCAATTCCTGCACCTTCACACCTCAGATCAGGCCCAATTTTTGCAGCTTCAGATCTCAAATAAGCCCAAATTTCGGGACCTACACACCTCAGATCAGGCCCAGTTTCTGCATCTTCAGATCTCATATGAGCCCCAGTGCATGCACCTTCACACCTTAGATCAGGCACAATTTCTGCACCTCCACACCCCAGATTAGGCACAATTGCTGCACCTTCAGATCTCAAATGAGCCCAATGATTGAACCTTCACATGTAAGATCAGGCCCAATTTTTGCACCTTCAAATCTCAAATGAGCCACAATGATTGAACCTTCACACGTAAGATCAGGCCCAATTTTTGCAGCTTCAGATCTCAAATGAGCCCCAATTTTGGCACTTTCGCACTTTTGATCACGCCCAATTTCTACACCTTCACACCTCAGATTAGGCCCAATGCATGCACCTTCACATCCCAGATCAGACCAATTTTTCTGCACCTTCAGATCTCATGTGAGCCCCAGTGCATGCACCGTCACACTTCAGATCAGGCCTAACTTCTTCAACTTCCCACCTCAGATCAAACCCAATTTCTACACCTTCAGAACTTAGATCAGGCCCAATTTTTTCACCTTCAGATCTTAGATTAGACCCTATTTCTGCATTTTCCCAATCATCCCCAGCTCACAATTTTTTTTAATTTAAAGTTGAACTCAAGGAAAACCTTTATTGTAACTATTGTTAATTACTTTAGAACAGCTATTGTTAACTACTATTTTAGAATTTATATTGGAAACTACTGACTACATGTCCAGTGGGAGCATTCTGTCTTCTTTTTTTGGAGCCTGCAAATTTTTTTTTCAGAAATGCACAAGCGCAGCACAGCCCTATTAATAAGTACAAGAGGTGTGTATTGCTGCTGCTTAATGTAAAATTTATACCTAGCTAAAAGCTGGCTACTACAAAGAGGGATGTTTTTTCAGTGGCATCCCCACCCCTTCTATCTCCTTGCCCATTCACAAAAGGCCTTGTACTTTTTTGACAGAATATGTGTTATGTGAATGAAGAAAGAGAGATCATGTTTCATCTCCATTCTCAGAATGCTTTGTATTCCCCCTGTACAAGGAGATAGGAGGGGGTGGGGATACCACTGTTGTAGCTGCTGCTTTTATCCCCGCAGCACCTGGAAATACAGCTCTCTCTGTAAGAGCCGGCTTAAAAAGAAACCATAATGTTCCCTCTAGACATGTAGTTAGGAGCTCTTTATTAATCTAGGACTTCTCACATTATTTCACAGGAATGTGTGGGTTCCCCTGCAATTCTTGTGCATTCCCATGTGGTGTGTTTTGACAGTCCATTAATTTTAATGGGCTGCAAAATGCACCGGACCGGGCAAAAATGCACTGCACCAAAACCACATGGTACTGCAGTACCATGCAATTCGGTGCACGCAAACACATTGCATTTGCAATCTGCTTTTTGGGGTACCATTACCAATACATTGGCACCCACATGCAGACTGCAAGGGCAGTGCATTTCAATGCAGTGCAGCAAGCGCACATGGGATGCCCCTTTCCCACACTGCATTCTGGTGTAAACCGACCTTAGTTAGTGTTTTTTAAAAGTAGTAGTTGCCAAACCCTGTTCCTTCTATTGGAAACTACTACTTTAGAACAGGGTTTGGTATTTACAACTTTAGTAGTACTTTAAAATAGGGTTTGGTAACCATTACTTTGGACCTTCTGTTATTTCTAAAGTAGTAGTTCCCAATAGCTGTTCAAAGAGATAGTTGTGTCCCAAAATCATGAGGAGCTACCACTGGTCCTCTTTAATGCTGTTGCAGATGAATGGCCCTCAGGGTGTGAGCAGGCACACTGACAGGCTCAGGCTAAAAGAGTGCTGCAGTCCCATAATTACCTGTCCAAAGCCAGAGCACAACCACAGGCAGCCGGGGGTGTCGGACTCCACACTGCTTCAGGCTCAATGCAGGCTCAGAGTGAGGTGGGTGGAAGCTGAAGTGGGCGGGCAGTTATTACAGCTGGTGGGAACAATGCATGCTGCTTTCCATGCAGGTGGGTGGGAGCTGAAGCAGGCAGGAGGTACCTTTTTGGCCATGACCATCTGCGCTGCTTTCTATGTACCGTAAGTGGGCAGGAGCTGGTAAGAAACATCCGCGCTGCTTTCCATGAATAAAGCCACAGACACCGGCTGGCTTTGTTGTGTGAGTGATGGGTCTCCCAGGATACCCTACACATGCCATCATGAATGCAACTGCTTGCCTCCTGTGGCACACGTTCCAGGGGTTCCCGATCCCTGGTTTAACCTCATTAATCCTTACTTTTGTTTATTTTTCTATGCATTAATATGTAACTTTTATGCCACAGTAAAAAAAAAAAAAAAACTGTATTTTATTTGCTTCGTTTTGCTTTTTACCAACATCATAATATTAGTGTTATTTTAATCAGGACAAATTATAACATAAAAATGTATACTTTTATCTACAATAATAGTCGTCTTTTTTTTTTTTAACTGACACTGATCAATGTGGAAAGAAAGTGTGTTTTAAAGTTATTGCAAAATCTTAACTTTTTTTATTTTTTAAATTTAAAAGAACTCCCTCCTGCCGAGTGCCCCCATAGCAAACCGTTTTGCTATGGGCATACTCGTGTGTCCTCGCTCCTGAGCACTGCTCTGTGTGTCCACGAGATATACAAGGTGGGGATTGGCCCCGCCCACCATTCCCTCCTTACTGTCTGTGATTGACAGCAGTAGGAGCCAATGGTTCCGCTGCTGTATCTGAGCCAATGAGAATGGAGAGAACAGAGAGTGCCTCTGCTCCTGTGCACATCGCTGGATCAAGATCAGATATGTACATGGGAGGGGGGAGGAGGCTGCACGCAGGAAGTTTTTTACCTTGCTGCATAGAATGCAGTAAGGTACAAAACCTTCTGCCCTTACAACCCCTTTAACCGTTTTTTGTTACGTTTTTTTTTTTTTTCATTGATTGCTTTAAAAAAAAAAAATTGCAAGGCAGTATCACCAAGAAAAGGCCTTGTTTGTCCTAAAAAATGATGTGTACTACTTTTTTTATCTTAAGTAATGATATTTAAACCATGAAAGTTCTTACCGTCCGTATCCTCAGAGATAAGTCTGCAGATCAAACTAAGAAATGGCATCGCTGCAAGAATTTAAATGCTCATCCAAATATAGACAAATGTAATTGGGATTCTAATGCCCCCCTTTACTAACACAAATTTTTATCTCTTCCCTTTACCCCTCCCTCTCTAGTGCGTAAACTTTTGTGGGTAATTACATATATATCTACTTATATCTATAGGCATGTGGTTTCCTATGTCTTCTCAGGCTGGAGCCCTTCCCATCTCTCCACCCCCCTTTCTCCATCCCTGGACCACACTTCCCCATTCTGTGCTTATGGGGTTTTCCCTGTCTGATTTAAGGCTAATCTACAAGTGGTTTCACTGAACCTATGATATATTATTGTGACCATTGATTGTTTTTTTTTTTCCTGTTGTAGTGAAACACTCCACCAAATAAGGAAAGTTTTAAAAAAAATGTTCTGGCCTACAAGAGGTGTGCACCTGTGAGAGTGAAATGGTTAAAACCACTTTATGCATTTTTATAGTGATGAAAAGGATACTTTGATTATTCCTATATGACTATTCGAATGCACTTTGTAATATTACTAGAATTCAACACGTCCAAGCATTAGTATTAGCATGAGTATTCATTTTTTAATTACCAAAATGTGAATAATATTCAGTAGCCGTTATGGGACCAATGTATTTTTCTATGTATTATGTTATGAGCAGGCATCTATAGATACTGTATTGACATTGCAGTAAGCCGATCTGAACGATTGGAACAGAGCTGTTCTGAAACACATTTATGACATTTTCATTCATTTGGTTCAGTAGTTGAAAAGCAAATGGAAAAGGGCCAGTAAAATCCATTTATGTAGAAAAGGTACAGAGAGACTTATTTTTATTAATTATGAAGCTCAATGTTACAGTTTTTGTTACAACTACAGAGCCCTGGGCACCTATGTTTTAGGCAGAGTGACAACAATTTCAGGGTCTGCCCTACCTGGACTTGGGCTTTAAAAACCGCCTGTGATATATTCGCACATTGTTTAAATAAATAAGATGGTTCATGCTATATGCAATTTAAATATGATAACTCCTTATTTTTTTGTTTAAAAATTTTTTATTGATAAAAGTTTTGTATAATAACATGAGATGTAACAGTTGTTATATATATATATATATATATATATATATATATATATATATATATATATATATATATATATATATATATATATATATATATATATATATATAATAAATTAATTTGGTAGCATTACAAAATATAAAATAAGATAAAATAAGAAAATAGAGAAAAAAAGAGGAAATGTGACCATATACAGTATGGTGCAAATTGAGTGAAAAGAGATAAGTCACAATGCTTCAGAAACAGGAGTTGTAATCTAATTACCATTTGAAAGTCTATAAGGAAACCAAGGATCCAATTTTAGATTGAATAAGTTCTTCATTTTTAGTGTATACATTTTTTTCCATAATCATAATTTCATCAATTCTAGCAATAATTTGTGGAAAGGGAACTACAGTATAGCAGTTTTCCAGTGGAGGGCTATTGCCTAGTGTGTTGCTACACATATAGTATGTATGAGGTTTGTTAGAGATGAAGATATATCTGGAATACCTCTAAATAATAGGCAGTTATTGTATGTTAGGTTTACTTCTTTATAAGAAATATGAATGATTCCGCGCAAAGGGAGTGAGTACTGATAGAGAGAGAGTTATTTAAAAGAACTGCTGCCTCTACTGATTACTACCACTAGGTGGAGTACTTAGAATGACAAGAAAACGAAGTAGATGTGTCGCTGTTCTGTTGTGCGACTATCCTTAATAAGCCAAAAAACTACTAATGTGAACAAAATATCCAATGAAATAAATATTCCACTTTTCAAAGGTGATTATAGCATGCGTGTCTTATCCGTGCTCCTATTGTGGCTGCACTCACCGGAATTCCCCCCCCCCCCCCTCCTGGGGTGTGGAGCATTCACAGTATCTGTCACCGTGTAGCACTTTGGAGGCTGGATGTTCCCCGATATAATGGCAGTTTCCACTCTTGTCTCATATATCATAAAAGCATAGAGGAAAAAGGATTTCAAATAGTGTAATATTGTTTCAACTAATTTATTGCTTCCAAAGCATAAGAAAGATACTCACATTCAGTGAAAAACATTAAAGCATTTGTTGCTGACACAAAAACCGGCGACCGGAAGTGATGCAGGAGCATGTGTTGACCCCTCCCTATGCGTTTTGTCACGCTGACGTCATCTGGAGCGTACAACGCACCTGCCTCATCTCCTTTTTATAATGGATCGTGGCCTAAATAATTAGTAGTGACGGCGGCCATTTTGGAAACAAGGTAATGCAGACCATAGTCCGCTGTTGTACAATGTATATGTGCTTACCGCGACGGCCATTTTGGGTGCGGTAATGCAGACCCAAGCCTCCAGCTGTGCATCTATTTCATTTAGCGCAGCCATTTTTGATATGATTTAGGCAGACTGCAACCCGTGCTATGTATTATTTTCTCGCGGCCATATTTAGTAGAATCACAGACCGAAGTCTGGATGGCCTGACTATATGCTAATTGCATTCTATCACGGGATTCGTTCATTATAAAATTAATTAAAACATAATATAAATGGTTGGACTCTCTATACCGCCACTAGTAAACAATCACGTTGCACTATAGGTCAGACTATGATAATATTTATGTATATAAATTTACATTTTAATTTATTAAACGATTCCCAGTAAGATGATCTGTATTTAAAATACCCCACATTTAAAATACCCTACATATTAAAATATAAATTTATTTCATTTAAAACAGAAATAACAATAAAAACATTAAAAAAAACACTATAAGAGGAGAGTAGAATTTAGGAAGAAAAAGATTAATGATATAGGGGGAACCCAAGATTGAATCTAATAGAATAATTTTAATTTTTTTAAAAAAATTTGAACTTGCCACAAGATAAAATAAAATAAATAAAAATAACAAAAAATAATAAAAATTAAAATAAATAGAAAGTAAAATAAAAATGAAAATAAAAATAAAAGTAAAAATAAATAATAAAAATAAAATTAATATCAATTCTGGCAAGATAGATATTATGGTCTCGGGGAATAGGTGTACAAGGCCTTTTCTGGCTATATGCCCTACTTAATTTCCGCTATTCTAAGTAGGGAAATATATCTCTAGAAATTTGTTAAAAAACAATTAAGATCTACATCAATATTCATTCCTGTGGGTTGGAGAGTATCTAATTGGAAAATCCATTTCGTTTCGTTTTGGGAGATTTAGATTTTCTTATTTTCCCCTCTCCAATGACCTTTAATTTTGTCTATGCCATAGAAAGTCATACATGTTGAATCCCTATTATGATGGTCCCTGAAATGCCTGGAAACACTATTATTAAAACCATTCTTAATGTTATTTATATGTTCCCAGGTCCTTACATGTAGTTCTCTGGTGGTCCTACCCACATATTGTTTATGGCAGGGGCACTCTAATACATAGGTTACATGTGTACTATTACATGTAATAAACTCTCTTATGGTGTATTTAGTTCCATTTGCCATGTTTCTTACTAGTTTTTTTACTAGTCCTACATGGGAGACATTTTCCACATTTCAAGAAGCCTTTAAGCTGACTTAATATTTTTATTTGCTTTAGTGGATCCAGGGCATTGTGTACCAATTTGTTTCTAAGGTTTGGCGCCTTTCTATAAATACAAAAGGGATGTGCTGGACTACAAAAACCAGCAGGTTTATAAATGGCAAATGGATAAAATCTACAATGGAAATGAGAATAATATCTCTGATGGAAGAATCAAGGTAAAATTCACCAGATATAGAGGAAAATGCCTGGCAAATGGTAAGACAAGAAGAAATTAGAACACCGAGAAGCGTACAGGTGGAACAACCCACACCAGTCCATAGGAGAGAAAATAGGAGTCCAAATAGGCGGAATTACAGACAGGAAGATAATTATAGATTACAACAATCAAATAATGTTTCAACTACACCAAGAATACCGAGACATCACAACAGATTCTTCCCACTTAGATATGAATCGCAATATACCCCCTACAGAGAACCTCAGTATAGGAGAGATTTTTTTCCCAGAGACTTCAGAGGAAGACCGCCAGGGAAAAGAGGGGGATACGAACATCATCAACCACAAGGGGAATGGAAACCCTTCAGATATCCAACCAGAAACCAATACCAAGGGAACCCCAGATACCAGGGGGGACAAGAAGGTTGGAATCTGAGAACAACTACAAATATGGGAAGGAGAGTGAACGATCGGAAACCAGAAGAATACAATCAGGAAGAAAGCAGAGACCAGACATACAGACCCCAAAGATGGGCAAGAGGAAATGAACCAGAGAAAAGTGAGGGGGGATCAAGAAAAAAGAAGACGAGAATACTAGGAGATAGCATCTTTAATCTAAGTGAAGAAGTCTTTAATGAAGAAGAAATGAGAATCTTGGACCTAGGATTAAAATATGCCCCTGATAAGGAATTTGATAAATTTGAGGCGTACATAGATTTGCAAAAATTTGTGAGAAAAATGAACATTAAGAAATTTTTTGCCACAAAGGAAAAAAAACAAGGAATAAAAGAGCCCACTGTCTACAAACATTCTAAATTAAAGAATAACTCTACATTCAATCCAAAACTACAACAAAACGAAAGTTTGGTAGCTTTTAAAAAAATGGTGGAAGATGACATTAGGAAATTAAATTAAATTTAAAAAATCAAAAACGAAGAACATTTGGAATATAATAAAACAAATAGAGAAAAAGAAAAATATAATCATAAGACTGGCAGACAAGGGAGGAGGTCTTGTCATACTCAATAAAAAAGAATATGAACTTGAAATTAACAAACTACTAGGGGCTCAAGACAGATATAAAAAAATTGAAAGAATCGAATACGAAAAGAAACAAATCATTTGTGAAGAAAGGAGAAGACAAAGGAATTCTTACGAAGAAAGCAGCTACTTTTTTAATACCAGAGGCAGCAAAAACACCTGTGATCTATTATGTCCCCAAAATCCACAAAAATCAAACTAACCCACCAGGAAGGCCAACGATTAACGAATTAAGGAACCTTGAAATTGAGGCAACTGATATCCTAGTCACAATAGATGTCAACCCATTGTACATTAATATAGTACAAGAGGATGGAATCAACAGTGTGGAATGGGCATTGTACAAACAGACATGAAAGATGAACAAATTCAATTTATTTTAGAAGGTTTAAGATTAGCTATCTAAATTTGGCACCAGGGTGAATATTTTGTCTAGACAAAGGGCGTAGCCATGGGGGCAAAGTATGCCCCCAGTATTAGCCAACTATTTATTGGCACCAGGGTGAATATTTTGTCCAGACAAAAGGCGTAGCCAATTTATTCTTCAACCACTGGGAAGAAGAACAAATATTTAGTGTACAGAGAAGTAATTTAAAAATGTATCGGAGATTCATTGATGATATCGTGATTGTTTGGAGGGGAACAGAAATTGAACCACAGGCATTCTTTGACGAAATTAATCAGAACATATATGGTATCACTTATAAGGAAAATGGACGCATTAGTACAAGAACTTTCTTTAAAGCGACGGATAGAAATGGATATATTCCGACCAACAGTTGCCACCAGTTGCCAGTGGATTAGAAATATACCAAAAGGCCAACTAATGAGACTGTATAGGAATTGTAGTAACATTAACGACTACAATATTCAAGCCGATATCATCATAAAAATATTAATGGAAAAGGGATACAGGAAAAGTGAATTAGAAACATTGAAGGAGAAAATAAAAACTATGAATAGAAATTAGATGATAGAAGGCAAACCAAATGAAAACAAGAAGAAAAACAAAAATAAAAATGTGGATATGGCTTTCCTGAGGGGATATAATATACAGCACAAATCATTGGAAATGATCATTAACCACTTGCCGACCGCCATATAGCAAAATGACGGCGGCAAAGTGGTTTCATTATGCTTACCGGATGTCATATGACGTGATTAGGATAATGAGCCGCTGTGCGCCCCCGGGGGCGCGCATCGCGGCGATCGTTGTTGCGGTGTGTCAGTCTGACACACTGCAACACCGATCTAGGTAAAGAGTCTCTGACAGAGACTCTTTACCACATGATCAGCCGTGTCCAATCATGGCTGATCACGATGTAAATAGGAAGAGCCGGTGATCGGCTTTTTCTCTGTCTGACAGACGCGAGTAGAGGAAAGCCGATCGGCTGCTCTCCTGACAGGGGGGGGGTCTGTGCTGATTGTTTATCAGTACAGCCCTCCCTCGGATCCCACCCAGGACCACCAGGGAAGCTGCCCAGGACCACCAGGCTGGCCACCACACTGGACCACCGGGTATGCGCCCTAGACCCCCAGGGAAATACCAATCTGTGCCCAGGCAGCTGCCAATCAGTACCCACTCCAATGCCTACCACTGCCAGTGCCACCAGGGATGCCTATCAGTGCCGCATATCTGTGCCCAGCAGTGCCGCCTATTAGTGCCCAGTAGTGCCGCCTATCAGTGCCACCCTATCAGTGCCCAGCAGTGCCGCCTTTCAGTGCCCATCAGTATCACCTATCAGTGCCACCCATGAGTGCCCATCAGTGCGACCCATCAGGGCCGCCTACCAGTGCCCATCAGTGCCGCATATCAGTGCCCATCGTCAGTGCCCGCTCATTGGTGCCACCTCATCGGTGCCACCGTATCAGTGCCTGTCAGTGCCCATCAGTGAAAGAGAAAACGTACTTAATTGCAAATTTTTTTAACAGAAACAAAAGCAAAACTTTTATTTTTTTTCAAAATTTTCGGTCTTTTTTTATTTGTTTAGCAAAAAATAAAAACCGCAGAGGTGATCAAATACCACCAAAAGAAAGCTCTATTTGTGGGAACAAAATGATAAAAATTTAGTTTGGGTACAGTGTAGCATGACCGCGCAATTGTCATTCAAACTGTGACCGCACTAAAAGCTGAAAATTGGTCTGGGCAGTAAGGTGTATAAGTGCCCTGTAATGAAGTGGTTAAGAAACATTGGTGAATTTTACAATCTGATAAAATTTTAAAAACTATTATAACATCAAGACCTACTTTTATTTATAGAAAGGCGCCAAACCTTAGAAACAGATTGGTACACAATGCCCTGGATCCACCAAAGGAAAAAAAAATATTAAGTCAGCTTAAAGGCTTCTTCAAATGTGAAAAATGTCTCCCATGTAGGACTAGTAAAAAAACTAGTAAGAAAAAAACGGAATTTACCTCCATGGCAAATGGAACTAAATACAACATAAGAGAGTTTATTATGTGTAATAGTACACATGTAACCTATGTATTAGAGTGCCCCTGCCATAAACAATATGTGGGTAGGATCACCAGAGAACTACATGTAAGGATCCAGGAACATATAAATAACATTAAGAATGGTTTTAATAAACAGTGTTTCCAGGCATTTCAGGGACCATCATAATAGGGATCCAACATGTATGACTTTCTATGGCATAGACAAAATTAAAGGCCATTGGAGAGGGGAAAATAAGAAAATCAAAATCTTCCGAAACGAAATGGATTTTCCAATTAGACCCTCTCCAACCCACAGGAATGAATATTGATGTAGATCTTAATTGTTTTTTAACAAATTTCTAGAGAAGAAATTAAGTAGGGCATATAGCCAGAAAAGGCCTTGTACACCTATTCCCCCGAGACCATAACATCTATCTTGCCAGAATTTATATTGATTTGATTTTTTTTTTTTTTACTTTTACTTTTATTTTTATTTTATATTTATTTTATTTTTATTTTTATTATTTTTCCTTATTTTAATTTTATTTTATCTTGTGGCAAGTTCAAATTTTTTAAAAAAATTTAAAATTATTTTATTAGTTTCAATCTTGAGTTCCCCCTATATCAATAATCTTTTTTTCTTCCTAAATTCTACTCTCCTCTTATAGTGTTTTTTTGAATGTTTTTATTTTTGTTTTAAATGAAATAAATTTTGTATTTTTATATGTAGGGTGTTTTAAATACAGATCATCTTACTGGGAATCGTTTAATAAATTAAAATGTAAATTTATATACATAAATATTGTCATAGTCTGACCTATAGTGCAGCGTGATTGTTTACTAGTGGCGGTATAGAGAGTCCAACCATTTATATTATGTTTTAATGAATTTTATAATGAACGAATCCCGTGATAGAATGCAGTTAGCATATAGTCAGGCCATACAGACTTCGGTCTTTGATTCTACTAAATATGGCCGCGAGAAAATAATACATAGCACGGGTTGAAGTCTGCTTAAATCATATCAAAAATGGCTGCGCTAAATAAAATAAGATCCACAGCTGGAGGCTTCGGTCTGCATTACCGCACCCAAAATGGCCGTCGCGGTAAGCACATATACATTGTACAACTGCGGACTTCGGTCTGCAATACCTTACCCAAAATGGCCGCCATCACTACTAATCATTTTAGGTCACGATCCATTATAAAAAGGAGATGAGGCAGGTGCGTTGTACGCTCCAGATGATGTCAGAGTGACAAAACGCGTAGGGTGGGATCAACACAGGCTCCTGCATCACTTCCGGTCGCCGGTTTTTGTGTCAGCAACAAATGCTTTAATGTTTTTCACTGAATGTAAGTACCTTTCTTATGCTTTGGAAGCAATAAATTAGTTCAAATAGTATTACACTATTTGGAATCCTTTTTCCTCTATGCTTTTATGATATATGAGACGAGTGGAAACTGCCATTATATCGGGGAACATCCAGCCTCCAAAGCGCTACACAGAGGCAGATACTGTGAATGCTCCACACCCCAGGAGGAGGGGGGGGGAATTCCGGTGAGTGCAGCCACAGTAGGAGCACGGATAAGACACGCATGCTATGATCACCTTTGAAAAGTGGAAATTATCAAAAATTGGTTTCACCAGCACAGAAGCACTTTATTTTGTACATTTATTGTTGGGATCATTTATTTCTTTTATTTTGTATGTATATATTTAAATTAGGTTTCATTAGCACAAAAACAATCAATGTGGTTTTCTATACAACCCCTGGCAAAAATTATGGAATCACCAGTCCCTGAGGATGTTCCTTCAGTTGTTGTTGTAGAAAAAAAAGCAGATCACAGACATGGCCAAAAACTAAAGGCATTTCAAATGGCAACTTTCTGGCTTTAAGAAACACTAAAAGAAATCAAGAAAAATAATTGTGGTGGCCAGTAACAGTTAGATTTATAGAACAAGCACAGGGAATAAATTATGGAATCACTCAATTCTGAGGAAAAAATGATGGAATCACCCTGTAAATTTTCATTACAAACACTAACACCTGCATCAGAATTAATCTGCTTGTTAGTATGTAGGTAAAAAGGAGTGACCACACCTTGGAGAACTGTTGCAACAAGTGGACTGACATGAATCATGGCTCCAACACCAGAGATGTCAATTGAAAAAAAGGAGAGGATTATCAAACTCCTTAAAGAGGGTAAATCATCACACAGTGTTGCACAAGATGTTGGTTGTTCAGTCGGCTGTGTCTAAAACATGGACCAAATACAAACAACATGGGAAGGTGGTTAAAGGCAAGCATACTGGTAGACCAAGGAAGACATCAAAGCGTCAAGACAGAAAACTTAAAGCAATATGCCTTGAAAACAGAAAATGTACAACAAAACAAATGAGGAACAAATGGGAGGAAACTGGAGTAAACATCTGTGACCGAACTGTAAGAAACCGCCTAAAGGAAATGGGATTTACATACAGAAAAGCTAAAAGAAAGCCATCTCTTACACCTAAACACAAAAAACAAGGTTACAATGGGCTAAGGAAAGGCAATCGTGGACTGTGGATGATTGGATGAAAGTCATATTCAGTGATGAATCTCAAATCTGCATTGGGGGCAATGTGATGATGCTGGAACTTTTGTTTGGTGCCGTTACAATGAGATTTATGCAGACGACTGTCTGAAGAAAACATGCAAATTTCCACAGTCAATTATGATATGGGGCTGCATGTCAGGTAAAGGCACTGGGGAGATGGCTGTCATTAAATCTTCAATAAATGCACAGGTTTACATTGAAATTTTGGACACTTTTCTTATCCCATCTATTGAAAGGATGTTTGGGGATGATGAAATCATTTATCAAGATGATAATGCATCTTGCCATAGAGCAAAAACTGTGAAAAAATTCCTTGAAGAAAGACACATAAGGTCAATGTCATGGCCTGCAAACAGTCCGGATCTCAATCCAATTGAAAATCTGTGGTGGAAGTTAAAGAAAATGGTCCATGACAAGGCTCCAACCTGCAAAGATGATTTGGCAACAGCAATCAGAGAAGGCTGGAGCCAGATTGATGAAGAGTACTGGTTATCACTCATTAAGTCAATGCCTCAGAGACTGCAAGCAGTTATAAAAGCCAGAGGTGGTGCAACAAAGTACCAGTGATGTGTTGGAGTGTTATTTTGTTTGTTTTTCATGATTACATAATTTTTTCCTCAGAGTTGAGTGATTCCATAATTTATTCCCTGTGCTTGTTCTATAACATCCTCAGGGACTGGTGATTCCATCATTTTTGCCAGGGGTTGTACCTCCATGGAAATATTGGCACTAATTTAGTCCCACATTTATTTGTTGCTTGGGATTGCATATCTTGTACGGATATTGTATGTTTATTTAATTTTTGTTTTAGTTTGGAATTGGGCTTTCTTTTTTCATTTGCGCATATTTGAGGACATGTAGTACAATATGTTGGTACACCTTTATGCATGTGTCAGTGCACAATTTTATTTATTTATTTATTTCATTGGATATTTTGTTCACATTAGTAGTTTTTTGGCTTATTAAGGATAGTTGCATAATAGAACAGCGCCACATCTACTTCCTTTTCTTGTCATTCTAGGTTTACTTCTTTGCCTGCTAAAGTGTTAATTAGAGTAAAGATCTCTTTCCATGTGGGAGCTAATTGTGTGCATTCCCAGAAGACATGCAAAAATTTACCAGGAAGGGAACAGCCTCTAAAACAAGATGGTGACACATTTGGGCAGGTCCACACCCACCCAAGGCTACCGTCATCTTCAGGAGGACAGATCCCCTAAATAAATCATATGACAGATGATGATCCTCGTGGGGTGGAGCTGGGTGATGTCAGTACTAGGAAACAGTTTTTGTCTTATGCCTGAGCAGCATCCTGAGCTCTACCAGACCATATTACAAGTTATTGTCTGAAGTGCACCAGCATATGCTATTCTGAACAATGTAAACTGCCTATAGAGTCCAGTTAAAAACCTTCTCCAAAGAAACAGTTAGAAAGCTAATGTGGATTACACTTGATTCAAGTCTGAAGTAGCACAGTGGAAGGAACCCTTATCAGTTATAGATCATTACTTGTTTCTTGAGAGTCCAACAGAGGTTACCAAGGACCTGTGAGGATTTCCTGAAGGTAGAGTTGCACAGAGTGCAAGGCGTGTTTGATCCCTAGCAGGGGTCTTGTAAGGAGGTGAGCGAGCATTGCATGTGGTGGCGGGAGCACTATGCATATAGAGGTTGTTTGAAGCAAAGAAACGCTTCACCCCTCTCCGCATGTCAGCGGAAGAAATGATCACTTTATATATTAAGATTGGACTTTTGTTTGAACACTTATATTGCACACTAGTTTGGATTTGTTTTTATTTTTGTGTGTTTGTATACCTATGCAGTGCTGTCTCATTTACACTTTATTTACTGTTTTTCTGTGGGAGTACATAAGTGACAGCAGCAGCAATTTCAGGTTTAAATATTTCTCTACATAATAGCACACAACTATCCTATTTTCAATTTGCCGTTTCACGTATTGTTGTAGATTTTTTACATTTACGAAGATTAGACCACATAGAAAATTGTAAACCCAATTCGGCTTCCCATCTTAAAGTGGTTGTAGACCCTTACAGACCACTTTTTACTAGAGGTAAGCCTATAATAAGGCTTACCTGTAGCTACCCCGTATATCTCCTAAACCTGCACGGTTTAGGAGATATCCCCCGTATCGGCATGTGCTGACGTTATAGGCACATGCGCACTGAAGCAACAGCACGTTCGTGCCGTTGCTTTAGCTAGTGTGCTGTTACCGGTGGCTCCCGCGAAAATTCGCAGGAGTGACGTCATTGCCACTCACAGCACCGGAGCCCGCGATACCTGGAAGTGACTCCAGGAGCGATGTCGCCGGCCGGAGCGGTGTATGGGGACCGCTACGGGGGCTTTGATCTAAGGTGCGGATTTCATAATGAGCTAGTATGCTATGCATACTAGCTCATTATGCCTTTTGTCTTGCAGGCTTTTTTTTTTTTTTTTTTTTTTTTTTTTTTTTTAATTGTGGGTTTGCAGCCACTTTTAACATACAGGGTAATTTGTCAACCAAAGTTGAAGAAGTGAGATCAGTATAAAAAATTGAAATAAGACCTTTTCCTCTGGGGGTTTTATGACCTTTATGTTCATAGATGAACGAGGTAGCTTGAGGTTTAGTATAATGGGTATTCTGGAAGTCTTATTTGTAAGTAGTTTTGGTGTTCTGAAATGGGAAAGGCTTTAGGTTCTTATTAAATTATGTTTCAATATTTTTATTGAGATTTTAAAGGGATAGACATAAGCAACATGAGATAGCTGATTAAACCTCAATTATACAAACAAGTCATTAACGTTCAAAGGCATACAACATTAAGTGGTGTAAGGAACCATGTAGGGTGCTTTGTTGATCATCTTACCAACAGTGTTTATTCTCCCTCGCTCCGACACCCCTATTGGGATCAGACTGTGTCGAGGGGAGGAAGATTCTGCCACCAACAAGCAAAAGAAAAACACTCACTAACCAGCAGTATGTGCCCCACTTGGTTCCCTGTCATAAGAGACAGAATATCGAGGATCAAAAAAAAAAAAAGCTGAGATTCTGGATATAGTCCTCGAAACCAAAAAAATGTATGTGTTGATCTTCAAATGCAAAGGTTCGCCTGAACTAGGCTTGTAGTGTCGTCAGTGAAATATTGTTCCCTTGTTTTCGCATTTTGAGTCATGCAAGTGGGTGATCAGGGAACGCTGAGAAGAATGGATAAGGAGGAAGGAAAGAGAAAGGAGTGAAGGTGATGAGATATGAAGGCATCAGAGAGTTACCTGGGGGTAGAGTGGTTGTAGTCTGTTAGAGAGGTTGTGGGAGTTTTTGTATGTAGGTCTTCCAGGATTCCCATACCATATTGTGCTTTTCTCAAGTGGACTGGAGAATACTGACCATTTTTTCTTGAACCATCACCCATGATATTTTCCTTTTAACCACATTTAGGGACACTGTAGGCTGTTTCCATGCTCAGGCTATCGTGATTTTAGTGCCCAGGAAAATGAAGTGTATGAGTGTCCGGAGAGGCTTGGCACAACCTATTGGACTGCCGTTCAGTAGGGCAATCTCCGGGGTTTTTGGTACTGGTAATACCGGTCAGTTTACGCAATAAGGAAAATACCTTGTTTCATAGGCCCCAAATACGGGGACATTCCCACAATATGTGATATAGGGATCCAATCAGCCCACAACCCCTAAAACCTAGTGGGGAAGAGCCTGGAAAAATCCTAGCCACACTTAGGGGTACGTTATACCAACGCGTGAGTATTATGGCATTTGCCTCAATAAGAGTGACATTGGTTATGCCCTTAAAGGCTTTCTGGAATTTGGAGAACCACTTGTTTGCATTCCAAGAGACCTTAAAATCTTGTTCCCACCCCAGTGCATGTGATGGTTTCTCGGTATTCTCCTTAAGTGAAGCGTAAATCTTAGATATTCCTCCCCTCTGAACCATGACTCCAGAGCATCATTGTTTGTGTGCTGTTATATGCAGAGGTTCAGGTTTTGAGGACCATAAAGATAAGATAAAGTGTCGGGTTTGATGTAGATGAAATCTTTCAGAGGATGGCATATCCAGGTTCCTACTACAATAGCCCGCCGTAAGTGGGCCCATGTGGGAGAGGAAGTGACCAATACGGAATATTCCCTTGTTTGTCCATCACTGAAACGCCCTGATATCTTGGCCTGGGGGAAAGCTGGGGTTGTGGAAAATGTGCGCTAAGGGGTGAAGCTCAGATATTAGATTGGGAGATTTGTATAAGATGTCACATAGGGCCATGAAGTGCAATAAGGCCGGAGCCATTATAGGGGGTCTGTGTTTATGGGGGATCCAAGCTAGGTAGTCGAAAGTGTGTAATGGAATAGCTTGCCTCTCCTTGTCTACCCAATTTGGCCTATTACCCTGTGAATATATGATCGAGAACTGGGATAATTGGGCTACTTGGTAGTACCTCCATAGATCTGGCAGACCCAGTCCCCCTTGTGTGCGTCTTCTAAGGAACACACTTTTGGGGCAACGATAACCCTTATTACCCCATATGAATCATATTATCTGGGATTGAAATTTTTGCAAAGGAGGCCTTAGGATCTGGATTGGTAGGGTTCGGAATAAGTATAGGATCCTAGGAAATAGGGTCATTTTTACTGCATTTATTTTGCCTAACCAGGACAGATTACCCCTTCCCCAACATGCTAGACCCTCTTTCAGCTTTCTGTACAAGGGGGGTAATTGACATTATATAGCAGGTCCACACTAGCTGTCAGTTTGATGCCCAAATATGGGATTGAGGAAGGTTCCCAGGTAAATGTGAAGTGGTTTTTGAGATTCTCTACCGTAAATGTTGGGGTGGTGACATTCAGAGCTACTGATTTGGCCATGTTGACTCTCAATCCTAAAACCTTGCTAAATTCCTGAAAGAGTTTGAAAAGATTGGGGGTGAATATGAGGGGGGAGGTAAGGAAGAGCAGCAGATCATCGGCAAACAAGGCGCATTTGTGTACACGGGGACCGCATTTAACCCCATGAATATCTGGGTGGTTTCTTATGGCTGTGGCTAGGACCTCAATTGCTATGGCAAAGATGATGGGAGAAAGGGGGCATCCCTGTCTTGTGCCTCTGTGTATCGAGAAAGGGATGGAATAGTGGCCCTGAAGTTTAACTTGGGCGCTCGGGTTGGTGTATCAATTAGTAATTGTATGAAGTTAGGACCCAACCCCCATCTGCATAGCACTTCAAATAGATAAGGCCACTCTACAGTGTCAAACACTTTTTGAAGATCCACTAATAGTAGGAATCCTTTCTGAGAGGGCCCCCCCATCCCATTTTGATCTCAGCAGGGAGATGACGTCTACCGCTCTGCCGATCTGATCGGGACCCTGCCTCCCCTTGATGAAGCCTACCTGGTCCTTGTGAATGTAGCCCCCTATAAAATCCGAACGTCTATTGGCCATGATTTTGGTTAATATTTTGAGATCATTATTGATCAATGAAATGGGTCTATATTTGCTCACTTCAGAGCTGTCTTTATCTGGCTTGGGGATGACAGACATGTAAGCCAGGTTGGCGGAGCTGTCCAGGGAAGAACTACCCCGCAGGGCGTTGTAGAAATGCGTCAGCTGGGGAGCTATCGTTGTTGCAAAGGTTTTGTAGTTACAGGTGGAAAATCCATCTGGGCCTGTGGCTGGGCCCCTCTTGAGGTTTTTAACCACTTCGCATCCAGGCCAATTCTGACACTTCGCTCCTACATGTCAAAAATCATAATTTCTTTGCTATAAAATTACATAGAACCCCCAAACATTATATATGTTTTTTTAGCAGAGACCCTAGAGAATACAATGGCGGTCATTGCAACTTTTTATCTTGCACGGTATTTGCGCAGCAATTTTTCAAACGCGTTTTTTTAAAAAAAAAAAAAACAGTTTCATGCTTTAAAAAAAAAAAAAACAGCAAAGTTAGCCAATTTTTTTTGCATTGTGTGAAAGATGAAGTTACGCTGAGTAAATAGATACCTAACATGTCACGCTTCAAAATTGCACACACTCGTGGAATGGCGCCAAACTTTGGTACTTAAAAATCCCCATAGGCGACGCTTTAAAAATTTTTTCTGGTTACATGTTTTGAGTTACAGAGGAGATCTAGGGCCAAAATTATTGCTCTCGCTCTAACGTTCGCGGCGGTACCTCACATGTGTGGTTTGAACACTGTTTTCATATGTGGGCGGGACTTACGTATGCGTTCGCTTCTGCGTGCGAGCTCACGGGGACAGGGGCGCGTTAAATTTTTTTTTTTTTATTGTTAATTTTACTTAAAATTTTTTATTTTGACACTTTTTAAAAAAAAAAATTTTTTGATCACTTTTTTATTCCTGTTACAAGGAATGTAAACATCCCTTGTAATAGGAATATGACATGATCGGTCCTCTTTACAGTGAGATATGGGGTCAATAAGACCCCACATCTCACCTCTAGGCTGGGAAGCCTAAAATAAAAAAACGATCACCGCTTCCCAGCCGAAGTGGCGCAGTTTTTTTGAATGCAGAGGCCGGGCGTGACGTCATAACATCGCGCCCGGCCTCCGAACGATCATAGAGACTCCGGCGACCATCTGGTCCGCCGGAAATCTCTATGATCTACATCCGGCGCCGGCGGATCCGCTCTCCGACTCACCGATCGCTGAGGTGAGTCGGTAGAAGCACCGGAGGGCGGCGGGAGGGGGGGGACGTCCCCTTTTGCCGCCCGTAAGAACAATCAAGCGGCGGAACAGCCGCTATGATCGTGATTATGGTGTACGGAATCGCCGGCTGAAAATGCCGGTATCTGAATGATGTCTGTAGCCTCAGGCATCATTCAGATATAACCCCGGAAAGTCGAAGCCGTCATATGACGGCCTCCGGATGTCAAGAGGTTAATTACTCCTAAAACTTCTGTTTCAGTAATTGGTTCATCGAGCTGCTTGCTATGTTCCTGTTTCAATGTAGGGAGAGGGATTTCGTCTAGAAAGTCAGTGAGGATATGTGGTCTGGGTGACACCTTTGATTTGTATAAGTCTGCATAGAAATCTTGGAACGCTGTCATAATCCGTTTCGGGTTTTGTGTAAGCATGCCTGTGGCATTGTGCACTTTGGGGAAGGAGAATGTTCTGGGTTTGGGTGTTAGTTTTGAAGCCAGACTAGGCCCTATCTTATCTTTGTGAAGATAAAAACGAGCATTGGACCATCGAAGGCTTTTTTCTGCTTGGGTGGTTGTCGCTAAGTTCAGGGCGACTCTGCTGGTTTCCAACAGGGCTCTCTAATCAGTTGTGGGGTTTGTGTTTTGGAGAGTTTCTGAAATTCCTGTTTTAGTCTGTCTAGATCAGCTCGTCTTTCCCTTTTGAGTTTGGTGGAGATTTGGATTATCTTGCCCTGTAGTACCGCTTTATGTGTGGCCCAGAGCGTTACAGAGGAGACCTCACCATTTTCGTTAACCCTAAAGTACTTTCTTTGTCCAGAATGATGGATTGGACCAGATCGCTCAGCAGTGATTCATTTAATCGCCAACGAAAAGTACCATCTGATTCAAACGGAGTTCAAGGAATACTGCCGAGTGGTCAGACAATGGTGAGTCCCTGATGAACGCTCTATTGGCCCGGGGAATAGAGGCGGCAGCTACAAAAATGTGGTCAATCCTTGCTAAGGTTTGGTGGGGTGCTGAGTAGTGGGTGTAAACCTTCATCATAGGGTTAAGTTCTCTCCAAATGTCCACTAATCCATGGGTGTGTAGGGTTTTGGCTATCTTTAAACTCTGTTTAGGGGGTCGGAGCAGTCTGGAGTGACCGCTTCCTGACTTATCTAGCATTTGGTCTAAAGCTACATTCGGATCACCCCCCCCATGACTATTGTACCTACTAAGTGTGGGGATACGGTTTCTAGAGTAGAGGTAAAAAACCTGCCTGATGTCGATTTGGTGTATAATAGGGGATGAATGTGTATAGGGTCCCATTCACAAGATGTGCTTTAACTGCTGACTTCAGCTTTAATTTGAGAGTATTTACATCCAAATCAGGTGAACGGTGTAAGAATTACAACAGTTTGTATATATGCCTCCCACTTTTTAAGGGACCAAAAGTAATGGGACAGATTAACAATCATCCATCAAACTTTCACTTTTTAATACTTGGTTGCAAATCCTTTGCAGTCAATTACAGCCTGAAGTCTGGAACGCATAGACATCACCATACACTGGGTTTCATCTCTGGTGATGCTCTGCCAGGCCTCTACTGCAACTGTCTTCAGTTCCTGCTTGTTCTTGGGGCGATTTCCCTTCAGTTTTGTATCAAGCAAGTGAAATGCATGCTCAATCGGATTCGGGTCAGGTGATTGACTTGGCCATTGCATAACATTTCACTCCTCCTTGGTAGAGAAGGTGACAGCTTTAGACAGGAAGATACCCACTCCTTTAGTTTTGTCTTCGGCATTCGCCAGAAAAAATTGCGGGAATCTAGTGTGGACAAACAAGGATTTATAAGACCGGGGGAAGTGAGTCTCCTGGAGTAGAAGTACCTCCGTCTGCTGGGAGGATGCGTTTTGGAAATATTTCCAATACTTCAGAGGGGAGTTCAGGCCTTGTACATTATGGGAAGCTATTCGAATGGATGGAGCCTTCCCGTTATGTAGTGTCATGGATCATAGGGGGGGGGGGGGGGTAAAAGCGTCACTGAGCGGAGACCTACCTTCCACCATGCAATTTCAGTCGGGAACCACTGTAGATCGAGTAGGGAGACTACCACTCTTCTGAAACACCAATTCATGGATCTTCTCTGATGCCTGGGAAAATAAGAGTAAGTGGGGAGGGGGATAGGAAAGAAAAGTGAGAGAAAGAAAATGAAGGTAAAGTGTCATGGATGGAAGAGAAGGTCACGATGAACCAACATCGCAGACCTCCTCTAGACACGCAAGAGAGGCCGTGTCGACCGCTCCCCCTCCTATCAAGTCCTAACCAAGGGGTCCGCCTGAGAGGCAGATTAACAACTACCTCCACGTGGGGAGCTTGGCTACACGGGGCATAGAAAGGTGCACTACGTCCACTCCGACTCCGCCGACCACCTATATAGGCTTAGTAGAGTGATGGAGGATAACATGTTAAAACAGTTTTAGTCTTTGCAGGATTGAAGTCTCCCCTCCTCCCCCTCTCAGGGGAAGCTCCACCTCGGGAGGAGCCCACAAGGGAAGACCCGCCCCTGACAGGGACGTCTGCCCCCTGGGTCCCCGGGTGCGGAGCATCCAAATAGTAACAGAACAAGTTTTGTGCTCAGCTAAAGAACAGAAAAATAAAAAACGTGAGCTAAAATCCATGTCAACAGGAACTATTGAAGACATGAGTATAATGAAAATAAGGGAACATAAACCGTAAATAATGTGGCGACCAGGACTGTCAAGAGGGGGGTGCGGGTATGGACCCCTCCGTCTGGACAGGGTTCTCCGGCGTTGAATAGTGAGAGGGGAGAGATCCGCGAAAATTTGGACGGGATGACCCTGAATGGCACAGTTGCTCTGCTTTTCTGGCCAGGCGCATGATCTCTTCCTTGACCCCATAGAAGTGTGGTTTGACCAACACATCTCTGGGCAGTCCATCCGATCGAGGGGGTTGAAGAGCTCTATGAGCCCTATTCAGCTTCAAACGATGATCCAGGATGTTTGGGATAATTTCTTTGATAAAGTATTTGACTGCTTGGTGGGTGTCCTTTACTGCTTCCGGGAGTCCTCTGATGCGGAAATGATAACGCCTGGAGCAGTTCTCCAGGTCGTCAATTTTAGAGATGGCAGTGTCCAGTTGATCCTGCAAATCCTTGATGCGGGCCGTATTCTGGTTTCCTCTGGATATTGTTTGTTCCACTTTTTGTTCTGTGGCCTCAATCCTAGAGCCTAGGTTCTGCAGGTCTGCTTGTATGGTGGAGGTAATTTGGGAAGCCGTTTGTGCCAGGCCCCTGGACAGCATCTTAGAGAAGGCATCCATCAGTGTTGTAATGTCCAGAGGACCTGCGGGTGACAGGGGGCTGAGCATGGCAGACATGGCAGGGCTGGCCGCATGGCCTCTTCCGGGGGAGGCTATGAGTTCATCCAGGATCCTTTCTAATAATGACTCTGTGGACGCTGGGGATAGAATGTTGGGGAATAGATTACTCCCTGTTTTTGGCTTGGGACCCTGCAGAGGATCTGCCAATGCTCCTGAGACTGTGGCTGCGTCCATCTCCTCTCCCCTCTCCTCCTCAGTATGTAATGCTCCAGGCGCCATTTTAGAAATCTCCTCAGCTGATAGGCCGAATCCGGGGTGAAGGGAGAGGTCCCTCTTCACCGTTTCTAAAGACCTGGAATTGTTTCCAGGCTGTTCCAGTGTTTGGGTCCTGTGTCGGGTAAGCCATGGGAGAGGTGCGGGTGCTCTGGCTAGCGATCGCTGTGTGGCCGGGGAAACCGGAGGGGGACGGAGTTCTGAGTCTAGGCATCCATCTCTGATGCCCCGCGCTTGCGCACTCCCTCTTGTATTAAATTAAAGTAAATATGATAATATATTGATGTTGTCCTTTATATAATTGAGTAGCAGGTCATTTTATGTATTTTATTTGTTACAGGGCTTGTATATAATGTCACTCCTTACATGGAATATCATCCAGGAGGTGAAGACGAGTTAATGAAGGCAGCAGGAGCAGATGGTACACAACTTTTTGATGAGGTACACAGATAACATATGTCTTTTACATTTAAATTGAATGTTATTGTTTTGATGTCAGTATTTGCATTGTTACCGTTCACAATTCAAAGTGACTAGTTTTGTCAAAAAGAAAGAAAGCTGCCAGCAAGTATAAAATAACACAACCGCAGCAACTTTCATTCCCCTCCGCTAGAGCAGGATATTCAGAATAGAAAAAGTTCCAGCACTTGCTGGTAATGACCAAGCTTCCCCCACTCCTTTATTTCATACATATCCTTTTTGATAATAAGGCAGCCTGTTATAGTGATTGTTACAGATTTGATACAGCGTATGATATGAGATGTTTATGTTTAATAGGTTCATCGTTGGGTCAACTATGAATCCATGCTGAAAGAGTGCCTAATTGGGAGGATGGCTGTCAAACACGCTTCATTGTTGAAAGGTAATGATAGAATAGGTCACTCGTGAAAATCTTGGTTGTTATGTCAAATAATGATATTTTCACTATTCTAAATCAAAGACCTTTAAAGTTGTTCTAAACTCAAAGACAAAAATGTAATATATTTCAGTTTACCAGTCTTTAGATGAGGTGCCTGCACTGATTTTCTTTGGTTTTTTTTCTGGCCTTTTTTCCATTTTGTTTTACCCTGTAATGCTGCAAATATCACACCTCATGTCCTGTATGTTCTATTATTTTCTAATCTCTTTTCTTATATTGACATTTCATATGAAAGCATAATGTATATGTATACTGTATGTTTATGTAAGATTTATAAAATGTAATCTTACTAGCAAATATTGCATAGCATTTCCTTTGCTTTGTTTCACATTTTTTTTTCCAGCATTTTTTTTCAAGTACCGTAATTTACACTGAAGAAGTGGTGATAATGTATGAGTCATATATGTATAAGAAGCATAGTTATGTTTTTTTTATTATTGTGATTTTTAATAACAGTTAAAACTTTAGCTGCCAGTGCCACTGTGTGTGTGTGTGTGTGTGCAAGCAAGCTTCATTCTGCTGCAATTCCTCTTGCGCCTGAAAAACTCTCTCTGCCCATCAGAAGCCCTATAAATGCCACATGATGCAGAAGTAACTCCCCATGGACCAGTTTCTTGCCAAAGTCTTGTCTGCTAAAAGGGTTCAGTCCAAGAATCGAGATCCCAAACACAAATGTCATGAATCTGCTACCTTCTGGAGGCAGGATCATCTCCCTCTTTCTAATGTTGTCACAGGCTGCCCCTCAAGTGACTCTAAATACCCGAGCTTACACCACTCCATCTAAAGCAGTGGTGATCAACTAGTAACTGATGAAGTGTGATCCTTAATACCTCCAGAGGTTCTCACAATATCAGCGCATTTTCGGGCCTCAGCACAGCATATCACAATGCACACCGAGGAAGTTGGAGTATAATAACCCCAGCATTGGTGTCAAAGGACACAATAACTCCCCCCCCCCCACATTGATGTCAGTGGATGCGATAATAACCGCAACTTTGATGACAGTGGACTCAATAATAACCCCCAACAATGATGTCAGTGAACATGGAGGAGGTGGAATCCATATGGGTAGAGTTCCAAGGGGATTAATCTGAGGGGAAAATAATACTGGGAGTATGCTATAGGCCCCCTAACCTGAGGAAGGGGGGAGACGGATCTCCTATAACAATTTGGATTAGCAGCAAGGATGGGAAGTGTTAATTTAATTATCCAGACATAGGCTGGGCGGAGGGCACCACGCATTCACCTAAGGTTTGCCAGTTCCTACATGTCTTGCAGGACAATTTCATGGGTCAGATGGTAGACGCACCAACTAGAAACAAATTGTTACTAGATCTACCGATTACCAACAATACAGACCTGATCACGGATGTGGAAATACGGGGCAATTTAGGAAACCGCAATCACAGGTCATTGGCTTCAGTATAAATCACACAAATTGGAAACTTAAGAGGAATACAAAGACTCTGATTTCAAAAGAGCCAACTTCCCTAAACTATAAACCTTGCTAGAAGATATAAATTGGGATAAAATCTTAGGAACAAAGAACACGGAGGAGAGATGTTTTTTTTTTTTAAGAGCATATTAAATAAGGGCATTAACCAGTGCATCCAATTGGGAAATAAGTTTAAAAAAGCGAACAAAAGTCCTGGATGGCATAACTCCAATGTAAAATGCATATAAAAGCAAAGGAGAAGGCCTTCAAAAAATACAAGGCTGATGGATCATCATCAGCATTCAGTCTTTAAAAAGAATGCAACAAGAAATGTAAGGGTGCAATTAGGACAGCTAAGATAGAACACGAATGACACGGAGCAGAGCAAAAAAAATCCCAAGAAATTCTTTAGGTATATAAACAGTAAAAAAGGGAGGACAGACCATATTGGCCCCATAAAGAATGAGGAAGGACATCTGGTTACAAAGGACGGGGAGATGGCGAAGGTATTGAATTTATTCTTCTCCTCAGTCTACACGAGGGAATCGGGGGGCTTCAGTAACCAAAACTGCAGTGTTTATCCTCGTGACATATCACAGGAAGCACCTCCATGGTTAACAGAGAAGTGAATTAAAATTAGACTTGGGAAACTTAACATTAATAAATCACCGGGATCAGATGGCTTGCATCCGAGGGTACTTAGGGAACTCAGTCAAGTAATTGCCAGACCATTGTTCCTTATTTTTACTGCCAGTCTACTGACTGGAATGGTACCAACTGATTGGAGAAATGCCAATGTAGCATCAATATTTTAAAAAGGGCCTAAAATACATCCCTGGGAATTACAGACCAGTTAGCCTAACGTCAATAGTATGCAATCTCTTGGAGGGGTTGATAAGGGACTATATACAAGATTTTAGTAATGAAAACGGTATTATTAGCATTAGCATGGATTCATGAAGAATCATTCTTGCCAAACCAATCTGTTAAACTTCTACGAGGAGGTGAGTTGCCATCTAGATAAAGGAAGGCCCGTAGACGTGGTGTATCTGGATTTTGCAAAAGCATTTGGCACAGTTCCCAATAAACGTTTACTGTACAAAATAAGTTCCATTGGCATGGACCATAGGGTGCGCACGTGGATTGAAAACTGGCTACAAGGACGAGTGCAGAGGGTGGTGATAAATGTGGAGTACTCAGAATGGTCAAGGTTGGGTAGTGGGGTTCCACAGGGTTCTGCCCCAGGACCAGTCCTATTTAATTATTTTATAAATGACCTGGAAGATGGGGTAAACAATTCAATCTCAGTATTTGCGGACGATTCTAAGCTAAGCAGGGCAATAACTTCTCTGCAGGATGTAGAAACCTTGCAAAAAGATCTGAACAAATTAATGGGGTGGGCAGCTACATGGCAAATGAGGTTTAATTTAGAAAGATGTAAGATGATGCATTTGGGTGGCAAAAATATGAATGCAATCTACTCACTAGCGAGTGAACCTCTGGGGGAATCTAGGTTGGAAAAGGACCTGGGGGTCCTAGTAGATGATAGGATCAGCAATGGCATGCAATGCCAAGCTGCTGCTAACAAAGCAAACAGAATATTGGCATGCGTTAAAAAGGGGATTAACTCCAGAGACAAAGCAATAACTTTCCCACTCTAAAAGACTCTGGTCCGGCTGCACCTGGAGTATGCTGCCCGGTTCTGGGCACCAGTCCTCAGGTAGGATGTACTGTAAATGGAGCAAGTACAAAGAAGGGCAACAAAGCTAATAAAGGGTCTGGAGGATATTAGTTATGAAGAAAGGTTGCGAGCACTGAACTTATTTGCTCTGGAGAAGAGACGCTTGAGAGGGGATATGATTTCAATTTACAAATACCATATTGGTGACCCCACAATAGAGAGAAAACTTTTTTGTGGAAGGGAGTTTAACAAGACATGTGGCCACTCATTAAAATGAGCAGAAAAGAGGATTAACATTAAACTACATAGAGGGTTCTTTACAGTAAGAGCGGCAAGGATGTGGAATTCCCTTCCACAGGCGGTGGTCTCAGTGGGGGGCATTGATAGTTTCAAAAAGCTATTAGATATACACCAGAATGACCGCAACATACAGGGATATACAAGGTAATTCTGACATATAATCACAAACATAGGTTGGACTTGTGTCTTTTATTTCAACCTCACCTACTATGTAACTATGTAACAAGCATGGTCAGATATATTGCACTCAGCCTCAGTCAGCTTGCAACAACCCATTTTCTGCTGGTAGACACCCACTTTCTCAAGTATCCTTCAGGAACCATGAATCAGACAGAGACAGAAGTGCAGTAAAAATCACACTATTTAATAAAATGGTAAAATGGTGTAAACAGAGCAAACGTAATCAAAACATAGCTAGAGTTCGGTAACCAAGATGGGTAGCCAGAACAAGCCAGAGAAACAGGAGTCCAGAGGTCAGCGAAGTCGGGTGCATAAAACAGGATCAGGAACCAGAAGGGAAATCAGCCAAACAAGTCTTTCACAGAAAAACACAGCAGAGAGAGTCCAGATATGTTGACCAAGGCAAAGGCACAGTTTCTGGAAAAAAAAAAAACTTAAATTTTAAATAAGGAACTTTGAAGCAAAATAAGGGTCGGCGCCCATCTGCAGCCTCACCATTGCCATCAAGGCAGTCTGATCAATGCCTATCTGCAGCCTCACAAGTGCCATCAATTATATACAGATTATATACAGTGAGAATCTCCCATGATAGACAGAACAGTGGTCCAATGGCGGCCCAGGCGATGGGACTTTCTATTACAGAGGCCGCCAAGTAAACAGGAGATTCTCACTGTATGTAATCTGACGGCGCTCATCCCACCCCCCCTCCCTGTCCCCTCCGAGGCAGCTAAAATTTAGGTATCAGCGTATAACACGCACACGCTATTTGCATCCGATTTTCAGGTTGAAAAAGTGTGTGTTATACGTCAATAAATATAGTATATTCTTTTCATAAAAATCTGCGCAAATATTGCAGGGCCTTAAAATCAGTAGCACATCCATTTTATTCTACAGGTCATATATTTGTTTATATATTTTTAGAGAAATTTGGATATTTATATTTTTGTGTATGTTCGATTTTCACCATTTTGCAAAAAGGCGCAATTTAAAATTCACAAATATTTGTTATTTATTAACGCATTACTGGTTAGCCTTTATATTTCGTAGGAATTTTGTAAAAGGTGCGGTTTTTATCTACCAATAATTTATTTTGATAAACATTTGCCCAAATATCATTGTGCCCTAAAAATCAGCAGCACCTTATTTTTATTCTAATGATCATATGCTTTCAGAAAAAATATGGTTTGGGGGGTCTTTTACATACTTTTACAAGCTGTATGGGAAAAATAAAAAAAGCAATGGAAAAATTGCAAAAATGGTCCGACCAGCTAAATTTAAAAGTGGAGCACGGGTCCTGGCAGCGAAAAGGTTAAAAGGGTATTTCCCCTTCGGCATAAGGCAACATGACCTCTTCAAGGTATCTGATGTATTGAAACTGATCCATGATCCCTGGTATGCGATAACTAGGTCCAACACCATAGTATGAGAAATATCCCTATATCATAATGCTTGCACCACCATGCTTCACTGTCTTCACAGTGTACCGTAGCTTGAATTCAGTGTTTGGGGGTCAACTGACAAACTGTCTGCAGCCATTAGACCCAAAAAGAACAAAGAACAATCTTGCTTTCATCAGACCACAGAATGTTGCGTCATTTCTCTTTAGGGCAGTCAATGCGCTCTTTGGCAAATTGTAACCTCTTCAACACGTTGTTTTTTCAATAATGGGACTTTGCGGTGTGTCAGGGACCCGTTTGACCAGAAATGTGTGGACTGTTACAGAGAATTACCAAGCACAGGTAAAGTTTAAAATAATATCATTTATTAAAAGATAAGTGAATAACACAAAGTAAACACACCTCCAATATAGCAAACAGTGTAACACAAACCAACAAACCAAACAGTGAACACACAATAAACGACTGCCTAAATCAAATATATACAGAAAATTGGATAAACAGATCATAATCGTAACAGAGCTAGGGTCATACAAGGGAGATCAAGCAGAGGGAGCTGGGAACAATACAGGACAGGGGGAGGGTACCAGGACATGGAGTAAGCAGGTAGGAAGAGATCAGGCTGCAGGGTTAGGATCAGGCTACAGCAACAGGAAACAAGATGCAGGATTCAGGAACACTGGAACACAGGTCAGGGGCACATGGAGACAATACCAAGGCAGTGAGGAACAGCATGCATAAGGTTTAAATATACCATATTTATCGGCGTATAACACGCACCCCAATTTAGGAGGGAATTTTAAGGAAAAAGAAACTTTTAGGAGGGAAGTTGAAGGGAAAAAAACTTACATTTAAATGCCCATCATTGCAGCCTTGTCAGTGCAGCCTTGCCCCAGTGCAGCCTTGTCAGTGCAGCCTTCCCCAGTGCAGCCTTGTCAGTGCAGCCTTGTCAGTGCAGCCTTGTCAGTGCAGCCATGTCAGTGCAGCCATGTCAGTGCAGCCATGTCAGTGCAGCCATGTCAGTGCAGCCATGTCAGTGCAGCCTTCCACAGTGCAGCCTTCCCCAGTGCAGCCTTCCCCAGTGCAGCCTTGTCAGTGCAGCCTTCCCCAGTGCAGCCTTCCCCAGTGCAGCCTTGCCCCAGTGCAACCTTCGATCCCCTGTCCCTGCCATCCTGGGCTTCAAAATCGCCGACCGCGATTTGAAAATGGCGCCGCCTGCGCCGAAATACACAGAGCCGGTCCTCGGCTCTTTCCGGCGGCTCTCGTTCACTTTCGGCTCCACTCGTAGTCCCGAGCGGAGCTATCCGAACCTAGCCGAGTAGGTTCGGATAGCTCCGCTCGGGACTACGAGTGGAGCCGAAAGTGAACGAGAGCCGAGGACCGGCTCTGTGTATTTCGGCGCCGGCGGCGCCATTTTCAAATCGCGGTCGGCGATTTTGAAGTTCTGACAGCTCGGGATCGCAGGGGATCGGCGTATAACACGCACCTGCGACTTTCCCCTGATTTTAAGGGGAAAAAAGTGCGTGTTATACGCCGATAAATACGGTACTTCCTGCAATCAGCATCAGGTGATGACTGATTGCAGTAGATGATGTCAGCTTCTGACTGCTGAGAGACACCCGCTGGTGGAAACTGGAACTGCAGCCTATAGATCTGGGAGCCACAGTGCCACCAGCAATGGAAATAAGATGCCCTGCTGCAGGGATCTAACAATAAGCTAGGTGGTCCCACCGCCTGGGACTGGTGACTGGCTAAGTACCCCACCGCTGGGGTTAGGCAATTGGCTAGGTAGCCTGTTGGCCAGATTCTTAGAGGACATCTGATCCCTCAAGACAGTAGACATCCCAATGCTGGGGTACCATGGGTCATTCACAAAGTTAGGGTGAACACAACTGTGTAGCCTGCCTGGTCTCCAGGACTTGTTCCACACATCAACGGCAGTCTAGGTTTCCCCAAGGCACTGGTTACCCGACACGGGTTCCCTAATGCACCTGGAGTTGTGGCAATCACATCCAGGTCGTGAAAAGGCACAAAAGTTACTCTACAACTCCCCTGGAGCTCACCACTACAAGGTCGTGAAGGCAAATGTAGCTACCAATTGTGAAGGGTATGTCCGGACCACCAGGCTTTGACGCCATTGGAGCAACATACTGTAAAAGGGACCCAACCGAGGCAACTGGAGAAGAATCTTAGGCAAAACAGGTAACCCATACCAGGTACACGAAGACTCAGAAGTGTCAGACCCAATGGCAGATGGAATCCTACCCTCTGCAAGACAATCCGGCTAGGCAGTAGGCATAGAGTCAATAAAAGCTAGCTGAGCAGTAGGTACAAAGGCAGTATAACCCGGCTGGGTGGTAAGTAGAGGATCATTAAAATCAAGCTGGTCATTGGTCGAAAGATCATCAGAGGCGGGCTGGAAAGCAGGCTGGACAGCAGGCAGAGGCACATCAGGCTGGACAGCGGGCAGAGGAACATCAGGCTGGGCAGTGGCACATCGGGCTGGGCAGCAGGCAAAGGACCATCAGGCTGGACATCAGTCCAGATCAGCAGGCTGGGCAGCATGTTCAGAGCTGTCAGAAGCAGGCCTAACCCCATTGGCTTGCGTGGAGACAGACTGGAGCAGATCGGCTTGCGTGGAGGCAGACTGGAGCAGATCGGCTTGCGTGGAGGCAGACTGGAGCAGATCGGCTTGCGTGGAGGCAGACTGGAGCAGATCGGCTTGCGTGGAGGCAGACTGGAGCAGATCGGCTTGCGTGGAGGCAGACTGGAGCAGATTGGCTCGCGTGGAGGCAGACTGGAGCAGATTGGCTCGCGTGGAGGCAGACTGGAGCAGATCGGCTCGCGTGGAGGCAGACTGGAGCAGATCGGCTCGCGTGGAGGCAGACTGGAGCAGATCGGCTCGCGTGGAGGCAGACTGGAGCAGATCGGCTCGCGTGGAGGCAGACTGGAGCAGATCGGCTCGCGTGGAGGCAGGCTGGAACAAACTTCTGATTCTTTTTGGGTTTAGCCACGAAAGTTCTGTATGTGAATGCATGGCTGTAAGTAGAGGGTGCAGCTGAGGGATGGTGAAAAAGAGGGAGCAGTTGCTAAGGAGGATTTTTTGTGGGATTGTCGAAGGCAGCGGAGAAGAGGTAATCTTAAATGGGTTAAAGGCAGGGTAGGTGCAGTATGTAGAAACCGGGTACTGACACATAGTTGGTAGCATGGCATACTGGGCTGTAACTGTGGTTGATGGGGATGATGGAGAGGGAGATACTGTCAGGGCTGGGCTCAGGCCTTCCTTCTCTTCGTTTCACAATGACACACCTAGTCTTCATTTCCTGCTCGTCAGCTAGCTCTGCTAACTAATTAAACTGCATGAATCAGATCTTTTGTGCCTTCGTCTTGGTCAACATATCCGGACTCTCTCTGCTGTGTTTTCCTGTGAAAGAATTTTGCTTGGCTGACTTCCCTTCTGGTTCCTGATCTCGTTTGCTGCACTCGGCTTCGCTGATCTCTGGACTCCTGTTTCTCTAGCTTGTTCTGACTACCCGCCCTGGTTACCGAACTCTGGCTATGTTTTGACGTTTGCTCTATTTTTACCATTTATTAAATAGTGTGATTTTTACTGCACTTGTGTCTCAATCTGATTCATGGTTTCTGTCAGCGTTAGTCGAACTGCTCACCTCCACCCACTGAGGCTGTTTCCGTGCAACCTGTGTGGCAGGCCATCCCTGCTGACACTCCAGTCTCGGTGCAGGCATCCACCTCGAATATTACCTCTGTAAGGGGGGGTGATCCAGTTCAATGCAGAGGGTTTCTCAACCAGGTTGGGATATACTTTGAGATGCTGCCCCAGGTGAACAAGATAGTTACCACCGCTCTAGGTGACCGGGTTCAAGCTTCCCGTCCTCCGCTGTGTGGATGATTGTGAGAGCCCCAGGTGCCAGCAATTGCTATTCCAATGGTATGTGTGTGATGGAAAAATCTGGACAGCCGCACTCCGGATTGGAAAAGTGAAAAATAAAATCCTCTTTATTGAAAAAGTAATAACATGATTAAAATCCGTACATGGCTTTGTTGGGATAATGCAGCATAACCACTAACGCGTTTCACGCTCCCATAGAGCGCTTACTCATAGCCCACCTCGAATATTACCTCTGTAAGGGGGGTGATCCAGTTCAATGCAGAGGGTTTCTCAACCAGGTTGGGATATACTTTGAGATGCTGCCCCAGGTGTTTCCCATGGATAGAAGCAAAGTAGGCTTTATGATTTCTTTGCTTTCTGAGAGAGCCTTGGCCTGGGCAAACCCTCTATGGGAGAAGCAAAACCCTGTTGTCCTGAGTTACCCTGAGTTTGTGGCTTCCTTTAAAAGGGTATTTGACGTTCCCGCATGCTCCATTTCTGCTGCCAAGAGCCTCATGTCCATCAAATAGAGTACAAGAACTGTTGCCGATTACGCCATTGAATTCCTTACTCTGACAGCAGAGGTTGCTTGGAACAATGACGCCCTTGTGGCTGCTTTTTCTCATGGTCTCTCGAATGCCAAAGATGAGATAGAGCCCGAGACAAACCCACTGAGCTGGAGAGGTTGATCACATTTGCCGTTCTCATTGACTCCAGACTCCGAATAAAGACCTTCCTTAAGACCTTAAGGAGCACTTGCAGAAGTCTCCTGTACGTTTTTCTCCGAGATTTGCAGTCCCACCTGTGCCTTCCTCACCTCCCATACCCCCTGGTACAGAGTCTGCCAGTGAAGTAGAACCCATGCAATTGGGCTTCACATGTCTCTTTGCAGATGAAAGGGCCTTTAGGAGGAGGGAGAGATTGTGCCTTGTCCTACCCGTCCGGGAGAATGCTTGCACCTAAGGTCCTGTAGACCTTACGTGGCATTGTTTCATCCCCAGTTCTCCAGAAGGATAAGCCCCTGGTTCCGGTGACCCCTTCTTGGTCTGAGCCGTCCATCGAGATACAGTCTCTAATCGACTCTGGGGCTGCAGGCCTGTTCATTGCGTTGACACGTTTCACCCCTCCTCCAGGTCTTTGATGGCGAAACGCGTTGACGCAATATCCGGCTCACTTTCTAAACCAGTGACGCTGCTTCCTGTTCCCGTGGAACGTGCGCTTACAGCGGCGAATGCGGAAGTTTCTCTGAATGCCTGTTGCACCACCTTGTTCTTGTGAGTAGCGCTGTTATGCGCATTTGATATCCTGTCTCCACAGTACTTCACCATAGTTTTTCTCTTTGTTTTTTGGGCGAATATGAAATCCTGCACCATGCTGAAGCACTTATCCCATTGATTATGATCCAGAGTCTTCTCGTTTGCCTTCATTGAATTACAGCATATCAGGTGACTGATTATTCTCATAGGCTTAAGGATTGATACTATTACTGACCAGTGGGACTTTTTTTTTTAATTTACACATGTGTGTTTTTCATTTATATTTATTTTTGTTACCTATACATGCCTAACACATATTTATTAGGTATTATTTATGATAATAGTGTCATTGCACAGTGTTTGTTTCACATATTTATATCCACTCTGGTACTATTGATCACATTGCCAGCGCTGTATATATTTGTTTGTTTTATATATTAAGAACTAGTACTTTTTTTACAGCAGCGGCATATATATATATATATATATATATATATATATATATATATATATATATATATATATATATATATATATATATATATATATTGTTTTTCACCTTAAGGATAGTCGCTAGCGCTGCAAATATTGTTCACTTACTTTTCCAAGAAATTGTCTCCTGCAGAATGCAATTATGAGATTGGGGACAGAGAGTTGTTAGCGATCATTTTAGCCCTTAAAGAATGGGGGCATCTCCTCGAAGGTACCACTGTTCCGGTTCTCATTCTTACTGACCATAAGAATCTCACATTCTTGTCTGAGGCTAAATGCCTCTCTCCCAGAAGGGCACGATAAACTCTTTTCTTGTCAAGCTTTAATTACAAAGTTTCGTTTTTACCCAGTACGAACAATGTAAGGGCTGATGCATTGTCGCAATAGTTTTCCTCCCCTTCCAAGATGGATTTGGTTCCTGTTCCTGTGATTCCTCCCGAGCGTATTCTGGCTACAGTTTGTACCAGTCTCACTTCACCTTTGGGTGACATAATTCTTGCCGCTCAGATCTGTTCTCCTCCTGAGAAACCTTGTGACCGCTGCTTTGTCCCTGTAAGTCTCCACACTGCCATGCTCCAGACTTACCATTCTCCAGAGGCTGCTGGCCACCGGGGGGAAGAATCAACTCATTTGGGCTACTTCCCAACAATTCTGTTGGCCTTGTCTACACGCTGATGTAGCCGCCTTCATAGCTGCTTGTTCCGTGTGTGCTCAGAGTAAGACACCATGACACTTTCCAGTGGGCCTCCTACAAACAGTTTTTACGTTGCTACATTTCTGACCACCATAACAACTGGTCAGACCTCTTACCTTGAGCAGAGTTTGCCCACAATATTGCCGTCAATATCACTTCCAGATTGTCTCAATTCATGGCGAATTATGGTTTCCAACCATCCATGTTGCCTGACTCATTTGTTCCTCAGAGCATTTCTGCATTGGAGGAGCATCTCTGTGGTCTTCGTTCCACTTGGGTACAGGTCCAAGAGTCCTTGCGACGTGCCCATGATAGGTACAGACTCCATGCTGACTGCAGACGCCTACCTGCACCTTCCTACCAAGTTGGGGACAGGGTCATCTTGCAACCTCCGACTTCGTGTTGCCTTATTAAAACTGGCACCATGGTTTATTGGGCCTTTCCAAATTCTCTGTGGGATCAACCCAGTGGCTTACGCTTTAGACCTTCCTTCTAATATGCGTACTTCAAATGTATTGGGTACTGTCAGGGCTGGGCTCAGGCCTTCCTTTTCAGACCTCTGTGCTCAGCTGTTAATTGTCAGCACTCTTCATTTCACAGTCACTCACCTGGTCTTCATTTCCTGCTCGTCAGCTAGCTCTGCTAGCTAGCTCTGCTAGCTATTTAAACTGCATACAGTGGGGATGGAAAGTATTCAGACCCCCTTAAATTTTTCACTATTTGTTATATTGCAGCCATTTGCTAAAATCACTTAAGTTCATTTTTTTCCTCATTAATATACACACAGCACACCATGATGACAGAAAAACACAGAATTGTTGACATTGTTGCAGATTTATTAAAAAGAAAAACTGAAATATCACATGATCCTAAGTATTCAGACCCTTTGCTCAGTATTTAGTAGAAGCACCCCTTTGATCTAATACAGCCATGAGTCTTTTTGGGAAAAATGCAACAAGTTTTTCACACCTGGATTTGGGGATCCTCTGCCATTCCTCCTTGCAGATCCTCTCCAGTTCGGTCAGGTTGGATGGTAAACGTTGGTGGACAGCCATTTTTAGGTCTCTCCAGAGATGCTCAATTGGGTTTAAGTCAGGGCTCTGGCTGGGCCATTCAAGAACAGTCATGGAGTTGTTGTGAAGCCACTCCTTCGTTATTTTAGCTGTGTGCTTAGGGTCATTGTCTTATTGGAAGGTAAACCCTCAGCCCAGTCTGAGGTCCTGAGCACTCTGGAGAAGGTTTTCGTCCAGGATATCCCTGTACGTGGCTGCATTCATCTTTCCCTCGATTGCACCCAGTCGTCCTGTCCCTGCAGCTGAAAAACACCCCCACAGCATGATGCTGCCACCACCATGCTTCACTGTTGGGACTGTATTGGACAGGTGATGAGCAGTGCCTGGTTTTCTCCACACATACCGCTTAGAATTAAGGCCAAAAAGTTCTATCTTGGTCTCATCAGAGCAGAGAATCTTATTTCTCACCATCTTGGAGTCCTTCAGGTGTTTTTTTGCAAACTCCATGCAGGCTTTCATGTGTCTTGCACTGAGGAGAGGCTTCCGCCGGGCCACTCTACCATAAAGCCCCGACTGGTGGAGGGCTGCAGTGAAGATTGACTTTCTACAACTTTCTCCCATCTCCCGACTGCATCTCTGGAGCTCAGCCACAGTGATCTTTGGGTTCTTCTTTACCTCTCTCACCAAGGCTCTTCTCCCCCGATAGCTCAGTTTGGCCGTACGGCCAGCTCTAGGAAGGGTTCTGGTCGTCCCAAACGTCTTCCATTTAAGGATTATGGAGGCCACTGTGCTCTTAGGAACCTTAAGTGCAGCAGAAATTTTTTTGTAACCTTGGCCAGATCTGTGCCTTGCCACAATTCTGTCTCTGAGCTCTTCAGGCAGTTCCTTTTGACCTCATGATTCTCATTTGCTCTGACATGCACTGTGAGCTGTAAGGTCTTATATAGATAGGTGTGTGGCTTTCCTAATCAAGTCCAATCAGTAAATCAAACGCAGCTTGACTCAAATGAAGGTGTAAAATCATCTCAAGGATGATCAGAAGAAATGGACAGCACCTGAGTTAAATATATGAGTGTCATAGTAAAGGGTCTGAATACTTAGGACCATGTGATATTTCAATTTTTCTTTTTTAATAAATCTGCAAAAATGTCAACAATTCTGTGTTTTTCTGTCAATATGGGGTGCTGTGTGTACATTAATGAGGAAAAAAATAAACTTAAATGATTTTAGCAAATGGCTGCAATATAACAAAGAGTGAAAAAGAGAGTGAAAAATTTAAGGGGGTCTGAATACTTTCCGTCCCCACTGTAGATCAGATCCCCTTCCCTCTTAAAATGAATGTGTTATACGCCTGTCTGTGTTATATGCCGATAAATACAGTATTCACAAAAAATAGTCTAAAATCATTATTAGCCGATATAAACACATCAAATTCTGCAAAATTCTTTGTAAATATAAAAGCTCAACCTGTATTGAGTTAATAAATAACAAATATTTGTAAATATTAAATTGCACCTTTTTGAGAAATGGTGAAAATCGGACAAAAGCTAAATTTTCTCTAAAAATCTGGAGGTTTTGTTGTTCACTTACAGCTTTTTTTAAAGGACCCCTCAAACCATATATTTTTTGAACGGACATGGCCAGTAGAATAAAAAGAGGGTGCTACTAATTTTTAAGGCACAGTGATATTTGCACAAATGTTTATCAAATTCATATTTTCGATTAAAAATACACTAAAATCATTATTAGTAGATTCATACATGGCAAAATGTACAAAATTCCTGCTAAATTCCTACTAAATATAAAACTTAAAACTGTTTTGAGTTAATGAATAACAAATGTTTGCACAATTTAAATTTGTGCCCTCTTTTTGTGAAATGGTGAAAACTGAAGGTGTGCAAAACAGTGAATAAAAACAATTTGCTCCAAAAAGCTGGATGTTACCATTTTTTCTTACAGCTTTCAGAATTTGTAATAGACCCCTCAAACCATAGATTTTCTGAAAACACATGACCTATAGCATAAAAAAAAAAAAAAATGCTACTTTTTTTTAGGTCCCGCAATAGTTGCGCAAATGTACATCAAACTGCAATTTTATTAAAAATACACAAAAATCATTATTGGTGGCTACATACATGGCAACATTTACCAAATTCCTGCTAAATTCCTACTAAATAAAAAAGCTGAATCTGTTTTGAGTTAATAAATAACAAATGTATGTAAATAATTGTGCTTTTTTTGTGAAATGGTGAAAGCTGAAGGTACGCAAAACTGTAAATACACTTTACTCTAAAAATCTAGAGGTTACCATGTTTCAGCTTTCAGAATTTGAAAAGACCCCCAAACCATACATACATCAATTCGCTATTTTCACTAAAAATACACTAAAATCATTATTAGTGCACACAAGCACAACATAACTTACAAAATTCCTGCTAAATTGCTGCTAAAGCATCATTCACATGTGGCATTCTTAAGTGTATGCCCTTGGAGGGCCATGTTTACCTGCATAGGGATGCACAGAACATGTGTATACCCGTGCATTTATGTCAATTGGGATGCAATGACTGCACGGGCCTAGCCACTGCTCCCAATCTGACATCCGTGTGGGTGCACAACCCCGAACAAGGACAGTGTGAGCTCAGGGACATGCACCCAGCCCAACATGTAAAATTGGGAGCATCGGCTCTGTTTGCGCAGTTGCTACAACCGAAATGACAGTGGGACTGCCTGCACAGGGATGCACGGATCACCTGAGCATCCCTATACAGGTAAACACAGCCTTCCAGGGGTGTACGCTGTGTATGCCCTGTGTGAATTAGGCCTTAGGTTCCTTTTACATAAGCAGACCGACCGGGGGCCGCCTGTCCATTTTTCAGGTGGACCCGATCGGACCACCCATTCTCTATTGAGAGGCTGATCTAAATGGACATGTGTCCATTTATACCCGCCTTCATCTGATCTGGTCCACCAAAAACAGACAATTGGGTTTGTTCCCCATCCATCTAGCAGATCAGATCGGATGAGAATCGGATGGAAATGGACAGGCGGTCTGTTTCCATCCGACCGCCCCATAAAGAACAGCGAGCTGTGTCTATGTCCGCTGCATCAGCGGGGATCACACGGACCTGTCATCCGCCTGATCAGCAGACAGATCCCCCACTGAGCAGGCACATCTGTTTGACAAAAATTTGAAAGGGGCCTTACTATGTTTTTTTTTTCTTTAACTTTTTTTATTCTTTATAAATACAGAATAAAATAAATAAAATACAATTATATTTTTTTTAATATTGTTACATATTTTGTACTTTTTTTTTGGGGGGGGGGGGAGGTTCTTTGGTGAGATATTAGAGGTTTAAACAGTAGACCCCGATATCTCTTTTTTGAGACAGAGAAAGGGACTGAGGAAAGTCCCTTTCTCTGCAGCCTAAGCTCCACATTATATAACTGAAAAGGAGTCACTCCTCAATCATTCATAAACTGAACTGAACAATTGGTTTACTATGCTCAGTTATCAGTAGTCACAGGAGCTATCAGTAGTGATCGCTGCCTGTGTCCACTGTAGTACAGGGAGGGGACTGGTAAACACATGTTTGCCAAGCCCCCCAACTCTAACCTCACCCGCACTGTTCCCACCTGCACCCCACCCCCCCACTCTCCAGCCTATTAGCTGAGTGTCGGGCAGCAGCTGCAGGCTGCAGGCGGCAGTAGGGTAAGGAGGGATGCCGCTCGGAGCAGGGATGGTCAGTAGGGCGGGGCGGTCACGGGGGAAAAAACGGAGTGGCAGGGGGGCATAGTGTGATCCCCTCTAAGCACCTGCAGCACCTAAAGCCGGCGGGAGTGGCAGAGGAGGAAAGCTGGCTTCTGAGGTTAGCTGCAGGGGATCGGGTTTTCTTGGGGGGAGGAAATCGGTGCTGGTGTTTAAATAAAAGAGAGTGGTGGGAGGTGGGGAGGCTGGCGACAGGGAATCGGTACCATGGAGGGTGAAAGGGGGGGGGGGTGGTCACATTTGAGGTTAATAACTCTGATCAGCGGATTATAATCCGCTCTCTGTTTCCAGTAGCAGAGGAGAAGGTGCTCGTAGGAAGACAGCAGCTCCTAATGTATGCAGCAAATGCTGCTACAATGTGCTATAGTCCCAGTCACCAGACTGTTCTAGCATGATGGTTTTTTTTAACAAGCTGGCCCTAATGAGGTATTTCAAGTGACAGGAAACCTGGAGTTTTTCTTGGCTCAATGTAACATGATGATCTACAGTGTTGCATCTATAGTTATGATTGTATGCAATAAAAATATCCTAGTTATTCAAAAAAATCTTGGTCTGAATTAACAAAGCTTTTGAACTAAACATTCATGCAAGCTTGGGAGACGTTTGCTGCGCAGCGACATTTTAGGAGCCAGTTCACATAATATTTTTATTGTGTCTGCTTTGTATTCCTCATAATAGGGCATATTTAGTAGTTGAAAGCCACATAGAATAATAACCAAACAAGTAGTGCTTTCAATATTAATAAGGTTTGATGTTTTCAAGAGGCTTTTTAAAGAATCTAAGTGGGTGCACAATTTATGGTAATGACATGCGGATAAATGCATGGTTGAGGAAGGAAATATAAAATTAGGCAAATTTTCTGTTATTTTTAAATAAACAATGTTTTACATGGGTTACAGATCTGTACCAAAGAGTGAATGTTCATAGCATTTGCATTATTCAATTTTAGGCAGTTTTAGTGACCATTGTATACTTGTAAACATTACAGTTTTTGGTTTAGTTTCCAACATCAGTGTTTCTCATCAATAACAGTATTTAGCCTCAATGTGTGACTTTTTTTTTGTTGTTGTTTGTTATTTTTTTCAAAAACAAAAAAAAAAACTGTCATACTTACCTGCTCTGTAGTGGTTTTTCACAGAGCAACACCGATTCTTTTTTTCTCTGGGTCCCCAGATGGTGCTCCTGGCTCCTCCCCCTTGACCAGTGCCCCCAGTAAGGTGTTTGCTATGTGTGTTCGCTCCCAAGGCCTACTTTATGCATCCATAAGACACATATAATCATGGATTGGCCCGGCCCCGCCCCTCCAACTCTTTCCTCATTGGCTCACTGGCAGTGATTGCTCCCACAGCTTTCAAAGCAAATGAGGAGAGTGAGTCCTGGGACAGCTCGATTGAGATGGGGCTCAGGTAAGTATTGGGGGGCTGCTGCACACACCTTCAACCACTTTTAATGTATAGAATCAGAAAACTGCTTAGAGACGTTGTTACCTGCCTATAGAGTGGGGCAAAAAAGTATTTAGTCAGCCACTAATTGTGCAAGTTCTCCCACTTAAAAAGATGAGAGAGGCCTGTAATTGTCATCATAGGTATACCTCAACTATGAGAGACAAAATGTGGAAACAAATCCAGACAATCACATTGTCTGATTTTTGAAAGAATTTATTTGCAAATTATGGTGGAAAATAAGTATTTGGTCACCTATAAACAAGCAAGATTTCTGGCTCTCACAGACCTGTATCTTCTTCTTTAAGAGGCTCCTCTGTCCTCCACTCATTACCTGTATCAATGGCACCTGTTTGAACTTGTTATCAGTATAAAAGACACCTGTCCGCAACCTCAAACAGTCACACTCCAAACTTCACTATGGTGAAGACCAAAGAGCTGTCGAAGGACACCAGAAACAAAATTGTAGACCTGCACCAGGCTGGAAAGACTGAATCTGCAATAGGTAAGCAGCTTGGTGTGCAGAAATCAACTGTGGGAGCAATAATTAGAGAATGGAAGACATACAAAACCACTGACAATCTCCCTCGATCTGGGGCTCAACGCAAGAACTCACCCCATGGCGTCAAAATGATCACAAGAATGGTGAGCAAAAATCCCAGAACAACACGGGGGGACCTAGTGAATGACCTGTAGAGAGCTGGGACCAACGTAACAAGGCTACCATCAGTAACACACTACGCTGTCAGGGACTCAGATCCTGCAGTGCCAGACGTGTCCCCTGCTTAAGCCAGTACATGTCCGGGTCCATCTGGGGTTTGCTAGAGAGCATTTGGATGATCCAGAAGAGTATTGGGAGAATGTCATATGGTCAGATGAAACCAAAGTAGAACTGTTTGGTAGAAACACAACTTGTGTTTGGAGGAGAGAGAATGTTGAGTTGCAACCAAAGAACACCATACCTACTGAGAAGCATGGGGGTGGCAACATCATGCTTTGGGGTCGTTTCTCTGCAAAGGAAACTGGACGACTGATCCATGTACATGAAAGAATGAATGGGGCCATGTATCGTGAGATTTTGAGTGCAAACCTCCTCCCATCAGCAAGGGCATTGAAGATGAAACGTGGCTGGGTCTTTCAGCATGACAATGATCTCAAACACACCGCCTGGGCAACAAAGTAATGGCTTCGTAAGAAGCATTTCAAGGTCCTGGAGTGGCCTAGCCAGTCTCCAGATCTCAACCCCATAGAAAACCTTTGGAGGGAGTTGAAAGTCTGTGTTGCCCAGCAACAGCCCCAAAACATCACTGCTCTAGAAGAGATCTGCATGGAGGAATGGGCCAACATATCAGCAACAGTGTGTGACAACCTTGTGAAGACTTACAGAAAACGTTTGACCCCTGTCATTGCCAACAAAGGATATGTAACAAAGTATTGAGATGAAGTTTTGATATTGACAAAATACTTATTTTCCACCATAATTTGCAAATAAATTCTTTCAAAAATCAGACAATGTGATTGTCTGGATTTGTTTGTACATTTCATCTCTCATAGTTAAGGTACAGTTGCAATAAAAAGTATGTGAACCCTTTTGGAATGATATGGATTTCTGCACAAATTGGTCATAAAATGTGATCTGATCTTCATCTAAGTCACAACAATAGACAATCACAGTCTGCTTGAACTAATAACAAACAAATAATTAAATGTTACCATGTTTTTATTGAACACACCATGTATACATTCACAGTGCAGGTGGAAAAAGTATGTGAACCCTTGGATTTAATAACTGGTTGAACCTCCTTTGGCAGCAATAACTTCAACCAAATGTTTCTTGTAGTTGCAGATCAGTTGTGCACAACGGTCAGGAGTAATTCTTGACCATTCCTCTTTACAGAACTGTTTCAGTTTAGCAATAATCTTGGGATGTCTGGTGTGAATCGCTTTCTTGAGGTCATGCCACAGCATCTCAATCGGGTTGAGGTCAGGACTCTGACTGGGCCACTCCAGAAGGCGTATTTTCTTCTGTTTAAGCCGTTCTGTTGTTGATTTACTACTGTGCTTTGGGTCGTTGTCTTCTGTTGAGCTTCAGCTGGTGGACAGATGGCCTTAAGTTCTCCTGCAAAATGTCTTGATAAACTTGGGAATTCATTTTACCCTTGATGATAGCAATCCGTCCAGGCCCTGACACAGCAAAGCAGCCCCAAACCATGATGCCCCCACCACCATACTTCACAGTTGGGATGAGGTTTTAAAGTTGATGTGCTGTGCCTCTTTTTCTCCACACATAGTGTTGTGTGTTTCCTCCAAACAACTCAACTTTGGTTTCATCTGTCCACAGAATATTTTGCCAGTACTGCTGTGGAACATCCAGGTGCTCTTGTGCAAACTGTAAACGTGCAGCAATGTTTTTTTGGACAGCAGTGGCTTCCTCTGTGTTATCCTCCCATGAAATCCATTCTTGTTTAGTGTTTTACGTATCGTAGATTCGCTAACAGGGATGTTAGCGTATGCCAGAGACTTTTGTAAGCCTTTAGCTGACACTCTAGGATTCTTCTTCACCTCATTGAGCAGTCTGCGCTGTGCTCTTGCAGTCATCTTTACAGGACGCCCACTCCTAGGGAGAGTAGCAGCAGTGCTGAACTTTCTCCATTTATAGACAATTTGTCTTACCGTGGACTGATGAACAGCAAGGCTTTTGGAGATACTTTTATAACCCATTCCAGCTTTATACAAGTCAACAATTCTTAATCGTAGGTCTTCTGAGAGCTCTTTTGTGCGAGGCATCATTCACATCAGGCAATGCTTCTTGTGAAAAGCAAACCCAGAACTGGTGTATGTTTTTTATAGGGCAGGGCAGCTGTAACCAACACCTCCAATATCATCTCATTGATTGGACTTCAGTTGGCTGACACCTCACTCCAATTAGCTCTTGGAGATCTCATTAGTCTAGGGGTTGACATACTTTTTCCACCTGCACTGTAAATGTTTACATGGTGTGTTCAATAAAAACATGGTAACATTTAATTCTTTGTGTGTTATTAGTTTAAGCAGACTGTGATTGTCTATTGTTGTGACTTAGATGAAGATCAGAACACATTTTATGACCAATTTGTGCAGAAATCCATATCATTCAAAAAGGGTTCACATACTTTTTAACTTTTTATTGCAACTGTATACCTATGATGACAATTACAGCCCTCTCTCATCTTTTTAAGTGGGAGAACTTGCACAATTGGTGGCTGAATAAATACTTTTTTGCCCCACTGTACTTCTTCCCCATATCTATGCCCCAAATATCAAATTATGTGAGATGCTGTAAATGAAAGTAGCATTTTTTTTAAAACTAAACCTGTTGGGTAGATTAGTCTGTTTAAAAAAACAATCCTTAAAACTTGCAGGCATCTAATGGTACTTGCAAGGACATCTGATCTGATTTTTGCATGCCCTCCATGATCTGTGGGCATGCTACACAGAAGTAATTGATTTCTGCACAAGCTGTATTCTGCCAATCAGCTGACCAAATAAGAGAGCCTCAGTGACCAGTAAGTAGTTCTCATGGTGGGTTGTGAAGTCAGGCAAAAAAATGACAAGTTTTGTGTTTTGTACATCTAAAATCTAAGGCATCCCCTCTGGCTCACAGAAATCGGAGGGTTAGTCTATTCACAATGCATTGTAGTTAGTTGGATGGATGCAGCACAGATTATGACCAAAGCTGACCTGCAGGTCAATGTAATTCCTGGGATGCATTATCTTACCAGTCACAGCTGAAAAATGGTGACCATGTTCTCCTAATACAAATATCTTCCTGTTTACTGCATTGTATCACAGATGACATCTGTCGGTAGCAAGTAGTTCCATACTACTTTCCATTTTTCCACTGCAGGTGGGTGGGGGAAGAACAAACTGAGAGCCAGTCAAACTGTTTTTTTTTTCTCTAGTTTTAATAGGACTGTCAGGTTTTTAAAGGGTTAGTTCACCTTTTTAGAAAAAAGGAAAAGGCAACAGGAACCAGGATGGGGTTGGGAAGGGTGTAGGGTGTTGGCTCACTTTTTCTATTTTTTTCTGAAAATGTAAACTTAAACTTTTAAAGCTTTTTTTTGGGGGGGGCGGCAGGGTTCACTTACACCAAACTGATAGGAGGAAAATCTCAATGTCACTGGCATGGTAGGGGATAGCTTCCAGTGGGCACACATGTTTTAGTGACCACTAAGGGGATTTCCTCTCACTTTGGATGGGGAGACCTCCCCAATGTGCACACTTGTGCAGCAGTAGGAACATGACAGAGATTTTTCTCTTTCGTTCTGTCCAAAACTAGAAAAAGTTTCTACTGGAGTTCTGCTTCAATGATATTGATGCCTTTTTGTATTTCCACAAGCTTTCCTCAGCTTACATATTTTTGACACTGCATACTGTTGTCTGTGGTTTATTGTTATTCATGGTCCCATTGTGGTGATTTCCCTTCTCTTCCTCTCCCTGTTTCTTTCCCCTTTTTTTAATTTAATTAAATTTTTATTTTATTTTTTTATTTTACTAATACAGCTGTTTTTGTTGATGTTGACTCACTGTACATATTGCTATTTGACTGCACAATTTCTGTACAATCAACATTAGATCTACAAAAACTATGTAAAATGAAGACCTACCTAAGCTATCCAATTTGGTAGACCCGTGCACTACATAAATGTTGTTAGATCTGAAGGACGTTGTACAAACTGGTTACAACAGGCGTGGTAAGCTTTGTTCTCATTTCTGTCAGCAATGTTATCACTGGTACAGCAAAAAGAGGGAAATATGTCTGAAACTAAAAGAATGCTTTGACTGGTACTCCTCTTTGGTCATGTACAGTATAACAGTTTAATCAGAAGTTTCACAACCGTCTCTATATTATTACTATATTTTTAGAAGGTCATTGTTTTCTTTGTTAGAGTCTCAAATACAATTATTTTTCTTTTACAGCCTTAACTACATCAGACAACACAGTAGCACAAGAAGTAAATGGTCAGTTTGCCAATTATTTACATATGAATGTGTTGCTTGTTGATATTGTATTGTTCCCTCCTTGTTCATGGTGGTTGACAGGCAATTTATGCGTAAGTTCCTATTGGCTTCTTAGTTGGGTCTTGTAGAAATGTACCCATGGAGCAGCCACAAACACAGTAAAATGTTCCTCATGTTATTAGGGCTACATAGTACATTTTTTGAAGAATAAGACTTTATTGAACATTTTTTCACAGGATACACTGAGAGCACATACACAGGTAAAACGTGAGCATTAATAAGTACATATAGGCCACATATGAGGACATAAATCAGAGGGCAGGTCTGCCAGATTTGTAACATGGTAACTGTATCACCTCCACATAACCAGCAATGGTCAGGGTATGTTGGCAGCATTTTGTGCAATCTAGTAGGACACCTATACCACCTGGACAAAATTTTATAGTTCCTCTTCTGGACATGAGTTGAGACGCTTGATTTGATTGTGAAATAGAATGACTTTTCCCAATCCAAGGCAGCAAGTGAGCTGCCTGAGCTCTCTCCCAGTCTCTAATGAAAAATGGATAGTGAGGAAGCATGTGCTGAAGGAGTATACCATAGATTGTGGATTTTGTGCAAGGGCGATCGGTTTGCTAAGACAGAGAGACTCAAAACCCAAGTTTGTAAGGTGTTTGTAAAAATGCTTGGGTTCCAAGCAATAGAGCCACCTACCTGGGTATGGGGATTATGGTGTGGTCATGTCACTCAGTGGTAAGAAGCCCTGAGGCTTCTAGTGCCTGTCTAGGGATACATAAAACAGTAAACCCATTTTAACTCCTTTAGATGTTTGCATGTAACAACAAATACATTGAGGTCCCTCCATATAAATATCCCTACCCTGTCATTGCAATAATAAAATGCTGTACAGGGCACAAGCCTTTGAAAACCTAGCAAATTGACATGCCACTGCTTTTGTAATGTATCTTAAAGCCCAATTCCGAATCAAAGTTTATTTATACTTCTCTTTAGTTAATCAACGAACACAGCGCTCCATTAATTCTAACTATAGGTTTATATCGCCTTCTGCAGGAGAAGGACTAGGCAGAGCAAAAAAACTTGGCTACGCCCAATGGCCGACCTCAGCTGGTATATAGCCCCCTCTCTGCTATAGGCATTCAGTTTGTTTCTATCTAGTCAGGAGTAAAGACCTAGGCTCTTTTGGTCCTAGTAATTTTTACTTTTTTTCTCCTTCCATGCATCTTTTTGCTTTTTTTTTCCCCTGGGAGATCTACAATCAACTGCCGGGCTGGGCGGTGGGCTGGACAATCTAGATCCAGTGCCCCCCCCCAGTCCAGCCAACGAGCGCGTGCAGACCGAAGCTACTTGCTAGCTCAGCTGCGATATAGCCTCCACAGACGGAGGTTGGCCCGCAAGTTGAACATCTCGAAGGGTAGCATATGACCAGGCTTTGGTCTGAGTCGCAGCGTCCCCCTGGCAGAGAGCCCTCCACTTTGGTGGCGAGAGGATTCCCCCTCCCCTCCTTTGTGTGGGGTGGGGTGGACGCGGGTACCCTCCAGGGATGGTTGGACATGCCTGCAGGTTCCCTCCTTCCATCCTAATTCCTCTGTTAAGTTGGGCTTTTTCCCCCCATCTCTGTGAATATTTCCCGGGGGGGGGGGGGGGGGGGTTGTGGTGGTGAATGCACTGCCTTAGCAAGTGTGGGGTGCAGTACCAGCGGAGACTCCTGTGTGGCTTCCTAGACAGTCTGCCATGATTTAGCAGTGTTCAGCGGCCATTCTCCCTTGGTTTGGTCTTCGGCCGTTGGCCATGTTTGTGTGGTCCGTGACGTCACGGCGACCATTTTCTCTTGGTTTTGTATGGTCTTCGGCCGGCGGTCATTTTCCCTTGGTTCGGTGAGAGGCTGGAGATGGCGGGAGCCGTGCAGCGTTGCCTGGGCTCCAGGCCCTCCTCTTCCTTCTCCCGGATATAGGGACTGCTTAGCACACATGGTGAGCTGCTGGGTCTGAACATGCGATGCTCCTCCGGCTGATAGTGGTGAGTCCTTGGGGGTCTCTCTCTCTCTCTGCTAGCAAGTGCCCTGAGTTGGGGGGGGTATCCATAGCGGTGGCAAAATTTTTTTGTTGCTGTGGGTTCTCCCTTATCCTGTGGAGCCTTAGGGTCATATCTCCCCCTACTGAACCCCTTGAGGTGCCATGGCCCTTTAGAACCCCAGCTTCCCATAGATGCTCTGACGGCAGTCCTACAGTCCTTGGTATCCCGGGTGGAAGTGGTGTGTAGGCAAAGGCCTAGCAGGAAGCGCTCTCCGCCTTCTCCTGGTCAGTTTGTCTCATCTGATTCTGAGTCTGGTTCCGCCAAGGACGTGGCCCGTCCAGTGGGACTGGATATCATGCTCCCTGACCTGTCTGATAGGGGGATGACATCTCCGCGGTCGCAGCAGCAAATGAGAAAACGCTGGTGGACTAATGTGATGTGGCTAATGTGGCCATGGACGTGGCTGTGCCTTTTGATACACACAACGCCTCATACAGCTAAGGTGTTTCCTTGTCTTCCCTATTTTGACAGATTTGTCTATAAGGAATGGGGGAAAACAAAGCAACCCTTTGTGGTCCCCAAATGTTTTGTAGTATGTTACCCTTTTGAGGAATCACTTTTTAAAAGTGGACCAGCCCACCGGTGGTGGAACCTCCTGTTTCCAGGTTGAATAAAGCATCCATGATCCCAGTAGAGGTCTCTTCATCCTTTAAAGACCCGGCCGATCGGAAAGTGGAGTCGTTGGCACGCAGTATGTTTACTATGGCAGGTTGGGCATTGCGACCGGTCCTGGCCTTGGCCCTGGTGTTTCAGACCCTAACTGAATGGGCCAAACTTTTACTCCAGAGTCTGGGGAACAAGTAGGTGCTTATGTTGATCTGGCGGACCAGTTGGTCCAGGGGCTGCAGATGGGGCAGAGTTTGTCCGTCACCTTGTGTGGATATAATTCCTGCAAAAGTTTGGATGAAGTCTGAACTACCCAAAATACCCCCTATCCCCATCCAGGAAATTAAATTACCTGGGTCTGACTCTGGACTTAATGTTGACCAGGACGGTCCTTCTGGTCAAACTTTGGGAACCACAGACCGTGATTCGCCGGCTGCTGTCACACAGACAGTCTTCTCTCCCGACTTGCAAACAGAATCTGGGCCTGATGGTGTCCACCTTCAAGGCAGTTCCGTTTGTACAAGGCTGTATGCGGCTTATTCAGCAGGTTCAGTTCAACAGGAAGATACCTAGGATCAGAGCGAGGTCACGGATTCCTCTGGTAGACACCGCAGCTGTCCTAGTGCCAAGGTGAGGCCAATACCTTTCTTTTTCTCAAGCTGCTTCTGCTGTTCCTGCGAAGGATCGAGGACGAACGTCTACCAGTCATTCTGGTGGCCCTAAATGTCCCTTGGGGGCTACCTCAGAGAGGACTAGTTGCCCCAAGGGCTGAGCTTCCATCCTGCTTTATAGTCGCTGGTTTTGATGGCTCGGCTTTTGAAAGCCGGGTATTGAGGGATAGAGGTTTGTCTGGATCAGTGATCCCTACTATGTTGAAGGCAAGGAAGTCAACTTCTAGCAAGATATACCATCATACGTAGAAAGCATACATTTCTTGGTGTGAGTCGATTGGTGGCCAGGTGTCTGCCTTAGCAATCTTCTTTCAGCGACCCCTAACCACGCACTCTTTAGTTTGTATTTTCATTCAGGGAGTTCGACATGTGGCTCCGCCTGTACGGTCTCTTTTGCCACCGTGGGGTTTAAACTTGGTGCTCTCAGTTCTCCAGAAAATATTTGGGAGATTCCCTTGCCTACGTTGTCCCAGAAGGTGACATTCTTGGTGGCTGTTACATCGGCCCGTAAGGCAATGCAGTTGGCGGTATTATCCTGTCATACTCCCTATTTGGTGGTCCACAGAGATAAGGTGGCCCTTCGTCGGGAGCGGTGATCAGTGTAGTTTCACACATAGCCCATCCTTTCCACAGTTAGAATCACTCCCTAGGACACACTTAACCCCTACAGTGCCCCCTAGTGGTTAACCCCTTTACTGCCAGTCACATTTACACAGTAATCAATGCATTTTTAATCCCACTGATCGCTGTATAAATGTGAATGGTCCCAAAATAGCGCCAAAAGTGTCCGATCTGTCCGCCATAATGTTGCAGTCACGATAAAAATCGCTGATCGCCGCCATTACTAGTAAAAAAAATTATTAATAAAAATGCCATATTTTGTAGACGCTATAACTTTTACACAAACCAATCAATAAACGCTTATTGCGATTTTTAAAATATGTAGAAGAATACCGTAGCAAAAAGTGTATAACAAGGCCTATAATACACCACTCAGCGCCACAGAACTCAAATACTTCTTCACAGCACAGACATAAAAAATGACATAAATAAATTAAATATCATCCAAGACCCCTAAAGATAAACGCTAAGGGTGTGGGTATAAGCTGCTGTTTAAAACCAAAAAAAATATATAAACCATAGTATAAACACTATACATTGATAATCAAGGAATAGTCATACACTGAAACAGCGCTAATGTTGAGCAAATAAATAGAAAAGTTGTTTGGCCAACTACACACAGAACAATGTCCATAAGAGTAGTGCAGTATCTGTGGTGGTTCAGAGGTTGTTCAAAGTAGATCATAGGTATGTCAAAGCGTGCACCATCCACCGATCACTCCAACTCCACCCTGTGTGAACACACTCCCCTCAGGGGGTTAAACTCACCAGAGTTAAGTATAATACAATAAAGGTCAAAGTTATGTGGCGCTAGTCTAAGTGTACCGCTTGATGTAAATCTCAAACTAATAAAATCTCCATGCTTCCTTACTGCTCAATACTCAAAACACTCTTGGTAGACAGTACTCACTTCTCCCATTAGGGGGCAATCAAGTCAACAAAAATATTGAATACTGATAAATAAGCCAAAATAAACTATATATCATCCAATAGATCAAGTGTTCCTCAATCAACCTATGTGAAACTATGACTACAGGTGCTAATTAAAACACAGTCAAAATTGATGAAAATAAACAATTCCTCAAAAATGTGTCATACATTGTGCATAATTTTCTTCAGCTTAATAAATAAAAACAAAATATGGTAGACAAAATGAATATTTCTGGTGGCAGCTGTGATGCAATAAATAATTAAAGAATGCAACTCTATATCACATATATAAATACAAAGTGATCAAGTGCAAAAAAAGTGACATAAGTGCAGAGCCGTGCATAATATAACAGATCCGACTCTCAAATGGACTCCCAAAATCCAACACCTCTCCCCCAAAAAAAGAAAAAAAGGAAAAATGAAAAAAATATAATGTGACAATAAAATGTGATCAAGTCCAAAATATTAATGCTTCATGCAATGTGATTCATAATGTCCATACAAATGGTTGATATTAACATGCCAGTAGCATGACTTTGTGCTGGATTCATACACTTGAAAAACTGGTGCAGCACACAGGTGTTTCCCCCAGCCTCTCACCTCTATCAGCGGCCTCCAATGGGCCAAGTCAGGCAAATAGTTAATATTCCTCTGTAAGGGATGGTGCTTGTGACTAGATAAAGAGTCTGACCCAGGTACACCCCCTGGAAGAGGGGGACTGCTGTTGGAGCACCATCCCTTACAGAGGAATATTAACTATTTGCCTGACTTGGCCCATTGGGGGCCGCTGATAGAGGTGAGAGGCTGGGGGAAACACCTGTGTGCTGCACCAGTTTTTCAATTGTATGAATCCAGCACAAAGTCATGCTACTGGCATGTTAATATCAACCATTTGTATGGACATTATGAATCACATTGCATGAAGCATTAATATTTTGGACTTGATCACATTTTATTGTCACATTATATTTTTTTCATTTTTCCTTTTTTTCTTTTTTTGGGGGAGAGGTGTTGGATTTTGGGAGTCCATTTGAGAGTCGGATCTGTTATATTATGCACGGCTCTGCACTTATGTCACTTTTTTTGCACTTGATCACTTTGTATTTATATATGTGATATAGAGTTGCATTCTTTAATTATTTATTGCATCACAGCTGCCACCAGAAATATTCATTTTGTCTACCATATTTTGTTTTTATTTATTAAGCTGAAGAAAATTATGCATAATGTATGACACATTTTTGAGGAATTGTTTATTTTCATCAATTTTGACTGTGTTTTAATTAGCACCTGTAGTCATAGTTTCACATAGGTTGATTGAGGAACACTTGATCTATTGGATGATATATAGTTTATTTTGGCTTATTTATCAGTATTCAATATTTTTGTTGACTTGATTGCCCCCTAATGGGAGAAGTGAGTACTGTCTACCAAGAGTGTTTTGAGTATTGAGCAGTAAGGAAGCATGGAGATTTTATTAGTTTGAGATGTACATCAAGCGGTACACTTAGACTAGCACCACATAACTTTGACCTTTATTATGCTACTTATTAGGGTGGGTGAGGCCACCTCATATGTTGGCAGCTTCTCTAAATCTCTGTTCTAGTGCCCTTGATTCTGTGAGAACTTGGTTGTGCGCATTAGTTTTGGAACACTTTAAGTATAATACAAGCCTCCAAATAAGAGATATCCTGGGATACATTAACCTAGCACTTCTCCAGGTGATGGGTAGATGAAGGGGCTCCTGGAATAAGGAAGCAGCCTCATTCCTCATTAGATGGCCTCCATTGTGATTCCCGGAAGGAGGAAGAGTGCGCCTTCTAGAACAGAACATGTGTTATTGATTGTTCTGTTCTAGAAGGCGCACTCTTCCTCCTTCCGGGAATCACAATGGAGGACATCTAATGAGGAATGAGGCTGCTTCCTTATTCCAGGAGCCCCTTCATCTACCCATCACCTGAAGAAGTGCTAGGTTAATAATGTATCCCAGGATATCTCTTATTTGGAGGCTTGTATTATACTTAACTCTGGTGAGTTTAACCCCCTGAGGGGAGTGTGTTCACACAGGGTGGAGTTGGAGTGATCGGTGGATGGTGCACGCTTTGACATACCTATGATCTACTTTGAACAACCTCTGAACCACTACTGATACTGCACTACTCTTATGGACATTGTTCTGTGTGTAGTTGGCCACACAACTTTTCTATTTATTTGCTCAACATTAGCGCTGTTTCAGTGTATGACTATTCCTTGATTATCAATGTATAGTGTTTATACTATTGTTTATATGTAGAAGAATACGTATCGGCTTCAACTGAGGAAAAAAAAATGTTTTTTTATATATTTTTTGGGGATATTTATTATAGTAAAAAATAATCTGTTTTTTAAAAAAATGTCGCTATTTTTTTGTGTATAGCACAAAAAATAAAAACCGCAGAGGTGATCAAACATCACCAAAAGAAAGCTCTATTTGTGGGGAAAAAAAGGACGTCAATTTTGTTTGGGAGCCACGTCGCACGACTGTGCAATTGTCAAATAGCAACGCAGTGCCGAATCAATACAAAAGGCATAGGTATGTCAAGTGAGCTCAGAGCCAATGGGACTAAATAATTATGTACATGTAGACACAACACTATTCTGGAACAACTGTATCTTGGGAATCTAGCCAGGGGTAGCAGACCTTTTCGAACTTCAGTTTAAATATCTTAGAATATCAACAACATATCTTATCTTACAACAGAGAAGAAGGTCCAGCACTGTGAGCAAAGCATGGCTATTGCAGTTTACAGTACTAGCAGTGTATACAGTATATTCCTTAAAAAAAAATACTTCTGCGCACCACTTGATTCCCTGAATTCAGTTATGTTATGCCCTTTTAATCAACTATTCAAAGCACATGTCATACTGACTATTGGAGACACGCTATTTGAATTGTGCAAGTGTTAAACGGTAATCCATCTTAAAGTGGAGATTTGCAAATGTGGCTGGGTTTGTAGGTCCCAGGACATAGAGTAACTCTTTTAAAGAAACAAACATAAGCCTGTTTGCCTTCTACCAAGCCACTTACACACTTGTTTTTGAAAACCACTTCATTGAATTGCTTAAAGCGTTTGTTACCCCAACATTTCATATTCCTGATATGTGCTTGCTGCACCATATACTTGTATGAGAAAGTATCCTGGCTGTTTTCTTTGTATTGCTTCCTTTGTGTGAAATCCCTGGCGTTCCTGCCAGTACCCCTGCTTTCCTATTTCAAACTGACCACACTAGGCATATAAGCATTCCCAGTGTGGTCAGTTCTCTATCTTTGCTGGGAACTCGGCCTGCTCTCCTACAATGATTATACTTGTCCTGATACGCCCGCCCCCCTTGCACAGCCATTCACTGGGATGTTCAGTGTACTGCTGCTTCTCTTCCCCCTAGCTCCCATGCAGCTGAGATTAGAGGGAAGGTGGTTACTTATAAAAAAGGTATTTTATGTTTTTGTTTTGTTTTTTCATATATCTATACACAAATGTTTTGCCTTTCATTTCTCTTTTAAACTGAATGGGTTGTTTCACGAGGGGACCATTTACATTCACTTTAATCTTGATATTGCTTTGCTATGGACAATATTCTAAAAGCTTTTATTTTTGATGTTCAAAATTGTTTAGGTGCAGTGTCTCATTTGCAGCATGAAGATAAACTCTTTCATCCCAGGTTAGTCTGTTTTTCTGTGTGGGATAAAATAGTCAGGTTTTTCTGTGTGGGATAAAATAGTCAATGATGTTGTGCATGTTTCTTTGAAAATATGTAATGCATATCTAAACCCCAAAACAACCCAAAAAACAACCCAGAAAGAACAAATACGTATATCATTCAGCTACAGAGAAAACAGTAAAACTGTTCCCTATAATATAGGGAGACATTTATTAAATAGGTACGCTATAGAGGAGATTTACTAAAACCGGTGCCCGCCGAATCTGGTGCCACACACGCTTGACACCATCTGAACCAAATTTGTTTATCTTGGTTTCATCAGACCACAGGACATGGTTCCAGTAATCCATGTCCTTAGTCTGCTTGTCTTCAGCAAACTGCGGGCTTTCTTGTGCATCATCTTTAAAAGAGGCTTCCTTCTGGGACGACAGCCATGCAGACCAATTTGATGCAGCGTGCGGCGTATGGTCTGAGCACTGACAGGCTGACCCCCCACCCCTTCAACCTCTGCAGCAATGCTGGCAGTGCTCATACGTCTATTTCCAAAAGACAACCTCTGGATATGACGCTGAAAACGTGTACTCAACTTCTTTGGTCGACCATGGCGAGGCCTGTTCTGAGTGGAACCTGTCCTGTTAAACCGCTGTATGCTCTTGGCCACAGTGCTGCAGCTCAGTTTCAGGGTCTTGGCAATCTTCTTATAGCCTAGGCCATCTTTATGTAGAACAATTCTTTTTTTTCAGATCCTCAGAGTTTTTTGCCATGAGGTGCCATGTTGAACTTCCAGTGACCAGTATGAGAGAGTGAGAGTGATAACACCAAATTTAACACACCTGCTCCCCATTCACACCTGAGACCTTGTAATACTTATGAATCACATGGCACCAGGGAGGGAAAATGTCTAATTGGGCCCAATTTGGACATTTTCACTTAGGGGTGTACTCACTTTTGTTGCCAGCAGTTTAGACATAAATGGCTGTGTTGAGTTATTTTGAGGGGTCGGCAAATTTACACTGTTATACAAGCTGTACACTCACTGCTTTACATTGTAGCAAAGTGTCATTTCTTCAGTGTTGTCACATGAAAAGATAGAATAAAATCTTTACAAAAATGTGAGGGGTGTACAGGATTTATATAGCGCCGACAGTTTACGCAGCGCTTTACAACATTAGGGCAGACAGTACAAGTACAATACAATTCAATACAGGAGGAATCAGAGGGCCCTGCTTGTTAGAGCTTACAATCTAGGAGGTAGGGTCAAGTTATACAAAAGGGTAATAGCTGTGGGGGATGAGCTAATGGAGAAAATAGTGCAGTCGTTAGATGGAGGCAGGATAGGCTTCTCTGAAGAGGAAAGCTTTCAGGGATCGCCTAAAAGTGGATAAATTTGGAGACAGTCTGACAGATTAGGGTAGGGAATTCCAGAGGATGGGCGAGGCTCGGGAGAAGTCCTGGAGGCGGATATGGGAGGAGGTGATGAGGGAGCTAGAGAGCAGGAGGTTTGGGAGGAACGGAGATGGCGATTAGGTTGGTATTTTGAGACTAGGTTAGTGATGTAGCTGGGGGCAGAGTTGTGGATGGCTTTGTAACTTATTGTTAGTATTTTGAATTTAATTCGTTGGGGAGTGGTAGCCAATGGAGGGATTGGCAGAGAGGGGTAGCAGACACTGAGCGGTTTGTAAGGTGGATGAGTCTGGCAGCAGCATTCATGATGGACTGAAGGGGGGATAGTCTATTTAAAGGTAAGCCAATGAGGAGTGAGTTGTAGTAGTCGAGATGAGAGATAACCAGGGAGTGAATCAGGAGCTTTGTGGTTTCATTGGTTAGAAAGGGACGTAGTTTACAGATGTTGCGGTGGTTGAGGCGGCAAGCTTTGGAAAGTGATTGGATGTGGGGCCGAAAGGAGAGTTCAGAGTCCAGGATAATACCTAGCACCCTGACATGTGGGGACGGGTGGATGATTTTGCCATTGCTCTTGACAGAGAAGTCAGGGGAAGAGGCACATGGGGGAGGAAATATTGTAAGCTCGGTTTTGGACAAGTTGAGTTTGAGGAAGTGGTGTGACATACATACAGATATGTCGGCTAGTAAGTTAGAGATGCGTGAGGAGACTGATGGAGTGAGTTGAGGGGTGGAGAGATAGATTTGTGTGTCATCAGCATAGAAATGATATTGAAAGCCGTGAGAGGCTATCAGCTGACCCAGGGAAGAGGTGTAGATTGAAAATAAGAGGTCCAAGAACAGAACCTTGGGGGACCCCGACAGAGAAGGGAAGAGGAGTGGAGGAAGTAGAATGGTATGTGACACTGAAGGTGCATTGGGATAGGTAGGATGAGAGCCACTGAAGAGCACAGTCACGGAGACCGAGGGAGTAAAGTTTTTTGAGGAGGAGGGGGTGGTCAACCTTGTCAAAGGCAGCTGAGAGATCCAGAAGTAGGAGTACAGAATAGTGTCCGTTGGTTTTTGCAGTTATTAGGTCATTTGTGGGTTTTAAAAGAGCAGTTTCTGTGGAGTGTTGAGGGCGAAATCCAGATTGAAGGGGATCAAGAAGGTTGTTTTTAATGAGGTGGTCACTTTGTTGTAAACCAGGAATTCAAGGAGTTTAGAGGAAAAGGGGAGCAAGGAGATAGGGCGTAGGTTGTTAAGATTGGTAGGGTCCAAGGACGGCTTTTTAAGTATGGGGGTGACCAGTGCATGTTTTAGAGCATTGGGGAAGATGCCAGAGGTGAGAGAGAGATTGAAGATGTTGGTTAGAGAGTGTAGGATGGGGTCAGAGGGTGATCGTAGCATTTGAGAGGGAATAGGGTCCAGGGGACAGGTGGTTAGGTGGGCGATAGAAAGGAGTTTAGCAACTTCGTCTGTAGTAGCAGATTTGAATAGGGGGAGTGTCAGTTGTACCTGTTGACATGGGGTCTTAGCTGGGTGAGATACCTGTAGAGTGGAGATTTCATCACGGATTGCATCAATCTTGTATTTGAAGTGATTAGCGATTTCCTTGGCAGTGAGTAAGTCAGTGGGTGGAGGCGGTGGAGGACAAAGTAGAGAGTTGAAGGTAGAGAAGAGTTTACGGGGATTGGATGTGAAGGTGTTAATAAGAGATGTAAAATAGGTTTGCTTGGCAGTGTGGTGGAAAGAATAGTATATTTGGAGGGCAGATTTGTATTGGTTGAAGTCTTTGAGAGACTTAGTCTTGTGCCACAGACGCTCAAGAGCGCGACTACGTTTTTTGAGAATTTTAGTGTCATCTGTTTGCCAGGGTTGTAGGGGTCGAGGCCTGATTCTGCGTGTAGTGAGGGGAGCGAGCTTGTCCAGGGTGGAGGACAGGGATTTATTGTAGCTGGACTTTATATGAAAGTTATCCTCCTTCCAGCGATCACATGACCAATCAAAATCATTCATAAAATGGGTGATATAGAAACAATTATGGAACTGGAATGGCAGCACAGATATGGACGTCATACAAAATTCACAGTACATATGAGCCAGGTGTGATATGGGAATGATTGTGTGTTCATCGGTTTAATGCCAAAGGAAGTAGGAGTTTCCACAAGTTGCACAATTTTTAGTAAGCGGGATGCAAGAAATGTCTCTACTCTGCCTCATCACCTTTAGGTGAACCTGCTTCTTCTCATACCCATACAGAGAGAACCCACTCTTTATTTAATCTCGCCTAGGAATGGAGTGGACCACAGAGCATCAATTTAGGAGAGCTACTGAGGGTAAATATGACCCTGTTCAGAAGAAGGCCAGAACGCAAAGGTTGCAGAGTTTTGTGTATAATGGCTCAGCAGTAGCATGATTTACCTTGGCTCCCAGCTGGGCACCAGACCTGAAATATTAAATGTGCTCCTCTGGTAGGGGCAGACACAGACGGACATGCGGACGGATTGATTGGTGTGGGTGCACTATGCATGCAGAGAGGAGGTCATGAGCCTTCGACATGATGACGCTTCTGTCAGACTGGCTGCCATACACAAGGACCAAATGTTGGCCGGTTTGTATTGAACCGGCCGATGCCGTTCGTCATTCAGACCATGTGTACTAGGCTTAATTCTCTTTTCAGACCCACTCCTAAGCAGTTCTATAATGCTCATTGAAGACCCTACATGATCATGCTTACATCATAAGGGCCTATCTTTTAACAGCTTGTGAGCCACATTTAAATAAATACTATCTGGTGGTCAACCACCCCTTAAGTTTGAAAAAATGCAGGCAGAACTCTTGAGCTATAGTCTTGAATATTTTAAATAAATACTATTTACAATTCTTGAGTCATGCTTACATAAAGTGTATATCGCTCTATACAGGCACCCAAATTAGTTGGTCAAAGGTAGCTAAGAACTTCATATATTTCGGATATAAATGCCTATTGTATGCCTATGCATTTTTAGATGCTGGATGATTAATTATTCTAACATTAACCCATACAGAAATATCCAATTTAGGGTGGTATATAGATAGGAATGTTGATAGTATCCTATGTGGGGAAGACTATTAGAATAATTAAAGAATATGTCAACCCAACATTTCATATTCCTGATATGTGCTTGCTGTACCATGTACTTGTATGAAAAAGTATTCTGTTCTTTGTATTGCTTCCTTTGTGTGAAATACCTGTTTTTCCTGCCAGTCCCTCTGCTTTCCTATTACTGACCACACTAGGCAGGAGAGCACAGCCTGGGGAGTTTTCGAGTTGTGCTGGAACTCAGCCTTCTCTCCTCCACACTTTCCACACTGCCATTCGCTTGGAAGACCAATGTGCTGCTATTTCTCTGCGTCAGTTAGGGTCTGCGTCGTCCCAGGCAGCGTCAGGTTAGCGCTAACACCCACACACGCACCATACACTTACCTTAGTAGTATAGTGTCTGAACGTATCGATATCTTTGATCTGATCAGAACTATATTAGCGTCCCCAATAGGGTTTAGGGTTCCCAAAAACGCAGCGTTAGTGGGATCAGCCCAGATACCTGATAGCACCTGTGTTTAGCCCATCCGCCCAGCCCAGCCCACCCAAATGCAGTATCAGTTGATCACTGTCACTTACAAAACACTAAACGCATATACATATAAACGCTAAACTCTGTCGTCCTCGGGGTTACCCTGAATATGATCGGCTCTACAAAATTCGACCCCTTGTAAACCACTTCAACCAGCAGTTTGCAGCCTTGTTTACTCTCCATCAAGTTGTCTGCGTTGATGAGTCCCTGATTAAGTTTTCTGGACGCTTGTCATTCAAACAGTATCTTCCCAGCAAGCATGCCAGATATGGGGTCAAGATGTATAAGCTCTGTGACAGGGCAACAGGCTATACATATAGTTTTATGGTTAACGAGGTAAGAGATAGTTACGTAGAGCCGGAGAACTGCCCAGATTACATAGGGAGCTCTGGTAAGATTGTTTGGGACTTGGTGTCACCCTTTTTCGGAAGGGGGTACCATTTGAATGTGGACAATTACACAAGCGTGACACTTTTTAGTCACTTGTTTTATCATGGAATTGGCGCATGTGGCACCGTGCGATCTAATCACCGGGGCTTACCCCAGCGGCTTGTAGATTCCTGTCTTAGGCTGGGGGAGAGAGCCTGCTTGAGATGTAATAATTTGCTCGCTGTGAAGTGGAGGGATAATAAGAATGTTTTCGTTCTGTCCTCCCTTCACGCAGACACGACGGTCCAAATTCAAACGGCGACTGGTGTTGTGGAGAAACCCCTCTGTGTCCACGAATATAACTTTATTATGGGAGGGGTGGACCTCAACGACCAGTTGTTGGCGCCGTACCTAATTACTCATAAGACCAGATGACGCTGCTATAAAAAAGTGTCTGTATATTTATTCCAATTGACTCTGCTGAATGCTTATGTGCTATACAAAGCTTCAGGACAAACTGGATCCTTCCTTAATTTCCAGGAAGAGATCATTGCAACCCTTCTGTTTCCAGACGGTGCTGTGGCCCAACTTCCCAATCCAAATGCAGTGAGCCGCCTGCATGAGAGGCATTTTCCGTATGTCCTCCCTGGTACCCTTACCCAAAGAAATCCCCAAAGAAGATGTCGTGTCTGTAGAAAGCGCGGATATAGGCTTGACACCCACTTTTATTGTTCCTCCTGTCCTGACCAACCTGGTCTTTGCATTGGTGAATGTTTTGAACGCTACCACACACTAGTGGAGTATTATCGTAGGGTACAGCATTGCACAGTCCTAGGGCACACTTACACAGGGTCTTGAAAGATGTGATGGCCATCATATTTTGAGAGACTCTAATATGGAACGTTTACAGTTTATATAAAAGTGCAAAAAAATTTAAAAAACACAAAAAAAAATAAAAAGCCAAAAATAGGTGTGGTTTTATTTTTCTACTCTCTATTGTTCTCTCTCTTATGCTCGCTCTTTATTGTCCGCTCTATTGTTTTTTTTTTAAATCAGAAAAGAATTTTATTTTGTTTTTCATAGTGTAAGATACATGTCATACAAGGTATTGTAAAAAAAAAAAAAAAGGTTGTGGTACAATCAACAACAGTAAATGTGTTCACGACATCACACAATGATGTATATAAGCAAAATAGAAAATATACTGAGTAAGAAGGAACCAACTCATAGCAAAGAAAAAAAAAAGAAATAAAATTTAAAAATATTAATGGTCAGAATGGTCACTACATATTCCCAGTGCTCTGAGGACATGTAGTACCCGAACGGTCATCTCGACCCACCATCGTCATCGTTTTTGTGCTGATATGTTAGTTTTTCTCTTATCAGTAATTTTTTTAACTTGTTCAACCCATTGTCGTCCTGTGGGAACCCTGGGGGTTATCCAAAATTGTGCAATCAATTTACGTGCAACATACAGCAGAGGAAGGACTGCTGTATAAGCTGATGGGGTTAGTGTCTCATCCAGGGCACCCAGTAGACCTACTGTAGGGTTACATGGAATAGTAATAGTATAAACCTGAGCTATTACATCTAGGACTTCTTTCCAATAGCGGAAGAGTTTGGGGCATTTCCAGAACATGTGTATGAGGTCACCATGATCCCTCACACATTTGGGACAGAGTGGTGTATCACGTGCTCCCCATTTATGGAGCCGCACAGGTGTCCTGTATGCTCGGTGCAGCAGATATAGGAGAGACGGTTTTTGAGAAGCGGATACGGAGACCAGGGGAGCGGAGGCAGGGCAAAGATTCCACGTTTCCCCATCCATGGCCCCCACATCCTCCTCCCATTTAAACCTAGATGGTAGACTAGAGCAGGGGTCTCCAAAGTACGGCCCGCGGGCCACATCCGGCCCGCCCGGCCATTTCTTCTGGCCCGCAGCTGGAGTCCTTAGTCCACCTGATAGCTGTGGAACCTGCTCTGCATATTCGCCCCCGGCCTTATGCAGCGCAGGTCCCGCAATCCCTCCCGGTGTCTCACTGTGTTGGCTGCTGGGAGCACGGGCATTCTAGCATTACACATGCAGGGACACAAATTTGGGGGGGGGCTGGTGACTCTGATGATGACACAGATATCTGGGGGGGCTGATGACTCTGATGGGGACACACATGTGGGGGGTGCTGACTCTGATAGGGACAAAAATTTGGGGGGGCTGATGACTCAGATGGGGACACAAATGTATTGGGGAGGGCTGATGACTCTGATGGGGACACACGTGGGGGGGGCTGATGACTCTGATGGGGACACACGTGGGGGGGAGGGCTGATGACTCTGATGGGGACACAAATGTGGGGGGGAGGGCTGATGACTCTAATGGTGACACGTGTGGGGGGAGGGCTGATAACTCTGATGGGGGCACAAATATCTGGGGGGTCTGATGGCTCTGATGGGGACACACATGCGGGGGGCTGGCGGCTCTTATGGGGACACTAGTATGTGAGGAGGGGGGCTGATGGGGACATAAAATTGTAGGGGGCTGATGGCTCTGATGGGGACACAAATATGCAGGTGGGGGGGGGCTGTGATGGGGACACAAATGTGCAGGGAGACTCGGATGAATGATGGGGACACAAAAATGTGGGGGGGGGGCTCTAATGGGGACACCAATTTGTGGGGATACCCTGAGTGATGGGGACACAGATGTATGGGGAGACTGATGGGGACACAGATGAATGGGGAGACTGATGGGGACACAGATGAATGGGGAGACTGATGGGGATGTAAAGCCTCATGCACGCTGGAAGTTTAGCCCCACTGCATGATACTCCAGCGTTTAGGTGCCAGCAAAGAATACAGGAGCACCATCCAGTCCTTCTGTCATCAGTAAGTCAAATTCTATTTTATTCTTCTACTGTGGATTTATTTATAAATGATTTTTCCGGCCCGCGAATATGCGTAAAATATAGAATGTGGCCCTCGAAGTAAAAAGTTTGGAGACCCCTGGACTAGAGGAATCCTGTGATGCATTTAGGATAATGTTATAACATCTAGAGATCATACCCTTTTTTACATCCTCCATTTGGATTCCATGTATTAGTGTGTAGCCAGTCAGTCTAAGTGGTAATCGCCTTGATTGCACCTGTAAGGCATGTCGCAGCTGCAGGTATTTGTAGAAGTTAGTGCGTGGTATGTCAAATTCTGCTTGTAATTCCAAAAAAGACTTGAGGTTAAGCTCATTTTACATTTGTGAGATGCATCATATCCCTGCTCTTTCCCAATTCCCAAACCCCTTAAGTTTAAGTAGTTCTTTGTAATGCAAGTTTCACCTAAGGATGTGTGTATCAGGAAACCTCGTATACCCAGCAGCTTCTTAATATAGGACCATAATGTCTTTAATAGGAGTATAGTGGGCTCCCGGGGTCTAAGTGCAGGTAACCCGCCTCTAAGTAGGTTAGTGCAGTTGTGTTTTCGTCTGATGTGGTCAGAAGCTAGCGGATTGGATCCGATAAGTCCATTATTCCTCATCCCCCCAGCTGTTGTAATTGGGAAGCTAGATAATAGGCTCTCGAATGTGGGACCGCCAGTCCCCCTTTGTCCTTGTTGTATTGTGTTGTATTGTAGTATCGATAAGCTGATCCTGGCTGTCTTTTTCCGCCAGATCATTTCCCTAAACGGAGTCAATTCTGTCCAACATCTGGAAATCCAAACCGGGGAGCTATTAAATATGTACAGTAGCTGGGGTGCCCATACCATTTTTATAAGATTACCTCCCCCCTCCACAGATAAAGGTAGTTTACACCAAGCATTGCATTTGTCACGGAATTTGGTGAGTATGGGGGTAAGATAGAGAGGTAGATATTGAGATATATCTGGGGAAACCTGGATGCCCAAATAGCGAAAGGAGGATACCACCTGTATCATTGCTGCACAGTCAGGTAAGGGGGCTGTTAAGGGGTCTATTGGCATTAGTACAGATTTATTCCAATTAATGGAGAAGCCTGACAGTGCTCCAAAGGCCTTTATAAGAGTCATGACTGCGTTCAGTGATTCCTGCGTATCACCCAGATATAGTAGTGTGTCTTCGGCGTACAGTGACACCACATCTGTGCCTGTGCCACGTTTGAATCCCACTATATTGTTGTCTACAGGGAGCTGCAGGTTTAGGAAAAGTCTTCGAATATTTTGGGCCATGGATCTAGTGGGAATGAATCCTGACTGGTCTCTATGCACTAACTTTTGTATCACCTGGGCCAATCTGGTTGCTAGTACTCAAGCCAGTAGTTTGACTGGCTTGAGTACGTAAAGTTTGACATGAGCAAGGTAATGGTTCTATATGAGTCAGGTAGAGTAGCATCTTTGCTTGGTTTTAGAAGTACAATAATGCTTGCCTCATTCATGGAATTGGGTAATACGCCTCCCCTTAGTGCCTCATTATAAACCTGTAACAGCGTGGGCAATATCACTCTATTGTTACTGTAATGTTTTATATTTACTATGTTTTATTGTATTTGCTTTGCAGGTATGGTATGTTGTACTGTTATACTGTAATGTTACTTTGTTTTATTGTTAACCATCATTTTCTTAGCAGGTACGCCATTCAGCTGCAGCTTGGGTTTACTTATTCTGACAACAACAGCGTTTGCTTGAGGAAAGAAAAAAATCCTGGACGGCCGCAAACAGCGTTTGCTCCCATGATACGTAAAGCCGTGACTCTAACGCTGTAGGAGGTGATTTTCACCACCACAGTTAAAAAAAAAAGTGCATTAGCATGGGATACATTTAAGGCATTCTTGAGAGGTGCGCTTGTCTATGAGGTAAATAGGGTCAAGTCAAAAACGAGTGCCCTACAGGAGCAGGCTGCCCGGCTGGTCAGTCGCTTAGAAGCAGAATTTGTAGCGGATCTGTCAGATGTAGCTAGAGATGCTTGGCTAGCCGCACAGGAAGCAATGGATAGGATCACTGGATCTGCAGCAGACCGGAAACGGTTCTTTAATAGGCTGGCTTTCTACGAAGAGGGGGAACAGACGGATTGACTACTGGCAAAGATTGTAAGGGCCTCCCAGACCTCCCCATCTATTGGCGCATTACGCCAGGATGGGGGGAGACTGGTGAACACCCCTGATCTTATAATGCAGACGCTGGTGGGGTTTTATTCAGATCTGTATAGATCCCGGGTGGACTACACACCGGCCGATCTGCAGGAATATTTGCAAGGTATAGAGTTACCCAGTTTAACAAACGCACAGAAATCGCTCTTAGATGCCCCCGTCAGGATTGAGGAACTGCAGGAGGTGATTAGTCTGTTCCCCAACTATAAGGCCCCAGGGGACGATGGTCTTCCCATAGAACTCTTCAAACAATTTGGACATAGTATCCTGCTGCAATTACTTAAAGTATTTAATGCCGCCAGGGAAAACCAATGCTTACCAGAGTCTATGACTAGGGCTAATATTGTACTTATTCTCAAGCCTGGCAAGGACCCTTTAGATCCGGGGTCTTACAGACCTATATCCTTATTACAAAGCGATATTAAAATACTGGCCAAGGTCCTCGCAATCCGACTTAATGGATTTATCTCTGACATCATCCATTCAGATCAGTCAGGTTTTATGCCCCAAAAATCTACTTCTATTAACATTAGAAGGCTTTTCCTTAACCTACAGATGAAATCAGACGGTGGGGGTGGCAGGGCACTGCTAAACTGCCCAAATAAATTTGATAAACTATGGCCGCCCTGGCTAGATACCCCAGGCATTTCGCAGGTTGACCTAGTATTGGATAGGCTATTTATATAACTGTTTGAGTAATCTGGAGGTGAAGGTAGGCATTGGGAGGAATGTTGAGCTTCTTGAGGTGTGGGAGGCAGACCTCATGTGTTGTGACAAGGTAATGGTGACGTTTGGGATAAAAGGTGTCCTGTATCCGACCCTAATAAATACTGAATGTCAGGTGCACGAATTATACTATAATACCTTTTATGCCATGATTCCATGTAGAATGCTAATGTATTCTGTAATGAATATAAGGGTCGTTGCTGGTCTCTATATGTAAACTGTACGTATTCTCTTTGTCTTGTTGTAATAAAAACTTTATTTGAGAAAAAAAAAAAAAGTGTATATATGCCGAAGCATGGGGGCAGGGGTAGTGGAGCGATTTGCTCCTAACATTGGGGCGGATTGCCCCCATGCTTCGGCATATATTTTTTAGGCACAGATTGCGTTTAAAAAAATCAAGTTGTTTTATTGAGTTGATGTTTTATCGTTACCATTGTTCGCTTTTCAGATACGCCATTCAGCTGCAGCACTGATTTATTTATCTTGACAGCAACAGCGTTTGCTCTCACTGTACGAAAATATGATTTCACCACCACAGTTAAAAAAAATGGTGCATGTATGCCCATCATTAGAAGTGGGTGGATAAAGGGCAGGGTTCTAATGGTGGGCATACCCACTGATCAATCTCTTTTTTTTCGTGCAGCCCATAGGCTGCATGAAAAAAAGAACATTACAATATATGCCCAACAAGGACCAGCAACGTACAGGTATGTTGCTGGACTTTGAGTGGTTATACCAGAATGATGCCTGCAGGTTTAGGTATCATCTTGGTATCATTCTTTTCAGCCAGCAGTCGGCTTTCATGTAAAAGCAATCCTAGTGGCTAATTGGCCTATAGACTGCTTTTTCAAGCAGTGGGAGGGAACGTCCCCCTCCCCCCCACCGTCTTCCATGGTTTTCTCAGGCTCTCCTGTCCCAACAGGGAACCCGAGAATGCAGCTGGTGGTTCCGCCAGCTGACCATAGAGCTGATCGGAGACCAGAGACTCCAATCATCTCTATGGCCTAAAGAAACGGGAAGCTACGAGCATTTCATGACTTAGGTTTCACCAGGATATAAACAGCGCCATTGGGAAAGTATTTTTTCACACTGATCTTGGTGTGGTCAGATACCCCAATTTTTTCCAAAAAGAGTACCTGTCACTACCTATTGCTATAATAGGTGATATTTACATTCCATTTTAATCTGTACAGCCTTTGCTTTAAAAAAATATATAATGTTTGGGGGTTCAAAAGTAAAAAATATTTTTTCATGTAAACAAAAAGTGTCAGAAAGGGCTTCAAGAGGTTAGAAGAGTGGGTGATGTGTGACATAAGCTTCTAATGTTGTGCATAAAATGCCAGGACAGTTCAACCCCCCCCCCCCAACTGACCCCTTTTTGGAAACTAGACACCCCAAGCTATTTGCTGGTAGGCATTTTGAGTCCATGGAATATTTTATATTTTGCCACAAGTTTCAGGAAAATGATAAACTTTTTTTTTTTTGCACAAAGTTGTCACTAAATGATATATTGCTCATACATGCCATGGGCATGTGTGGAATTACAGCCCAAAATACATTCTGCTGCTTCTCCTGAGTACGAGGATACCACAGGTGTGAGACTTTTTTTGGGAGCCTAGCTGCGTACAGGACCCCAAAAACCAAGCACCGCCTTCAGGCTTTCTAAGGGCATAAAATGGTGATTTCACTTCGTCACTACCTATCACAGTTTCAGAGGCCATGAAATGTGAAGATAGCACAACCCCCCCCCCCCCAAATGACCCCATTTTGGAAAGTAGATACACTAAGGTATTTGTTAAGAGGCATGGTGATTATTTTGCAGCTCCCATTTTTTTTTAAAATGAAGAAAGAAAAGAAAAAATTTTTTTTTCTTTCTTCAATTTTCAAAACTTTGTGACAAAAAGCGAGATCTGCAATATACTCACATGCCTCTCAGCAAATAGCTTGGGGTGTCTGCATTCCAAAATGGGGTCATGGGGGGGGGGTTGTGCTATCTGGGCATTTCATGGCCTCAAACTGTGATAGGCAGTGAGGAGTGAAATCAAAAATGTACGCCCTTAGAAAGCCTGAAGGCGGTGATTGGTTTTTGGGGTCCTGTACGTGGTCAGACTGCCAAAAAGTCCCACACATGTGGTATCCCCATATTTAGGAGTAGCAGCAAAATGTATTTTGGGGTGTAATTCCACATATAACCATGCCATGTTTGAACAATATATCACTTAAAAAGTGTAATTTTCCCGAAACGTGTGGCAAAATATAAAATATTCAGTGGACTCAACATGCCTCTCAGCAAATAGCTTGAAGTGTCTTCTTTCCAAAATGGGGTCATTTGGGAGGGGGGGGTTGTCCTGTGTTTCATGGCCTCCAAAATTGTGATAGGTAGTGAGGAGGTGAAATCACCATTTCTTATCGTACATCACGGGACACAGAGCCATAGTACTAGGCCACAGAGCCATAGGCCACCTTCAGGTGCTGGACACCGGCACGCCCTAAATTAAAAAGTGCCCTCCGTATATAACCCCTCCCACTGGTGGGAGTACCTCAGTTTTTTCGCCAGTGTCTAAGGTGTTGGTCACGAGTGAAGATGTGCTGTGCTGAGCTCCACTGGAGCAATCCTTGCTAGGGTTAGCCATGCTGACCGGATCCATTCAAAGTTTCTCTTTTGGCTGAATTGAATGGTACCCGTTTCTTGTATCCGAAGAAACAAGGTTTTGCCTGTGAATGCTTCTCTTTTAGGGAGCTGGACCCTGGGATCCAGTACTTTTTGGTAGTGAGGCCATAAAGTTTTACTGGCACGGTGCTGTTGCAGGCCCAGGATAGTGGGTTTCCTCTAGGATCCCCAGCTCCTGAAGGTTTATCGGAACCCACCGTGAACAGTGAAGATTGGGTCTGTTGGTTTACCACAGAAAACCCTGCGGCAGGAAAGGTAAGTGGAGTTTTCTAAGAAATTTTCTAAATTTTCTTATGAATGTCTTTAAAATTGGAAATGTTGTCATGCCTATGTAGTCACCACTGGAGGCTGTATTGAGCACTTACGTGACTCATGCTTCTCAGAAAACCACGATGGAAGCAGAAAGTTCTTCCTCCTCCGTACGGCAGGGGGTCCTCTCCCCACCAGATGCCCTATGTACAGTCTGTTTTCTCCCCCTCGGGGGGAAAAAGCGGCATTAAAAAAAAAAAACCGGCAAGAATGGATGCCGCTCGGCGGCTTCCAGCTCCCCCTCGCCATGCCTGCCTCTGCCTGGGATCCTCCATAGGGTCAGCAGTGCAGGAAAAGCGCGTTTAAAAAAAAAAAAGGGCGGGGCCGTAGACGGTGGGGGGGGGGGCGGGGCATAGCGATGCGTAGGCATCCTCCAACGTCCAGCGCGGGAAGGGAGGCTTTTTAAAAAGTCACCATTATGTCTGTTCGTGCTGCTGGAGGGACACAGGAGCAGAGGTGGTTTTTAAAAAAGGTTTGGTGACACAGGCATTGCCTTTGACACATTTACAGCATCAGGCTGAGCATTAATAGCAGCAATTAAGCTGGACTATTGTTAATGCAGTTGATGCACTCCTTCTGGTAGTACCTCTGCTTTGTGTATTGGGCTATGAGCGGAAGGGGGGTTAAAAAACACCTCAAAAGGGGGCTATAGTAAGACTACCACAGTCACACAGCAGCCTAGAAACATCTAAAAAAAAATGTCATCATCCCCTGAGATGATCTATGGCTGATCAGAGTGAGCCATCAGGAGGGGCAAGTGTTGCAGCTGCTCTTGACACTGCAGCCCCTATTTATATTACCCAGGAGTTTTTTTCTTCAACCATTTCATGCTTGGAGCAAAAAATTGATGCTTTATTTGCATTCCAGACTGGGGCTAAGCGTAGCAGATCCCCGTCCATTGCTCAGGACCCTCATTCTGAGGAGCAAGGAGCAAGAGAAGATGATTTGCCTTCTAAGGACCAGGAAGAGGCTAATGTCTCTGTGTCTGAGAAACCTGATACAGAAATATCAGGTCCGCAGCAAAGATTGTTGGTACAATCTCTCACTGGGTTGGTCCGCTCTACTTTTTCACTGCCAGCAGCGCAGTCAGTTGATGAGCCCACGTCTGGTTTGAGTTCACTAAAGCCTCCCCAATTTGATCATTCTTTTCCTATCCACTCGTGGCTAAGGAAGCTTATGTATTCTGAATGGGAGCATCAAGATAAACAATTTTTCCCTCCAAAAAAGTTTTCTGTGCTTCATCCTATGGAGGAAGAATTTTATAAAAAATGGGGAATTCCAGAAAATAGACGCTGCTGTATCCTCTGTGAATAAAAACCTGACTTGTCCAGTTGACAATGCTCAGATGTTAAAGGATCCAACAGATAAGAAGTTGGAATTCCTTTTTAAGAACTATATTTCACTCGCAGGTTCAGTCGTTCAAGGAACGAAGAATACGGAGGAGAGATGGGTTTGCTTTAAGAGCATATTAAATAAGGGCATTAGCCAATGTATCCCATTGGGTAATAAATTTAAAAGAGCGAACAAAAATCCTGGATGGCTTAACTCCAATGTAAAAATGCATATAAAAGCAAAGGAGAAGGCCTTCAAAAAATACAACTTTGAGGGATCATCCTCAGCATTCAGACTTTATAAAGAATGCAATAAGAAATGTAAGGGTGCAATTAGGACAGGTAAGATAGAACATGAAAGACACATAGCGGAGGAGAGCAAAAAAAATCCCAAGAAATTCTTTAAGTATGTAAACAGTAAACAAGGGAGGACAGACCATATTGGCCCCATAAAGAATGAGGAAGGACATCTGGTTACAAAGGATGGGGAGATGGCAAAGGTATTGAATTTATTCTTCTCCTCAGTCTTCACGAGTGAATCGGGGGGCTTCAGTAACCAAAACTGCAGTGTTTATCCTCATGACACAACACAGGAAGCACCTACATGGTTAACAGAGGACGGAATTAAAATTAGACTTGAGAAACTTAACATTAATAAATCCCTGGGACCAGATGGCTTGCATCCGAGGGTACTTAGGGAACTCAGTCAGGTGATTGCCAGACCGTTGTTCCTAATTTTTACAGACAGGCTATTGACTGGAATGGTACCAGCTGATTGGAGAAAAGCCAATGTAGCACCAATATTTAAAAAGGACCCAAAAAACATCCCTGGGAATTACAGACCAGTTAGCCTAACATCAATAGTATGTAAACTCATGGAGGGGATGATAAGGGACTATATACAAGATTTTAGTAATAAGAATGATATCATTAGCAGTAATCAGCATGGATTCATGAAGAATTGTTCTTGCCAAACCAATCTATTAACCTTCTATGAGGAGGTGAGTTGCCATCTAGATAAAGGAAGGCCCGTAGACGTGGTGTATCTGGATTTTGCAAAAGCATTTGACACAGTTCCCCATAAACGTTTACTGTACAAAATAAGGTGTGTTGGCATGGACCATAGGGTGAGTACTGGCTAAAAGGGCGTGTTCAGAGGGTGGTGATAAATGGGGAGTACTCAGAATGGTCAGGGGTGGGTAGTGGGGTTCCCCAGGGTTCTGTGCTGGGACCAGTCCTATTTAATTTGTTCATAAACGACCTGGAGGATGGGATAAACAGTTCAATCTCTGTATTTGCAGACGATACTAAGCTAAGCAGGGCAATAACTTCTCCGCAGGATGTGGAAATCTTGCAAAAAGACCTGAACAAATTAATGGGGTGGGCGACTACATGGCAAATGAGGTTCAATGTAGAAAAATGTAAAATAATGCATTTGGGTGGCAAAAATATGAATGCAATCTATACACTGGGGGGAGAACCTCTGGGGGAATCTAGGATGGAAAAGGACCTGGGGGTCCTAGTAGATGATAGGCTCAGCAATGGCATGCAATGCCAAGCTGCTGCTAATAAAGCAAACAGAATATTGGCATGCATTAAAAGGGGGATCAACTCCAGAGATAAAACGATAATTCTCCCGCTCTACAAGACTCTGGTCCGGCCGCACCTGGAGTATGCTGTCCAGTTCTGGGCACCAGTCCTCAGGAGGGATGTACTGGAAATGGAGCGAGTACAAAGAAGGGCAACAAAGCTAATAAAGGGTCTGGAGGATCTTAGTTATGAGGAAAGGTTGCGAGCACTGAACTTATTCTCTCTGGAGAAGAGACGCTTGAGAGGGGATATGATTTCAATTTACAAATACTGTACTGGTGACCCCACAATAGGGATAAAACTTTTTCGCAGAAGAGAGTTTAATAAGACTCGTGGTCACTCATTACAATTAGAAGAAAAGAGGTTTAACCTTAAACTACGTAGAGGGTTCTTTACTGTAAGAGCGGCAAGGATGTGGAATTCCCTTCCACAGGCGGTGGTCTCAGCGGGGAGCTTTGATAGCTTCAAGAAACTATTAGATAATCACCTGAATGACCGCAACATACAGGGATATGTAATGTAATACTGACACATAATCACACACATAGGTTGGACTTGATGGACTTGTGTCTTTTTTCAACCTCACCTACTATGTAACTATGTAACCTGCGCTGGCAGCGATCGGAGTATCTCAGTCCTTACTGGACCAGTTTACAGATGTGCTCAAGGTTATTCCTGATCAGCAGACCCAGAATTTTGCCGGTATATCAGAAGCATTGTGTTTCACAGTAGACGCTATGAGAGATTCTATTCTCCAGGCCTCACGGCTTATGCTAGGGCTGGTACATGTACGTAGAATCCTATGGTTGAAAAATTGGTCAGCCGAAGCGCCATGCAAAAAGCTCTTGGCCAGTTTCCCTTTTCATGGTGAACGATTGTTCAGGGAAGATCTGGATAAGTATATCCAAAGAATTTCTAATGGGAAAAGTTCCCTTTTACCGGTTAAGAAAAAGTTTAAACATTTTACTTTTAAACATACTTCTTCTTCAGTGCCAGGGGCAGCTGCCTCCAGGCCAGGCCTCCACTGTCAGATTCTAGAGGTGAACCTCTCGGTCAGTCCCAGGGCCAAAAGAGGACCTGGGGGAGGAAGCCCACAAAACAAAATACTAAAGCCTCCTTATGAAGGGACGCCCCCTCTCACTCGGATGGGGGGAAGGCTTCTGCAGTTTTCAAGAGTCTGGCAGGAACATTGTCAAGACAGATGGGTGGCTTCCTCAATTTCTTTAGGTTACTAGAGTTCCGAGAGTTCCCATATCCTCGTTTTCTAAGATCAAACGTTCCCAAAGATCCAATGAAAAAGAAGTCTCTCTTTCTAGCTCTGGATTATCTCTTATCTCAAGGGGCGATATCGGAGGTCCCTTTGGAAGAGGTTTTATTTAAACCTGTTCATAATTCCAAAACTAAACGGGGATGTCAGACCCATTTTAAATCTCAAACATCTAAACTGGTTTTTAAACATCCATTCCTTTCGCATGGAGTCAATCTGATCTGTAGTCTCCTTCCTACAAGGGGGAGAACTTCTGGCGTCAATCGACTTATCTCCATGTGCTTATTTACCCCGCTCATCAGAAATTTCTACGCTTTGAGGTAGAAAATCATCACTTTCAGTTTGTAGCTCTACCTTTCGGACTGGCTACTGCACCTCAAGTGTTTACAAAGATCCTGACTCCTCTTTTAGCCAGGTTCCATAAAGGAACTGATCCAGGTGGTCAAAGCAAAAATGAATCCTTCTATTCTTCTTTGCATGAAATTGTTGGGAAAGATGGTGGCTTCTTTCGAGGCCGTTCCTTATGCGCAGTTTCATTCAAGATGGCTACAAAACAGTATCCTATCTTTTTTGAACAAGAAGGTCCATGCTCTGGACTTTCCAATGCATTTATCTCCCAGTGTCCTTTCTGCCAGTCACCTGGAAGGTGTTAACAGATGCCAGCCTTTTAGGCTGGGGAGCAGTCCTGGAAGAAGCATCTGTCCAGGGGAAATGGTCCGTCTCAGAGAGGACCTTGCCCATCAATATTTTAGAAATTTGGGCAGTACGCCTGGCCCTAGAGGCCTGGATGCTCAGACTACGGAATTATCCTGTCAGGATTCAATCCGACAATGCCACAGCAGTGGCCTACATCAATCACCAAGGGGGCACGAGAAGTCGTGCGGTCCAGAGAGAGGTGAATCATATTCTTTCTTGGGCAGAAAGCAACATTCCTTGCCTATCAGCAATTTTCATTCCAGGGATAGAGAATTGGCAGGCGGACTATTTAAGTTGCCAACAATTGTTCCTGTAAGAACGGTCCCTTCATCCGACATCTTTCTGTCAATATGTCAAAAATGGGGAGTTCCGGACATGGACCTGTTTGCGTCCAGGTTCAACAACAAGATCGACAACTTTGTGTCAAGGACAAGGGATCTGATGGCATGCGGAACAGATGCCTTGGTCTTTCCTTGGGATCAGTTCTCACTGATCTATGCATTGCCTCCTGTTTTGCTGCTTCCATGGCTTCTTCGCAGGATCAAGCAAGAAGGGAAGGAGGTGATTCCTGTGGCCTAGGAGATCTTGGTTTGCAGAGATCATAAAAATGGCGGTAGGGGACCCTACCTCTGTGGCCAGACCTTCTCTTGCAAGGTCTGATATTACATCCTACCTTACAAACGCAAAATTTAACGGTTTGGCTATTGAGACCCACATTTTAAAGGAGCGTGGGCTGTCAACTTCAGTAGTTTCTACTATGGTTAACGCTAGGAACCTGGCCTCCAGAATCATATACTATAGAGTCTGGAAGGCATATGTCTCCTGGTATGAATCCAGGGGTTGGCACCCCAGAAAATATGTCATAGGTAGGATCCTTTAATTCTTACAAATGGGATTAGAGATGAAGCTGGCCTTGTGTACTATCAAAGGCCAGGTGTCGGCCTTATTGGTGTTTTTTCAATGACCACTTGCTTCACATTCTCTGGTTCGTAACTTTATTCAGGGGGTTACACGGATTAATCCCTCAGTTAGATCCCCCTTGAACCCTTGAGACTTAAATCTAGTCCTATCATCTTTATAAATGCAGCCTTTTGAGCCTATTCGAGATATTCCCTTGGTCCTTTTGACAAGGAAAATAGTTTTCTTGGTTGCCATATCTTCTGCTAGAAGAGTATCAGAGTTGGCTGCTCTTTCTTGTAAAGAGCCATATTTGGTTCTGCATAAGGATAAGGTTGTATTACGACCTCATCCTAAATTCCTACCGAAAGTAGTATCAGGTTTTCATTTAAACCAAGATATTGTTCTGCCTTTTTTTTTTCCAGAGCCTTGTTCTGTGAAGGAAAAATCACTACATTCTCTTGATGTGGTGAGGGAAGTCAAGGTCTATTTGAAAGTGACCGCTCAGATTCGTAAAACAGATGTTTTGTTTGTGTTGCCAGACGGTCCTAAAAGAGGACAGGCAGCGTCAAAATCTACTATTTCTAAATGGATTTGTCAAGTGATTGTTCAAGCTTATGGTTTAAAGAGGAAAATTCTTCCTTTTCATATTACCAGGGTTGTTAGTGCTTCTTGGGCAGTGCATCACCAAGCCTCCTTGGCTCAGATCTGCAAGGCTACAACTTGGTCTTCAGTCTACACATTTACCAAATTCTATCAAGTAGATGTGAGAGGTCATGAGGATAGCACCTTTGGGCGCAGTGTACTGCAGGCTGCAGTATGCGTTCTCTGGTCTCTTGGTGCCCAACTTTTGTTGTCTCCCTCCCTAGTAAGTACTATGGCTCTGTGTTCCGTGATGTACAAAAAGAAAATAGGATTTTTAAAACAGCTTACCTGTAAAATCCTTTTCTTTGAGTTACATCAGGTGACACAGAGGTCCCTCCCTTCTTTGGTATACACGTGTATTGCTTTGCTACAAAACTGAGGTACTCCCACCCGTGGGAGGGGTTATATAGGGAGGGCACTTTTTAATTTAGGGCGTGCCAGTGTCCAGCACCTGAAGGTGGCCTATTAAACCCACATAGTAAGTACTATGGCTCTGTGTCCCGTGATGAACCTCAAAGAAAATAATTTTACGCCCTTAGAAATCCCAAAGGCGGGATGTGGCATCCCCATACTCGGGAGAAGCAGTAGAATATATTTTGGGGTGTAATTCCACATATAACCATGGCATGTGTGGGCAATATATCATTTAGTGACAACTTTGTGTAATTTTTATTTATTTTTTGTAATATTTCAATCACTTGTGACAAAAAAACGAAATATATAATGGACTCAACAATTTCCTTGGGGTGTACTTTCCAGATTGGGGTCATTTGGAGGGGGGGGTTGTACTGCCCTGCTATTTTAGCACCTCAAGAAATGAGATAGCCAGTCATAAACTAAAAGCTGCGTAAATTCTAGAAAATGTACCCTAGTCTGTAGGTGCTATAGCTTTTGCGCAAACCCATAAATATATGCTTTATTGACATTTTTTCTACCAAAGACATGTGGCTGAATACATTTTGGCCTAAATGTATGACTAAAATTGAGTTTATTGGCTTTTTTTTTATAGCAAAAAGTAAAAAATATCTTTTTTTTCCCCAAATTTTTGGGCTTTTTCCGTTTATATTGAAAAAATAAAAATCGCAGAGACAATCAAATACCATCAAAAGAAAGCTCTATTTGTCGGGAAAAAAAGGATGTAAATTTCATTTGGTTACAGCATTGCATGAATGCGCAATTACCAGTTAAAGCAGCGAAGTGCCAAATTGTAAAAAGTGCTCCGGTCATTGAGCAGCCAAATCTTCCGGGGCTGAAGTGGTTAATTGTACATACAGGTAAGCCTATAGTAGGTCTTACCTGTAGGTACTGTAAATATCTCCTAAACTTGCACCGTTTAGGAGATATTTACTATATATGCTGCCGCCGATGTCATGGGCACATGCGCACTGAAGGAACGGCTTGCTCGTGCCGTTACCTCTTTAAAGATCAAATAGAGGCTAAGATGGCAGCTCCCTTAGCTGAAAATGATAGGAGGGCTTAGTTCTGCTTTTAACTTAATGATAATACGTGTAATGCATGTATTTTATGTTTTGTTCTATTGCCAAATGGCCTTTGCAAAAAATTCAGTTGTTAGAGAAGTATCTAATGTTTGTAGGAGAATTTTAAAACTGAGCAATTCCAAAGGGAAAGAAAAACACTCAAAGACAAAAGTTACAGAAAAAAAAGTAATGAAATGATACAGCTTTCCAAATATTTCCCTCTTGGGTTTTGTTAAAAATGGTTTCAATGACTGAATTGTCTGTGCATGTCTGAGCATGCATGGTAGAATTTTTCAATGCCCACATATTTCCTTGCATGAGCAAAGCACAAACACATAGTTTTTAACCACTTCAGCCCCGGAAGGATTTACCCCCTTCCTGACCAGAGCACTTTTTACAATTTGGCACTGCGTCGCTTTAATTGCTTATTGCGCGGTCATGCAATGCTGTACCCAAACAAAATTTGCGTCCTTTTCTTTCCACAAATAGAGCTTTCTTTTGATGGTATTTGATCACCTCTGCCGTTTTTATTTTTTGCGCTATAAACGGAAAAAGACCGAAAATTTTGAAAAAAAATATTTTCTACTTTTTGTTATAAAAAAAATCCAATGAACTCAATTTTAGTCATACATTTAGGCCAAAATGTATTCGGCCACGTGTCTTTGGTAAAAAAAAAATTCAATAAGTGTATATTTATTGGTTTGCGCAAAAGTTATAGCGCCTACAAACTAGGGTACATTTTCTGGAATTTACACAGCCTATAATTTAGGACTGCCTATGTCATTTCTTGAGGTGCTAAAATGGCAGGGCAGTACAAACCCCCCCCAAATGACCCTATTTTGGAAAGTAGACACCCCAAGGAAATTGCTGAGAGGCATGTTGAGCCCATTAAATATTAATTTTTTTTGTCCCAAGTGATTGAATGACAAAAAAAAAAAATTTACAAAAAGTTGTCACTAAATGATATATTGTTCACACAGGCCATGGGCATATGTGGAATTGCACCCCGAAATACATTCAGCTGCTTTTCCTGAGTACGGGAATACCACATGTGTGGGACTTTTTGGGAGCCTAGCCACGTACGGGGCCCCCGAAAACCAAGCACCGCCTTCAGGATTTCTAAGGGCGTAAATTTTGATTTCACTCCTCACTACCTATCACAGTTTTGAAGGCCACAGAATGCCCAGATGGCACAAACACGCCCCAAATGACCCCATTTTGGAAAGTAGACACCCCAAGCTATTTGCTGAGAGGCATGTTGCGTCCATGGAATATTTTATATTTTGACACAAGTTGCGGGAAAGTGACACTTTTTTTTTTTTTTTTGCACAAAGTTGTCACTAAATGATATATTGCTCACACAGGTATGTGGAATTGCACCCCAAAATACATTAAGCTGCTTCTCCTGAGTACGGGGATACCACATGTGTGGGACTTTTTGGGAGCCTAACCACGTACGGGGCTCCGAAAACCAATCACGCCTTCAGGATTTCTAAGGGCGTACATTTTTGATTTCACTCTTCACTGCCTATCACAGTTTCAAAGGCCATGGAATGCCCAGATGGCACAACCCCCCCCCAAATGACCCCATTTTGGAAAGTAGACACCCCAAGCTATTTGCTGAGAGGCATGGTGAGTATTTTGCAGCTCTCATTTGTTTTTGAAAATGAAGAAAGACAAGAAAAAACATTTTTTTTTTCTTTTTTCAATTTTCAAAACTTTGTGACAAAAAGTGAGGTCTGCAAAATACTCACTATACCTCTCAGCAAATAGCTTGGGGTGTCTACTTTCCAAAATAGGGTCATTTGGGGGGGTTTTGTGCCACCTGGGCATTCCATGGCCTCCGAAACTGTGATAGGCAGTGAGGAGTGAAATAAAAAATTGACGCCCTTAGAAAGTCTGAAGGCGGTGCTTGGTTTTCGGGGTCCCGTACGCGGCTAGGCTCCCAAAAAGTCTCACACGTGTGGTATCCCTGTACTCGGGAGAAGCAACAGAATGTATTTTGGGGTGTAATGTCACATATTCCCATGGCATGTTTGAGCAATATATCATTTAGTGACAACTTTGTGCAAAAAAAAAATAAAAAATTTGTCTCTTTCCTGCAACTTGTGTCACAATATAAAATATTCCATGGATTCGACATGCCTCTCAGCAAATAGTTTGGGGTGTCTACTTTCCAAAATGGGGTCATTTGGGGGGGTTTGAACTGTCCTGGCATTTTTTGCACAACATTTAGAAGCTTATGTCACACATCACCCACTCTTCTAACCACTTGAAGACAAAGCCCTTTCTGACACTTTTTGTTTACATGAAAAAATTATTTTTTTTTTGCAAGAAAATTATTTTGAACCCCCAAACATTATATATTTTTTTAAAGCAAATGCCCTACAGATTAAAATGGTGTGTGTTTCATTTTTTTTTTTTCACACAGTATTTGCGCAGCAGCTTTCAAATGCATTTTTTGGGGAAAAAAACACACTTTTTTCAATTTTAATGCACTAAAACACACTATATTACCCAAATGTTTGATGAAATAAAAAAGATGATCTTAGGTCGAGTACATGGATACCAAACATGACATGCTTTAAAATTGCGCACAAACGTGCAGTGGTGACAAACTAAATACATTTTTAAAACCCTTTAAAAGCCTATACAGGTTACCACTTTAGATTTACAGAGGAGGTCTACTGCTAAAATTACTGACCTCGATCTGATCTTCGCGGTGATACCTCACATGCATGGTGCAATTGCTGTTTACATTTGACGCCAGACCGACGCTTGCGTTCGCCTTTGCGCGAGAGCAGGGGGGACAGGGGTGCTTCTTTTTTTTTTTTTTTTGCTATTTTATCTTATTTTTAAACTGTTCCTTTCATTTTTTTTTAATCATTTTTATTGCTATCGCAGGGAATGTAAATATCCCCTATGATAGCAATAGGTAGTGACAGGTACTCTTTTTCGAAAAAATTGGGGTCTATTAGACCCTAGATCTTTCCTCTGCCCTCAAAGCATCTGACCACACCAAGATCGGTGTGATAAAATGCTTTCCCAATTTCCCAATGGTGCTGTTTACATCCGGCGAAATCTAAGTCATGAAATGCTCATAGCTTCCGGTTTCTTAGGCCATAGAGATGTTTGAAGCCACTCTGGTCTCTGATCAGCTCTATGGTCAGCTGGCTGAATCACCGGCTGCATTCTCAGGTTCCCTGTTGAGACAGGAGAGCCAGAGAAAAACACGGAAGACAGTGGGGGGGGGGGCATTCCCTCCCACTGCTTGTAAAAGCAGTCTAGAGGCTAATTGGCCACTAGGATTGCTTTTACATGAAAGCTGACCACTGGCTGAAAAGAATGATACGAAGATGATACCTAAACCTGCAGGCATCATTCTGGTATAACCACTCAAAGTCCAGCAACATACCAGTACCTTGCTGGTCCTTGTTGGGCATATATTGTAATCTTTTTTTTTTTTTCATGCAGCCTGTGGGCTGAACGAAAAAAAGAGATTGATCGGTGGGGATGCCCACCATTAGAATACCTCCCTTCATCCACCCACTTCTAATGATGGGCATACATGCACCGTTTATATATGCCGAAGCATGGGGGCATCCTCCCGCAAAAGGTAGGAGCAAATTGCTCCTCCGCCCCTGCTGCCCCCATGCTTCGGCATATATCACCTCCGCTGGAGTCACGGCTTTATATATCGTGGGAGCAAACGCTGTTGCTGTCAAGATAAGAAAATCCGCGCTGCAGCTGAATGGCGTACCTGAAGACACAAAAATGGTTAACAATAAAACTCAGTAAACGGTAAAGTATAAAAAATTGCATACCTGAAAAGCAAACATGATAAAACATAATAACAATAAAACATTGCAGAATAGAATACAGTAAAAAAAGAGCAGAACAATAGAGAATAGAGAGAGAGAGAACAATAAAACGACAACATTTTTTTAGTATTTTATAATTTTTTTGTTTCTTTTTGGGTTTTTTTTAACACTTTTTGTTTGTAACTGTGACTTTTGTAACTGTAACCGGTTCCAGGTTCGGGTCTCTCAAAATGGGATGGCATCTTGGGAGACCCTGTGAAAGTGTGCCTAGTCTGTGGAATGCTGTACCCTAGGCTAATACTCAACTATTGTATGGTAGCGTTCAAAACATTCACCAATGCAAAGACCAGGATTGTCAGGACAGGAGGGACAATAATAGCGGGTGTCACGCCTATATCCGCGCTTGCTGCAGACACAACATCTTTTTTGGGGGGGTTCGTTGGGTAGGGGTACTCGGGAGGACATAAAGAAAACGCCTCTCATGCAGCCGACTGCATTTGGTTGGGGATGTGAATGGGGGAAGTACAGGTGCTGCAGAAGTGGTGGGTTCCCAATTAGGATTGGCGAATGCAGCAGGAAGGGCATATGGGCATGACAGGGCCTGTGTTTGTCTTCTTCTTGGTGGTAGCGGGACACTACTTGACTTGCCACCTCACCAGCTTTAACTGCACTTATCAGACTCGCCACGTCACCAAGTGTTACTGCATTGCTGGTTTGACTACGACCGGGATTTACTAGGCTGCTGGTGCTTGCCAGTTCACCAAAACGCTACCAAAAAAACTGTTAGCGATCGCAGGGATCAGGCCTGACTATGCGAACGCTGCAGTTATGCGTTTAGTGTTTTGTAAGTGACAGTGATCGATCGATACTGCACTTGGGTGGGCTGGGCTGGGCCGGGCGAAGGGGCAAAATGCAGGTGCTAGCAGGTATCTTGGCTGATCCCGCTAACACTGCGTTTTTGGGAACCCTAAACTGCCAGGGACGCTAGTATAGATCTGATCGGATCAGATATCGATCTGTTCAGATACTATACCACTAAGGGAGGTGTATGGTGCGTGCGTGGGTGTTAGCGGTACTGGCGCTAACCTGAGGCTGCCTGGGGCGATGCAGACCCTATCTGACCCTAAAACCCAAGTTATATCACCGCCGGGTGATCAGGGGGCTAAACCTTTATTTGATAATAAATGGCGGGTGCCCTGACACTATAAAAAATAAACGAACTAACCAGCGTCACCCGTAACAGTTATACGCTGATCACTGGTGAAAGGGTTAAGTAGGGGGCAATCAGCGGGTTAAAACATTTATTAGATAGTATATGGGGGTCCCTGTCGCTATAAAATACTGACATGAACCTATATATTTACCTCCCTAACTAGCGTCACCAGTGACACTAATACAGCGATCAGAAAAATGATTGCTTAGTGACACTGGCGACGGGGCGTGATCAAGGGGTTAAAACTTTATTAGGTGGGGTTAGGGGGCCTAAAGGGGGTTAACACTAACTGCCCTACCACACAAACTGTAACAAACTGACACCAATGCAGTAATCAGAAAAAAAAAAACTGCTTGGTGTCAGTGGGGGGGGGGGGGGTTGGGGGCGGGGTGATTGGGGGGTGATCAGGGGGTGATTGGGGGGTGTACAGTATGCTTGGCGTGTCTACTGTGTGTGTAGTGTTTGTTCACTCACTCGTTTGTCTTCTCTCCTCGGCGCCGGAACGGAAAATACCGAGCCGAGGAGAGATGACATCACTTCCTCTGCTTCTGTTTACTATACAGAAGCCGAGGAAGTATTTCATTCGCCAGGAGCGATCGCGAGGGGGGAGCCACGAATGAGTGGCCTCCCCCTCACCTTTGATCGCCCCTGACGAGAATCCGACCGCCGCAGGCACCGGGGGGGGGGGGGGGGGTTAGGTAAGTCCTTATGCCTTAGGTAAGTCCTTATGCCTGCCCGTGCCATTCTGCCGACGTACATCGTCTTGCGGCGGTCGGCAACTGGTTAATATATGTTGTCTCTTCCCTTTCTGTATGTGGATGATAGCACTGTAATTATTTTAATTTAAAAAAATCTATTCTAAGTACCTTTTTCCTAATCGATATTCAGCTGTCACATGACCCAGACCATTTCCAGCCTGTCTGCAGGAAACTATAAGCAGGAGGAGCTTCTAATCCTCTCCTGCTGGTCACATGTTAAAAATAAAAAAAAACTGGAATACAGAGTAAAAATAAATAATATCAATAAAATGGTTTAAATTGTCATACTAATTTATATTTGAAATGAAATATTTATTATTTTTTGGCAATAACATGGTGTGGGTGGATTTTTACCAATCACAGGCTGTGTCACACCCCTCCAGCCTGTGTCTTAGAATAAGAGGGAGGTGACGCTCTACATGTCCATTCCATTGTGTATGGCTGGTTAGTGAGCATGGAGGAGGAGGGTGGGAGGGTTGTGAGCTGTCATTTACCACTATTCATCCGCCCATATGTGTGACTCTATAGTCACATGGGCTGCTCAAATAAGATAGGAAGGAAATGCTCACCATAGAAACTCACTGAAAACTGAGAATGTGCAGAGTTGCCACTACAGCTGTAAACTCCCTAGCTGAATTGGAAACCTGGACAGAAGGTGAAGATAGAGAACAACAGGATCAACCAGGTTTTTGCAGAATAGAGAAAGCAAATCTCATAGAGACTGAGTGAGTATGAACAGCGTGTAATACACCATTTATTTAGAGTTCTTTGTGATGTGGCTTTAGTGACACTTTAACATAGGTAACATTTTTTTTTCATTTTGTATAGAGTAAGGGAGGTTTATAGCCCTTGTCCGTTTTTTTTTTTATTTTTTTGCCATGTGTCCCATTGGGGAGATTTCCCTTCACTTCCTGTCCCATAGCTAAAACCGAAAGTGAGAGGAAATCAAATCAAAGAAAACTAACCACCATAATACCATAAATTTTCACACCTTTACTACCCAGGCTATTGTTAAGTTTTCAGTGCTGCCACATCTTGAAGGAGAATTACTCAGTCATTCAGCACTGCACCCAAGTTACATTTTTATCATTTTTGAGACAAATAGAGCTTTCTTTTTGTGGTATTACTTAATCACTTCAGCTCTTGAAGATTTACCCCCCCCCCCCTTCATGACCAGGCCATTTTTTGCGATACGGCACTGGATTACTTTAACTGACAATTGTGCGGTCCTGCGATTCTGTACCCAAATACAATTGGTGTTCTTTTTTTCCCCACAAATAGAGCTTTCTTTTGGTGGTATTTGATCACCTCTGCAGTTTTTTTTTGTGCTATAAACCAAAAAAGACTGACAATTTTGAAAATAAAAACTATTTTTTACTTTCTGCTATAAAACAAATCCAATAAAAAAATGTAAAAAAACTAATTTTTTCATCAATTTAGGCCAATATGTATTCTGCTACATATTTTTGGTTCAAAAAAAATATCCCCAAGAAACGTATGATTGGTTTGCACAAAAGTTATAGCGTCTACAAACTATGGAATAGATTTATGGAATTTAACTTTTTTTTACTAGTAATGACAGCGACAAATCTGACACTAAGTGACACTTTTTGGGGACCAGCGACACCAACACAGTGATCAGTGCTAAAAAAAAGCACTGTCACTGTACTAATGACACTGGCAGGGAAGGGGTTAACATCAGGGGCGATCAAAGGGTTAAATGTGCTCCTAGGGAGTGCTTTCTAACTGTGAGAAGACAGAGATCTGTGTTCCTGCTTACCAAAAACACAAGATCTCTGTCTCCCCTACTAGCAGAACGGTGATCTTCCTTGTTTACATAGGCAGATCGCAGTTCTGCCTCTCTCGTGAACGATCGGCGGGTCCCAGCAGACACCGTGGGAGTGGCTCACCCAGGAAGTGCAAAATCACATACTTGCATGTGATTTTGCACAGGGAAAGCCTTCTTGACACTTTATATATACAGCATACGGTCGGCAAGTGGTTATTCACCACTGGGTTTTTTTCTTTTTTGCTATATAAACCAAAATTGTTGAAAAAAACCCTAATATTTCTGTTTCTGTTATACAATTTTGCAAAAAAAAAAAAAAAATAATCTTTCTTCATACATTTAGGCCAAAATGTATTCTGCTACATTTCTTTGGTAAGAAAAACCCATATGAGTATATTATTTAGTCTATGTGAAAGTAAGAGACTCTACAAACTATGGTATATGTATTTAAAAATTGATCAGTTCTCATGTTACCGACTGCCTATATAATTTCTTGCCCTAAAGTGCCAGGACAGCACAAATAACCCCAAATAACCCCTCTTTGGAAAGTAGCCCAATGTATAAGAGGCATGGTTACTTTTTTGAAGTTGTAATTTTTTTTCACAATTTTTGGAAAATGAAGAAACTAAGTAAACTTTGTTTTTTTTTTCACAAAGTTTTATGCCACACATTTTTGGAAAATGCAGGAAAGAAAATGAATATGTATTTTTTTATTTTGTTTTGTTTTTACACAAAGTTGTCAAGTAATAAGGTTCCAACACCAACATTATAGGTATACTAATGCCCCCTATACACGGTCAGATTTTCCGACAGAAAATGTTTGATGGGAGCTTGTTGTCGGAAATTCAGACCGTGTGCAGGCTCCATCGGACATTTTCCATCGGAATTTCCGTCACACAAAATTTGAGATCTGGATCTCAAATTTTACAACAACAAAATCCGTTGTCGTAAATTTCGATCGTGTGTACACAATTCTGATGCACAAAGTACCATGCGTGCTTGGCATCAAGCAGAAGAGCCGCACTGGCTATTGAACTTAATTTTTCTCGGCTTGTTGTACGTACGTGTTGTACGTCACCGAGTTCTCGACGTTCGGAATTTCTGACAAGATTTGTGTGACCGTATGTATGCAAGACAAGTTTGAGCCAACATCTGTCGGAAAAAATCCATGGATTTTGTTGTCGGAATGTCCGATCGTGTATGGGGCATTAGGATTACACCCCAAAACACATTCTGCTACTCCTCCTGAGTATAGAGAATACCACAGGTGAGACTTTTTCACAGCCTAGCAACACAGTGGGACACAAAATCTAAGGAGCACCTTCAGGCTTTCAGGGTTCCCACTGAAAGCTGAATTAAAAAAAAATTGCTGGCAAAAATTTTTTCAAAGAAAATGGCGTGGGGTCCCCCCCAGGTCCATACCAGGCCCTTCAGGTCTAGTATGGATGCGGAGGGGACCCCCCCACGCCAAAATAAAAAAAAACGGCATGGGGTTCCCCCCAAAATCCATACCAGACCCCAAGCAATTTCCCCCCCCCTCCTGAACCATTCCAGGCAGCATGCTCTCAACATGGGTGCTTTGGGGCACCCCACCCCAATGCAACTTGTCCCCATGTTGATGAGGACAGGGACCTCTTCCCGATAACCCTAGTTGGTGGTTGTTGGGGACTGCGGGCAGGGGGCTTATCAGAATCTGGAAGCCCCCTTCTAACAAGGGGATCCCTCAGATCCCAGCCCACCACCCTATGTGAATGGGTATCGGGTACATCTTACCCCTACCCATTCACCAAAAAAGCAGAGAAGTAAAAAAATTTTAAAAAAAGAGCCAGTTTTTGACTATTCCTTTATTAGTAAAATAGCTCGGAGCCACCATATCCCGTTGCCCTCGTCTTCTTCCGCCACCGTTTTCTCCCCAATCTGCCATCTCCCGGTGTCATCGTCTTCTTTCTCCTCACCGCCTTCTTCCTCCTCTCGTAGCCGTCTTCTTCTTCCTCTTCCATGCCGCTCCCGGGTACCCCCTAAAAATTTTTTTTTTAAAAAGCTGGTCTTGTCATGAAGCTGTCTTTCTCCGTTATGTTCCCCGATGTCCGGTGCCTCTTATAGAGGCATGGGGCATGGCCATCCAATCACATCACCCGTAGAGTCCGCCCATTGTGACATGTGACGTCACAAGGGGCCGGCTCTCTGGGTGATGTCATTGGATGGCCACGCCCCATGCCTCTATAAGAGGCATCGGACTTCGGAGAAAGACAGCTTCACGACATGACCAGCTTTTTTTAAAACATTTTTAGGGGGTACCCGGGAGCGGCAAGGAAGAGGAAGAAGAAGACGGCTACGTGAGGAGGAAGAAGGCGGTGAGGAGGAAGAAGAAGACGATGACACCGGGAGATGGCAGATTGGGGAGAAAACTGTGGCGGAAGAAGACGAGGGCACCGGGAGAGAGGACACCGGAGAGACGGCGGCTCTGAGCTGTTTTACTTATAAAGGAATTGTCAAAAACTGTCTTTTTTTTTTTTTTCTACTTTTTTGGTGAATGGGTAGGGGTACGATGTATCCGATACCCATTCACATATGGTGGGGGGCTGGGTTCTGAGGGTCCCCTTGTTAAAGGGGGCTTCCAGATTCTGATAAGGCCCCTGCCCACAGACCCCGACAACCACCGACTAGGGTTGCCAGGAAGAGGCCCCCCTGCCCCAAAGCACCCATCCCACCCATGTTGAGGGCATGCGGTCTGGTATGGTTCTGCTGGGCGCCATGCTCGGATAAGGGTCTGGTATGGATTTGGGGGGGGCACACCTTTTTTTTTTTTTTTTTTTTTTTTTGCCAATTTTTAATTTTTTTTTTTACACTCAACTTTCAGTGGGGAACCCGCTCACAGCTGATGACTCATCGATTGCTAAGGACGCTGTGGCCGGCTTCCCAGCCCCCTACTTGGGAACCAGCTATATACAGTGGTAAAATAAGAAACGCAAAACACATCAAAAATGCACCACTTGCGTTTCTGGTGCAGCTCCATTGAAGTCTATTAGCTGCAAATCGTGGGAAAAAAGTCCCTGACCCTTTCCAAAAAGACATAGATGTGAACTAGTACCATAGGAAACCATGATAAATTGACTGTAGTGCGTTTCTGAAAACTGTAAAATGCACTAAAAAACGCATAGATAAATCAAGCATCTAATTTCCTGACTACCGGTCACATTTTTGAAGGCCCTGGAGCACCAGGTTAGTGGAAACGCCCATAAAATTACCGTGTTTTGGAAAGCAAACACCCAAGGTATTTTCTAAGAGGCATGGTTAGTCTTTTTGAAGACTTCATTTTTGCCACAAGTTTTTGGAAAAAGTGGAATGAAAATGAAATATATATTTTTTTACACACAGTTGTCAATTTAATAATATATTTCTCACATACAGTATAGGCATACTTATTTTAGGGGTATTTATACTATCTTGGCATTTTAAGCCTCAGGAAATGAGATGGGCAGTCAGTACATTAGGATTGATCAATTTTCAAATATGTATACCAGGGGTATTGAATTAGAATTCATGGAGGTCCGATCAGAAAGATGTTCTGCCAGCAGAGGTCCGAATTGCAAGTTTATGCGATGATTCAGGTCCTTCATATCACAGCCCCTTTTCTTATATCACAATTCCCTTCTTATGTCAGTATCCCCTGCCCCCCTTCATGTCACAGCCCACAGTAGTGTCCTCTGCCCTCCTTTACAGTATCTCCTTCCCACAGCAGTGTTCTCTGTCCCCCCTTCCCATCACAGCCCCCCCGGCTCTGCCCCCCTTCACATCACAGCCCCCCCCCCAGAGCTGTCTCCTCATTCACATTGCAGCCCTTGCAGCTCTGCCACCCCCCATTCACATTACGCCCCTGCAGCTCTGCCCCCCATACACATACCATCCCCTCACAGCTCTGTCCTTTTACATTACAGCTCTGCCCCCCCATTTCACATTACTGTCCCCCCACAGCTCTGTCCTCATAATTTACATTGCAACTCTGCTCCCCATTCACATTACCGTCCCCCCCAATTTTACATTGCAGCTTCTGCAGCTCTGCCCCCATTCACATTACAGCCCCTGCAGCTCTGCCCCCATTCACATTACCACCCCTGAAGCTCTGCCTCCCCATTCCCATTACTGCTCCCTTAGCTCTGTCCCCCCAATTTACATTGCAGCCCCTATAGCTCTGCCCCCCATTCACATTACTGTCCTCCCAATTTACATTGCAGCCTCTGCAGCTCCGCCCCCCCATTCACATTACCACCCCCCAGCTTTGTCCCTCTAATTTACTTTGCAGCTCTGTCCACCCCCCCATATTCACATTACAGCCCCTGCAGCTCTGCCCCCCTTCACATTACAGCCCCTCCACACTGCAGCCCTTGCAGCTCTGTTCCCTCCCCCCATTCACATTACAGCCCCTGCAGCTCTGTCCCTTCACTCTCCTAACTTTTGCCCAGAGCAGAGAGCGAGAGTAAACCACAGCTCTGGATGGAGGGTGGGATCGGCAGCTGCTGGAGTTATCTTTTCAAGTTAACCACCAGGTAATTGGTTGCTGGGATTGCCCTGCATCCTAACAACCAATCACCAGCTGGTTAACTTCAAAAGTTAACTGCGGCAGCTCCTGCACCTGCCATCTTGACAATCCAATACAAGCTTACTTGAAAAATCTCCTTTCATGATGTAAGTGCACAGGGTATAGTGAATACTTGCCACAGAATTCAAGAAGTTAAATGTGTGGGGATCTTCACAAAGTAAGCTTATAGATCTCTTGATCATTCCGATTAACAGGAATGCGCTAAAATAATTGAAATACAATGTGGACATGAATATATAATTTACAATTTGACCATAGATGCACTTTAGGCATTGTTTTAGATTTGGTTTCAGATGAGAAACTGCATCAGTATCATAGGCTTCTAGGATAATAATTGTTTCTCTCTATGATCTGCCCATTATACTTTGCTCTTAGTAAATGTTGTTTACATTAGTAATACTGGTTTTTACTTGCCATAGTTGTTACATAATTGTTGCACTCAGTATACTTAGACAAAATCAAAGTCATTTTCTGGCTTAATAAAAAAAAGAAAATCAGTTGTCTTTTGTAGTCTAGTTTAGTAAATGGAGGTGAAATTGCACTAACACAGGGCTTGTATGCTCTTTTTACTCCATAGTAACCAGCTATTAGAGTAATTTAATGGATTGCAAAACCTCACTAACTGCAGAGAGCATTAGTGAATAACATGTAGTGTTTTCAAATAATCACTTAAAGTGGTTGTTAACCCACTTTCACATGTCAATACTATCTGTTTTGTTTCCTAATACAGTGCCCCCATATCTGTGTTTTATTAAAAAAAAATCCTCCTTTACCGTATTTCACGATGGCTCCCGGCGCTCATGTAAGCGGCCGTGTGTCCTCTCTGCCCGTCTGACAAGCAGCAGCGGGGCCGAGGTTTTCCCGCTGATGTCAGCAGGATGCAAGGAGGAGAGGAGAGAGGAGACACGACCGGTCACGTGATCGGTCGGGAACCGCCATGAGATACGGTAAAGAAAGATTTTTTTAAAAATAAAACACAGAGACAGGGGGGCAATCTAATAAGTAACAAAATGGATAGTATTAAATATATTGGATATTCTTGCAGCAGGAGGGGGATGGGGCAGCACTGTCACTAGGTGACACGCAGAGAGGGGAGGGGGGAGGGGAGGAGGATAGTTGAGACAAACACAGTAGAGCAGGCTGCGGATGGTGGAGGCATGTAAACGGAGCACCGTGTCAGGGCTCAGCAGCCATGATTATCGTGGTCTGTTTGGATAAGGGAGGGGAGAAACTGGCAGCATCAGCCAGGTTTTTTAGGTGTTACAGGGGTCCAAATTACACAGCACAAGCACTGTGCTGTATAAAATGCAGGATCTATCTATTTTTTTTTGGGGGGGGGGGTTAGCAAACACCTTAATGAGGCTCAAATAAAGTTATGTGGCAATGTGTAGGGATGAGCCTGATGTTCAAGTCGAATGGAAGTTCGAGTCGAACATTGGGTGTTCGCCCCTTCGCCAAATTTAGAACATTATGGGGCGGTCGCAGGAAATTTGAGCGCCCGCAGAACGCCCCATAATGAACTGCGGATTCGTCAATGCACTGCAAGATCGCAGTGCATTGACGGCTGCTGATTGGCCAAAGCATGCACCTGACCAATCACAGTGCGTTCTGCTGTGAGAGCCATGATTGGCCAAAGGCAGGGTGCCTTTGGCCAATCATGGCTCAGGTGGCTAAGTCCATGCCCCACACTATGTAAGGCTGCTTACACAATGGCCGTACATAGTGTAATGAATGAGAGCAGAAAAATGACATTTCTAAAGGAAAAAGTGTAATTTAAAACTGGTCGCGGCTGTAATGTATTGTCGGATCCCGGCAATATACATAAAAATCATTAGGCAGATCCCTGGGCCAAAATTTAAACAAAATGACGTGGGGGTCCCCCCTAAAATCCATACCAGGCCCTTCAGGTCTGGCATGGATATTAACCATGTGAAACAAGGAGAGTGCAGCGCTAGACTCTATGTGAAAAAATCCGGACTGAGAAAACTAAAGCAGAGTCCCATAAAATAATCAACATTTGGTGACTAATAGAAATTATATATGATCAAGTGAGCAATTACATAAAAACTAAAACAAATCATAGAGATAAATCAACATTTGATAAAATATAAAAAATATGTGAGACAAAAAATGAGAGTATATATATCAGGAAAAAAATCAGTGCAAAAGTGTTTAGTCCATAAGTTAACAAATGAGGACACCCATCCGTGAGAGATGCAGGGAAAAAAGGAATGAAACGTCCGTGTGATTGTGCACCCTAGGTGAGTAATAGATTCTGCTTACCAGATGGCGATGACTGCTATTACGGCAGTCTCACCCAGCTCAGGGAATTCGGTCTCCCAAAAAAACAAAAACGCAATGCAGGAACAGCAGCTTTAGCGGTGGGTGATTCCCAGAAATATAAAACAGAATGCTTCCATAGTGTAAAATGTACAAATGAAGTGATTTATTTTGATATAAGAGAGGAATCACACTTACAATATTGCGGTCAATATGAATCAATGTGATGTAGTATAAAAACACAGGTGGCGGTGTCTTCGTTTGCTGTACTTCACTTCCTACGTTCGTAAGCCCATCCAAAAACGTAATGACGTGACCGTCGCAGGCTCCTCCCTACGCATTTCGTCACGATAGGACGTCGTCTGGGGATTGGCCAGGTGACCGTGTCATCACGTTTGGGCATTTATATACACCGGAGGCGCCATTTTGACTACTGGCAACTCAGACGATGTAATGGAAAGAAGAACGGTTCAGCCATTTTGACTGCTGGCCGTCAAAGTTAAACGTGGGCTACTAAAAAAGTGAAGAGAAAAACGCCATCTCGCGGCCAAAAAAGATATAGGTAATGGAATAGGATGGCATAAAAGAACTGGAACGGAAGGGACGAACAACAAACGTCGGCACCGCAACTATCTATAAAAATTTTATTACATCAATCATACATCAGAGTAATAACCATAATAACTTGGTATAAAAAGGTTTGTCCATATATTAGACCGAAGTAAAATATTTAAAAAAAATATTAAAATAAAATAAAAAAAGCATAAAGAATGAGGAGTTAGTTTATGCATTATTTATAAAACAGTTTATATCTCACTCTACATTTAACCCATGAGGTCTGAAAGATACCATGTCAAAGATCCATCTGGTTTCAAGTCTAGAGATGGATCTAGAAAGAGAGTACCCTTCAGTTTTTTATTGTGATACTTATCATAGTGTCTTGATAGATTGTGCTTAGTAAATCCTCGCTTGATGTTAGCCACATGTTCTGATAGACGTACATGTAATTCACACTTAGTGCGTCCAATGTATTGTTTTGAACATGGACATTGGATAAGGTAAACTACATACTGGGTGGAACATGTGATAAAGGACTCGATATTATACATCCTATTTGTGACTGTTGAACGAAAAGTTTTGCATTTCCTCCTTCTGAAAGAATTAATCTGGCAAATCTTGCACTTACGACAAGGAAAAAAAACATTCATATTTTGAAAGAAAGAGATGGTTCTCGGGGGATCGACTGTTTGAGGCAACACTATGCCTCAAAGAAGGAGCACCCCTGTATATCATTACTGGTTTGTCTGGAATGACTGTACCAAGCATTGTATCATTCTTAAGTATGTTCCAGTGTTTCTGGAAAAATTTTTTAATAGAGAAATGTTGGTTAGAATAGCTTGTGATCATGGACCATTTAAACCTATTGGTACGCACTTTTCAAAGACCCTACCATAAAGGACCACCTCCTGTGAATAACAATCAAGGAAATTATCCTCCCAGGAGAGCCCCCAATGGGAATTATCAACAGCAGAGACAATGGGACTATAGAGGCGACCCCAGGGACAACTTTCAAAGGTCCTATGATTATAGGGGAGACTATGTAAATCCATCGCCCACCCCACAGGTTTATAACTCCTAAGACAGACAGATTCCCCTACAGAATAGATTTGCTCCTCTTTCTTATCATCAAGATCCTTATTTTGAGGAAAACCCTGTCATCCCTAGGCACCCCAATCAATATGTTCATCTTCCGAGAGACGAGTATCGAAACTCACCCCAAAATTACACGGATGCCAACCAGACTTGTTTTTTTTCCCCCGGGCAACAACAGAACCAAAAGGGGTTACGAGGAAAGAGAGGCACCAGAGGGGGGAGGAGGATCAGGTCCAAAGAAAAGAAAACAGTAGACATCAGTTGTGTTTTCAACTTAAGTAAAGTCCAACTATCTGAAGGAGAACAGAGATTTGCCAGATTAATTCTCTAAACTTGAAACCAGATGGTTCTTTGACATGGTATCTTTCAGACCTCATGGGTTAAATGTAGAGTGGGATATAAACTGTTTTATAAAAAAATGCATAAACTAACTCCTCATTCTTTATGCTTTTTTTATTTTATTTTAATATTTTTTTTTAAATATTTTACTTCGGTCTAATATATGGACAAACCTTTTTATACCAAGTTATTATGGTTATAACTCTGATGTATGATTTATGTAATAACATTTTTATAGATAGTTGCGGTACCGACGTTTGTTGTTCGTCCCTTCCGTTACAGTTTTTTATGCCATCCTATTCCATTACCTATATATTTTTTGGCCACAAGATGGTGTTTTTCGCTTCACTTTTTTAGTAGCCCACGTTTAACTTTGACGGCCAGCAGTCAAAATGGCTGAACCGTTCTTCTTTCCATTACATTGTCTGAGTTGCCAGTAGTCAAAATGGCGCCTCAGGTGTATATAAATGCCCAAACGTGATGCCAATCCACAGACGACGTCCTATCGCGTTGAAACGCGTAGGGAGGAGCCTGCAATGGTCACGTCATTAAGTTTTTGGATGGGCTTACGAACGTAGGAAGTGAAGTACAGCAAACGGAGACACCGACACCTGTGTTTTTATACTACATCCCATTGCTTCATATTGACCGCAATATTGTAAGTGCGATTCCTCTCTTTTATCAAAATAAATCACTTCATTTGTACATTTTACACTATGGAAGCATTCTGTTTTATATTTCCGGGAATCACCCACCGCTAAAGCTGCTGTTCCTGCATTGCGTTTTTGTTTTTTTGGGAGACCGAATTCCCTGAGCTGGGTGCGACTGCCGTAATAGCAGTCCTCGCCATCGAGTAAGCAGAATCTATTACTCACCTAGGGTGCACAATCACACGGACGTTTCATTCCTTTTTTCCTGCATCTCTCACAGATGGGTGTCCTCATTTGTTAACTTATGGACTAAAATACTTTTGCACTGATTTTTTCTTGATATATATACTCTAATTTTTTGTCTCATGTTTTTTATATTTTATCAAATGTTGATTTATCTCTATGATTTGTTTTAGTTTTTATGTCATTGCTCACTTGATCATATATAATTTCTATTAGTCACCACATGTTAATTATTTTATGGGACTCTGCTTTAGTTTTCTCAGTCTGGATTTTTTCACATAGATTCTAGCGCTGCACTCTCCTTGTTTCACATTGTGATTTAGAGCTTGATACTAGACTCTTGGGTGCTGGCAGCTTTGTTTTTGTCACTGTTTGGTTATTCTATTCTGACTTCCAAGCACAGCTTTTACCCTTTGGGGTTTTTTTCTTATGGATATTAACCACTTCAATACCAGGCACTTACACCCCCTTCCTGCCCAAGCCAATTTTTTTAGCTTTCAGCGCCGTCACCCTTTGAATGACAATTGCGCGGTCATGCTACACTGTACCCAAACAAATTTTTTATCATTTTGTTCCCACAAATAGAGCTTTCTTTTGGTGGTATTTGATCACTGCTGGGGTTTTTTTTTGTGCTATAAACGAAAAAAGACTGGTGGGCACTGATAGGTGACACTGGTATGCAGCACTGATGGGCGGCACTGATGGGCACTGAAAGGCTGCACTGATGGGTACTTATGGGTGGCACTGATAGGTAGCACGGATGGGCATTGATGGGTACTGATGGGTGGCACTGCTGGACATCACTGATCTGGCAGGCACTCATAATGGGCACTGACTGGCACCATTTGTGGGCACTGATTGGCATATGTTGATGGGGACAAGGGCCTCTTCCCCCACAACCCTTGCCTGGTGGTTGTGGGGGTCTGCGGGCGGGGAGCTTATCGGAGTCTGGAAGCCCCCTTTAATAAGGGGGCCCCCAGATCCCGCCCCCCCATGTGAATGGGTATCAGGTACATTGTACCCCTACTTTCACCAAAAAAAGTGTCAAAAAAGTAAAAATGACAGGAGATATAGGCCCTTGCCTACATAGGAGCTGTCAAAGCAAAAAGACGGAAGTCGCTGGGACGCCTCCCATAGAGGCAGAGTTTTTCCATTTTTGTTTTTTTCTCTGGAACATCGGACGCTGTGATTGAAGATGAATGGACATCCCGGGACACTTTATTTTTTAATAAAGGACTTGTCCAAAACTGTCTCCTGTCATTTTTGCTTTTTTGACACTTTTTGGTAAATGAGTATGGGTACAATGTACCCGATACCCATTCACATAGGAGGGGCCGGGATCTGGGGGCCCCCTTGTTAAAAGGGGCTTCCAGATTCCGATAAGCCCCCCCGCCTGCAGACCCAACAGCACCCTTCCCATGTTGAAGGCATGTGGCCTCCTTGGTAAAGGAGGCCTTCAGGAGGGGGGGCAATCTCTTGTCCCCCCCTTTTCCTGTGGCCTGCCAGTTTGCATGCTCGGATAAGGGTCTGTTATGGATTTTGGGGGAGACCCCCATGCCATTTTTTTTTTTAATTGGAACGGGGTTCCCCCTCAAAATCCATACCAGACCTGAAGGGCCTGGTATAGATCTTGGGGGGGAACCCCCACGCTATTTTTTTTTTTTTCATTTTGGTGCGGGTTTCCCCTTAACCACTTCCGGACTGGCTCACAACCATATATACGTCGGCACTTTGAAGAGGAATATCGTTGTTATGGCAGCAGCTAGCTGCCATAACCCTGGTATCCTCTTCTTCAGTGAGCGGTCCGGCTTCAGATAAAATTGGTCTCTGTAGCGGATTCGCCACGAGATCACTTTTATTGAGGGTGGGAGAGGGCCCCCCTCCTCCCGCCGCTCTCCAGTACCCTCCAACGCTTACTGCAGCCGCCAGCAGCGGCGGAGGCGATCACGTCCTCTCCCCTGCTTGGCATGGAGCTGAGTGAGGGGAAGATGGCCTCCCACCCGTCTCCATACCATTGCAGGGCGGAAGCAACGTCAAAACGTCACTTCCACCCATAGCTTTTAAAGGAACTTTTTTTTTCAAACTACATTTTTTTTTATTGCATTTTAGTGTAAATATGAGATCTGAGGTCTTTTTGAATTTAAGAGGTCCTGGTCATGCTTTTTCTTTCTATTACAAGGGATGTTTACATTCCTTGTAATAGGCATAAAAGTGACCCAATTTTTTTCTTTTAAAAGGACAGTGTCAAAATAAAAAATAAAAACCAAAATAAATAAGAATTTTTTTTTTAAGTGCCCCATCCCGCCGAGCTTACATGCAGAAGCAAACACATACGTGAGTAGCGCCCACATATGAAAATGGTGTTCGAACCACACGTGAGGTATTGTCGTGATTGGTAGAGCAAGAGCAATAATTCTAGCCCTAGACCCTCCTCTGTAACTCAAAACTGGTAACCTGTAGAAATGTTTAAATGTCGCCTATGCAGATTTTTAAGGGTGAAAGTTTGTCGCCATTCCACGAGTGGGCCCAATTTTGAAGCGTGACATGATGGGTATCAATTTACTCGCCATAACATTATCGTTCACAATTTAAATAAAAATTGAGCTAACTTTACTGTTGTCTTATTTTTTTAATTCAAAAAAGTGTATTTTTTTTTAAAAAAGTGCACTTGTGAGCTGCGCAAATACGGTGTGACCGAAAGTATTGCAACAACTTCCATTTTATTCTCTAAGGTGTCAGAACCCCAAACATTATATATTGTTTTTTTCCATGCAATTTTCTAGCAAAAAAAATGATTTTAACTTGTAAACAACAAATCTCAAAAAGAGGCTTGATCCTTAAGTGGTTAATATCCATACCAGACCTAGTTTTTTTTTCAATGATTTTTATGTATGTTGCCGGGATCCGACAATACATTACAGCCGAGAGCGGTTTTAAATGACATTTTTACCTTTGAAATGTAATTTTGCTGTGGTATTGTTATAAACATGGGAAAGATGCACTGCTTTACAGGCAGACTAAGGAGACCCCCCAGGCACGATATTTAAAGGAATATTCAATTTTTATTGTTTCACTTTAAGCATTATTAAAATCACTGCTCCTGCCCATTTTTTAAACTTTTTTTTAGCATTGATACATGTCCCCAAACACTGTGTGATGTAAATAATTTACTGCATGCAGTTGCTCATCTACTAGAACTTACATCAATGAGGACCTACAACCATAAAGAAATAAAACTTAATAGCCTTAGCCCCCTTTCACACTATGGCTGTTATCAGGCATTTTAGCGCTAGAAATGGCCTCTAAATAGCGTCTGAAAACTGCCTACCATTCATTCCAGTGTGTCTTTTCACACTGGGGCGGTGCGCTTGCGGGATGTTAGGAAAAGTCCTGCAAGCAGCATCTTTTGGTGCGGTTTTGGAGCGCTGTATTAAGTGCTCCCAAAACGCCCCTGCCCATTGAAATGAATGGGCAAAGCTTTCAAGGTACCTGAAAAGCGATTTGGAAGCGCCGCAGCAAGGGCATTCTTAACCCGTTCTTTGGTGTTAAAAGCGCCCCACTAGTGGCCAAAAAGGGCAGCTAAAATGTGCAGCGCTTAAGCGCTAACATGCCTGCGGCCCCAGTGTGAAAGGGGTCTATGAGTTCTGAGAACTCAGTCTTTTGAACTTTTCCTAAGCAAATTACAAATCCACTCAAAGCTGAAAATGGTAGCTTTTTATCAGTAAATGTATACTAATGGAGCTTGTTAATTATGAATTATTTTTTTTAAACGATAGTGTATACCTGAAGTCAAACCAAAAGAAACGGCATGCTATAAACAGACACAGTGACTGTGTATTTTTCCTGAATAACACATGATTTATCAACCACCTCAAGTCCGGACATATTCACCCTCTTCCAGTCCAGGCCAATTTTTTAGCTTTTAGCACTGTCACATTTTAATGACAATTACTCAAGCATGCAACACTGTAACCAAATTAAAAATTCAATTGTTAGGATTTTTTTGAGACAGAGCTTTGTTTTGGTGATATTTAATCACCACTGGGTGTTTTATTTTTTGCTATATAGGTATGCTATAAGGTTTCTTTAGATTTTATTGTAAAATTTAGCAAATTAAAAAATCTTTTATTTTTATAGTTGTAGGCCAAAATGTATTCTGCTACGTTTCTTTGGTAAAAATAACCCAAATTGTTACAATTTAAGGCGAAGGCAGCGCTGCAGATATCTCGGAGGAGAATATACGAATCGGGCAATAAATGCAGTAGAATACTAGCTCAATCACTCAAAGCGCAGAAATTAGCGACCTACATCCCACATATATTCAGTCCCATGGGACAAAAGAAGACTATACCCGAACAGATCACACAGGAATTTATGTCTTACTACAAGACACTGTATAACTTGCAGACACCTCCAATCCCTACTGAACACATAAAGGACTATATCACAAACTCTCATATGCCCACTCTCCCGACTACAACACGAGACCTTCTTGACGAACCTATAACAATGTCTGAACTTCAAACAGCGATAAAACATGCCAAAAAAGGGAAATCTCCAGGCCCTGACGGTCTGACCATACAATATTATAAGACGCTACTCCCGACACTAGGACAACACATGCTCAAACTTTTCAATGACTTAGGTATAGGTAACGCATTTCACCATGCAACCTTACTGGCCCAAATTGCAGTGATCCCCAAAGAAGGTAAAGACCCGATGCAGTGCGGGAGCTATCGCCCAATATCTCTATTAAACATGGACCTAAAACTATTTACTAAAATACTTGCCTCCAGAATACAACAACAGATACCCAGCTTAATCCATCTAGACCAAGTAGGCTTTGTCTCATCCAGAGAAGCACGGGACAATACTACCAAAGTATTGAACCTACTCAATATAGCAACCACACAGAACATACCGATGGTCTTCCTTAGTACTGACGCCGAGAAGGCATTCGACCGGGTAAACTGGTCATTCATGTTTGCCACCCTAAGACATATAGGCCTGGGAAATAATATGTTAAATTGGATCTCTGCAATCTATACTTCACAGTCAGCAAAGGTCAGGGCTAATGGAGTAACCTCAGATAATTTTCCAATCACGAACGGTACACGTCAGGGTTGCCCACTGTCGCCCCTACTCTTTGCACTCTCACTGGAACCTTTCCTGTGCCACGTAAGACGGAATCCAGATATAACTGGAGTATCCATTAACCAAATGCAACATAAAGTCTCCGCTTATGCGGATGATTTGATGTTTTCACTTTCAAATCCAATAATCTCACTCCCGAATCTATTGAAAGAATTCACTGAATACGGCAGACTGTCCCACCTAAAAATTAACTTTGCAAAGTCGGAGGCAATGGGGGTGGGGATTCCACCTACTCACCTCACACATCTTCAAGCCAGCTTTAAGCTGAAGTGGACAAGCAGGGCACTCAAATACTTGGGCACACTTATCCCCCCATCACTATCTCAGTTGTATGAGCTCAACTTTCCTCCCTTGCTAAAGAAAATTAAAATGCTTCTCAACAACTGGCAGAGTGGTCTACATTCATGGCTAGGTCGATGCAACATTTTAAAGATGTCCATCTTGCCAAAAATTCTATATCTATTACAGGCAGTCCCCATACACATCCCCTCTGAATTTTTTAAACGGGTACAATCAACTTTCACAGACTTTGTTTGGGTAAAGAGGAAACCCAGGATATCCAACAAAATACTAGTACTTCCCAAAAAAGATGGAGGCCTCGCACTACCAAACGTCCGGGCATACTATCACGCAATACATATAGGAAGGCTCAAAGACTGGTCTCGCCATAAAGAGACCAAAATGTGGACCCTTATAGAGCAATCACACACCAATATTCCCCTAGAAGGCACTCCTTGGTGTTACCAGGGTATGCCTACTGAACTCAGACGCCATCCATTGATAGGCAACACGGCACGAATATGCGCACAACTTATCTCCCAGATGTCACTTCTCAAAATTCACCTTTATATCCCATAATAGGCAATCCTCTGTTTAAACCGGGATTAGAAGATGGAACCCTCCGGAAACTGGGAGAGGAGGGACTACATCTAGGAACACACTTTAGCACGGGGGGACGCTGGAAAACATATAGAGAATTGTCTGACCCCAATGTTCTATTCAGACTGGACTTTTTGCGTACACTCCAGCTGAGACATTTCCTCAATTCCATACCACCCCCACCCGCAGAAACTACTCGAACACTAACGACACTAGAGAAACTTACAGAGACAGGTACTTTAACACACACATTATCGCTGGCTTACGGTCTCCTGAATACCCCCCTCCAGACTTTGTCCCACCTGGGCTGTTAAAATGGGAGATTGAGTTGGATTGTAGGTTTGGCGATGTAAAGAGACAACGTATTCTTGGATTCACGCATAGATCATCCATCTGTGCCAGGACCCAAGAAACAAATTACAAAATACTATCCCGGTGGTATAGAACCCCTGAGCTATTACACAAATACTCCCCCGCGATACCGGATATATGCTGGCGTTGCCAGAAGGAAAAAGGGACCCTCTTGCATATATTCTGGTCTTGCCCCAAGTTGGCGCACTTTTGGAAAGTGGTGAGAGAAACAGTACAAAACTTTACGGACAGGACAATTACCGACTACCCCGCATTCTTTTAACTACACGCGACAGATACCCCAGACAAAATTTACAAGAAGTCGGTGATACGCCATCTACTGGGTGCTAAGGCGTGTATTCCACTCTGCTGGAGATCTCCACTACCTCCGACCATAAGTATGTGGTTGGAGAGAGTGGAAGAAATAAGGAAAATGGAAGACCTTATCCTGACGGCACAACACAGAGAAGAAACATTCTCTAAGACCTGGCAATTATGGACTATGTTCATATACTCGTCAGCGGGCCAAACTTTAAGAACACCATTGTAATCCAGTTTGTGCGGTCAAATCCTTGATAAACTCAAAACAAATGTCGCCCCATGTTTATGGGTCTCAAAACCCTCCCATCCCCCCAACACCAAGCTCCATATCCCCTCCCTTCCCCTAACCTTGATACCCCTCTCTCCTCTTTCTCCCTTCTCTTTGCTACCACCTTGCTTCTTTCTACACATTTTTCCAAATTTTTCTCCATATAAAAAAAACAAAAAAAGGGATCAGGCTCGTGGACACTAATCGGCCAATCACCAATTGAGGGATTAAAACAGGATTGTACCCTCTTGAGCATTTTGGTTCACACCAAATTAGTACTAACATTGTTAGAAGGTTTTACTAGAAATAAGTTACCGCAATGCACAATGTTTATCCTCTTATGTCACTCTGTACTAAACATGTTATAAATGTGATGATGTGTACCTTGTGGGTCCATTTGGACCGGGTTCTACTTATAAATAAACAATTAAAAAAAAAAAAATAACCCAAATTGGTCTACAGGAATTGGTCTGTGTGAAGGTTATAGTCTAAAAACTATGCTGTATATATTTGAAAATTGATTATTCCTGATGTACTGACAGCCTATCTCATTTCTTGAGGCCCTAAAATGCCAAATGAGCCCTTTTGGAAAGTTGAGAATCCAAGGTATTTAGTCAGGCATGGTGAATTTTTTGAAGTTGTGATTAGTGGTCTCAATTATTTGGAAAAACAAAAATGGGCATACTTATATTTACACCCCAAAACCCATTCTGCTCCCCCTCCTGAGTATGGGAATACCATATGTGAGACTTTTTCACAGTATAGAGTAGTCCAAAATCCAAGGAGCAGGTGTTCTAAAGGCGCATAAATTACACATCTAATTTCCATACTACCTATCATTTTTTTCGAGGCCCTGGAACACCAGGACAATAGACACTGTAACTGGTGTGTCGGTGATTAGGGACGATGGGCTCTATTCACAAAGCTTGATCTTGCTGCATCCGAGTATGCTGTAAGATATCACACAGCATTTTTCAAAAAAATGTTTGCTAGTGAAAAGAACTCATTGCTCCAGGTGTAACTGATACTCCCACTGCAACACACACCTGAGTGCTAGCCCCAGCTCGCCTCCATGGTAAATCGTCAAAATAAGAAACAGCTGCACCTAATTACTGCACCTTCCATTATTGGAATATGAAGATATCCAAAATGACACCAGAGGACACCAGCAATGGTCAAGGTCGACACGTTTTACCCAACAGAAATGTGCTTAATCGTTACAAAGACATGTCTAACTGATACATGTTACCGTATGTACTCGAGTATAAGTCGTTCCGAGTATAAGTCGAGGCCCTAATTTACCACAAAAAAATGGGAAAAACTTATTGACCTGAGTATAAGACGAGGGTGAGAAATGTGCAGCTACTGTAAGTGGAAAAGAGGGTCAACAATGCCCATTTGCAGCATCACTGTGCCCATTTGCAGCCATAGGTCCCCTGAACTTCAAACTCGGTAGTTAAGGGTTCCTAGATGCCCCCTAGCTGCAGCCAAAATTTGGGGGTCTCTGAACCCAAAGGGTCCCGAAATGACATTGCTGCAGATGGACACAGTTGACCGAAGTTGGGGCCCCGTATCTCGGAGCCACTTAGTGCTAAGAACCCCATATTTGGTGTGCAAACCCAGTGAAACTATCACCATAAAATTTGCAAAGCTGGGGTTTCTAGCACCAAGTGGCCCAGAGATACAGGGCCCCAAAAATCAGTTCAGAAAATGTCAAGCACTTTTCTGCAGCAGAAAATGACATTTTCTGAACCGATTTTGGGGCCCCGTATCTCAGGGCCACTTGGTGCTAGGAACTTCAGCTTTGGATATGTTGTGGTACCAGTTCCACTGTGTTTGCATACCAAATTTGGGGTTCCTAGAACCAAGTGGCCCTGAGATATGGGGCCCCAAATTCGGTTCAGAAAGTGTCAAGCACATTTCTGCAGCAGAGAATGACATTTTCCGAACCGATTTTGGGGCCCCGTATCTCGGGGCCACTTAGTGCTAGGAACTTCAGCTTTGGATATGTTATGGTACCATTTGCACACCAAATTTGGGGTTCCTAGCACCAAGTGGCCCTGAGATACGGGGCCCCAAAGTCGGTTCGGAAAATGTCATTCTCTGCTGCAGAAAAGTGCTTGACTCGAGTATAAGTCGAGGGGGGCACTTTCAGCACAAAAAAATGTGCTGAAAAACTCGACTTATACTCGAGTATATACGGTATATAGATCAATCCCCTTTACAGGTGCTAGGGGAACGTCAATCAGAGGCAGATGACAACCTTGATCAATGATTAAATCAAAACATACAAGTATAAACACATAAAAACAAATATTCACCAAGTGAAACATTTGGAAGAAAAGAATCAATAGAAGAAAAGAAACAAATCATAAAAAGTGAACACATGCAAAATGATAAATATCACATGCTTTTAACGAAAAAAGACATTGGGTAAACACTGACAAACCAGAAATAAGAGTTCATGATATATAACTACAGATACACACTAAATGTTGCATGTGGAAACATATTGTACCATGTCACAACTCTGTATATGTATAAAGTCGGACAAGGCCAGAAATATCACATCTACAGGTGGGCGGTAAAAGCTGGGGAAAATATACTAAAATCCCATCAACCCTATAGGGTGGTAAATATACCAGTTACCTATGTCCACCCTGGACATATATGAAACCATATGTTTCAAAAAATATCACATCCGCAGATGGGTGGTAAAAGTTGGGGAAAATATACTAAAATCCCATCAACATGTGAGAACATATTTAACCCTGGACATGTATAAAATCCCACATGGACAGAAGTATCACATCCATAAGTGGGCAATAATAAATGAGAAAAATATACTAGAGTCCCATCAACCCTATAGGGTGGTAAATATATATAAGTTACCTGTACCCACCCTGGGCATCTATAAAGCCACATATGGCCAAAAAATGTCACATCCACAGATGTTCGGTAAAAGTTGGGGAAAATATACTCAAGTCCCATCAACCCTATAAAATGGTGAAAGTACCAGTTTCCCATACCCATCCATCACATGCAGGACAGGGATGTAGGATCAAAATAAGGGAGGTGTGGTTGAAGAAATACTAATCCAGAGGACAAAGTGTCGGCAGTGGATATAAAAACTGAAAAACCAAAGCAGAGAAGGGGAGCAAAAAAGAACAGCCAGTCAGAGATCTTCAGATGACGGAGGGAAGTGTTGTTCAGGCTCATTCATAGAAATGATTCACATCCCTCTCAAGTTTGCAGTTGTTAGTATGCACTATGAACAAATGAGAAGCAATCAAGCGGCTAAACAGCCGCTATGATGGCTTTTACTTTACAGAGGATCACTGGCTGAAAATACGTAATACACTGTTGGTCTCTGGTGAGTTGGTTGCTGGAGTTAACCACAAAAGTGATGGTAAACCTGACAGACAGTTTGTGATGGCTGAGGCTAATAGATTTAATAAGAGGGGTGATTGCTTAAAGCTGAACTCCGACTTTCTTTTCACTAGAACTGAATGGAATCATCAGTACCAGCATAGATCATATCTCTGTACCATATTGCCGGCAGATCCTCTGATATTGTGGGTTTAGTTGAGGCTTTGTACCATGTGACACTCTGTATAGTCTGGATGTAGACTGAGGGTCTTCCAGCCACTTGCTGCTAGGGGTGCTGAAATTAATCGTTGCATCGATGCATCGCGATTCGGGTGTCCCCGATGCGGCATCGATGCATAAGGACCGGAAAATCGATTGCGGGTGACGTCATGACGACTAGCCCCGCCCGTCCCGGGAAATCGCTCGGAGCGTATTTTTAAAATTATTTTAATACATACCATGTTACAATGAATGAAGTGCACCGCTGTATGTGCTTTTTAAAAAAATATGTCACTTCATACCGAATTTCACAGTAGTACGATTCATGTGTCCCCGCCTCTGTCCGCTCTCCTCTCACGTTTTCTGAGTCCTGATGTCAGCGGGGCTGAGAATTCTCAGCCCCGCCCGCTGACTATAGCTAGCGTATCAGAAGAGAGGCGGGCGGGACTGAGAATTCCCTGCTGACTTCAGGACTCAGGAGACTTGAGAGGAGAGCGGAGAGAGGCGCGGGGGCCGGGAGTCACATGAGCGGGATGTATTATACTACTGTGAAATTCGGCATGAAGTGACATTTTTTTAAAAAGCACATATAGCAGTGCACTTCATTCATTGTAACTCAGCATTTATTAAAAGAAAGTAATTTTAAAAACAGTAAGTAGAGTACAAATGTGTACTCTACTTACACCTCTCGCTCCGTGCTGACAGGTCTCTGGCTTTCCTTTGCACATTCCACTGTTAACTCCAAGTGTGCTGGAAGGTGCAAACAGGAATGCCAAGGAACTGTCAGCACCAGTGGTGGCCTGTGCATTGTGGGGGGGGTTAGTGAAGTGATGACTGCGTTTGACGGGCACAAGTGGCTGCGTTTGACGGGCACAAGTGGCTGCATTTGACGGGCACAGTGGCTGCGTTTGATGGGCACAAGTGGCTGCGTTTGACTGGCAGTTGGGCACAAATGACTGCGTTTGACGGGCACAAGTGGCTGCGTTTGACGGGCACAAGTGGCTGCGTTTAACGGGCAGTTGGGCACAAATGGCTGCGTTTGTTGGGCACAGGTGGCTGCGTTTGACGGGCACAGGTGGCTGCGTTTGACGGGCACAGGTGGCTGCGTTTGACTGGCACAAGTGGCTGCGTTTGACGGGCACAGTGGCTGTCCACGGCGCTGGCAATACTACTGTGGACATCCGCTTGCAGCTTCACAGCTGGGTGTGCATGTCTCACTGCGCTTTCCTGCATAGCCGGGCAATCTTTTGGGAACCGTGATGTGTCCCAGAAGATTGCAGGGTGGAAGGGCCGCCTAGGCGGCCCAAGCAGAAGTGGGAGCTCGTCTGTAATCGTGATGCATCGCGGAATCGAATCGAATCGAATCGTTGACCAGATAATCGTAATCAAATCTAATTGTGAGACCAGTGAAGATGTGCACCCCTACTTGCTGCTCAATCTCTAGCCTAGAACACTCCCCTCTGTAGTCTTTCAGAGTCTGCAAATGATGTAACTTCCTTCATGATGGTGGGTGGGATGGCATACATCCTAATTAGCATTCGATCCCGCCCAGTCACACAGGAACAGACCAAACCTCCCAAGTCCCTCCTCACAGACCTGAGCATTATTCCAAAGGAAACGCCTTCATCCACAGCCTGTTCTGATAGCAAGTTGTGCTGCTGCTGGACAGGTTTGAACGAATCACAATTAGAAGTCAATCCTGCTCAGTTAACCACTTGCCGACCGCTGAACGCCGATATTCATCCTCAATTTGAGGACGAATATCATTGCTAGCTGCCATAACCCCAGTATCCCCGTGTTCGGCCGGCAGTCGGGTACAAGATAAAAGTGATCTCTGCGGCAGATTCGCTGCAAGATCACTTTTATCGGCAGGGGAGAGGCCCCCCCTCCCACCGCGTTCCGGTACCCTCCGCCGCTTACTGGAGCAGTCGGCAACGGTGGAGGCGATCCGGTCCTCTCACTGGCTGTGCATGGAGACGAGTGAGAGGGAGATGGCCCCCACCCATCTCCATGACACTGCAGGGCGGAAGCGACGTCAAAACGTCACTTCCACACATATCTCTTAAAGGGCCATTTTTTTTAAATAATTTTTTTAAATGACAAATTTTTATTTTTTTTTTTATTGCATTTTAGTGTAAATATGAGATCTGAGGTCTTTTTGACCAAAGATCTCATATTTAAGAGGTCCTGTCATGCTTTTTTTCTGTTACAAGGGATGTTTACAAAAGTGACATGATTTTTTTTTTTTAAACAGTGTAAAAAAATAAAACAAAAGGTAAAATAAGAAAAAAAAACAAAAAAACTTTTAAACGTGCCCTGTGCCGCCGAGCTCGCATTAAGAAGCGAAGGCATACGCGAGTAGCGCCCGCATATGAAAACGGTGTTTAAACCACACATGTGAGGTATCGCCGCAATTGGTAGGGCGAGAGCAATAATGCTAGCCCTAGACCTTCTCTGTAACTCACAATATGCAACCTGTAGAATTTTTTAAACGTCGCCTATGAAGATCTATAAGGGTAAAAGTTTGTTGCCATTCCACGAGCGGGCGCAATTTTGAAGCGTGACATGTTGGGTATCAATTTACTCGGCGTAACATTATCTTTCACAATATAAATTGGGCTAACTTTACTGCTGTCTTATTTTTTTTTTATGCAAAAAAGTGTATTTTTTCCAAAAAAAGTGTGCTTGTAAGACCGCTGCGCAAATACGGTGTGACTGAAAGTATTGCATGACCTCCATTTTATTCTTTAGGGTGTTAGAGAAAAAATGTATAATGTTTGGAGGTTTTAAGTAATTTTCTAGCAAAAAAAAATAGTTTTTAACTTGTAAACACATCTAAAAAAAGGCCTGGTCCTTAAGTGGTTAAATATGCCAACCAGTGTGAACAGGGAGAGTCCCACCCCCTCAGATCCCACCCTCCCAGAGCCCTGATATCTCTGTGAACTGATTTATTTACATATAAGGGAAACACCTTCATAACCTCCCAAAGACCTTCCTCTGTACTTTGCAGTAAGCCAGTATTCTTTGGCATGCTGCAAGACAGGAATGACACATTTTAGGCCCCATGCACACGAGACGCCAGTGCAAACTCTCCTGAAAGCATGTTTTTAAAAGCTGAAACCGGCGTTTAAAAATGCCTGTTTTGCCGCGTTTAGCGGCGTTTTACCGCGTTTGCTTCTAGAAGCGTTTAGTTAAAGTGGGGTTCCACCCAAAAAAACAAACATATCTAAAAAATTCTAAAAAAAAAAACAAAAAAACATTTGGATATTTTTTTTTTTTTACTTACCTCTAAATGCCTGTTGCTAGGTGGTCCCTCGTAGTCTGCCCCTTCCTCTGCCTGGGCTGGTGACATCACTTCCCCCTGGCACAGGAAGGGCTCGGCTCTTCTCCCTCCCTCCTGTCAATCATCTGGGACCCATTACAGGTCCCAGGTGATTGAGCGGCCAATCACGGCGCGCGGCGCCGCTCGCGCATGCGCAGTGGGTGCCAGGCTGTGAAGCCACAGCCCGGCGCCCACAGTTGAAATGCCGGCGCCGACGAGCGGAGGGGGGGGATGAGCGGGGCTTCGATCCCCCGCATCGCTGGACCCAGGGACAGGTAAGTGTCCAATTAAAAGTCAGCAGCTGCAGTATTTGTAGCTGCTGACTTTTAATTTTTTTTTTTTTAATGGCCCGCCTGGGTGGAACTCCTCTTTAAGATAACATCAAGACCCTCCCCAAGCTCAAAAAACAGTATTATTTAACTCTTTCAGACATTTTGTGAGACCAGAGTGAGTAGCAACAGCTGAGAGCAACAGTGTAATTGTAATTAGCATGTCACTTGCCACGTCACCTGCCACAAGTTGCGGATTGTCATTTGCCACGTCACCTACTACAAGTTGTGGATTGTCAACTTGCCACATCATCTGCCACAAGTTGTGGATTGTCCACTTGCCACATCACCTGCCATGTCATTTGCCACGTCATCTGCCACAAGTTGTGGATTGTCCACTTGCCATGTCACCTGCCACAAGTTGTGGATTGTCCACTTGCCACGTCACCTGCCACAAGTTGTGGATTGTCCACTTGCCACGTCACCTGCCATAAGTTGTGGATTATCCACTTGCCACACCATCTGCCACAAGTTGTGGATTGTCCACTAGCCACATCACTTGCCACGTCATCTGCCACAAGTTGTGGATTGTCCACTTGCCATGTCACCTGCCACAAGTTGTGGATTGTCCACTTGCCACGTCACCTGCCATGTCACTTGCCACAAGTTGTGTATTGTCCACTTGCCACGTCACCTGCCACAATTTGTAGATTGTCCACTTGCCACATCACCTGCCACAAGTTGTGGATTGTCCACTCTCCATGCCACCTGCAAGTCACTTGCCACAACACCTGCCACAAGTTGGGTGTCACCTGCCACGTCACCTGCCACAAGTTGTGGATTGTCCACTTGCCATGTCATCTGCCATGTCACTTGCCACATCACCTGCCACAAGTTGTGGATTGTCCACTTGCCACGTCACCTGCCACGTCGCTTGCCACGTCACCTGCCACAAGTTGGATTGTCATTTGCCACATCACCTGCCACAAATTGTGTATTGTCCACTTGCCACGTCACCTGCCACAAGTTGTGGATTGTCCACTTGCCACGTCACCTGCCATAAGTTGTGGATTATCCACTTGCCACACCGTCTGCCACAAGTTGTGGATTGTCCACTAGCCACATCACTTGCCACGTCATCTGCCACAAGTTGTGGATTGTCCACTTGCCATGTCACCTGCCATGTCACCTGCCACAAGTTGTGGATTGTCCACTTGCCACGTCACCTGCTACGTCACTTGCCACAAGTTGTGGATTGTCCACTTGCCACGTCACCTGCCACAAGTTGTGGATTGTCCACTTGCCACGTCACCTGCCAGTCACTTGCCACGACACCTGCCACAAGTTGGATTGTCATTTGCCACGTCACCTGCCGCAAGTTGTGTATTGTCCACTTGCCACGTCACCTGCCACAAGTTGTGGATTGTCCACTTGCCACGTCACCTGCCACAAGTTGTGGATTGTCCACTTGCCACGTCACCTGCCACAAGTTGAATTGTCATTTGCCATATCACCTGCCACAAGTTGTGTATTGTCCACTTGCCACGTCACCTGCCACAAGTTGTGGATTGTCCACTTGCCTTGTCACCTGCCACAAGTTGCTTGTTCAAATCTAACAACATATGAGTCAAATTCCAATTATACTTCGGATAACAGCAATGCTAGTGGTGTATTGTGATTGGATCAAGGGCTCATTAGGGTATATAAATGGTCTATTAATCATTGCAAGCAATTACAATTGTTTAAAAAAATTTTTTAATGGTTTTTCATTTGCCATCATTTTTGAGATTTTTAATATAAAAAAAATAGGGCACCTTTAAAAAAGCTTATAAACGCAAACACGGCTAAATGCGGTAACGGCGTTTAGCAACGTTTAGCCGCGTTTGGCGTCTGAAACATGGAAAACTTTTGCGTCTGAACCCATTTTTCTTTATCGTACATCACGGGACACAGAGCACCATAATAATGACTATGTGGGTTATATGCTTACCTTTAGGTGATTGGACACTGGCAACCAATAGTAAGACGGTTCCTCCCATATAACCCCTCCTACACAGGAAGTGCCTCAGTTTTTTCGCCAGTGTCTTGAAGGTGATGGTCATGGCTGTTGAAGCCCTTCAGTCCCACTGAGGACGTTAGGCCCCTTTCACACTGGGGCGGTAGGGGGCGTCGGCGGTAAAACAGCGCTATTTTTAGCGCTGTTTTACTGCAGTATTCGGCCGCTAGCGGTGCGGTTTTAACCCCCCGCTGGCGGCCGAAAAAGGGTTAAAACCACTCGTATAGCGCGGCTATAGGCGCGGTATTACCGCGGTATAGCCGCGCTGTCCCATTGATTTCAATGGGCAGGAGCGGTTTAGGAGCGGTGAATACACCGCTCCTTCACCGCACCAAAGATGCGGCTTGCAGGAGATTTTTTCTTCTCCTGCCAGCGCACCGCTTCAGTGTGAAAGCCCTTGGGCTTTCACACTGAACAAACAGTGGAGGCTGTTTAGGGGCGGTTTGCAGGCACTATTTTTAGCGCAATAACGCCTGCAAACCGCCCCAGTGTGAAAGGGGCCTTATAATCGGATCCATTCGGATGGCTTACTAAGCTAAAGTGGATGGTAAGGTTTGAAACAGGAAAATCTGGATGCCGCACACCGGATAAAGTTGAAAAATCTTCTTTATTGTAAAACTTGGATCATCAAAAATACAGGACAATAAGGCAGATGGTACAGACACAGCTGACGCGTTTTGCACTCTAATTTGAGCGCTTACTCATAGCTGACAGATATTGGGATGACTGTCTTATATATCTTTATAAGAGATGCCACATGACTACATAGTTACTCATCTAATGGATATCAGCTGAAAGCCAATTATGTAGGGTCTCGGCATCTGCTGTCAAAGAGGTGTGCTATCCAATAGGAAAGACTCTTATGAATATGACATTTAAACAACAACGAATAACTTAAATAAGTGAATAAGAAAAATATATATATATAAGTGTATGTAAATGTGTGGGTGAAACGAGAAAAACACAAGATGTATATGTGTAAAAAAGGGTGTGGTAAGATTTGGTTGTGTTGAAGCAAAGTGTGAAGAAACAAGTGAGTGAAAAAATTGTATATATGTGAAAAGAGTGTAAAAATATGTAAATGTGAATTTGTATGTGCAATGCATCACCATAATAATGTATGTGCATTGCTAATAAAATTAGATAAATGCATCAATAAATAATGCAATGTGATAATGTGCATTAAAAAAGGTGAAGGTAAAAATAAAATGAAATAAACTAAATTAAAATTAAAAAATGGTAAAGTGGAATCAGAATTGTATATATATGCAAACCATTTAAATATCAAAACATGGAATATATAATGTAATAGATCACAAAATTATTTGGTTAAAATAATATATATATAATGAGTGTGATATAAGTTACAAAGTAATATGTGAGATGTGAGTGAAAAAATGAGTGAAAGTAAAATGCGAAATGACTGAGCAGAAACAATATTGTAGTGCTGCCAGTCTAAGTGATTGATCGTGGATAAAAATCGGCATGTATGTGGGTGTGTCAAAACCTGTCAAAACGATCACATTTAAAAATGGAATGCCTTGTATATGGCACAAGATCATGAGCAGTGGATAGCGATCCGACTGCAAACCAGGTGTGCAAAAAGCTGTCAAATAATAAGAAGGGAAATCGGCATGTGTATGGATGTGCCGGAGCAATCAAGAGATAAAGTGCCCTGCAATGTAGTGTGAAACTACATGCAGTGGACGACAATCTCTCTGTAAGCTAGGAGTGCATCAAACCATTCAACAAGTAGAAAATAAGCATGAATGGTGAGGCTCAAAAGTTAAATGAGAGTACTTCAGAGAATGTGGCAGTACGATACATTGTTTCTATGAGGATAACAGTTGTGTGTGCGGAATGTGAACTGGCTATAAAAGGTGGGGCGCTGCGGAAAAACGGGAAAAGGTATTAAACCACATTCAAATGGCAATAGATGTAAAATATGTTAAATGTTGTTCCCGTGGTGCCCCATATAGAAGTGTATCTTTAACAATAAATGTCAGCAAATGCCGAAACCGCTAAACAACTGACTATCTAGTTTCTAACACTAAAATGTGGAAAAACTGTGAGCGCACTAATACATAATCCAAATAATGATATGTCCGGCAAATGGAAAAATATTTTTTCAATACACAGGCAGGCACATGGGAAATCGATGCGGATCCAATCTATAAAGATGGTAAAAATATATCACCGTGCTATATATCACAATAAAAATGGTATCGGTCTATAACATTTAAACTAGCCACACAACTGCTGTCCACATACATGCAGCATATAACAAATGAAAAATGAAAAATAAATAAAATATATATACAATTGTGAAAACAGGTCTATGCTTCATATGACAGAATAATGATCCCAAGATATGAATACATAATTGAACATCTTTGTGTTTGAGATATATTAGAATATATATATATAAATCTATGTAGAAATATTTAATATATATATATATATATGTGTTAGATTATTTGTTAAAAATTGAAGATGAAAAATTATATTAAATAAAATTGTGAATCAATAAATCCAAATGTAAAAATAAATATGAATAATGAAAATAAAAATAAAAGTGTTGAACAAACAGGATAAAAGTTTTTATATATTGTTAATATTGTACTATGGATGTCCAACAGAAAATCATAAAAAGATTTTTTATTATTGTTTATTATATGTACAATTTTTTATTTATTTTTTAATGTTATGTTAATAAACAAGATGGACACCATGAAACAATGTTAAGAGGTATTTCTTACATTCGTACTAACCACTATGTGTCAAAATTCTTAACCTACAGTCACTAATGTGGTGAGTAAGAGGTTCATGCAGACCATGTATTGTAGACTGATCAGAATTGTAAATTGTTTTTGCGTGCATAATGTAATACATGAAAGCATGAACCTTGGAGGTTAGTAGAAGAAATAACTCATATTTTGGCACTTAACTGACTAGAGTGTATGATAAAGCAATAGAGAATAACTGGAAGATGGATGAAGGTAGTGTAAAATTATTATGATTTTTATAATGTAAATATTCATGATTATAAATTAATTTAATCAATTACTCATAATAATAGGAAACATCCCATTCGAAGTTGAGGCCTAGGGGGATCCTCGTGTTTAAAGAAAATATCCAATATACCTCGCGCTTACACAGCAGTTGGAACCTGTCCCCTCCTCTGACAGGTGTTACCACCTTTTCTGTGCCCTGAATGGAAAGGCTGGATACATCTTTCTGGTGCACAAAAATCCAATGTTTAGCCACATTGGTTAGTTTGTCCTTTTCAATGACATATAAATGATCATATAAACGATCCCTAAGGCGGCGGGTCGTTCGCCCGACATATTGGATTTGGCAAATGTCACAGGTGATGACATATACTATAAATTAGGTGTTGCAGTTAATAAATGAGTTGATATTAAAGGATTTGCCATTAGTGCAAGATTGGATTTGCTTTCCCTTCTTTATATGGCCGCAATAATTGCATCCCTTTTTACCACATTTATAGTTGTCAACCAAACTCAACCAATTTGATTTGGTTCGTTTAGTCAATACCAGACTGGGTGAAAGAAGACTCCCCAGGGTGGGTGCCCTACGAGAGACCACCTTGATCCCCCTAGAAAGAATGCTGTTGAAAGCAGCATCATTGTGTAAAATTGGGAGGTATTTGGTAACAATTTTCCTTATTTGGTTGAATTCCGCGCTGTATGGCGTGGAAAATACAGGGGTGGTGATTGGAGGGGAACTGATGTGGGGTTTGTCTCGTAAAAGTGTCTGCCTAGGGACAGCACTCGCTGTAGTAAGTGCTCTATTGACCAGGGCTGTACCGTATCCCCGATCTCTAAACCGCTGAGCCATTTTGTTTGCCTCACTTTGGAAGCTTTCAGGGTTATTGCACAGGCGTTTAAGCCTTAGAAATTGACCATAAGGCACACCTCATATGGTGTGCTTAGGATGTGCTGAATCTGCTCTAAGAAGGGTATTGCCCGCAGTAGGTTTCCTATACAGGGTGGTATGAATAGAATTGCCTACACCTGTAAGTTTAACATTAGAAATTCAATGCTACAGGATTGTATAGTACCTGTAAACTTTAAATTGAGATCGTTATTGTTAAGATACAAAAGCCAAGCTACCAGGTCAGCATGCGCATCTGATGTAATAAACAAAAGATCATCAATAAAGGGACAGTAAAAACCGTATCCAGTCTGCGGGGGCTATCATGTCCAAAGATGCGGGACCTCTCCCACCAACCCATAAAGATGTTGGCAAGGGAGGGCGAAAATTTTGCGCCCATGGAGGCCCCGCTTCTTTGGAGATAGTAGCCCCCGTCAAACATAAAAAAGTTGTGTGTGAGTAGGTCTCCAAAGCCTGCAGGATAAAGTCCTGAGATGTAAGTGAAAATCTGCCTGATGTTTTGAGAGCCCAAGCAACTGCCTGGAGACCTAGGTGGTGCGGGATGCTAGAATAAAGGCTGGTGACATCGCAGCTGATCCACCTGTAATTGCTCTCCCATCGGAAATTGTGAAGTTTCGTGAACAATTGCTTGGTGTCTCTCAAATAGCCAGGCAAACCAGTTGCCAAAGGCTGCAATTGAGAGTCCACCCATTCACCCATACGTTCGTTCAATGAACCAATGCCTGCGACAATGGGTCATCCTGTTAGGGGTTGAAGTCCTTTATGGACTTTAGGCAGGTGGTGGAAAATAGGCATAACAGGATGTTCAGGAATAAGTTTGTCCTTTCTGACATCTTTCTGTGAAAAAATGCCTACTGCCACCGCTCTGTCTAGGAGGGCAGAAAGTTTATTCTTAAAGGGTAGTGTGGGATTGGATGGAAGTGGTTGGTAAGATTGTGAATCAGATAACTGTCGTAGGGCTTCCTGTGTATAAGTTTCAGTATCTAAGACATCCACTGTTCCCCCTTGTCTGCATTCCTTTTTTTTTTTTTTTTTTTTTTTTTTCTTTTTCCAAAAAAGCTTTATTTAGCAAAAATAAGATTGCGGTATAACAAAGTTATGTATGATACAGTCACAAATAGCAAGCACTTTATATCTCATTACAGAGTTGTGAAGATCATGTCTTGAATCCAGTTGAACAGTTTCTATTGATAATTCTTAAACATTATGTGTGAGTATCTCAACTCACTTTAAGATTATAACACTGTATAGTAGACAAAAACAAAAATAAGGAAAGGTAAAGAGGGGGGGAAATATGTGAGAGAAAGGGATGAGAAGAGTGTATAAGAAAGGAGTAGTCTCATTCTATGTTGCTCGGGACTACTTAGGCTATGCCATCTCAATCTGGCGTTTTAGATAGTATGATCTACATGAAAAATAATCATTCAATCAGTCTGCGTTGCAGTAAAGTCTTTGGAGTATTTGAATATGAACCAGGCTCTCCATAAACTATGAAATTTATCTGTCCTTTCAGTGGACATGGCTACTGTTTCTTCCATTCTGTATATTGAATCTACCTCTAGGAGCCATTCTTCTAGCGTGGGTGAGTGTGTTGTTTTCCAGTGTCTAGGTATTATGGTTTTTGCTGCGTTCAACATATGTCTTACTATTGACTTTTTGTATTTACTTAGCGAGTAGTTTGAGATGTGTAACAAGCAGCATTCAGGTGAGAGAGCTATGCCAGTTTCAGTTATTGCTTGTATCTTTGCACAAACGGAGTCCCAAAATGCACGTATTGACGGGCAATACCACCATATGTGCAGCATGTCCCCCTTTGCAGAGCCACATCTCCAGCAGTTCTCAGATGTCTCCGGGAACCATGAGTGTAGCCTGGCCGGTGTGAAGTACCAATTTGTCAAGATTTTGTATGACGTTTCTTGATTACTGGTGCTAATTGAGCATTTGTGAGCCAGAATACAAGCATTGTTCCATTGTGTGTCAGTGAAAGATTTTTGCAGCGCAGTCTCCCATTCTAGCTTATGTTTACTCTGATGGTTATCCTGACTAGGCCGTAGCCAGCTGTAGATTAAAGAGGTGGCTTTGTGTACTTGTTCTCCTGCTAAGCAAATTTTTTCGAAGCATGTTTGTTCTCTCAAGAATTTTTCTTTATTCGCGGGGCAGAGAATATAGTCATGTAGTTGTCTGTATTGCCAGTGAGTAAAGTGTTTGGCCTGTAATTCCGTCTGTAGTTTGGTAAAAGTTTTTAGTTTGCCAGTTTCAAGGCAATGGGCTACTGTCAGTGGTGTTTGGTCGTCTCTATGAGGGAAAGATTTTGTCGTGTGTCCTAAGGCAAACTCTCTGTTCTCAACCAGTGGGGTCAGAGGGCCTGGGGAGGACGCAAGGTTGTAAAGCTGTGAGACTATCTGAAAGATTTTTAAAGTTGGCCCTATTGTGGGGTGTTCTCCTACTTCGGTTGTACGTGCGTCTTTGTTCACCCATGGCAAAAACCTTAGTGGTGTTTCTGTGTTAAGGCTTTCTAGGTTGACCCACGCCTTGGAACGGGCGTGACAATTCCAGTCCAGAATGCGGGTCAAATGCGTTGCATAGTAGTAGAGCTTAAAATGTGGTAAATTAATACCTCCCTCAGCTTTCTTCTTCATCAACGTTTGCATACTAATACGCGGTTTCTTCCCTGCCCAGATGAAATCTCTAAGAGTTGCCTGTAATGAGAGGAAGAACTGCTTAGGTATTAGGATGGGAAGTGTGTGGAACAGGTATAGGGCTCTGGGAAGGACCGTCATTTTTATTGCCGCCGCTCTTCCAAACCATGAGAATGGTTTAGAATTCCATTGTTGGAGATCCTGTTGCAGGGTGCTTAAAAATGGGAGGAAATTTTGGGTATAAATGTCTTTTAAATCAGGAGTGAGCCATATCCCCAGGTATTTTATTTTAGAATTTACCCATTTGAAGGGGCAGTTTGATTTGGTGACCTCTAATTGTAGTGGCGTTAAAGAAATATTAAGGGCTTCAGATTTTTCGTAGTTAATTTTAAAGTTAGATATGTATCTAAATAAACGGAGTTCTTTTATCAGGTTGGGGAGTGACGTGTGTGGTTGTGTGATTACAAACAGCAGGTCGTCTGCATATGCCGTGATTTTATGGCAAGTCTTACCCATATTCAAGCCTTTGATAGATGCGTTTCCTTTAATCGTACGTATATAGGGTTCTAGGGTTAGGATAAATAAAATTGGGGATAGGGGGCATCCCTGCCTTGTGCCATTTTGGATTTTTACTGGTTCTGATAGTGATCCATTAATCTTTATCCTAGCCGTCGGGTTTTGATACAGCGCCGAGATCCATTGTAGTATATTTGTTTTGAGACCCACATGCTCGCAGACTGCGAACATGTAGTCCCATTCCACTCTATCGAAGGCCTTCTCCGCGTCCGTAGACAGGAGAAGGCCCTCTGTTTTAGTCTTTCTAAGTGAATGGATGAGGTTTAGAGCAGTTATAACATTATCACGGGTCTCTCTTCCTTGCATGAACCCTGCTTGTTCAGGTCCCACAATATCCTGCAATACGTTACTAATTCTAGTGGCTATAATCTTGGATAGAAGTTTCATGTCTAAGTTGAGTAACGAAATTGGTCTGTAGCTCGCACAGAGATTGGGGTCCTTGCCAGGTTTGGGGATAACTGTTATGTGTGCTGTGTTGAATGAGGGTGGCAAGTTTTGAGTTGATGAGAGAGAGTTTAAAGCCTGTAATAAGGGCTTTGTCAGAAGGTGGGCAAAGGTCTTATAATAAATAGCTGTGTAGCCGTCCGGGCCTGGACTTTTCCCTGTTTTTAAAGATTTGATCGCTTGCATGAGCTCCACTTGCTCTATGGGCTTGTCTATTTCCAGGGCATCTAGCTCAGTAATTTTTGGAATACCACTTTGGTATAAGTATCGTGCTATAATCTGTTTTCTCGAGCCCTCCAATGCCTCAGGTCTGTGTGGAGCTGGGAGGTTATAAAGCTTTGAATAGAACTCATGGAACTCTGCCGCGATCCTATCTGTGTCATGCAACAGTTTATCTTCTTTATTCTTTATGCTCGTGATAGTAGTGGTAGATCGTATATCTCTTAGGGCCCTTGCCAAGAACTTGCCACTTTTATTGCCATGTTCATAGAAAAAGCCTCTTCGAAAGAATAATATTCGTTTGGCCTGTAACTCTAATTTTTCTTGGACCTCCTTCCGTGCTATTAAAAGCTCATTGGCCGTGCTCACTGCCAATGATCTTTTATGCTGGGTTTCCAATTTTTGTACTTTGTCTAGTGCAGCTTTTAATTCTTTTGCTTTGTTTTTTTTTTTAATTGAAGCTAGACTAATGAGTTTGCCTCTTAATACACATTTATGTGCCTCCCAGATCATGATATGTGGTACCTCTTCTGTTGAGTTTTCTTTAAAATATGTTTTTATGGCCTCCGTCACTGGTTCTAAGGTTACAGGGTCTGTAAGCAGCGTTGAGTTTAGTCTCCAGCCGCCTTGGCTTTTAGGGGCAGTATGGAGTAGCAAGGTTATGGATGTTGGAGCGTGATCTGATATTGTCCGTGTTCCTATATGTGCTTCCTGCAGTAAACTCAGATCTCTTTGTGTTATAAATACAAAGTCTATACGGGAGTACTTGTTATGTAGTGGGGAGAAATAGGTAAAGTCTCTGTCCTGGGGGTGTGCTATTCGCCACGTGTCTTTTAGATTTAGTTTATTGAGTAGAACTCTAATCTTTTTGAGAGCACGGTATGTTAGGGATGATTTGCCGTTGGAGGTATCCTGGAGAGGTTCCAGTGGAACATTGAAATCCCCTCCCAATATTATACATCCAGAGGCAAACTCCGTGAGCACGTCTATCAGTTTTTGGCAGAAAGTAACATGAGCTGAGTTCGAAAAATAAACATTAGCTAGCGTGACTGGTCTCTTCCCAATTGATCCCTTAAGAAGAAGGAACCGGCCCCCAGGGTCCGCTAATTGTTGAGATAGTTCAAAACCTGCGTTTTTCCCAATTAAAATGGAGACGCCTTTTGTTCTGGAATCTGTGTTTGCTGCGTGGTAGGCCTTAGTAAAGTACCTGTCAGTTAGTTTAGGTATAGCATTTGCTTTGAAGTGGGTCTCCTGGAAAAAAACAAAGGCCGGTCTCTTCTTCCCCAGGAGCCTCATCAATTGTGTGCGTTTTTGTGGGGTATTAAGCCCTCTTACGTTATGCGATATTACTGTAGGGCTTTTGCCCATTGTGGAGTAGACCATGGTTGCAAAAGTCAGCTTAAATGGCACAATACGCTAGAGCTGTTCAATCACATATAAGAAGATAAATAAAGTAAATAAATAAAAGAAAAGTCTTCTAAGTCAAAATCGTATGAATTGTAGAAAACAATTAGGAAGGAAAAAAGAAAGAAAAAAAAAGGCCAGGGAGAAGAAAAGGAAAGGGAGAGGGGATGAAAGAAGATATTGGATCTCACTCTCGACAGAAGTAGAGTGGAATCAGTTTTAGTGTTAATTAACCTCTAAGTAAACCCCTAGAGTGATGTATTCAGATTGGGGCCTGAGCAGGCGCACCGGTGAGACCCCACCTGGGTAGGGCGTCACCAATACGCCCACCGTTGGCTCCCACTGCGGGGGAGGTGGAGGGTACGTCCTGAGTAGTATCTACAGAAAATATCGTAGACTGCTTTAAAATTTAGTGAGAGTATGTCACTCAATTTAGATAACTCCTCCTCCCTCGAACTCCTATAATATTTCTAAAGAGAAATCTTAACTTGAAAAACGACAACCGACATCTTTAAGAGATGTTAAATCCTAACTGAGAACATCTTCAGTCCAATAGATAAGTTTCAGGCAAAAAAAAAATAAAATAAAAAAAAAAAAAAAAAAAAAAAAAAAAAAGGGAAAAAAAATATGAAAAACACCTATATTGCCTCGACCAGCAGTTTATGGGAATCCTCCCCTGTCGCCTATGTCACAGTTCCCTTGATGACCAAGAAGTCCTTGGCGGAGCCGTGGATGAAAGGCCACATCCTGTTTGCAAGTGTGACAGCCGGCTATGAGCTGCCTTCAGGACAGATTGTGACCAAATAGAACGTTGCTGCTGGCACTCTCACTTATCCCAAAGGGACCTTTAACGAAAACAAAATCATAAATGCAAGGTCTGTAAAACAGAAACAGGGGGAAACATAAAAGAGAAGGGTAAGGACTAGACCTTCTCCAATTCCCGAACAACAGTGAAAAAATCTTCGATTGTAGGTCTTAAAACACCCTATTTATCAGTCAGGGACCGACGTTTCGTATAATTTCCTTCTTCATTCCGGGTCAGATTCAGGCAGTAGAGCCCTTGCCACGTTAGCATGTTTTTTAGTAGAGCTGGGGCCTGGTGTGTTGTGCTTCTGGAACTTCCCCTTCTTGTAAGGTGGTTTGACCGGTGTTGATTGGGGTGAAGGATGTGCCTCTTGTGTAGTTGGGGGTGTGCAGAATTCTCCATACCATTCCGGTAAATCCATGAGTGGTATCTGTAGGTCCTTACAGAAATCTGGTAGATCCATGGGTGTGCGTAGGAACAGTTGTTTGCCTTGGAAGGTAGCATTTAGAGCAAAAGGAAACTTCCATCTGTAAGGAATGCCTTGTTTGCGCAAAACCTCCAGCAGAGGGCGTAAAGCTCTTCTGTTATTAAGAGTGATTGGGGATAAGTCTTGATAGATGGAGATTTCTGTATCATTGAAAGTGATATGTTCATTACGCCTGGCTTTGGCCATAATGTCCTCTTTCAATTTAAAGTTGGGTAAACAGCATATTATGTCCCTTGGAGGTGCGGTGTCCGCCGGTCTGGGTCTCAGGGCTCTATGTGCTCTATCAAAGTCAATAGGAGTATCTGTTTGGCGCTCTAGTAGTTCATTGAACACATATTGCAGGGCGGAGGTGATGTTGCCAGGTTCAACCGATTCGGGGACCCCTCGCACCCGAATGTTGTGCCTTCTCCCCCTGTTGTCGAGATCTTCCAGCTGACGATTCATTTCTATGAGTCGCGCTGTGTGGGAGTTAGCGATTTTGTCTAGGCGTGTAATCGCCTTATCTCTCCTTTGGCCCGCCATCTCAACCCCCTCCATTTTCCCTGATAGTGATAACACATCTGCTTTAAGTTCCGTTATGGCAGAGAATAGTGTACCTTTAATGTCTGCAGCGATTTTCCTCATGGCAGTGAGTGTGAGAGGTAGCTCCGGAGTCAGGGTGTCTCCTACCTCATCATCATCAGCGTACTGTGAGTCCTCACTGAACTCCTCTTCCCCACGAGGCTGCGCCATCTTGGACTGGGCCTTGCTTCTCCGGGGCTGAGTTTTAAAGATGTCCGGGATGTTTCTCGAGCCGGACAGAGTAGCCGAGCGGCGGGGGTGGTTGCTGGAGTTGTGGCGTGTTAGTCTGCTCATCTTCGCTGCTATCGTCGGTGTCGTAGATGCTATAGGAGCCGAGGGCTTAGCGGAGCTTCACTAGTCTGCTGCCTTCCTCATCGCGCGCCAAGCCACGCCCCTTGTCTGCATTCCTGATAACAATGCTTGTGTCTGCTGTTAACGTTTTAAGAGCTAATTTTTCATTTTGTGTCAGATTGTCAGTGATAGGTGTTTTGTGGCAGCTGTGAGCCAAGCGGGTCAAATCCCCCTCCACCAACCTCTGAAACAGATCAAGATCTTTTCCCCTGGATGCCACAGGATAAAATTCAGATCTAGATTTGATAGATAATTTATCTAGTGAATCAGTGGGATCAACAGGGGATGGATCCGATTCATCTGCTAATTCCATTAAGTCGTGTAATACACAAACTTCAGTAAAAGAAATGGGTGAAGGGGGAGACTCACCTGTATCACCAGAACTCACAGCAATGACCTCTTCTTCAACAGAACCAAAATGTTTTTTAAGTGTTAAAGAACGAGAAAATTTATTCACATCCAAAATAGTGTTAAATAAGTCAAAGTGGATGGTACCCGAACTTCGGTTCAAGAACGAGGTGTTGCTTGTAATGTGTCCTTTTAGGCGCTGGACCCTTGTTAAAGTTGGTATTCCTGGTCAATCTTGCCCAAGGAAACCATAAAGGGTGCTTTACAGGTCCAGGGGTGTGGACCCCAATATGGGGGACCCGGTCCCTAAAGGTCCTTAGAGGCGCTACCCGCCGTGATGGGGAAAGATTGGGCCTGGCAGGACAGACCCTGCTGCTTGGGATGGTGAGTACTCCCTTTGGGGTCTTTTATATATATATATATATATATATGTATTTCCCCTTGTAAAACTGCTAGTGTGAGCCTTGAGCCTGTGCCAGGATTACAGAGGCCGGTTTGGCGCACATTTTTAAATTTTTTTGCATGCGAGTGCGTGTCACCGGCGTGCGAGTGCGCCGCCGTTATCCGCGTCACAGGTGCGCCGCGAGCATCAGGACGGCGCATGCGCCATGCGGTAGGCGGGTCGCCGATCGCTGATGTGCGCGCTTGCCCTCATGCTAGTGCTTATAAGCATGGAGCTCCTGGCATGCGCATGGTGGAAGCAGAGCGAATGGTGGGCACGTGAGCCTGGTGGTCTTGGACACGGTGGTGACAGTTTTAAAACTAGTTGTAGTTTGTGGGGAGTACTCCTTTTTAGTTTCCTCGTGTGTAAGCAATGTCTTCCAAAAAACAAGGAACAGGGAACAAGGCAAGCACAGGGGTAAGAGTCCCTCCACAAAAAAAGACAGGAGACCAACCCCATGCTGATGCAGCCTCAGCTTCTCCTGAAGGACCTGCGGCTTCTGACCTGGCTGAGCCACTGCACTTGTCAGGCATAGTAGCCACTACCAATGTACCTGACTTGGCTTATGTTACAAAAGATGATTGGGCATCTGCCTTAGCAGGTCTTGAAGGCAAAATAGCTGGCATGATTGCCTCTGCAACACAGGGGGAAGGAAGCGTAATAGATCTCCCTCCCCCGGGCCTGGGCCAAGTGGTGAGTCATTAGAGCCCAAGGACTCTTATAGCCAGATGGGTCCAGGTAACCTGGAACCAGAATGGGCAGAGGATCCAGACTCTGGCTCTGAGGAGCCAATTTCAGCCTCCCATTGCCAGAAATTGTTTATCCAATCTCTAATGGAGATGGTACAAATTGGGTTTACGTTACCCCCGGTTCAGGAGTCTGCACTCTCTTGTTCCTCTCTGGGATCTTTGCGACATAAACAAATTTCCCAAGCCTTTCCCTTGCATCCGTTACTGGAGCAGGTGATTTATGCGGACTGGGAGCATCCTGACAGGATATACTTACCTCCCAAAACGTTTTCTGTTTTATACCCTATGGAGGAGAAGTTTAGGAAGAAATGGAGCACACCTTTGGTAGACGCTGCCATATCTTCTGTGAATAAAAACTTAACCTGTCCAGTGGATAATGCCCAGGTTTTCAAGGATCTGGCTGATAAAAAGCTAGAGTCCTTATTGAAGGCCTCCTTCTCGGTTGCCAGTTCAGCAGTTCAGCCTGCTATCGCAGCCATTGGGATTTGTCAATCCCTAAAGGATCGCTTTAAGAGGATAGTAAAGAACATACCTGGCCTGGAGGAATCTGCTGAGGAACTATCAGAGATCCCTCATGCCTTGTGTTTTCGGTAGACGCTTTAAAAGACTCTATCCAACAGATGTCTCGTTTTGCGATACTATCAGTTCATATGCGCCGAGTATTGTGGCTAAAGAACTGGTCTGCTGAGACGCCATGTAAAAGGCTACTTGCTGCCTTTCCGTTTCATGGAGAGCGCCTGTTTGGCGAAGATCTGGATAAATATATCCAAAAGATCTCTGGAGGAAAGAGCGCTCTGCTTCCTATTAAAAAGAAGGGGAAGCAGCCCTCTTATAAAATTCCTAATCCTCCAGGGCCTGGTGCCTTTTCCCCTAAGAGGTATCGACGGCCTCAGCCGTCTGGGTTTAAAAGACCACAGGGTCAGAAAAAACCCTGGACCCAAAAGCCACCCAAGCCCAACTCCAAGTCTACCTTGTGAAGGGGCGCCCCCGCTCTCACGGGTGAGGGGCAGGCTTCGACTGTTTGGGGAGGCCTGGGAAGAACTGGTTCAAGACAGATGGGTCATTTCCACTGTAAAGAACGGTTACAGAATAAAGTTCTGGGAGGCTCCCCTGAACCGCTTTCTACACTCAAGGGTCCCGGCAGATCCAGAGAAAGAAGTTGCCTACTCCTAGCTTTACACCATCTGCTGAAGCAGGGAGTAATTGTAAAGGTCCCGCACGAAGAAAGATTCAAGGGGTTTTACTCAAACCTATTCACCGTGCCGAAACCAAATGGGGAAGTAAGGCCCATTTTGGACCTCAAGGCCCTCAGCTTCTTTGTAGACATCCGATCTTTCCGCATGGAGTCGGTTCGTTCAGTAATAAGGTCCCTGAGAAAGGGAGACTATTTGGCATCCATAGATATCAAGGATGTGTACCTTCATGTGCTGATCTTCGGTCCACACCAAAGGTTCTTACGTTTCGCTGTAGAGGGCAGTCATTTCCAGTTTGTGGCACTGCCTTTCGGTCTAGCCACGGCCCCCAGGGTCTTCACAAAGGTTCTGGCCCCAGTATTGGCTTCCCTAAGATCTCAAGGAGTCCATAATAGGATACCTGAACGATCTACTTCTAAGGGAATGCTCTCGCCCTACACTAGTTCTAAACGTGTCAAGTACAGTGCAGGTCTTACAACGCCTAGGTTGGGTACTAAATTTGGACAAGTCAGCTCTTTGTCTGACCCAAACCTTGGTGTATCTGGGTCTGGTCTTGGACACCGCCCAAGAAAAAGTGTTTCTTCCGCCCTTAAAGGTCGCCTCCATAGTGGAACTTGTACAGAAGGTGAAAAAAAGAACCAACACCTTCTGTTCGGCTGTGCATGAGGTTATTGGGCAAGATGGTGTCATCTTTCAGCGCAGTGCCATATGCACAGTTCCACTCCAGAGTGTTCCAGAACAGTATCCTGAAAGCCTAGGACAAGTCTGCTCGAACCTTGGATCAACCAATGGTTCTATCTCCACAGGTTCTATGGAACCTCTCTTGGTGGTTAAAAACCAGCAACTTAGAGGGAAGTCTTTCCCACCAGTAGCCTGGAGAGTGGTGTCCACGGACGCCAGTCTTCTCGGCTGGGGAGCAGTCCTAGAGGACGCGTCTGTCCAGGGAGTATGGTCCCAGACAGAAAAGACTGTGCCCATCAATCTACTGGAGATTCGGTCAGCCCGTCTGGCCCTGCGATTCTGGACATCCAGATTGCGGGGTTTTCCGGTCAGAGTTCAGTCCGACAACTCCACAGTAGTGGCGTATATCAACCACGAGGGAGGTACCAGGAGTCAGGCAGCCCAAAGAGAAGTAAATCATATACTAACCTGGGCAGAAAAACGTGCCGTTTCTGTCGGCAGTGTTTATCCCGGGGGTGGACAATTGGCAGGCGGATTTCCTGAGTCGCCAGAAATTGTTACCAGGGGAATGGTCCCTGCATCCCGAGGTTTTTCTACAGATCTGCCAATACTGGGGGACCCCAGATGTGGATCTGCTGGCATCCAGATTCAATGCCAAACTGGACAGGTTTGTGTCTAGGACCAAGGATCCACTTGCTGTCAGGATAGACGCATTAGTGGTTCCTTGGGATCAGTATTCTCTGATATATGCCTTCCCTCCGATCCAAATTCTGACGCACTTACTACGTAGAATACGGGAGGAACAGAAGCCGGTGATCTTAGTGGCCCCAGCGTGGCCCAGGAGATCATGGTACTCGGAGATTGTGAAGTTGTCAGTAGGAGATCCGTTGGTTCTTCCTTGCCGCCCAGACCTGTTGTCTCAAGGGCCCATATTCCATCCTTCTTTACGGTTGCTGAATTTGATGGCCTGGCTATTGAGACCAGACTATTGAAAGACCGTGGTGTTATGGGTTCAGTCTTGTCCACTTTGATAAACGCTAGAAAGTCAGTTTCTAGAGCTATCTATTATAGCTCTAGTCATACATTTCTTGGTGTGAGGAAAGGAAATGGAACCCTCGTAGGTATACGATTGGAAGGGTGCTCGCCTTTCTCCAAACAGGAGTAGACTTGCAGCTTGCTTTGGAGACAATCAAGGGACAGATTTCGGCCTTATCCTTTTTTTTTCAAAGACCAATTGCATCCCATTCCTTGGTGGTCAAGGGAGTAACACACCTGAGGCCACCGCTTAAATCACCTTTATGTCCTTGCGACCTAAATTTGGTACTGTCAGCCTTACAGAGTCAGCCCTTTGAACCTATTAGGCATATCCCTTTTGTCCTATTGACCAGGAAATTAGTTTTCCTAGTGGCTATAACATCGGCTAGAAGGGTGTCAGAATTGGCCACCTTTTCGTGCAAAGAACCTTTTATGGTTCTTCATCAGGACAGAGTGGTCATGCGCCCTCGTCCGGATTTTCTACCAAAGGTAGTTTGCAAATTTTATTTGAATCAGGATATCATTTTACCTTCCTTTTTTCCAAACCCTAAAACTAGGGAGGAAAGGTCGCTTCACTCACTGGATGTGGTGAGAGCGATAAAGGTTTACTTGGAAATGTCAGCTCCCTTTCGGAAAACTGACTGTCTTCTTGTGTTGCCTGAGGGTCCTAAAAAAGGACAGCTGGCAACAAGTTCATCTATATCCAGGTGGATTCGCCAGACTATTGTTCAGGCGTATGGATTAAAGCGCAGGGTTCCACCCCGGGATTTAAAAGCACACTCCACTAGAGGAGTTAGTTATCATGGGCAGTATGCCAGCAGGTGTCTATGGCTCAGGTTTGCAGAGCAGCCGTTTGGTCTTCAGTTCATACGTTCACCAGGTGGATGTGAGATCTCAAAATTAGACTGTTTTTGGTCACAGCGTGTTGCAGGCTGCTTTATAATCTCAGATCCATTGGGTCTAGGGATGATGTGTCCCCCCCCCCTCAGATGCATTGCTTTAGGACATCCCACATCGTCATTATTATGGTGCTCTGTGTACCGTGGTGTACGATAAAGAAAAATTGATTTTTAAAACAGCTTACCTATAAAATCCTTTTCTTGGAGTACAGCACGGGACACAGAGGTCCCTCCCCTCTTTTTCTGGGATCGTCATTGCTTGCTACAAAACTGAGGCACTTCCTGTGTAGGAGGGGTTATATGGGAGGAACCGTCTTACTATTGGTTGCCAGTGTCCAATCACCTAAAGGTAAGCGTATAACCCACATAGTCATTATTATGGTGCTCTGTGTCCCATGATGTACTCCAAGAAAAGGATTTTACAGGTAAGCTGTTTTAAAAATCCATTTTTTTGCTTCTGGTAAAATGAGGTTAAACGCAACTGCCTAAAAACACCAAAAAACAAGACTGTGTATATGGACACATAGGATAACATTGAATAAGTTCAGGGGCAGTTGAAAAAAGTGTCCAACTGCCTCCGAACGTACGTTTAACAGCGTCTCGTGTGCATGAGGCCTTACACCCGCTTTGCAGACTGAAGAGTGATCTGCAGTCGGACCCACCCACATCAACTCCCAGAACTGCTACAAGTGACTCCCATAGCCTGCCCTGAAACGACAGAGGCTCAAAGTATGATGGGACATGTAGTGTCTGGACTGGTAAAGGAAGCAAACAAGAAGTCAGAGAACTTTGAAACTCAGCCAGGAGAAAGAGTGCCATCAGACACACAAACCTGCTTTTTACAGCTAAATAAGGTATAAGATACAGATACAATGACACTGGGGTTGTAATTCATTTACATGCACAATGCATCTGTTGTTTTGAGGAGGAGAAGCTGGAGTTCTGCTTTAACAGACACAGTGGGGATGAACATTGCAGTGGAAGTAGGCCTCCTATGAATTTAGGGGGGTGGTTTTGGAAAAGTTGAGGGTGAACATAGAGACAGAGAGTGTAGTGTCAGTAGAACCCCTACAGCTTCAGGACTGTAGTTTTGGGAGAGGTGTCCTGAATTCCAGGGCACACCAGGAAAGTGAGAATGTGGCCAGGAACCCAAAGCAAAAGAAAGTTAGAAGGGTTGTTAAAGTGATCAGTGGGTCCGCAATAATGCTTAAGAAGAGGCGCTTGTGGCAGCCGCACCCAGAAAAAGTTTTGGGATTGTCTCAGTAAAGCCCACAGCAGAGTGACAGTGGGGGGATAGAGAGAATCACCATCTGAGATATAGAGTATATGCCCGTTAGAAAGAAATTGGTGTTTGGCAGGAGTGTGTCCATTGAAATAATGGCTGACACAGAGGGGCAACAGAGATGAGTATGTGCTTATGTGTTCCAACCCCTGGGTTGAAACAGGGAAGGGGAATATGTGACAGTGCTGCACCTTGTCACAGTGTCAAAAGGGTTAATTTCACCTAGGGTCCTTACTTATACAGGGTGCCACAGCAAAAGGACAATATCTGCCTGTACATTCTAATAGCATGTGTTCTGCCCTAACTCCTATATACAGACAGGAGAGAGAGAGAGCACAGCCTGCACCTCCTCCCAGCTCTCTCCTGAGACAGGAATGCTGTCCGATCAGGACTGTCCAGGGTTTGATCACTGCCCCTACCCGCAATTTTTGCGTCTGGGACAGGAGAAGTGTGGGGAGGAGATGGGTGGCGGGTAATCTAACCCTGTAAAGTCCAATCTGACTGCGTTCTGTTTTAACTCCAGTATACAGAGAGGGGGAAAGAGACGTTAGTAGGTGCGGGCTGTGCTCTCCCCCTCCTTTCTGTATACAGGAGTTAAAACAGAACACAGATTTGATTGTACAGGGTTTGAGTACCCCCCCCCCTCGGATCATGCCGGTACCTTTATCCATGCATGTGAAACATGCAAAACAAAGACCATTGAAAATACGATGCGAGGGAACATGAAAAATTGCTCGCACACTTGGATGCCCCTCCTGGTGTGAACCAGTGTTCATTTTGTTGACCTTCTCCTTATAATTTTTGTCAGCGACATGTTTCCAGTGGCTATTACTAAATGAAAACTACCCCATATTTTTATCAATTGACGAAAACTTTGGCGAAAATCAATTCCCGTTTTTGTCAACGAATGAAAACAGAAGGAAAATGTGAGGGAGGGATGTTTACCCACGTGAACTTCAGGTTTCATCAGAGCTCTGCCTGTAAAAGCCCATGAGTGTTTCTTCTCCCAGCAAGCAAAGGTGGTGACCGTAGCATGCTTAGTGGTATGACATGCTTAGCACTGTACAGCATTACAGGCCTCCACAGATGACCATCCAGAGCACTGTGTACATTACAGGTCCCCTCAGACCACCGGCCAGAACAATCTGCAGCATTACAGGCCTCCTCAGACCACCTTCCAGAGCACTGTGCAGCATTTACAGGTCTCCCGACCGTCCAGAGCACTGTGTGCATTACAGGCCTCAACTTCTCAGGCATCCAGAGCACTGTGCAGTATTTACAGGCCTCCTTAGACTACTGTCCAGAGCACTGTGCATTACAGGACTCCTCAGACCATCCAGAGCACTGTGCATCATTACAGGCCTCCTCAGACCACCATCCAGAGTGCAATGTGTGTATCACAGGCCTCCTCAGACCGTCCAGAGCACTGTGCAGCAATTACAGGCTTACTCACACCACTTTCCAGAGCACTGTGCATTATTTACAGGCCTCTTCAGATCACTGTCCAGAGCACTGTGCATAATTTACAGGCCTCCTCAGACCACTGTCCAGAGCACTGTGTACATTACAGGCCTCTTCAGACTGTCCAGAGCGCTGTGTGCCTTACAGGTCTCCCCAGAGCACTGTGCAGCACTACAGGCCTCTCCAGACCACCGCCCAGAGCACTGTGCATTACAGGCCCCCTCCGACCACCATCCAGAGCACTGTGCATTACTGGCCGCCTCAGACCACCGTTCAGAGCACTGTGCATTGCAGGCCTCCTCAGACCATCCAGAGCCCTCCTCACTGTGCATTACAGGCCTCCCCAGGCTGTCCAAAGCATTGTGTGCATTACAGGCCTTCTTAAACTGTCCAGAGCACTCACTGCACATTACAGGCCTTCCACGTGCCCTTTAATTCAACCCTACAGATACAAAAAACCTGCAATGATGGGCCAAGTCAAGCAAACTGTTTGCAGTGCCTCAAAATACAAAATTAACTCTAAGGAACAACAGGCCAAGGAGGAGGTCATAGCAAAATGGATTGTGCGCACCGGATTACCAGTCAGACTGATCTGCTGCTCTATGCTGTTTGGGGGGTCCTCTGTGGCATTTTGAAAGAAACCAAAAGACTGACTGCTTTGTTTTGGATGGTGCTTCTTCCACTTCCTGTGATTCTTCAATATTCTCCTCTTCCACATCATCGTCAGACAGATCCTCATCTTGTGTGTGGGGTAATGTGAATTTTCTTACGGCACGGGCATACTTTGCCTTCTTAAGCAGTTCCTGAATATTGTCAACCATATCAGCAAGGGTAGGGTTGACAAAACAAGCAGCTGCTGCAAGTAGCAAGAACATTTCATCATTTGAATCTTAAAATGAAGCAAAATGCTGATTCACATTCCCTTTCATTATCTGTGCAATTGTGGCAAGGTCTTGGTAGCTAGTGTTCTGTTTAAAGTCCTCAAGGTGGCTGAGTAGATCAAATAGGGCAGGGGCATGGCCATGGTGTCACTCTGGAGGGTTTTAGTATGATCCACAAAAGGTAGGAGTAGGTCATGCAATGATGTGAGTGGTTGCCATTCACTAGGGAGCCAGCTGTCCCATCCCATGTTATTGCGATCTGGCAGACCGACTCTTTCAATTTGAGGAGTCTTGCGATCATGTTGAAGGTACTTGACCACTGACTGGAGTTTGTGGCAGTCATTTAAAAGAGTAAGGCCAATCTGCTCCAATATCTTCTGTGTTGCAATGAAAGACTTGCGGAAGAGGTTCACTATTAATTTTTCTTTATCAAGGATTCTCTTAACACTTGCCTCCTTCTACACCATGTGGACTTCAAGTTGTAAGGTATGCAGTATGCACCACACACGGTGTTCGGTCCATGTCGATCTGTTGGTACCTAACAAGTGGAACATAGCCAAATAAGCGTAAATAGAAAAGGTTACCGTTTCCATTCTATTTTAACCCTCAACATCTTGTGGGAATACTTTACAGGAGAATACAAATAAAGTGGGAAAAACAAAGATACATCAGTAGAGTAGAGCAGACAGCCCCAATATCAATCATCTCCTACCCATATGGTAATTGACTGTCATGTAAAAGAATAATAACAAATAAAAATGGCTCTCCGGAGATCATCATTTTCGGACTCGGAGTCACTTTCTGTCATGGGGGAGTCTACCTTACTAGAGCTGAGTGGTTCTTCTGCAGTACTGCTGCTGTGGTTTGTTTAGATGCTGCCATACTTCTCCTGTTGTCTGTTATCACCGTAAGGATGTTCCTCTTTGGTATGTCCTACTCTTACAAACATTTGTCCATACATGATTTAATTAACTGTACAGTGTGTGGGAGGGTTACTTGTTCAAGGGCCAACAGTATGTTTTCAGGTTTATTTTGTTCAACACAAAAGAAGCATGAACCTATAGCAAGGGTTGAAGGCGTAAGTCCATTTTTTTTTTCTTCTCACAAATCGGTGCAAATAGATACTCTCCGGGCAGCAGCCAGTCTCTTTTTGAATTTTTGATTTTCATCTTCATGAAGCACTGACCCCCGAAGGAGCTGCTGATTTTTTTGATTTGGGCCTGTACTCTGCCTTACCACCCCCAATGACTTGACTCAGCCCCTTGACACAACTGTGGTGCAGTGTTAGTGTGGAGCTAATGATAGGGATAACCTCACAATGTACAATATAACAGTATACCTTTGTTATTACCTGGGTATCCAATGTTCTACCTGTTGGAAAAGGAATAACACTCCACACAAGTTGTACTTAACCAGGAAACGTAACTTTTACTGGAATCAATATGAAAGTAGTATTACAATTCTGGTACTGTCACACCAATGTAGCGTAACAGCCCAGTGAATATACACAATAAGTTGTACACATAATATTAAATGATCTCGAGAAGTGCGTCTCCAAGTGGGACTAATGCCAGAATGGGAAATACCTTTATTCTGGGCACCTTCCCACTTCCAGTGCGCGCTTGTAACTACAAGAAGACAATGTTATATAGCACAAGAACAATCCCTAGGGAGCTCCCCCTGCTTTAGGGTGTGAACTCGTTACTAATCACAACTAGAATGCAAGGCCTTGCAATGGAATAGGAAGTCCTCTCTCTGTCTTCTGTCTTCTGCTAGCAATTATGAATTATAATTTGTAATCCGGCGGTTAAATACACCAAGATTAAATAAAGTAGATGATGAAGGTATATTCTTGTAGTGTAGTAACCCGTAACTGTCTCTGAAGTGATTTACTTTGTGTAACACAGTGCTAATGTTGCGGTGGAGGGTAGGCCTGAGGCCTATTTAAACTCATGCTCTAGTTCTGTCTATTCTCCGTGGGACTACAGGTCCCAGCACACTGTGTTACAGAATCAGGTGTGTAATAGTGCTTTAGGAAATCTTTGGGCAACAGCACTCTCACCCGACCAGGTCTGTGTAGCAGGACAGCTCCCTCCAGTGTACTGGGTCTTGCTTCTCTCCGGCCAGTGGCGTCACACCGCTCTGCTCCGCAAGATAGACCAGAACCCTCTCATGTCTCCGACTGTCAGCCTGGATCCTTCTCAGTTCTGTCCCAGCGTCTCTCCAGCCTGCTGGTGCAAAGCAAAGTCGCTGGTCGTGCTGCTCCTGGTAGGTGTAGGCCGCGTTTTGTGGAACACCTCCGCACAGGTCCTCACAGGCAGGCCATGCGTCCAAAGAGAGCCCTGAGATGGCCGCGCGGAGCCTTTTTATAGCCTACCCAGCATGCAGTTCCGCTGGGTAAATCACACGGCATGCTGGGTAGGTAGTTATTTGTGGAAAGTAAATAAAAGTCACTTCCTGTCATATCCTCTGATGTTCTTCAAAGAGTAAAAATAAAGTAAAGTCCATTCACCAATTTGGCCACTAGATGGTGCCACATATTAAAATATAATACTGTTCATAGGTTAACATTGTACTACATTAACAGGTAAATATGCTGCCGCTACATTCATAATGTTTATCAATCAGATTGTTTATTTTAGTTTTCTTTGGAACAGTTGGCTTCCTATCTACTGTCTCTATTATGCTAACAAAGTCCTCATCTTCAATTCCCCTGTATCTGGACCTCCATGTAATTTCGTAATCCATAATTTATGTGTAGGCCAGCGGAAGACCATTCATAGAGGCAAAATTAATGGTCAGCCAGGATACTACTTCTTCCTATGTTTAGAAACAAGACCCTAGGTCTAGTTTGAGTACCTCTGGCTGAGCATTTAACAAGTTAATATGGCTTAACGCCCTATTGGGAAAGGGGGTTCTTCAAAAGAGGCGTTCATCAAGTAGAGGGTTACAAGTAAGTCCATTAAACTGCATTGCAAGTACAGTAAAGCAACAGGTAGCAAAAGCATAGGGCTACACTATGGCAATAAGAGAAAACAGAGGATAAGTCCAAAGTCGCATAGAAAGCATCCAGACACACTGACGAGCAAGCAGCAATATGGTACAGCAAACATAAAGTCCAGGGTCTAGGACAGCACTCTTGCATGATCAAGGGACAGGCCTCCACCACATGTCAGCTATTCAGTACAGCAAATAATAAGGAGTCTGGTTGCAAGGCAATGATATTAAGAGAAAAGTCCAGAGATACAGGTCAGCAATAGAGCACCAACTAATAACAGTTCAAAAGCCGTTTTACCTGGGGACAGACATTATATTAACATTATATTAAAAATCAATTACTACTGACCAGCAAAGTAGCAGGCTTGCAGGTGGCTAATATTTGATTTAATTTACATGTACCTAGCAAGTTCTTTTTCCCTTGTGTATTTGGGATGTTGGTACAAACTGTTATTAATTAAACAGGGGAGTTTCAAATACTTTGCTGCTTTTAAAAAAAAATTGATCCAAAATTAGATAGTCATTTTAACAGCATGAAAAATACATTTTCACCTGGGTAAATCTCTTTCAGCACAGTAAACCATTTGTCAATAATTCTCCTGAGCATTTTCTTTGTCATGTGATTTCTTTTTTGTATTTTTTTGTTAATGCAGATATGAATGGTTCCAGACAGATTCTAATGTTATCGTAGACATATACACCAAGCAAAAGGTAAGATTAAAGAAAAAGGCTAGTGAAGTGGTTTTGTTTGAGTGATTTGACTACATTTGGCAAGGATATGTGTGTAATATGTTTCTTTCATATTATTCAGTCACATATGCGTCACTGATTCTTATGAACAAATGTAAGCTTTCTGAGCTGGAAAATGAATAAATGATAAAGGGAGTAATAACAACATGTATGTCATTTTGCTTGTAAAATAAATTCAACTTTAGTCAAACACTGTATTTCGAATTTGGAAACACATTTATGCAGTGCATATATTAGTTTTGAAATAGTAATATACTGCACTTTTCTGCATACATACAGGAAGTAAACATATGCTCTACAAGGTTTGACCTTCTAGGTTAGGGAATTGTTAAAAAGAGGGTAACTAAAGTCAGGTATTCCAAGAGAGTTATGTTAAAGATTGAAGATACGAAGAAGAAAAAGCATTAAAGTTCATACGTTTTAAAATGGCTAAAAACAATTACCTCTATCAGCCCTTAGTGAGTTAGTTTAGGAATGGAATAAATTCAGCAGAGTAGCCCCTTCTCTAGTAGTCAGCATTCTAATAAGATCATTGCAAGGGCATGCAGTACAGTCCTTAAACAAGTGTCTAGTTGAACCTAATGTAACATCAAAGGATACAAATCATCTCTTTGACCTGGTTAGTTCAGAATTTATTGGACAGCCATTTAACAAAGGTTCTATTCATAAGAAGTTGCCTAGGAAACTACTGCCCCCCCATTTATGACCAACTTGCCACTGATAAGCTGTCAGGATGTGCAACTGGAATGATTGTCTTTGGACAGATGGGGCAAATGCTGTTTTTTTTTATTTTTTTATTTTTTTTAGTAAACAATGGTATGTATGGCGAATACACACTATTACAAACCAACACCCAGTCCAAGCTGTGATTTTCCAAACCTACAGCAATCTGTAAGAGCATCGGTTTGTGATATAAATCTGTAAGGAGATCCTGTCATCAGACCACTTTACTTCTACCTCGGCAGAGGGAGCAGAGATGCTGGTCCAGCACAGAGAGTACATATAAACTCTCAGAAGAGGAGAGAGCTATGATGTGCAAGTTGGGAGGAGCAAGTTCAAAGGCACATTGCAGGTGAATAATTTATAGTAAAGAAAAACACTGCAAGCAAGTATGTAAAATACTTGATTTTTCTTTGTTTTTACCTGCACTTTACCTTGGTGACAAGGCTTCTACAACCTGGAGTGTGTGTAAATCTAACAAGCCAACTGTCAGCAGTAGAGAAAAATAATTATTTGATCCCCTGCAGATTTTGTAAGTTTGCCAACTTACAAAGAAATGAAGGGTCTATAATATTTATCATAGGTGTATTTTAAATGATAGAGAAAGAATATCAATCAAACATCCAGAAAAAACACATGATTCAAATGTTATAAATTGAGTTGCAGTTCAGTGAATAAAATAAGTATTTGATCCCCAAGCAAAACATGACTTGGTACTTGGTGGAGAAACCCTTGCTGGCAAGCACAGAGGTAAGACGTGATTGATTACCAGGTTTGCACACATCTCTGGAGGGATTTTGGTCCACTCTTCTTTACAGATCTTCTCTAAATCTTTAAGGTTTCTTGGCTGTCGCTTGGCAACTCGAAGTTTCAGCTCCTTCCACAAATTTTCTATAGGATTAAGGTCTGGAAACTGGCTATGCCACGCCATGACCTTAATGTGCTTCTTGAGACACTCCTTTGTTGCCTTGGCAGTATTTTTTGGGTCATTGTCATGCTGGAAGATCCATTTACGACCCATCTTCGGTGTTCTGGCTGAGAAGGTTCTCACCCAAGATTTTACAATACATGGCCCCATCCATTGGCCTCTCAATGTGGCAAAGCCGGCCTGTACCTTTAGCAGAGAAACAGCCTCAAAGTATAATGTTTCCACCTCTGTGCTTGACTGTAGGGATGGTGTTCTTAGTGTCACAGTCAGCATTTTCTTTCTCCAAACGAGTCGAGTTAATGCCAAAGAGCTCAATTTTGGTCTCATCTGACTACAGCACTTTCTCCCAATCCTTCTCTGAATCATTTAAATGTTCATTGGAAAACTTCAGTTGGGCCTGTACATGTGCCTTCTTGAGAAGGGGGACCTTACGGGCGCTGCAGGATTTCAATCCATGGTGGCGTATTGTGTTACCAATGGTTTGTTTGGTGACTGGTCCCAACTGCCTTGAGATCATTCACCAGCTCTTCCTGTGTAGTTTTGGGCTGATCCCTTACTTTTCTCATGATCATCCTTGGCCCATGAGCAGAAATTTGCATGGAGCTCCAGACCAAGGGCGATTGATGGTTATTTTGTATTTCTTACATTTGTGAATAATCTCTCCAACAGTTGTCTCCTTCTCGCCAAGCTTCTCGCTGGTAGGGGATCAAATACTTTTTTTACTCACTGAACTGCAACTCAATATATAACATTTATATCATGTGTTTTTTTTCTGGATTTTTGGTTGATATTCTCTCCAGACCTTAATCCTATAGAAAATGTATGAAGGGAGCTGAAACTTCAAGTTGCCAAGTGACAGCCAAGAAACTTTAAGGATTTAGAGAAGATCTGTAAAGAAGTGTGGATCAAAATCCCTCCTGAGATCTGTGCAAACCTGGTAACCAACTACAAGAAACGTCTTACCTTGCCAACAAGGGTTTCTCCACCAAGTACTAAGTCATGTTTTGCTTGGGGATCAAATACTTATTTTACTTAATGAACTGCAACATTTGTATCATGTGTTTTTTCTGGATTTTGGTTGATATTCTATCTCCTTGATTTAAAATACACCTATAATAAAAATTATAGACCATTCATTTCTTTGTAAGTGGGCAAACTTACAAAATCTGCAGGGGATCAAATAATTATTTTCGCCACTGTACATGTCACCGCGTACACTGGAGTGAGATATAATATAATCATTCTAGGCCCATTATTCACGATCGTCTCAAAACTGATGATGGATAGGGGCTTTTAAAGCATCACCTCTGGAAAATATAGGGTATTGAAATTTGTTGACATTTCACAGGCGCATGCAGTTTTAACCTCTTGCCAACCAGCCGCCGCAGTTTTACTGCGGCAGAATGGCACGGCTGGGCGAAACGACGTTATGTTTTGCCCATTAGGGGCGTGCGCGCCCGCGGTGTGTACTCGGGGCCTATGCGAATGCCCGGCAGTCGTGCGATCTCTCATGAGAGGGGGAGAACGAGGATCTGTGTGTGTAAACACACAGATCCCGGGTTCTTTCAGGGGAGAGGAGATAGATTGTGCGTTCATACGATGTATGAACACCGATCTCTCTTTCCTCATAAACAGTCCCATCCCCCCCCACAGTTAGAAACACACATAGGGAACACAGTTAATCCCTTGATCGCCCCCCTAGTGTTAACCCCTTCTCTGCCAGTGACATTTATACACTAATCAGTGCATTTTTAGAACACTGATCGCTGCATAATTGTCAATGGTTTCAAAAATAGTCAAAAGTGTCCAATGTGTGTGCCATAATGTCGCAGTCCCGATAAAAATTGCAGATCGCCGCCATTACTAGTAAAAAAAAATAAATAAAAATGCCATAAATCCCCTAATTGTAGATGCTATAACTTTTGCGCAAACCATTATCATTATACGCTTATTGTGATTTTTTTTTTTTTTTTTACCAAATATATGTAGAAGAATACATATCGGCCTAAACTAAGGAAAAAATTATTTTTTTGATAAAAAATGTGGGATACAAAGGCGATCAAATACCACCAAAAGAAAGTTCTATTTGTGGGGAGAAAAAAGACGTCAATTTTGTTTTGGGTACAGCGTTGCACGACCACGCAATTGTCAGTTAAAGCAACGCAGTGCCGAATCGCAAAAAATGGCCCGGTCATTGAGCAGCCAGATCTTCCGGGGCTTAATTGGTTAAGGTGTGACCTATTTACTCAGCTCAACCTCATCTTTTATATTTTACCAAAAAATTGGGCAATTTATTGCATTTGTGTTCCCTAAAATTAACTTTATAAAATAGTGTATTTTTACTGAAATTATGCTTTTCCTAAACGGTTGTACTAATATCATGTGACATAAACTGAAACTACCAATATTTTATAGAAACGCACTGAAATTTTGGCTGCCAATAATGGCGTAGAAAACGCACAGGATTTAGTAGCGTATTTACTGTGCTTATGGCGTGTTTTTCAAAGGTCATATGACTCAAAAACCGCATCAAAGACTTAACACAGGTGCGTTATTGATGTGTTCTTGCTGCATTTTCAACACTTTTCAACAGGGAGGTGCGTTTTTGTTGCGATTTTTTAAGTGACCAAAAATGCAGCAAGCAAGATTTTTTTTTTTTTTATAGTAAAACCTCATCTGGAATATGCAGTTCAAATTTGGGCACCAGTTCTTAAAAAGGATATTGGGGAACTGGAGAAAGTGCAGAGAAGGGCAACCAGACTGATAAGAGGCATGGAGGAGCTCAGCTATGGGGTAAGATTAGTGAAAACTGAATTTATTCTCTCTTGAGAAGAGGAGATTAAGGGGGGATATGATCAACATGTACAAATACATAAGGGGTCCATATAGTGAACAAAGGGGCACGCTTTACGTCTACAGGAAAAAAGATTTCATCTCCAAATACGGGAAGGTTTCTTCACAATATGAGCTGTGAAAATGTGGAATAGACTCCCTCCAGAGGTGGTTCTTGTCAGCTCAGTAGATTGCTTTAAAAAGGCATGGATTCTTTCCTAAATGTACAGTGCAACTGGAAAGTTTTCACAGCGCTTCACTTTTTCCACGTTTCGTTATGTTACAGTTTTATTCCAAAATGGATTAAATTCATTATTTTCCTCACAATTCTGCAAATGATACTCCATAATGACACCGTAAAAGAAGTTTGTTTGAAATCTTTGCAAATTTATTAAAAATAAAAAACGGGACAAAAAAACACATGTACATAAGTATTCACAGCCTTTGCTTAATACTTTGTTGAAGTACCTTTGCCATCAATTACAGCCTCTAGTCTTTTTTGGGTATGATGCTACAAGCTTGGCACACCTATTTTTGGGCAGTTTCTCTCATTCTTGTTTGCAGGACCTCTCAAGCTCCATCAGGTTGGATGGGGAGCGTCAGTGCACAGCCATTTTCAGATCTCTCCAGAGATTTTCAATCAGGTTCAAGTCTGGGCTCTGGCTGGGCCACTCAAGGACATTCACAGAGTAGTCCCGTAGCCACTCCTTTGTTATTTTGGCTATGTGCTTAGGATCGTTATCCTGTTGGATGATGACCCTTCGCCCCAGTCTGAGGTCCAGGGCTCTCTAGAGCAGGTTTTCATCAAGGATGTCTCTGTACATTGCTGCATTCATCTTTCCCTCGATCCTGACTAGTGTCCCAGTTCCTGCCCCTGAAAAACATCCCTACAACATGATGCTGCACCAACATGCTTCACTGTAAGGATGGTATTGGCCAGGTGATGAGCGGTGCCTGGTTTCCTCCAAACATGACACTTGCCATTCAGGCCAAAGAGTTCAATCATTGTTTCATCAGACCAGAGAATTTTGTTTCTTCAGGTGCCTTTTGGCAAACTCCAGGCGGGCTGTCATGTGCCTTTTACTGAGGAGTGAATTCCGTCTGGCCACTCTGTCATACAAGCCTGATTGGTGGAGTACTGCTCCACAGAGAAACGCTAGAGCTGTGTCAGAGTGACCATCGGGTTCTTTGTCACCTACCCGACTAAGGCCCTTCGATCGCTCAGTTAGGCCAGGCGGCCCACTCTAGGAAGAGTCCTGGTGGTTCCAAACCGCTTCCATTTACGGATGATGGAGGCCACTGTGCTCATTGGGACCTTTTAATGCTTCAGAAATGTATCTGTGCCTCAATACAATCCTATCTCGGAGGTCTACAGACAAGTCCTTGGACTTCATGGCTTGGTTTGTGCTCTGACATGCACTGGTAACTGTGGGACCTTGTATAGACAGGTGTGTCTATACAAGAGTGAGTGTCATGGAAAAGGCTGTTGTCAAGTCACCTGAGGCCAGGTGACAGATGCACACCATTGGGATCATGAGTGCACCGCAAAGGTAGTGGACCCTACGGCTAACTGCTGCGGATGGGAGTCTGGATGGTAAAGGAAGGCAGGCCCGCTGAAACACCAAGACGGATCCCACAGGGGCTAGACATAAGATTCCCCAGGGCACGGAGTCTTAAGAGCCAGTAGGTGTTCACCAGAGCCTCTAGTGGTGAGGATGGACTGCAACTGGCTCCAGGTCGCGACCCCCAGGGTCTCCCAGCTCACGCCCACAGTAGGCGAGGGAATAAGCCAAAGGTCGGGGCGACTAAAAGACAAGGATAAACATAGAACACGCCAAAGGTCAGGGTCACAAGCAGACAGAGATAGTCGAGAACAAGCCAAGATCGGTAACTGGAATCAGACGTAGAAGACACAGCAAGATACACACGGAAGCTAAACACACAAAGTTGATCAGCAAGGTTGGCTTGCAGTGCACAGGTTAATAGTTCTCTGATAGGGGCTGGGGTGAAGCCATGCTAGAGGAGAGATTATAAAAGAAGTCAGGTGAGAGTGGCTGGTCCCTAGAAGTGAACACATGGAGGAAAGGTAAGCTGACAGACAAACACTACTGTTGACAGCTACCATGACAGCGGTGAATACTTATGTACATGTGATTTTTTTAATTAAAAAAATTTGCAAAGATTTCAAACAAACATCTTTTATGTTGTCATTATGGGATATTGTGTGTAGAATTTTGAGGAAAATAATAAATGTAATCAATTTTGGAAGAAGGCTGTAAGATAACAAAATGAGGAAATGCTGTGAATACTTTCTGGATGCACTGCATATAATATAACTGGGTACTTACATTTATAGGTAAAGTTGATCCAGGGAAAATCCGATTGCCTTTTGGGGGATCAGGAAGGAATTTTCTCCTCAATTGTAGCAAATTGGATGATGCTTTGCTGCGGTTTTTCGCCTTCCTCTGGATCAACTGTGGGTATAGAACTGTTTATATGGGATTGTATGATTTTTTTTTTTTTTATATATATATATATATATATATATTGGTTGAACGTGTTGGACTTTTGTGTCTTTTTTTCAACCTGACTAACTATGTAACTCCACAATGAAAGCACAATGGACTAGTGTGAAGACATATAATTTAAAGGGATGCATTTTTTTTTTTTTTAGCTTTTCTTGCGCTAAAGGTACTGATAATAATGGCTGACAATACATTCATATTCATTTAAATTCATGATGTTAATTTAAAAAATCCCATTCGGTTCACCTCTGATATTTTATTCTCTAGGATGTCTGCTTTCAAAAAATATAATGTTTTTTGGGGTTTCATATACATTTTCAGGTCTAAAATGATTTTTTTAACGTGCAAAAAATACAAAAATGTCTGTAAACTCCAAAGGGTTAAAGAACACAACCGTGATCTAAGACTCTGGAGTAAATGAGCAACAGAATAACCGAAGAAGAAAAAATTCTGTATTTTAAAATGGTTTCAAGTCCTGACCTAATTGCTGCTGAGTGCGAAGTGCTGTGGCATGATTTGAAGCATGTCTTCCACACAAGACCACAAAATATACATAAATATAACATTTTTGTAAATGGAAAACAAGTTAAACCACTGGGTGGTGGTGATTAGTAGATATAAAAAGTGTTTAAAAGGTATTGCCAATTAATGACTGTTGAAGTAGCACTAGTTACCAAGATTAACTTTTTGTATTAGTGAAGATCTGGAAATATAAAATGCAGTGCCTGGCTCTAGGAAAATACAGATGTCTTTATTATTATTATAAGTTAGATGAAGAATTGTATTTTGGAAGCAGGCCTTAACCGGTTCCCGACCGGCGCACGCCGATGTACGTCGGCAGAATGGCACGGCTGGGCAAATGGGCTTACCCGTACGCGTCCCTTTAAATTCCCTTTAAGGTCCTGGCCATCGCGCGCACACCGGCCAGGACCTCCATGAGTCGGGTCGTGGGTCCAGCGGACTCGATCGCTGCGGGGATACCCGCGATCGTCTCACGGAGAGGAAGAACGAGGAGATGCTAATGTAAACAAGCACCTCCCCATTCTGCCTAGTGACAGTGTCACTGATCTCTGCTCCCTGTGATCGGGAGCAGAGATCAGTGATGTGTCACACGTAGCAACGCCCCCCCAGAGTTAGAATCACTCCCTAGGACATACTTAACCCTTACATTGCCCCCTAGTGGTTAACCCCTTCACTGCCAGTGTCATTTACACAGGAATCAGTGTGTTTGTATAGCACTGATTGCTGTATAAATGACAATGGTCCCAAAAATGTGTCAAAAATGTCTGATGTGTCTGCCATAATGTTGCATTCATAATAAAAATCGCTGATCGCCGCCATTACTAGTAGAAAAAAAATTATTAATAAAAATGCCATAAAACTATCCCCTATTTTGTAAACACTATAACTTTTGCGCAAACCAATCAATAAACGCTTATTGCGATTTTTTTTTTTTTACCAAAAATATGTAGAAGAATACGTATCGGCCTAAACTGAGGAAAAGTTTTTTTTATATGATTTTGGGGGATATTTATTATAGCAAAATGTAAAAATTCATGCGTTTTTTTTTCAAAATTGACGCATTTTTAATTTATAGTGCAAAAAATAAAAACCGCAGGGGTGATCAAATACCATCAAAAGAAAGCTCCCTTTTTGATAAAAAAAGGACGTCAATTTTGTTTGGGAGCCACGTCGCACGACCACACAATTGTCAGTTAAAGTAACGCAGTGCCGAATTGCAAAAAGTGCTCTGGTCTTTGGCCAGCAAAATGGTCCGGGGCTTAAGTGGTTAAGGGGATTACAAAATGTTCAGGTAAACTGTTATCTGTATTGCTCACTAATGTGCATTTTTGCTTGTTTGTTACTTAATTTTTTTTTGTGCAAACCACTGCAGTGCAGTGATGTGAAGTGACCTAATTGCAAACAGGGTAAAGGCTGGAGACCGCACTGGACTGATTTGATCAATCACTAGTGGTTGAGAGGCAGGTCCGTGGGGGATGAAGAGGGGATCACTTCCAGTGGGTTGAACTTAATTGTGGGTGGTGACGATGAACTCCCCCTTGAAGGCCTGGGCTACTACCTTTTTGGTACAACCATGT